>OZ053303.1:5842751-6462761 GCA_964056655.1 Arabis hirsuta | reverse complement strand
CTGCTGTTGTTTGTTTGATTATGAGTGAGTAGTCATCCAGTTAGGTTAAGGGTTTTTCGATGGGATAGAATTCATGAACTAAGCATAGATAGGTTTTTCATATATTCATTCGATAGTCTCCATCTATTGTCGATCATATTGCCTAGGTTAGCTTGATCACCTAGCCTTTGATTTTAGGTTGAATTTACTTATCAAAAGTTTGTAAGTTGCTGGAATTGACATAGGTGGGCGATTTGATCCTTAGCCAACGAAAGTTGAAGTTAGGGCATCTCGTGAACATATCAACCCAAATCGCTAATGTTTGATAATCTTTATTAACCTCAACGACAGTTAGGGTGTTAGATTGATTGTTAGAGTTGTAGATGCCACGAAAGTGGATCTCCTTATATTTATGGTTGAGTTCGAGACTTGGTCGTAATCGCATACCTGAATAATTGCTTGGTTCTTGATATTCGAATCCCTGAGAATTATCCCTGACCTAACGCCTTCCCATTATTGTTTACAACCGATTTTCTATTTTGTTTAGCTTTAATTTTCGTGACACTTAAACCCATTTTAATCGCTTAGCTGATATTGTTTTCCGTAGAATTAGAGCGTATTGCTGGTCCCTTAACGAACCTGAACTATTCTACATTGATTAGTGAATCTAGGTTTTAATCTTTGAAACCGGATAAAGGACGAGTTTTATTCTTTCATCAATGCCCCCTGAATATGTGATGCACGGCCAATTCTCAATGAAATCTGATATATATAGCTTCGGTGTCTTAGTTCTTGAGATTATATGCGGAAAGAAGAATAGTAGCTTCTATAATTTTGACACTTCAGCTGAGAATCCGGTCACCTATGTGAGTACTAAAGACAGAAACTTACGATATGTTCCAATCTAACTTTGGTGGTAAGTTTTTGATTGATCATTAAATTGTGTTACAGGCTTGGAGGTTATGGAGAAACAGAACACCAATAGAACTCTTGGATCCAACCATTTCAGAGAATTATCAGAGCGAAGAAGTGACAAGATGCATCCACATAGCGCTCTTATGTGTTCAAAAGGATCCGAAAGATCGACCGACCTTGTTGACTATTATGCTGATGCTCACTAGCAATACCCTCATTTTACCTGTTCCTCAGCCACCAGGATTCTTCCTCCAAGACAACAAAGAAGGCGATGGCCTTGAGTCGAGCCAATCTACAACGAGGTTCAATTCTCAAACTATCAATGATGTAGCCATTACGAATCTGGATGCTCGTTGAAGTTGATGAGACAATGAAACTGAAAACAAGGCAGACAATCTACATCTCAGGCATCTCAATTGAAAGTTATGTATAGTTTGTGAGATACTCATCAAAGCTATGTTCAGATAAAACAATTTATCATTTCTACATTTTGTGAATTTTAAAGATTTTTAATGTATGGTTCCACAATTTTGTCAATATGAGAGGAGAATTTTGTGGACCTGTAATTAATGACTCTGTTTCATGTTCCAACCAATCAAATTTTTACACAAATGCTAGTATTTAGATAAAACCAATGTTTTTAAAACTGGACCGGCAACCGAACCGGAGAAGTATTTGGATCGTGAGTTAATATGGTTCGACCAAATTTAGCCGGGGTTGATAATATTTTAAAATTACTAGTATACTTAATTTTATACTTTTCTAATATCAAATAAAATACTTAAAATATTTTTAAAAATTCAGAAAATCAAAATAAAGAATACATATAACTATCATTAAATATTAAGAACCAATTAATACTAGTATTTTGGTGAGTTAGTCAAAGAAGTAAGAGAACATACCTATGATTTCTCTAATACGCACTCTATAGCTTGATTTTATAGTGTTGACTATTGAGTATTGAGTTTAAGAACCAAAGACTCCAAAAAAATAGAAAGTTAACTAGAAGAAACGTAAACGTCATTACTCATTAATAAATTTCATCTTCAAATTTTAGTTGAAAAGTAATAACTAAAGAAAAATTTCATTTAATTAACGAAATAGTAAAATTTGGTTTAAATCCGATTTGAAACGGTTTGATTGAGTAGCCGGTTTCCAGAGTTTTGCTGGTTTAACCTGGTCCAATAACCGGATTAGCTCAATTTGGGTTTTAGAGTTAATCCAACCCGAATCGTTAGCTGACTCGCGGTTGAATCCGGTTTTCAAAACACGGGATAAAAACAAACAAATGCTAGTATTTTTTTATCAAAAAAAAAAAAAATGCTAGTATTCAGGGAAAAACGAACTGGTTTATTGCCGAGCGCTAGATAAGGCTAATGCGATGGTACATAATCGGTCTTATACGTCGATTAAATGAATTTCTCATCGAGGTCCTCTGTGATATAGTGGCGACGATTTAGGGGTTGAGAAAATTTCTCGATTGGGAGGACAATTAGGGGTTCGTCTGGTTGTTATATACTTTGTAATTGATGATTTGTTGTTTTTAGTACACTTTTTCATTTGTTAATCCAATCAAATTGGCATACTTTCCTTTTCCAGAATCATGTTGCTCTCGTCTTGTTCTAGTTTGATATCTTCAAATGTGTGGTGCTTACTTTCTTCACATTATGGTATATTTGCTTAGAAATCCACTATTTTTCCTCTTGCCAAATTGCATGCTCTTCTTGGTACCACCATTTGTATTTTTTTTTTGTCAGATATGACATATTGCCACAATTTGACGAAGACTGGCTCGATTTCCTTAGTGCTTGGCTCAAAAGTTACATTCTTTATGAAAAATTCAATGTATTCAGGACCCATGTGTTAATATCATCCTCTCTGTCCAACGTCAACTTGCTGAGTGAAGTTAAGTGTGCCATTAAAACTGACAAAACACTCATACATTTATCCAGTTACACTCCTACTTGCTCTTGAGGTTCCAAAGCAATTGTGGAAGTGTTTTGAAAAATGAGTCTTTTCTCAATCTTGTGTTTTGTTCTTGTAAGCTTTGGTGTTGTTTCTGCACAATCATGCGTGAATAATGGGTTTTTCAGACCCAATAGTAGTTATGACACAAATCGTGGTCTTGTCCTCTCTTCTCTTGCTTCAAATGTCAGGGCTCAAAACGGCTTCTACAATGCTTCCATTGGCCAAGGTTATGATCGAGTGCATGCAACTGGGATGTGCATCCCGGGTGCTGAACCAGAGCTTTGCTCAGATTGTATCCTTGATGCGGCTGACGGATTATTACAGAGTTGTCCTAACCAGACAGAAGCCTTTACATGGTCTGGTGGAGGCAAAACTCTTTGTATGGTACGTTACTCCAACAGGTATTTTTCTGGGTCACTTGAAATTGACCGTTCGTTGGGATGCAATATTCTGGTTATCAAATCAAATTTAACAGATTTTCATAGAATATGGGAAGAATTAACGCTTAGAATGATAGTCGAGGCTACAACGGGCAAAGACACATCATTGTCTGACCATAAGTACTATGTAGCCAACATAACAGCTTTGACAGCTTTCCAGAATATATACGCATTAATGCAATGTACTCCGGATTTGTCTTCGGGGAATTGTAAAGCATGTCTACAGAGATGTGTTGGTGACTATAAAAACAGATGCCATAAGAAGCAAGGTGGCTATGTGTTTAGGCCGAGCTGTATTTTTCGGTGGGATATGTATCCCTTTAACGGAGCTTTTGATAATATTACGTTAACAGTTCCACCGTCACCTCCTCCAGCACCTCTGCCTCAACCGCCAGCTTCTTTGAATGTCAACACAACAACCATGAGCCAGAAAGGTAAATTCTTTGATTGCAAGAACATAAATTTGTTTAGTCTACTGTAGTTGGCCAAAGATCTAAAACGTTATTTTTTCAGTTGTGTAATTTACCTTCTCTCTTGGGGTTGCGCAGGTGGTAAAACAATCTCAAAAGGAATTGTCGTGGCAATAGTTGTTTCCGCGGTCATTGTGTTCTTGGTACTGACTGCTCTAGGATTTTCTTTTTGCCGGAGGAAGTCATACCAATCACTTGATCATCAGTGTGAGTTGTTTCAAGTTTTTTTCCATCATTTCTTTATCCTTTATCCAGTTGAGGCTAATCATAAAATCCAGTTTTTTGGGGTCTCAGCTAAGTGACGTTTGCTGTGTCTTGGTGGTTTTTTTAATTGAAAGACCTATATGTTTCTTTATGCAGCTGGCATTGACATTACGACCACACACTCACTGCAATTTGATTTTAAGACAATCGAAGGTGCTACAGATAAGTTTTCTGAGAGCAACAAGATTGGTCAGGGTGGATTTGGTGAAGTTTTCAAGGTACATTTTGTCAGATTTCTTGATTTATTTCATTTCTAGAGAGCTTGAATAACAATTCCAAGTGATGTTATATTCTGTGTAGGGTGTGCTTCCAGACGGGACAGAAGTCGCTGTGAAAAGGCTGTCAAAGACATCGAGCCAAGGCGCACGAGAGTTCAAGAACGAGGCAGTTCTGGTGGCAAAGCTTCAGCACAGAAATCTGGTTAGGCTCCTTGGATTTTGTTTAAAAGGAGAAGAGAAGATACTTGTCTACGAATTTGTGCCCAACAAAAGCCTCGATTACTTCCTTTTTGGTCAGTCCAATTTAATACATATGTTGAGAGAATTATAATGATCCTTTACTATTCTAGAAGCTAGCGTTGCAAATGATTATACATTTATATGCAGATTCTTTAAAACAAGGCATGGTGGAATGGACAACACGCTGCAATATCATTGGCGGGATTGCTCGAGGAATTCTCTATCTCCATCAAGATTCACGGCTCACAATTATACACCGTGACCTCAAAGCGAGTAACATTCTCCTAGATGCTGATATGAACCCGAAAATTGCAGATTTTGGAATTGCTAGGATTTTTGGCATGGACCAAACTCAAGCTGAAACGAGCAGGATAGTTGGAACCTAGTAAATACTTGTCTCCCTTGATTACATAGCTTTTATTGTGCGTAAAGTTACATTTCATTCGTGTTGTACCAGTGGTTACATGTCTCCGGAGTATGCAATGAAGGGACATTTTTCCATGAAGTCTGATGTCTATAGCTTTGGAGTCTTGGTTTTTGAAATTATAAGTGGCAAAAAGAACATAATGGAGCAGAGGGACGGAAACGTTAGCAACTTGGTCTCATATGTGAGTACTAATAACCAAAATTTCAAAATCCAACTTCCAAATGTGACCAGCAATGAATATTGGCTATTGTGTTAGGTTTGGAAGCTTTGGAGAGAGGGTTCACCATTAGAGCTTGTGGATCCGGCCATTGGAGGGAGATATGACAGCAACGAAGCAATAAGATTCATCCATATCGCTCTGTTATGTGTTCAAGAAGACCCTGCAGATCGTCCGACTTTGGCTTCAATCATTTTGATGCTCACTAGTAACACAACTACTCTACCAGTGCCTCGACAACCTGGATTTTTCTTCCAAGGTAGGCTTGATCAAGACTTTGTAGCCGAAGGATCAAGTCAATCTACAGGAAGATCTGGTCCTTATACTGTTAATGATGCGTCGATTACTGATTTAGAGCCTCGTTGAATGGAAATATTCGGTGTGTAAGCTTGCGTGATGTTTCTACAGTATTTTCTTATTTTTTTAGACTTCAAGTCTTGATTATTCATTAGAGTTCTGTTTCAACTATATCTTCCTATTTTATGTGACTTGAATATCCATCTAAGTTATGTGCTACGCTTTTGCTGAATTTCCTTATCCGTAAACCAAAGCTATTGACTGACTGGTGCTTGTTTCTCTTGCTCTGATTTCTCTGTTTTCGCTCGACTCAGTTGCGAATTAGGGATTAGCATTTTGGTCCTAATGGCTCTCTAGGATTTTATTAGATTGCTGAGTTTGTTTGCTCTTCTGTATATTTTGTCGCATTGGACATCTTGAATCGTTGGAGTTAGGTTTTAATTTGTCCATGTAGGCTCCATTGATTGCTGCTTTCTGCTTGAGAAATGAAATGGTTCTCATGTTCCTCTTATCTGTCACATATAAATTTTGGTTTTCTGTATGAGTATTCCAAAAGAATGGAGGCTTGGTTACAAAAATACCAAAGACACAGTAATTGTTAGTAGGGTACGTTGCTTAATGGAAAAGATGTTGCAGTGAAGAGCCTATCAAAAGCATTAGAAGAAGGGTTCTAATGGCAGTTTGGGGTTATTTTTTATGTTCTATAGATTTTGATGTTTGGCTTCGTTTTGACTGTCTTGGATTGTTGCAAATGTGCATCATCTCTGCATACAACATGTTCTTCTGGGTTCGCTATGATTTCAGAGACGTTGATTAGGCTATATATTGGGACGAACGGGTCTTAATTGACACGACAGAAAGGTATGCAGTATGCAGTATGCAGCATATACATTCATACTTGCTTGCTGTTCCTCCACCCCGAACAACATTTGTATGATCTTCAAAATGTAGCTGGAGAATCCATTGCGAGTCTTCTTCTGGTTTATCCTTGTAGGCCTTACTGTTCTGTCTTCACAAGAATGTGAGAAAAACTTAATTTTCAGCTCGAGATGGAATATACAATGCTTCCATTGGCCCTGATCGAGGTTTGTTATTAACTGTATTGACTTCATGTTCCTCGTTCAACGATGGTATACATAACGAAAACCCGTTTGTTGGTGAACCAATGACACTAACACATTAAGCCCATAGTTATCTGCTTTTGTTTTGCTAGGTCCTATTCCTTTATGTATGTCATTTTCTTAGTCCACATTCGAAAATTTCAACATTGTTATATTGTGTGAACAAAGAAAATATCATTGACTTTTGACCTATGACACTTGTTACTATGAGTAGTTGTAGATTCAAGGACCAAAATTATCAGTTTGATGAATTTAACGTTAGAAACTTCGGAGTGAAACTTGGATTTGCTGTTGAAGCTGGTAAGAAAAGGACAGATTTATGTTTGACGTGGGGTTGTTTTTGGCCTTTTTTTCTCTGCAAACCCATGTTCTTTTTGGTGCCACATATTTCATATAATTGCAAGAAACTTTGTAGAAATTCCAGCTTGTTTACTACGGTTTTGACTTACCGAAATTTTGAACGAGTCAAAAATTGACCGAGACATGTTTATGGAGAGAAAGGTACGCATTTATTCTGATACTTGATCTTGAAAATATATGCATGATCTTGAAAATGGAATTGAAGAATCTCTTCCCGGTTCTCTGGTTTGTCTTTGTAGGCTTCTCTGTTGTGTCTGCACAAGAATGTGGGGGAACTGGGTATTTTATACCTCGTGATAGGTATGACATAAACCGGGGCCTTCTCCTCTCTTCTCTTTCTTCTAATGTATCAGCTCGAGGTGGTTTCTTCAATGGTTCCATTGGCCAAGGCCCTGATCGAGTGTATGCTCTTGGGATGTGCATACAAGGTGCTGAACCAGAGGTTTGCTCCAACTGTATTGCTCATGCCTCTAATCTGTTATTAGACAGGTGTCCCAACCAGACAGAAGGCCTCGCTTGGCCGGAAAAAGAGATACTGTGTATGGTACGGTAATCCAATAGTTCATTTTTTGGATCACTCAAGGCAGAACCACATTTTCCTATCCACAATCAGGAAGATATCAAGTCCAATTTAACAGAGTTTGATCAAGTGTGGGAAGACTTAGCACGTCGTATGATAGACAGTGCTACTTCACCATCATCTAAACGCAAGTACTACGCAGCTGAGATAGCAGGCTTGACACCTTTCCGGATTATATATGCATTAATGCAATGTACTCCGGACTTATCTTTGGATATCTGTTTAAGACAAAGTGTCGGTGACTATGAATCATGCTGCCATGGGAAGCAAGGTGGTATTGTGTATAGGGCCAGCTGTGTTTTCCGGTGGGAACTGTTTCCATTCTCTGAGGCTTTTAGTCATATTAAGTTGGCACCTCCGCCTCAATCTCCAGCGTTTCTCACACCTCCGACAGGCAACAAGACGATGACCAAGAAAGGTAAGTCTTTCAAAAGCAAAACTATTAAGTACTTCTCTGCTGTGGATCTAAGTAAGGCTTAAAAATTTACTTACAGTGGCTGAACTATGTATCTTTAAGTTAATCATCTCCTGAGCTTAACAGGTAGCAAAACATTATCAATGGGAATCGTCGGGGCAATTGTTATTCCCACTGTTATTGTTGTCTTCTTGGTACTGCTTGCGCTAGGATTTGTTGTTTATAGGAGGAGAGAGTTAAACCGAGCGTTAGGTCGTCAAGGTGAGTTGTTTTGTGTCTTACCCATCATTTCCTTTATACTTTAGGGATGTGGTTATGATATGGGAAGAACTGGATTTGTTCCCATACTGGAAATCAACCTTGAGAGGATTTTGAAAAGGAATGGTTTTAATTGAACAATCCATTGCTAATTTTGTTATGTATCCATTTTTTTTTTTTTGTGGGGTAAGAGAGACAAGCATGAATGATACTAGTGCCTCTATTTCCAACATTACTCTACACTTCCATGTTGCAGGATCGAGTTCTGAGATCACCGCTACACACTCACTGCAATTCGATTTCAAAGCGATTGAAGCTGCAACAAATAATTTTTCAGAGAGCAACATAATTGGTCAAGGTGGCTTTGGAGAAGTTTTCAAGCTATCATTTTATCATTTCTTTGATCACCTGATTTTTAATTTCTGTAAGAAAGGTCGCAAAGGGGATCCAGACAGTTGGATGATGCTGTCTAATTCTTTGTATGTAGGCTGTCCTTAACAGGACTGAAGTTGCAATTAAGAGACTGTCAAAAGCATCAGGACAAGGTGCAAGAGAGTTCGAGAATGAGGCTGCTCTTGTGGCAAAGCTTCAACATAGAAATCTGGTTAGGCTTCTTGGATTTTGTGCGGAAGGACAAGAAAAGATACTTGTCTATGAGTTTGTGCCTAACAAATGCCTCGATTACTTCCTTTTTGGTCAGTCCGATTCACTACATATGCTTTGAGAGTTTTAGTTTTCTTTAGCCATTTCCAATACTTATTTTTTTAAATTATATGGGCAGATCCTTCAAAACAGGGTCAGCTGGACTGGAAAACGCGATACAAAATTATTTGGGGAATTGCTCGAGGAGTTTTGTATCTTCATCAAGACTCACGGCTCACGATCATACACCGTGACCTCAAAACCAGTAACATTCTCTTAGATGTTGACATGAACCCAAAAATTTCTGATTTTGGATTGGCTACGATTTTTGGAATGGAGCAAACTCGAGGCAACACAAATAGGATTGCTGGAACATAGTAAGTTATGCTCGTAATGGCGAAAAGAAACCAAAGTTTGTTGAACCTTTTTGTGTTGCATTTTAACCTGAGTTGTACGTTTTTCAGCGCTTATATGTCTCCCGAGTATGCAATGCATGGTCAATTCTCCATGAAATCTGATATTTACAGCTTCGGAGTCTTAATTCTCGAGATTATAAGTGGCAAGAAAAATAGCGGCGTCTACCAGATGGATGAAACTAGTACTGCTGGAAACTTGGTCACCTATGTGAGAATATAGTCGTCAACTTTCAGCAATTTAACATCTTTAAACATGTGACCAAGGCTCTTGATTCTTCATTTTGTTAGGCTTGGAGGCTTTGGAGAAACGAGTCGCCATTAGAGCTGGTGGATCCCGCCATTGGAAGGAATTATCAGGGTAATGAAGTCACTAGATGCATCCATATTGCGCTCTTATGTATTCAAGAAAATCCTGAAGACCGTCCAATGTTATCAACCATCATCTTTATGCTCAGTAGTAACACAAACACCCTACCAATTCCTTGCCTACCAGGGTATCTCCCACGAAGCACGCACGAACTGGACCCGGTATCTTGGGATTAGAATCAAGTCAATCTACAGGAAGATCTATTCCCTATTGTATTAATGACGAGTCGATTACTGATGTAGAACCTCGTTGAAGATGGAAGTATTCTCTGTGTAAGTTTGAGTGATGCTTAATTCTACGCTTGAATATTCATTTGAGTTATGTTTCTACTGTATTATTTTGTGTTAGAAAATATGCATCTAATTATGTTACACTACCCTTTTGCTGAAATCAGATGGTTGGTTTATTTACTAAACTGGTGTTATATCAACTGTAAACTAAAGCTAGTAACCAATGCTTATTTCCCTCGCTCTGAATTTCGTGCATTCTGTAAGGAGCAATGAAGCAGATGAATTCATACTCAATCCTCTGTTTTATCCTCATAAGCTTCAGTGTTTCATTGTACATTCAAACACAACAATATCTACTACGCAAATCGCCATCTCATTCTTTCTTTTCTTTCTTCCTATGTTACAGCTCAAGATGGCTTCTTCTACAATGGTTCAATCGGGCAAGAACACTATCGAGTCTTCGTTATAGCCTATTCTGATTGTATCAAGACTGCTTCCGATGGTTTGATACAGAGTTGTCCTAACCAAACATCTGATACATCTGATATCCCATCAATGTCCATGAGTCTCTTTGTCATTTCCAAATTGAGATGTTTTAGACGTTTTAACCTTCCTAGAGCATCCGGCAATCGCTCTATTTTTGTATGTGACAAGTTGGATATTGCAAAGCTAGCAAACCTGAAATTTGCTCTGGCAATTCCTTGAGATCGTTGAACGACATATTCAAAACAACTAGCCTTGGCATACACTTAAAGAATTCACCAGTAATACGCACCAAGTTGCGGTTTTGTTGGAGCAAGAGAGTTGTAAGTTGAGGACACCTGTAACTGCCAGATATCTCTTCAATCTCATTATTCATCAATGACATCCTTCTCACTCCAGTACATTCTTTAACAGGGAGTACTTCACGTGACCCAGCACCGGCTTGCACAACCCATCTTTCTTTATGCTTCCCAAGATTAGAAGCTACCCACAAAGCCATTGGACGAACCATATCGTGTATTTTAACAAATTTAGTATTGTCATCACTCTCCATCAATAAACAAGCACGAAGAAGCGTATCAACCTGAGAGACTTAAAACAAAGCAAGTTTCTTGGGTCTATTAAAAAACTAAAAACAAACTTTTAATTCAGTAAGATATTATTCTCTCTAAGAATTGCAAAAGCTAGCCTACTCAGAAACTATGCATAAAACACTGAGTAGGAAGGAAGTTACAAGGAAGATCAGTAAGTTATTGGTAAAGAGACTAACTAATCAAAGAGCAATGATATATTATTCATCTCAACCAAATTACTGTAAGTATAACGATGGACCCTTAATATTTAGTGGTTTGTTTGCTTTGGAAAATAGTGGAGCAGGTTGGAATACAACCATGCGACTCTTAACCAGTAAGCTCTGCTAAAGCAGCTAATCTACGAAACTATACAGTCTAAACCACTACATGGAGAAGGCTTGAGTTCAGTTTTCAATCAATCAAAACCATTAATTTAAAGTGTCATCACAAGATATCTGAAAGTGTTCAAAAGGTTTTGACTCTCGTTTTTACTACCGTATATGCAGGTTTAAGGACCAGTACTGTTATCATTTTGACGAATTCAACATTTGGAATTCGCAAAGAAGCTTAAAATTGCTGTTTAAATACCAATACAAATATATATGATCTTTAAGGAACAATGAAGCAGAGGAATTCATTCTCAATCCTTTATCTTATCCTCATAAGTTTTGGTGTTGCTTCACTTTCAGCACAACAATGCATGAACAATGCTACTTTCAGACCAACAGTGTATATGACGCAAATGAGTCTTCGCAATAGGGATGTGCATCCCATGATCAGCTCCAGATAACTGTTCTGATTGTATCAAGACCGCTTCGGATGGTTTGGTACAGAGTTGTCCTAACCAAACAGACGCATTTTCATGGTCAGCTGAGCCAACGCTTTGCCATGTGCGCTACTCCAACGCTTCTTTCTCAGGATCTGCGGATCTCGGGCCGCGTAAGTTGTTATACAACACTAGAGATCTTAACTCAAATCCAACAGATTTCAAGACAATATGCGAAGACTTAATTGGTCGTATGATCGCTGCAACATCCGCAGAAAGAAGCACATCATCGTCTAGTAATAACCATTACACAGCTGATGTTGCAGCCTTGACATCTTTCCAGAATATATACGCAGTGATGCAATGCACACCCGATCTTTCTTCTCGTGATTGTGATAACTGTCTGCGACAAAGCACAAGTGACTAACAGTCATGTTGTAGTCAGAAGCAAGGAGGTGTTGTTATCCGGCCAAGCTGTTTTTTCCGTTGGGATTTGTATCCGTTCTCTAAGGCTTTTGGTAACATTACGGTCGTTTCACCTCCTCCTATGACTGTGACTGCGCCACAACCACCTTCTTATGCAGGCGATCCGGGCTACATGTTGGACAATGATGGTAAGTCTTTTAATTAAAAAAATAATGATTGTGAGAAGAGTTTACAAATTTATATGTCATGAGCAGATCGCAAAGGAATCTCACCTGGAATTGTAGTGGTGATTACTGTTCAAACGGTTGTTATCATCTTGATACTGTTTGTTCTAGGATTGGTTCTTTTCCGGAGGAGAAATTCATCCCAAAGAACAGAGCTTTAGTGTTTGTTACTCTTCTTTAAGCTTATTATTGTTTACTTTTCGCCAAGAGATGAAACAAGAAGCATAACTCATACACCTCTGCTTTTGCAGATGATAATCATATCTCAACTATACAGTAGTAATTGCAATATGATTGAAGTTGCAACAAACAAGTTTTCCAAGTGAAGGTGGATTCGTCGAGGTTTACAAGATAAGCCAAGTTTCTATTATAGGTTATGAAGATTGGAGTATTGTTTGTACGAGCTTGAATGATTCTTCTATAGTTGACTTGAATATTCATGTAAGCTCTGAAATTTTGACGGATTCAGTATTAATTTACTGATATGCAAATTTGCGAATCTTACACACACTAGTCTCTTTACTAACCAATCCCACATGAACCGAAACCAATAGATGATATCTTCACAATCAACCTTTTGTCAATCCTCATTCTGGTTTTAATGGCGTTTGAGGATACTGATTTTCAGATTTGGTTTTGCTACTTATGTAGATTTTGATGTGTTGGGAATGTTTCATGAAAATGAAGTTTTTTGTTTTTGTTACTATCATTTTAGATGTGCTGCTCTGTTTCCATCCATTGAACTGGTGATTTTTTTTTCTTTTTCGTTACTATGTTCTCCTTTTTGTTTTTGAATGAATGTAAAACTATTGTTCAGTCGAAAACGTTTTTACAATGAATGTAGCCTGAAGCTTAAAGTAGCTTGGAATCTAAGAAACAGCCACTTCCTTTTTGAATTCTTCTCCTTTATTTTATGTTCTACTACTCTTTTGAATATTTCTCTTCTCTGAGGTTTCACTCGTTTTTGTGTGAACGTGATGCGCAATCATTCCTCGTCCAAGCTTTCAGCCAATTACAATATATAACAGTTGAAAAACTAATAACAATGATACATTAGCCCCTCTAGTCCCTCTCCATCTTCCTAAAGGACCAGTGCTTAGTTGAAAAAAAAGAAAAAAAAGAAGAAGGGGGACCTCTGTTTATTAGCTTGAAGAATTTAGCATTTACAACTTTTCAGAGAAACTTCAAATGCTGTTTAAATTGTTAGGAAACGAGAACATATTTCATTACCAAGACAAAGATCAAAGCTATAATCTCTCTCGAGGAACAATGAAGCAGAGGAGTTTCTTATCAATCCTCTGTTTTGTTCTCATAAGCTTCTTTGTTGCTTCTGTTTCAGCACAAACATGCATAGAGAACCGTAGGAATTTCATTCCCAACGGTACATACGATGAAAATCGGCATCGCATCCTCTCTTCTCTTCCTTTCAATGCCTCATCTCAAGATGGCTTCTACAGCGGTTCCATTGGACAAGAACCAAACCGGGTCTACGCAGTAGGGATGTGCATTCCAGGATCTACTCTAGATGACTGTTCTGCTTGTATCAAGTTGGCATCTGACTGGTTGAAACTGGATTGTCCTAACCAGACAGACGCGTATTATTGGACACTTGATCCAACGCTTTGCCTTGTCCGGTACTCCAATACTAATTTCACAGGATCTGCAGCTTTTTGGGAAACTACACCGCAGTATTTAGTCTACAACACTGCAGATATCCCCTCAAATTTAACAGAGTTCACGGCAGTATGAGTAAAACTAATGGATCGTATGATCGCTGAAGCCTCCGCATCAGCAAGCATACCATCCTCTAGTGATAACCATTACAAAACTGGCTTTGCACCTTGGAAGAATTTCCAGATTATATATGTATTGATGCAATGCACACCAGATATTTCTCCTGGTGATTGTAACTACTGTCTGCGACAAGGCGTGAGTGACTACCAGGCATGCTGTATGAATAATACAGGAGGCTATGTTATGCGGCCAATCTGCTTTTTCCGGTGGCAGTTTTTTACATTCTCTAAGGCTTTTGCTAACATCATGGTGGCTCCTCCTCTGCTTCAATCTAATCTAACTTTGCCACAACCACCTTCTGCCACCCCGGTTAATGGTGAGTACTTGCAAAGCTATGACTACTATCATAAGAACCTGTTAAAATATTCAAAGGTTATGTTGTACTTCAACAGGTAGTAGGAAAAACACATCAAGACCTATTGTGGAAATTGTTGTTCCCATTGTAGTAGTCATTGTCATCGTTATTATCTTGGTACTGCTTGCTCGGAGATCTGCTGTACTTTGCTGGAAGAGAAAACCAAATCAAGAAATTGATCTTGATCAATGTGAGTGTTGTTATGCTTTTCTTTCACCTTTTAGCCATTATCATATAGACCATGTAACTAAGAACGTTTATTACATTCTCAAATGATGATAATTTGTTGTTGGTGATACTCAGTGTGTCTTTGATTTGATTCTGCAGCTGGTATTACCCCTGAACACTCGCTGCAATTTGATTTTAAGACCATTGAAGTTGCAACAGACAAATTTGCAACTAATAACAAGCTTGGTGAAAGTGGATTCGGCGAAGTTTTCATGGTGTCATTTCCTTAGCTACTTGGTTCATTATCTCTTGATAAAACTTGGAAATACAAAGTCAAAGTAAGCTATAATGTCTCATTGATGCTATTTGTAGGGTACGTTGGCTAATGGAACAGAAGTTGCGGTGAAGAGGCTATCAAAAACATCAGCACAAGGTGCACTAGAGTTCAAGAACGAGGTTGTTGTTGTTGCAAAACTTCAGCACAAGAATCTTGTTAGGCTTCTTGGGTTTTGTCTAGAAGGAGAAGAAAAGATTCTTGTTTACGAGTTTGTGCCCAACAAGAGCCTCGATTACTTCCTCTTTGGTATGTATACATGATTTTTTTTTTCAGCTTCTCTAATTGACGTCTATAAGTAGATAATGACTACTTATGTATGTGCAGATCCTACAAAGCAAGGACAGTTAGACTGGACAAAACGGCACAACATTATCTGCGGAATCACTCGAGGAATTCTATATCTTCATCAAAGCCAGCAACATTCTCTTAGATGCGAATTTTATCCCTAAAATTGCTGATTTTGGAATGGCCAAAATTTTTGGGATGGACCAAAGTGGAGCTAATACAAATAGAATAGTTGGGACACGGTATTACCCTTGAGTTGGCCATGTACTTCATCTTCGCGACTCGTTCCTTTACCTGTGTTACTTAATATTCTTTGAGTTTTACTCTTGCAGCGGCTACATGTCCCCGGAATATGTATCGGAAGGTCTTTTCTCAACAAAGTCAGATGTCTATAGTTTCGGCGTCTTAGCTCTAGAGATCATATGTGGTCGAAAGAACAGATTTATCCACCAGTCAGGCACTATAGTTGAGAATTTGGTCACACACTTAAGTACCAAAGAAAAAACTAAGTTCTTGATTGATGATTAAAGGACCAAGATTATGATATTTTCTAAGTTTGAGTTCGTAATTGATGATTAAATCGTGTCGCAGGCTTGGAAGTTATGGAAAAGCGGGACTCCCTTAGATCTAGTGGATCCAACCATTTTAGAGAATTCTCAAACCGAAGAAGTGACAAGATGCACCCACATCGCGTTACTATGTGTTCAAGACGATCCAACAGATCGTCCCAACTTGTCGACAATCAACATGATGCTCACTAGCAACACCATTGTTTTACCTGATCCACAAAAACCTGGATTCTTCTTTCCAAGTAGACGCAACCAAGAAAGAGATGGCCTCGAGTCTAGCCAATCTACTACAATCAAGTCCAGTTCCCAATCTATCAATGATGTAACCATTACAGATCTTGATCCTCGTTGAAGATCACTTAAAAAACTATCAACTTAAAGCTATCAATAAACTGTTGTTATTCAAAGGTTGTGTATAATATGTGATTTGTGAGATTACTCATTAAACTTATGTACAAACTCTATCATTTATACATTGGACTATCATATCTTTGTTATGATGTCATTTGATTCTGTTTGTTGATCCATAATTTGACCCATCAATATAACAATTGTTGTATAATAATAACCCAATTAGTCTCTGCGTGCGCTGGTTTCTATTAAAATTCCTTGTGTCATAATCTTAGTCCACAGTCTGAATATTCAACATTATTACATGTGTGAACAAAGAAAATACTTTTTGACTTTGACTTCTGCCATTGACTTTGGATACTCGTTTTTATGACCACTGTTATCAGTTTGACGAATTCAAACATTAGAAATATCTAAGAGAAACTTAAATTTGCTGTTTAAACTGTTAAGAAACGGATAGATGTCTAAAACAAAGATTTTGCTTTCCCTATAATCTTTAAGGAACAATAATGAAGCAGAGTAGTTTCTTACCAATCCTCTGTTTTCTGTTCATAAGCTTCGGTGTTACTTTAGTTTCAGCACAAAATTGCATGAACCGTGGGACTTTCGTACCCAACAGTACTTACGACGCAAATCTCCGTCTCATCCTCTCTTCTCTTCCTTCAAATGTCTCATCTCAAGACGACTTCTACTACTATGGTTCGATAGGACAAGAACCGAACCGTGTCTATGCAATAGGGATGTGCATCCCAGGAGCAGATACAAATGATTGTTTTGATTGTATCAAGACCGCTTCCGATGGTTTGATACAGAGTTGTCATAACCAAACACAAGCTTTTTCATGGCCAGGTGATCCCACGCTTTGCCTTGTGCGCTACTCCAACACTTCTTTCTCAGGTTCCGCAGATCTGTCCCCACGTGTTTTGGTCTGGAACACTGGAGATATCGACTCAGATCTAACACAGTTTACGGCAATATGGGAAGGATTAATGAGTCGTATGATTGATGAAGCCTCCGAGGCAAAAAGCACACCATCTTCTAGTAGTAACTACTACAAAGCTGATGTTGCAGCCTTGACAGCTTTCCAGGATATATACGCATTGATGCAATGCACGCCGGATCTTTCTTCTCGTGATTGTAAGAATTGTCTGCGAGAAAGCGCAGCTGCGTACCAGTCATGTTGTAGTTTGAAGAAAGGAGGTGTTGTTACGCAGCCGAGCTGTTTTTTCAGGTGGGATTTGTATTCCTTCTCTAAGGCTTTTGATAATGTTACGGTCGCTTCTCCTCCTCCTATGATTGTGCCACAACCTGCAGGCGACCGGGATAACACGACTGAAAATGGTAATTCTTTCCAACTGAAAATACTATGATTGTAAAAAGAATGAAATGTATGACATTATTGTTCTGTTATTAGAAGATAGCAAAGGAATCTCAGCTGGTGTTGTCGTGGCGATTACTGTTCCAACTGTTGTTATCGTCTTGATACTGCTTGTTTTGGGATTTGTTCTTTTCCGGAGGAGAAAACCATACCAAAGAACCGAGATTGAATGTTAGTGTTTTGTTTCTTTAGATCTCTGTGTTTCCTTTCGTTATAAACATTTTGTCACTTAGCCAATAGAGGAAACAAGAAGCATGACAAGTACACACCCTTGCTTTGCAGCTGATAGCGATATTTCAACTGAACATTCATCGCAATACGATTTTAAGACAATTGAAGCGGCAACAAACAAGTTTTCGAGGAGTAATAAGCTTGGTGAAGGTGGATTTGGAGAGGTTTACAAGGTAAGGAGGTTCTTTGTTTTCAAGTTTTTCTAAGATACTATATATTAAGTTATGAAAATAACCGGAGATGTTTGTTTCATTCAATGGTATGTAGGGTAAGTTTTCAAATGGAACTGAAGTAGCTGTGAAGAGACTATCGAAAACGTCAGGACAAGGCGCAAGGGAGTTCAGGAACGAGGCAGTTCTTGTGTCGAAACTTCAACATAGAAATCTGGTTCGACTTCTTGGATTCTGTTTGGAAGGAGAGGAAAAAATTCTGGTCTATGAGTTTGTCCCCAACAAAAGCCTTGACTATTTCCTATTCGGTATGGTTCTCCTCGATTTTTTTACTTGAATGATCCTTCTCCAGCTTTAAAATGATTGATTACTTGGATATGTGCAGACACTGAAAAACAAGGTCAGCTAGACTGGAGTCAACGATACATGATCATTGGAGGGATTGCTCGAGGAATTCTATATCTTCATCAGGATTCACAGCTCACAATCATACACCGTGACCTCAAAGCCAGCAACATTCTCTTAGATGCCGATATGACCCCAAAAATTTCCGATTTTGGATTGGCGACAATCTTTGGAATAGAGCAAACTCGAGGCAACACGAATAGGATTGCTGGAACCTAGTAAGTTGTACTAGTAATTGCCAACAAAAACAAAGGTCTGTTAAACCTTTATTTTTTCATTTTAACCTGAGTTATTTGTTTTCCAGCGCTTACATGTCCCCTGAGTTTGCAATGCACGGTCAGTACTCAATGAAATCTTATGTCTATAGCTTCGGAGTGTTAGTTCTTGAGATTATAAGCGGCAAGAAAAACAGCGCAGTCTACCAGATGGATGAAACTAGTACTGCCGGAAACTTGGTCACCTATGTGAGCATAAAGACCTCAACTTTTAACATTTTGACTTTCTTTAAACATAAGACCAATGTTAATTATCATTGATTGTTCGTTGTGTTAGGCTTGGAGGCTTTGGAGAAATGGGTCGCCATTAGAGCTGGTGGATCCGGCCATTGGAAGGAAGTATCAGAGAATTGAAGTCACTAGATGCATCCATATTGCGCTCTTATGTGTTCAAGATAATCCAGAAGACCGTCCAATGTTATCAACTATCAACTTAATGCTCACTAGCAATACAATGACTCTGCCAGCGCCTCGGTTACCGGGGTTTTTCCCACGAAGCAAGCTCGAACTTGACCCGTTATCTGAGGAATTAGAGTCGGATAAGTCTAGAAGCATGTCTTATAGAAGCGTGTAAAGAGAAAATAGTTAGTAAGGAGGATTAGTAGGTGAAACACAAGTTGGACTAGACTTTTCAATACAAGACGCGTTTACTTTGACCTTGACTTTTCGTGGTCACTCGTCACAAAACCATCCTCTGTTTCACGCTAATCTACAACAGTCACAGAAGAACAGAACAAAACAAAAAAATCAATTGAATTTCATAAATATTTCAGAGACTTCCAAAGCTTGACGAGAAGCACAAATCATTATGTCTTCTTCTTCCTCGGCATCTTTGATCTTCCTTTTCTTCTTCTCCTTCCTCACGGTAGTTTCTGCTCAAGATACTACTTACATATACCACACCTGTCCGAATACGACAACTTTCACAAGAAACAGCACTTACTTCACAAATCTCCAAACCCTTTTGTCTTCTCTCTCTTCTCGCAACGCTTCTTACTCCACCGGATTCCAAAGCGCCACCGCTGGACAATCCCCAGAAAGGGTCACCGGACTTTTCGTCTGCCGTGGAGACCTCTCGCCGGAAGTTTGTCGTAGATGCGTCTCCTTTGCCGTCAACGACACCTTAACTCGGTGTCCGAAAGAGAGAGAGGTCACATTCTATTACGATCAGTGTACATTTGGAAGGAGAGGAAAAGATTATAATGATATATGAGTTTGTCCCCAACAAAAGCTTTGACTATTTCCTATTCGGTATGTTTCTCTTCGATTTTCTTATCCGGTATCTGAGGAAGTAGAGTCGGATTAGTCTAGAAGCATGTATTTTCCTCATTTAGTTCGTAAGAAATTATTTGTTTCCTCATCTCTGAAAAGTTTAATCACATAAGAAATGGTGAGTCGATATTTGATTTATTTCTCCAATCACATAAGAAAATATTTGTTTCTCAGTAATTGTATGTTGTAAACCGTAAAATGTTATTGTTAGTTGACTTAAAAGTAAAAAAAGTTTTTGATGTGAAGTTTACAGTGAAACTAGTATTTCAGAAAATATTTACAAGTTTTAACCTTCAAAAAACATTTACAAGTTTTAACCTCTTCAAGCTGATTTAAATTCTCTTATTGATGATTGTGTTAAGCTTATTATACGAACAAGTCACTGCTATGTCTTCAAGGGAAACGTGTAATTAGTATATATCTGATATATGATTGTGGTTACAACTACAATAGAAACATTCTACAATGTAACAAGTTTTAAACTTATTTTGAACATGGTTGGTTCAAGAATCAGACATGAAAGTAAACAATTCATCTTCAACGAGGATACATCTCTGTGATCGATGCATCGTCAACAGACCCTATAAGAGACCTGCTGTTTGAGAATTGGCTTGAATCAAGGGGGTCTTTTTCGGGTCTGCTCTGAAAGAAAAGCCCTGGTTGCTTAGGCACCGGTAACGTCACAGTATTACTAGTGAGCATCAGAACAATGGCTGACAATGTCGGACGCTCGACAGGATCTTTTTGAACACATAAAAGACCGATATGGACACATCGAACAACTTCATTCCTTTGGCAATTATCTACAATAGCTGGATTTACGAGCTCTAATGGGTTCCCGTTGCTCCAAAGTCTCCAAGCCTACAGTAATCAATCAATTAACACTTGCAACCATGGTCAGGTAAATATGGAACTTGATTGGCTCAAAACTTACATATGAGACCAAGTCATGTGCGCCGTCTGTTTGGTAGAAGCTGCTATTTTTCTTTCCGCAGATAATCTCAAGAATTAACACTCCGAAGCTGTAGATATCAGATTTCATTGAGTACTGACCGTGCATTGCATACTCCGGAGACATGTAACCACTGAATCCCACAACAAAAATTTAGTAATTTGGCAAAAACCTGTTTATCAATTTCAACTTATGAGGAGTTAAGGGAAAAGACTCACTAGGTCCCAACTATTCTGCTTGTGTTCTGCTCAGATTGGTCTATTCCGAAAATTCTTGCCATTCCAAAGTCAGCAATTTTCGGATTCATATCCGCATCCAGGAGAACGTTACTCGCTTTAAGGTCACGGTGTATGATTGTGAGCCTTGAATCTTGATGAAGATATAAAATCCCTCTAGCAATTCCTCCGATAATCTTGTATCGTCGAGTCCAATCCAGCTGACCTTGCTTTGCAGGGTCTGAGAGGACATCCATATGTTACCATTAGCTCTAAAAAATTGCAACCCAAGTTTCAAGAATTGGCTAAAGAATCATCCAAAACAAAGCATTGAATACAACTCACCAAACAAGAAATAATCAAGGCTTTCGTTGGGCACATACTCGTAGACGAGTACTCTTTCTTCCCCTTCTAGACAAAATCCAAGAAGTCTAACCAGATTTCTATGTTGTAGCTTGGCAACAAGAACAACCTCGTTCTTGAACTCTCTTTCACCTTGTCCTGATGATTTTGACAGTCTCTTCACCGCAACTTCAGTCCCATCCAATAATGTACCCTGCCGTTTTCACCAGCATCATCCCGTTATCCAAATGTGCTTGGAAGACATTTCAAAAACAAAACACAAGTCACAACTCACTGCAATTAAGAAAATAATATTTACCTTGTAAACCTGACCAAATCCACCTTCACCAATCTTATTACTCTCTGCAAAATCATTTGTTGCAGTTTGAATTGTTCTATAATCGAGCTGCAGCGACTCGGCGGTTGATATATCATCTCCTGTTACACAATCAAAGTATTAGAAGCTGAGCATTGACATGTATCAAAATTCAAACCCAATTAAAAAATCCTTCAGCACTAGAATCTTTACCATCAAATGCAGATGCTGTGTCGTAAGTCTTCTTAGCTCTCTTTGCAAGGAAACAATAACCAGCTATGAAAAGCAGAACAGCCACTATAATAGGCACAGCAATGGCTACCACTAACACACCTGAATTCCCACCTTTACCTGCTTTTTAAACATCATTAAAAAGACAAATAGCAAAATCGAAATTTTGTAACAAGAACGAGACACGAAAAACAGAGAAAAAAGACAGAGCTCTGACCAGGTGGTGGAGGAGCTGACACAGGAGGTGTAGAAACCGGCGGTTGTGGAGGTGTTCTAATGGCGGATTCGTTGTAAAACGAGTAAAGCTCAAATATTGAACTACAGCTCGGGACATGAATTTGTCCCCCGATCTTGTCGGTAGGTAATTGATTGATGATCTGTTGCAGACACTGCAAACAGTCTTGTCTCGTCAGATCAGGGGTACACTGAACCAACCCGTACAAGTTTTGTAACGCCGTAAAATTGGCTTTCCTCGCATCGAATTTTCTAGAACTGTTGGACGCCACGGTGGCTGCTTGGCTCATCGTGGACAAGAGCAAATCTCTGAACCGGTCTTGTTGGTTAGACGAAATATTATTGGAGTTAGACAAGATAACTCCTCCATTGGTGATAAGGGTCGAGAGAATATTCCGGTTAGAGTATCTGAATGTACACTGATCGTAATAGAATGTGACCTCTCTCTCTTTCGGACACCGAGTTAAGGTGTCGTTGACGGCAAAGGAGACGCATCTACGACAAACTTCCGGCGAGAGGTCTCCACGGCAGACGAAAAGTCCGGTGACCCTTTCTGGGGATTGTCCAGCGGTGGCGCTTTGGAATCCGGTGGAGTAAGAAGCGTTGCGAGAAGAGAGAGAAGACAAAAGGGTTTGGAGATTTGTGAAGTAAGTGCTGTTTCTTGTGAAAGTTGTCGTATTCGGACAGGTGTGGTATATGTAAGTAGTATCTTGAGCAGAAACTACCGTGAGGAAGGAGAAGAAGAAAAGGAAGATCAAAGATGCCGAGGAAGAAGAAGACATAATGATTTGTGCTTCTCGTCAAGCTTTGGAAGTCTCTGAAATATTTATGAAATTCAATTGATTTTTTTGTTTTGTTCTGCTCTTCTGTGACTGTTGTAGATTAGCGTGAAACAGAGGATGGTTTTGTGACGAGTGACCACGAAAAGTCAAGGTCAAAGTAAACGCGTCTTGTATTGAAAAGTCTAGTCCAACTTGTGTTTCACCTACTAATCCTCCTTACTAACTATTTTCTCTTTACACGCTTCTATAAGACATGCTTCTAGACTTATCCGACTCTAATTCCTCAGATAACGGGTCAAGTTCGAGCTTGCTTCGTGGGAAAAACCCCGGTAACCGAGGCGCTGGCAGAGTCATTGTATTGCTAGTGAGCATTAAGTTGATAGTTGATAACATTGGACGGTCTTCTGGATTATCTTGAACACATAAGAGCGCAATATGGATGCATCTAGTGACTTCAATTCTCTGATACTTCCTTCCAATGGCCGGATCCACCAGCTCTAATGGCGACCCATTTCTCCAAAGCCTCCAAGCCTAACACAACGAACAATCAATGATAATTAACATTGGTCTTATGTTTAAAGAAAGTCAAAATGTTAAAAGTTGAGGTCTTTATGCTCACATAGGTGACCAAGTTTCCGGCAGTACTAGTTTCATCCATCTGGTAGACTGCGCTGTTTTTCTTGCCGCTTATAATCTCAAGAACTAACACTCCGAAGCTATAGACATAAGATTTCATTGAGTACTGACCGTGCATTGCAAACTCAGGGGACATGTAACCACTGAATCCCACAAATTTTTTTTAGTAATTTGGCAAAAACCTGTTTATCAATTTCAACTTATAAGGAGTTATGGGGAAAGACTCACTAGGTCCCAACTATTCTGCTTGTGTTCTGCTCAGATTGGTCTATTCTGAAAATTCTTGCCATTCCAAAGTCAGCAATTTTCGGATTCATATCAGCATCCAGGAGAACGTTACTCGCTTTGAGGTCACGGTGTATGATTGTGAGACGTGAATCTTGATGAAGATATAGAATCCCTCTAGCAATTCCTCCGCTAATCTTGTATCGCCGAGTCCAATCTAGTTCCCCTTGCTTTGCAGGGTCTGTGGACATCCATATATTACCGTTAGCTCTAAAGAATTGGCTAAAGAATCATCCAAAACAAAGCATTGAACACAACTCACCAAACAAGAAGTAATCAAGGCTTTCGTTTGGCACATACTCGTAGACGAGTACTCTTTCTTCCCCTTCTAGACAAAACCCAAGAAGTCTAACCAGATTTCTATGTTGTAGCTTAGCAACAAGAACCACCTCGTTCTTGAACTCTCTTTCACCTTGTCCCGATGATTTTGACAGTCTCTTGACCGCAACTTCAGTCCCATCCAATAATGTACCCTGCCGTTTTAATCACCCTGTTATCCAAATGTGCTTGTACGAAAATTTCAAAAACAAAACACATCTCAATGCAGTTAAGGAACTAATATTACCTTGTAAACCTGACCAAATCCACCTTCACCAATCTTATTTTTTTTTTTTTGAATGAATGTTAAATTTATTCAATCAAACCTTTGTTACAATAACATCCATGATTTTCTTAAGTTTTTGAAATTTAAAACATCATTTTTCACACTTTTTTACACCCGAATCCATCTTGTATCAAACCATAAAATGAGTCCATCACGAAACCTTTTGTCGCCCGAACGTCGAAGTATACTTAGACGGTTTCTTATTTCTTTGTCCACCATTCTTGCTATTATCCTCGGCGTAAGTGACTGGCTTCCATGCCTCCTACCATTCCGTTCACGCCATAAGTGGTAAACAAGTGTTTGAAATGCATATCGGAGAATAAACTTCTTTATTGTGTCGTATGTATCTCCTTGCATGAGGATGACGAGCTCCCTCCAACTTGTTGTGTAGTTGATCTCCAACAGCTTCCACATCAATATTTTCCATACCCTGGACGAAAAGCTACAAAAGAAAAAAAGATAGTTTCGAGACTCCTCATTATTAGTGCATAGAACACAATTGCTTCCATCCGCATAACCCTTCGTTCTGTCACCCGTTGGTAATCTATCAAGCATCGCAAGCCAAACCAAAAACGAGTACTTTGGTGTTGCGTGGTTAAACCACACACCGTTGTACCAATCTTTCGTTGGGCTTACATGTCGAATAAGATTCACCAATCTTATTACTCTCTGCAAAATCATTTGTTGCAGTTTTAATTGTTCTATAATCGAGCTGCAGCGAGTCTGCAGTTGTTATATCATCTCCTATTGCACGATGAAAGTATTAGAAGATAATCTCCCGAGCATAAATCAAAGATAATCATTAAAATCTTTACCATCAAGGGCTGGTGCAGTATCATAAGTCTTCTTTGCCAACTTTGCAAGGAAACAATAACATTAGGAAATACATTTTTTTGGGTTTGCTATTATATATAGATATATTAGGAAATACAGATCTCCGTAACTAGCCACTGTACAAACGTTAATAGAAAAGTGGACATTCTGAGACTTTCAATTATGTTTTTCAAGAAGTCATATACTTCTACCGACAACTACACACAAACAACTTTTAAACTAATCTTCAATATCACAAGTTGATTAAGGAATCAGGCATGAAGGTAAAGATTTCATTTTCAACGAGGATATACATCGGTGGTGATCGATGCATTGTCAACAGACCAAGGAACAGACTTGCTTTTCAAAGATTGATCTGAATCAAGCGGATCTTTTGTGGGTCTACTC
Source organism: Arabis hirsuta (assembly GCA_964056655.1). Taxonomy (NCBI): domain Eukaryota; kingdom Viridiplantae; phylum Streptophyta; class Magnoliopsida; order Brassicales; family Brassicaceae; genus Arabis; species Arabis hirsuta. Next base: position 6,437,058 of record OZ053303.1, on the reverse strand, counting down.
TGAAAGAAAAGCCATGGTTCTCTAGGCACCGGTAAAGTCACAGTGTTACTTGTGAGCATCGGAACGATGCTTGATAACTTCGGACGGTCTACAGGATCTTCTTGAACACATAAAAGACCGATATGGATGCATCCAACCACTTCGTTGCTCTGGCAATTGTGTATGATAATCGGATCCACGAGGTCGAACGGTGTCCCGTTTCTCCAAAGCCTCCAAGCCTAGAATATTGATTAATAATTCAATACTTTTAGCCATGCTCATTGTAAGAAAGGATAATATGAACCAAGTGGTACTTGAGGGAGGTAATTCCCAATAAGGTCTCGGGTTCGATTCTTGGCCACCGGGGGATTAAAATTTGGGCATCGCCGGCGACACAGATTAGTCTCTTGGGCCTAGAAATCCTTTGGGGAAACTATGTATAATTCAAAAAAAAAAAGAAGGTAAATATGAAATCGTATTGCCTCAGAAGCTTACATAAGAGAGCAAGTCATGTGCGCCGTCTGTTTGGTAGAAGCTGCTATTCTTCTTGCCGCTTATTATCTCAAGTACTGACACTCCGAAGCTGTACACATCAGATTTTGTCGAGTACTGACCTTGCATCGCATACTCAGGAGCCATGTACCCACTGAAACCCACATCAAAAACATTAGTATTTTGGTAAGAAACTGTCTATCAAAACTTCAAATTATGAGGAATTAATGGGAAGACTTACTAAGTCCCAACTATCCTATTTGTATTCTCTGCAGATTGGTCCATTCCAAAAATTCTTGCCATTCCAAAATCAGCAATTTTCGGATTCATATCTGCATCTAGAAGAATGTTACTCGCTTTGAGGTCACGGTGTATGATTGTGGGGAAAACGGCTTTTTTGGACCAGGACTATTGCCATCGGGTGTTTTTGGACCTCAACTTGTAACATTGGTCAATTTAACTCTCAACCACAAATTAATTCAAATTCAAAACCCAAACACGCGATATTGTTGTTGATTCAGACCCCGACGAAGTCAACGTTGGTCAACGTTAACGGAACGCTGACCTGGACGACACGCGGATTAACAGATCGGTTTCGTTGGTGTAAAACGACGTCGTTTTGATCACGCGACCAAAACGACGTCGTTTTGATTTGGGGAAAAAAAAATTTGATCGAACACTTGAGTGGGTTATAAGAAAGGTCGAGTTTTGCTAAGTTTCTCAGCTTCGATATCTCTTCTGGTAACGGTCCTTTGAAGAAGCAAGACGGTGCAACGATGTTCTTGAGCAACGAGATGTTACCAATCTCCGGGGGAATTTTACCGGAGAATTTGTTCATTCCCATGTAAAGATCGGAGAGGTTACTCAGTTTCCCGATTTCCGGTGGGATTTCGCCAGAGAGTGAGTTGTTTGAGACGTCGAGTGAAGACAGCATCGGGAAGCTGAGGAAGAAAGACGGAGAAAGAGAGCCTGAGAAATGATTGTCACTTAGGTCAAGGTAGAGAAGACGAGGCAACTCGCCGAGTCGACTCGGTAAGAGTCCAGTGAACGAGTTTCCAGAGAGATCGAGTGTTTGAAGCCTTTTGAGTTTCCAGAGCTCTGAAGGGATTTCGCCGGAGAATGAGTTGAGACCGAGTCGAAGCGATTTCAGATTGTTCAGCCTCGAAACCCCTTCGGAATCTCGCCGGAGAAAGAGTTCTCCAAGAGGTCGAGATCGGAGAGAAACCGAAGAGAGAAGAGAGAAGGAGAGAGATTTCCTTTCAGATACATGGAAGGTAGAGAGAGCGAGTTAACTCGTCCGAAACGACACGTTACACCGACCCAATCGCAGTGAGAGGACGACGAGGAAGACGAAACGTTCCATGAAGAAAGGACTGATGGGTTTTCCAGAGAAAGCTTGAATGACATAAGAGAGCCCATTTCTGAGCTTGCGTCATCAATGGGAGACGAAACAGAGAAGAAGAAGAAGAGAAACATGAACAACGAGAAAACCCTAAACGCCATGGTGAGAGAACGAAAGGAAGGGAAGAAGAACGACGTCTTTTTTTTTTTTCCCAAATCAAAATGACGTTGTTTTACACCAACGAAATTGATCTGTTAATCCGCGTGTCGTCCAGGTCAGCGTTCCGTTAACGTTGACCAACGTTGACTTCGTCGGGGTCTGAATCAACAACAATATCGCGTGTTTGGGTTTTGAATTTGAATTAATTTGTGGTTGAGAGTTAAATTGACCAATGTTACAAGTTGAGGTCCAAAAGCACCCGATGACAATAGTCTGGTCCAAAAAGGCCGTTTTCCCTATGATTGTGAGCCGTGAATCTTGATGAAGATATAGAATTCCTCTAGCAACTCCTCTAATAATATTGTAACGTCGAGTCCAGTCCAGCTCGCCTTGCTTTGCAGGATCTGTTCACGTTCATATACTAGCATTAGCTCTAAAGATTTGCAACCCCAAATTTCAAGAATGGCTAAAGACCCGTTAAAACAAAAGCTTTGAAGGCAACTGACCAAACAGAAAGTAATCAAGGCTTTTGTTAGGAACAAACTCGTACACCAGTATCCTTTCTTCTTGTTCTAGACAAAACCCGAGAAGCCTAACCAGATTTCTGTGCTGAAGCTTTGCAACAACTACAACCTCATTCTTGAACTCTGCTTCACCTTGTCCTGATGTTTTCGATAGTCTCTTCACCGCAATTGTAGTACCATTTGACATCATGCCCTATCATTTTCATGCCCTATCATTTTCATCAGCATTATCCCGTTATCTAAATGTGTTGGCAACAAATATTCATGAAAAAAACTGCTGTTGCAGCGAGTTGCAGCGAGTCTGCGGTTGCTATTTCTTCTCCTTTTGCACAATGAAAAGTCTCAGTAATAGAAAGAAACTGCTGTGCATTGACATCAGTCAAACCCATTAAAGATTGTTCATAATCTGAATCTTTACCATCAAACGCAGTTGTTGTATCATAAGCCTTATGTGCCCTCTTTGCAAAGAAACAATAACCACCCATGAAAAGCATAACAGCCACTATAATAGGCACAACAATGGCTACAACTAAAACACCTGAATGCCCACCTTTCCCTGCTTTTCAGACAAATAGCAAAATCGAAATTTTGTAACAAGAATAAAAAATTTCTATTTTGGTACTGAACTTGAGAAAACTGAAATTTCAAGAAATCAGGGCAAAATTTTGAGAAAGAAGACAGATCAGACAAAACTGAAATTCTGTAGAAAGGACTGAACGTTCTATATCATTACATCTAATTTCGAGAAATTGGCCCTGAAACATGAAAAACAGAGGAAGAAGACAGAGCTCTGACCAGGTCGTGGAGGAGCTGACACCGGAGGTGTAGAAACCACCGGCGGTGGTGGAGGTGGTGTTGTAATGGCGGATTCGTTGTAAAATGGGTAAAGCTCGTATCTTGAAGTACAGCTCGGCACAATAAGTCTTGCCCCAATTCTCTCAGTAGGTAACTGATTTGTGGTCAGTTGCAGACAACGCGAACAGTCTTGACTCGTTAGATCAGGAGTGCACTGAACCAGTGTGTACAAAGTCTGCAACGTAATAAAATTGGCTTTTCTCGCATCGAATTTTCTGGAATTGTTCGATGCCTCGGTGGCTGCTTGATTTAGTGTGGAAAACACCATATCTCTGAACCGGTCTTGTTGGTTAGTTGTAACATTCTGGGTATTATACAAGATAATTCCTCCCTCGGTGGTAAGGGTCGAGAGAATATTCCGGTTAGAGTATCTAAGCATACAGTCATCGAAACAGAGCGTGACTTCACTCTGACTCGGGCAACGATTTAAGGTTTCATTGACGGCATAGGCGACGCAGCTACGACAAGTTTCCGGCGAGGCATCTCCACGGCAGAGGAAAAGTCCGGTGACCCTTTCGGGGGATTGTCCGACGGTGGCATTTTGGAATCCGGTGGAGTAAGAAGCGTTACGGGAAGAGAGAGAAGTAAGAAGGGTTTGGAGATTTTTGAAGTAAGTGCTGTTTCTTGTGAAAGTTGTCGTATTTGGACAGCTATGGTAAATGTAAATCGGAGGATCTTGAGCAGAAGCTATCGTGAGGAAGGAGAAGAGGAAAAGGAAGATGAAAGATGCGGAAGAAGAAGACATAATTGGGTTTCCTGAATTTGTGTTTCTCCTCCAGGTTTGGGTATCTCTGAAATATTTATGGAATCAATTGAATTTTGTTTGTTTGTTTTCGTTGCATGTGAGTATGTGGCTGTTGTAGCTTACCGTGAAGCAGTGACGCTGAGAAGGCAAGGTCAAAAGTAAACCCGTCATGTATTGAAAAGTCTTGTACAACTTGTGTTTTCAGCTACTAAACCGGGTCGACGATGGGTATGCCATTCAATTCCACACTGAGTATAAACGTCTCTTTAACGCTACACACATTTAAGTTTTTCCATTTGTATCCCCCAGTTTATACTTTTAAATGCAGAACTACACAAAAGTTGAATTTTACGATTTCAATTCAAAATCACAATTAGATCCTAATTTAAACCGGTTTTATAATCTCTTGTTCAGGTAAACCTTCGATTCCACGCATCGAAGGTTTTGAAAACCGGACCGGACCGGCCGGTTGAACCGGTCTGACTGGAAATTGCTTACAAAACCGAGTTCGAATTGAGTTAAAAACCGGATTAGAATTAAACCGCTAAAACCGGTAACTCGGTTTGATATAGAAACCCGGTTTAACATATTTAAGTCATAATTTGGTTTTTTAAGAAAGTCGTTAGGGTTAGGAAAACTAATAATTAATGACATTTCATTGCATTTAATTCAAATTAGTTGTCTCTTTTAAAAACTAATAAAAATCACATTCAATTCTATAGAAAATCAAAAGTCTCCCAATGTCATCTATTTGCTTGTTTCTTTTTTGGGAAGCTTATTGAAATAACCTCAAATTTGTGGTCAATTACAAATGTAACCCCCTCTTTTTCCCTCCTCAAAATTTTATCAAACCAACCATAAGATTCAACTTATTTACGAAAATGCCATTATATTTGAATTAAAATTTTTTTTTAAATCAGACATACAAAACAATCAAATAAACATCTAAATATATTAACTTATTTACGAAAATGTCATTGTCATCAATATTTCGAACCATCATGAACAACCAAAATCAAGCTCTAAATGCTTCCCCAACTATTTAGGAATGGATAACAGCTTCATTTGTGAGCTCATAACTTCTTCCTCACCCATTTCCTCTTCAATTTCATCCTAAAAACTAACTAAATTTGGTTTTCAAAATTCTTTCTCTCATAATCTATCGATTTTCAATGGTTCTTTCATAAACGACGGCTGTGCTTCTTTGTTAACGGTCATATTAGAAGTTTCATGTGCTTGAAAGAGCTGAAAACCGAGCTCTACGTGTGAGAGAAACAAAAACCGTGTTTTCCGATTTGGTAGACTGCACCAGAAGTCTACTAGTCAACGAAATGTTAGATTTGCAATTGACTATTTTTAAAAATATTCAAAGTAGACTGCTCGTGAAGTCTACTTGTTTTCTTTTGATAACAAAATAAACACTCGTAGACTGCACATGAAGTCTACTTGAAAATGAGTTAGTTTTGCATCTGACCAAAACTTTGACTTTAAAGAGTAGACTTCTCCAGTAGATTTCTCCAGTAGACTGCAAATAGAGTCTACTACGTGGTTATTTCTGGCATTGACCACATTGTTGACTTTTTGAGTAGATTGCATCAGAAGTCTGTTCTGTACGGACGGGTTAGTTTTGCGTTTGACCAAAATCTCAAACATTGACCAAGAAAAAATTTATCAGTAGACTTCTTATGCAGTCTACTACTTATTAAATAAATCAGTAGACTTCTTAAATTAGTAGTAGACTGCATTAGAAGTCTACCGATAAATGTTTGGTCAAACACAAAACTAACCTTTTTTCAGAGTAGACTTCTGGCGAAATCTACTCGGAAGTCAACAATTTGGTCAATTGCAAATGTAACCCGGCCTTTTGAGTAGACTTCAGAATGGAGTCTTCACATTTCAGTAGACTTCTCTTGCAGTCTACTGGTAGACTTTTCCTGAGAAGTCTACCAGTAGACTGCAAGAGAAGTCTACTAAAAAAAGTCAAACTTTAGTCAATTGCAAAAATAACTTTTTTATTAAGTAGACTTCTTAGAGAAGTCTACTGGAAAAAGTCAAATTCTAATCAAATTCTGGTCAAATGCAAAAGTAACCTAATAGACTGCTGCTGAAGTCTACTAGCGTTTGTCGTAATTGCAAAAATAACCCATTACGTAGACTTCTCGATGAAGTCTACTGGTTGACTTCTCAGGAGAAGTTTACTAGTAGATTGCAAGAGAAGTCTACTGATTTTTTTTTTATAATTGCATTTAAAACTTATTTGTAATGAATTTTTTAGATTTTCTTTTTCCCACATGTGTGTTATCTAATTTGTTTCCTTATGTGTGAATTTGACATATTTAGGTTCAATATTTATTGTATAAATCAAATTTCTTGTTTGAGTATTACTTAGCCGTTGTTGGTAGACTTCTCTATGATGTGAGAAGTCTACAACAGATGTTCGAGACCTAATGTGTTTTGTATTGGTTTTTTTTACAGAGAATGGTTCAGTTAGTTGTTATCTATGGAGAATGGGCTATTAAAGAGAAGGCGTGACAATTTGTGGTTGATAATCTTAAAGGAGGGAGACTGCTTTTTTTGAGTGATGATTGCACCCATTGTGATCTTCTTCAGATGGCAAAAGATGAATATAAGCTGAAATCAGACATGGTGGAGATCACTTATTCAATACCGGAATCAATGTTGCAACATATAGCACCGGATACTCCTCCAATGCATGTCACAAATGATAGACAAGTTAAGAATTTGATCGAGCTAAGTAGAGCGCATGTTATACGTCTTTGTGTCTCGAGTCGGTTGGAGAAGGATTATGCTGTCAACAATGATTGTGATGGAATTTTGGACAGTGGTTGTGAAGAATATACAGACGTAGATGCTGAGGAATGCGAGGATGGAGATGGTGACAACTATGGGGATGGTACGGGAAATTGTGTGAATGAAGAAGATCATGGTATTGCATATGGTGATGGGCAAGACGTTGAAGATGGTGACGGGCAAGACGAGGATATAAAAATTGATGGTGTTGGTATCAATGAAGATTAAGTGCATACGGGAAAGTTAAAGATGATGATTGTTTTGATGGTGATGTTGGGAGTGAGCATTTTTTTGGCGAAGGAGCAAGATCAAAAACGACATGGTCTGATGGTATACTTGTCAGAAAGAGTTTTGGTAGCAAGGATGAGCTGCTTAGAGAGTTGCGATTGACGGCCGTGATGTCAAGATTTGCATTCAAAACATACAAGTCTACTAAAACTCTGTTAGTAGCTATGTGTCGTGTTAAAGGATGTAAGTGGAAAGTCAGAGCTGGTGTGACGAATGAACCAAACCGTTTTTGGGTGACAAAGTATATTAAAAAGCATACATGTTCACTACTGGACAGAGTCGCTCACAGGAAACGCTCTACTCCAAAGTATATTGGTAGGTTATTTATCGAGCGCGTCGGAATAATTGATGGAGTTACGCCAAAGCATATACAAGATTCAATGAAGGTGATGTTTGGTATGAATCTGGATTATTCCACTTCATACAGATCATTGTTATACGCCCAAGAAATGGTGAGGGGAACTGCTGAACACGGATATGAAAATCTCCCATCTTATTTACATATGATCAAGAAAGCAAATCCGGGAACATTGACCGCTTTTGAGGTTGATGCTCACAATAGATTTAAATATCTATTTATATCGTTCGGAGCCTCCATAGCTGGTTTTCAGTATCTTAGACGAGTAATCGTGGTCGATGAGACTCATTTAAGTGGAAAGTATGAAGGTGTTTTGCTAGTGGCGGCCGCCCAAGATGGTAATTTCCAGATTTTTCCTTTGGCGTTTGGAATCGTAGATGCTGAGAATGATGCTTCATGACAATGGTTTTTTTACCAAATTGAGAGGTTGTATTTCTGATCAATACTCGTTGAGCATAGTTTCAGACAGGCACGCGTCCATTAAGAAGTCATGCGAGACGGTTTTTCCTTGGGCAACACGAGGTATATGTTATTACCATCTTTAGTGTAACATTGTCACAAAATTTAGGGGAAAACAGCTCATGTACTTGGTCAAAGGCGCTGCGTATGCGTATACGCTTGATGAGTATGACCGATACATGGATTTGATACGACGTGTGAAGCCAGAAATTGCAACATACTTGGAGGAAGCGGATCCAAAGCTATGGTCACGAGTTCACTTCGAGGGAGATAGATATAACATAAAGACAAGCAACATTGCTGAATCTATCAATGCCGCACTTAAGGTAGCTCAAGGATTTCCCATAACATTTCTTTTGGAATTTATCTGTGAGAAGCTAGGAAGGTGGTTTCGTATAAGGCGAGAAGATGCTCTACGTCTAACAACACGTAATACTCGGGCAGTTGAATACTTGTTGGCGGTTCGTGATGATTACGCGTCTCGGATGAAAGTGGTACGCATTAATGATCTTCAGTTCCATGTGAAGGGAGGAGCACGTGACTGTACTATTGATTTGGGCCAAAAAGAATGTACATGTGGTGTCTTCAACATCGAAAAGATACCTTGCTCACATGCTATTGCCGCTTTGGTAGAGAGTAAACAAGATGTCGCTACCGGTGTTTGCCCGACATATAGAAGGGATTCTTTGTATTGGGCGTACGCAGAAAGCATTTTCCTGCAAAACCCAGTCGGCGAATGTATAGCATCAACCCCAAGTCTGCCTCCTGACGTGAAGATGCGTCCGGGTCGGAAAAAGAAATCAAGGTGGCAAACTTGGCTAGAAATCGCAAGGATGAAAGGTACTAAACCACGGAAGATTCATGGTCAATAAAATTGTTCAAAGTGCAACCAACCGGGGCATACGAAGCCGAATTGTGGTACTTAGCTGTTATTACTTAGCTGTTGTTGGTAGACTTCTCGATGAAGTCTACTGGTAGACTTCTCAGGAGAAGTTTACTAGTAGACTGCAAGAGAAGTCTACTGATTTAATTTTTTTATAATTGCATTTAAAACTTATTTGTAATGAATTTTTTAGATTTTCTTTCTCCCACATGTGTGTTATCTAATGTGTTTTCGTTCTGTGTGAATTTGACATATTTAGGTTCAATATTTATTGTATAAATCAAATTTCTTGTTTGAGTATTACTTAGCTGTTGTTGGTAGACTTCTCGATGAAGTCTACTGGTAGACTTCTCCAGTAGACTTCTCTAGTAGACTGCAAGAGAAGTCTACTGATTTAATTTTTTTATAATTGCATTTAAAACTTATTTGTAATGAATTTTTTAGATTTTCTTTCTCCCACATGTGTGTTATCTAATGTGTTTCTTTCTGTGTGAATTTGACATATTTAGGTACAATATTTATTGTATAAATCAAATTTCTTGTTTGAGTATTACTTAGCTGTTGTTGGTAGACTTCTCGATGAAGACGTAAAAAAGGTAGATTGTATCTGTATATAAAAAAAACTTCAAACTTGAACATAAAAACTTAAAAACTTCAAACTTCAAACTTGTGGTTTCTTCTCGGTCTGCTACGGCGAGGTATCGGCTCTGTGTTTCTTCGGATTTGGTGGTTGATTTGGACTCCGGCGAGATGATTCACCTTCATCTCCAGTTTTTGGCGTCTCCTCTTCGAACCGAGCTCTGTTCCTTTGAGCGAGGAAGTCCCGGTAGTACATGCACAACGAGAAACAAACAACATACAAAGAACATCACAGGTTGACAGTATTAATTTCACCAGGTTGAAAACAAGGAAAATTTGTCTTGCAAAGAATTCGACATTTCATGATAGGGCAATACACATATTGACAGAATTTGACATTCTTGATTTCGGGTTTTCAAAATTGTAAAGGTACCCGCTACTCTAAACCCAGCAGACATGTTGACTAAGAGTTTACTTGGAAATTCTGTCGAGAATGGCCTCATAGAACAAAAAGCTCTCTCCGTTTCGTGAATGTTTTCGGGCATAGTTGTCGATGGCCCTGTCGATTGGTCATCTCGCAATAGAGAAACAGATTTCAAATTAGCGCTGCAAATTTTGAGATTGGTTTTTGAATCGACATGTACGCAGTTAGAAGTATGTAGGTTTGTAACAATGATCTACAGGGTTCAAGATAAACAGGGTTGGTTTATGAAACTTACAAGAGATTTCTTCTAATTATCGTGTAGTCAGCGACCTTCTGAGGGGCTTCAGTGGTTGTCGTTGGTTCATAGAGAAAGGGAAAGAGAAAAAGGGGTCAGACAGTGAGTTAGAAGTCATGATGTATTGCATTTTTGACGCATTCTAACCCGTGTTTTCAGTGGTTTATCGAGTCTTTTCTCTGTTTTTAGAGTCTTTGCAGGTTGAAATGCGTTTGGAACGAGACTAAGGCAAGATGGAACAAAGAAAGGAAGAAAAAGGACAAAATGCTGAATTTGACCACAGGATCGACCTGAGGATCGACCTCAGGATCGACCGATCCAGATTTATCCAAAACATCGGATCAGTCCAGGATCGACCCGAGCAGGAGGGCTACGTTTCTGACGATCGGATCGATCGATCCACATATGGATCGGTCGATCCTCACCCTAAACCGGCCCAAAGATTGAAATTTTCAGATTTCTTTATTCTATTGGGTTTTGCCTGAGATTTCGACCAGAACGTGATTTTGACCTATTTATTCGAGTTTTTAGTCATTGTTTAGGCAACCCTTGTAATTTATCCATACTTTTTGTTTCTAAGCTTTTGGGAGAAGATCTCTGAACCCTATTGACAATTTGGAGAAGATTTCTGAACCCTCTTGTTTATTTATTGATTTCATATTTTCTTCCATGAATTCTTCTCTTGATTTGATTTCTATCATGCCTGAGTAGTTTTCTAATTGGGTTTTAGGGTTTCAAAAGGATTTCAGGGTTTGATTGATGTTGATTTAGGGATTGATAACTTGGTTTCTTCATCTAGGTTGTTCGTATTGCTGGAACTTGATTAGCTACCTTGTTTCTGATCTTAGGTTGTTTAACGCATCAAAAGTGTTTGTTTAAAAGCCTGAAATAACTTATTTGAGCAAAGCATCCCTAGCCAACGAAAGCTGATGTTAGGGTGTTTTGTGAACATATCAAACTTGACCATAATGCATGTTTAACCTCTTGAATTCAAACGACAGTTTAGGATCTTAGGTTGTTAGGCATAGTAATTGATGCTACGACAGTAGATCAATTTGATTTTGTGATTTGAGTTCTAGAACGATTACTACTGCTTTCCCTGACAATTTATCTATTTCAGAATCCTTGAATCCCTGCGAATTCCCTGATGCCCAATGCTTGTTATTCATAAGTTTACATATTTTACTTGCTATTTTCATTTACATATTGCAATTCACAATCATATTTTTGGCTTAGCTTAGTTTCATTTTCATAAATTCGTAGTGTGATACTTGGTCCTTGTGGATTCGATCCCTGCATTACTACAACCATTTGCTGTGCACTTGCAGTAGTTATATAGGGTTAAAACCTGTGATTATCAAGTTTTTGGCGCCGTTGCCGGGGACCAATTACATTGCCTTCGAATTTGGGATTGAAATTTAATCTAAGACACTAACTTTTTTTGTTTTTCTTTTGTATAGGTTTTTATCGTGATGGCCATAGATTATAATGAGTGGCCACAAGAGGAGAAATACACATTCGAAGATGATCCTTATGTGGAGCCTCCATTTGATGAGAGTGTTCTTACACTAGAACAAAAAGTGGAGTTGGATGAGCTTTACAAGGAAAATCCAACCTTGACAAGAAGAGACTTAGCGGCTATGATCCAGGTGAATCTCATCTCACACCGAGCTTCACTTGAAGGAAGGGAGCTCACATTTTCTGAGATTATGGTAGCTCATGCACTTGAAGAGGTAATTTATTGGGTTCCACCATGCCAACTAAAAGGTACATACGACTCACCCTTTGATTTTCAGGATAATAAGGATAGTCTCATGCCTTGTAGTGAAGATGTAGCTTCTAGTTTGCAAACTCCCATGCTCACTCAAGAATGTTATGATTTAATATGTGAGACTCAAAGACTAGATACTCTAAGAGTAGAAAAGCTTGCTAGAGATTACCATGAAGTATGTTTTGATATTAATTATCTATGTGCTTTGAATGTTTATGATCTCGAGTTTAAGGTTTCAATGCTAGAGGAATCTAGTTCTCTTCTTGAAAAATCTTGTCTAGGAGAAGTGCTTAATGTAGATGAGTTCTTGATTGAGGTAGATGATCCTAGGGTTGAGATAAATTCTGAGAATGAGAATATTGTGTCTTACATGATTGATGGGGATGAAGTTAACTATTATTTGATGAACTCGTTTAACCCTGAAGTTGACTTTATCTTTCCATCAAATGCATTTGATTCTCATGAGCATCTAACTAGGGAAGATTTTAAGACTACATCTGTAGTAAGGTCCCTTGATGAGAATTTTATCTCTTTCATATGGATGTGTTTTCTTGCATATTTTGTTCATTTTTCTAATAGGAGAAGGACCAAAGGTGCATTGACCCAACCTTTTGATTCTCATGATTAAACTATATGTTCATAAGTCAAGCTAAAGACTTAAAACAAGCGCTTGGTGGGAGGCAACCCACTTTCTAACTTTTAGTTTTGGTTTTTGGTGTTTCAGAAAAAAAAAAAAACTTTTCATTTTATTTTACTTATTTTGAGTCTCTTTTGTCTTTCTCTTGATTTATCTTCACACCGAGACGGTGTGAAATAAGTCTGGGAGAAGGTATTCATCGTTTACTAACGCCATTTTTCTTTGTTTTGTTTCTCTTTAATCATTTTGATGTTTTTCTTGAGTCAGTCCAAATTTTTTTATTGAGTCAAGAGTATTATAGTTAGGAAACAATGATGTAACATTTCTCTTTGTTTATTGACTATTTCATTTGAGTGACCATTGCTGCAGAATAAATTCAGATCAGACTAATGGAAAATCCAAAGGTTGACCAGTTAACTAGAGACGTTTCTTGTTTCCAGCAAGGTCCACTAGGCTTGAGCTAATTGCACCCTCGTTGGAATGATTGGTGTCTATAGAGCTTGACTCTTCGTTCGTACTGGACAGATGCACCTTGTGTGAAAAAGTGATGGTACTCCTCTCCCTTTTTCTAAGTTATAAATGGTCTAAGATTGAGAATAATGCAAAGATCCTCACGACCCTGTCTCCTAACAAGGAACAACAGTAGTGAGCCCTCACGACCCTGTCTCCTAACAAGGAACAACAGTAGTGAGCGCTATTCTAAAACTATAACGGAAAATTTCCTCACGACCTTGTCTCCTCACAAGGAACAACAGTAGTGAGTCCCGTTATTCTTCAAAAAAAAAAAAAGAATAAGTTTGGGGAGATGAAGAGTACCAAAGGGTTGTATTGGTGATCTGTCATAGTATTGTACGGGAATGAGTCTAGAAAGTTCTTTGCATTGAGATTTTCAATGAGGCTAGCGATGATGAATAGTGGATAGTGTTGCGAAATCTTGGGATGAATTTGGGAGGCTGGAAAAGTCTGTGGAGATGTACATGGTGGTTCGATCTGATTTCTCCTTGCAGTATGTGGATTACAAATTTAGTGGTCATTAAACGTTCCAAAGGAGAAGCTGAGTTTCCGCGTTTTCAAACCTCTTTCATAGGTTTAGTCTTCTGTTTTGCTTGAGGGCAAGCAAAAAACTAAGTCTGGGGGAGTTGATGTATTGCATTTTTGACGCATTCTAACCCGTGTTTTCAGTGGTTTATCGAGTCTTTTCTCTGTTTTTAGAGTCTTTGCAGGTTGAAATGCGTTTGGAACGAGACTAAGGCAAGATGGAACAAAGAAAGGAAGAAAAAGGACAAAATGCTGAATTTGACCACAGGATCGACCTGAGGATCGACCTCAGGATCGACCGATCCAGATTTATCCAAAACATCGGATCAGTCCAGGATCGACCCGAGCAGGAGGGCTACGTTTCTGACGATCGGATCGATCGATCCACATATGGATCGGTCGATCCTCACCCTAAACCGGCCCAAAGATTGAAATTTTCAGATTTCTTTATTCTATTGGGTTTTGCTTGAGATTTCGACCAGAACGTGATTTTGACCTATTTATTCGAGTTTTTAGTCATTGTTTAGGCAACCCTTGTAATTTATCCATACTTTTTGTTTCTAAGCTTTTGGGAGAAGATCTCTGAACCCTATTGACAATTTGGAGAAGATTTCTGAACCCTCTTGTTTATTTATTGATTTCATATTTTCTTCCATGAATTCTTCTCTTGATTTGATTTCTATCATGCCTGAGTAGTTTTCTAGTTAGGTTTTAGGGTTTCAAAGAAATCTATCATTGAATCAGACATAGATAGGGTTTTATCATATGTTGTTTTCACCTATCGTTGAACTCACTGCTTAGGCTAAATTGATCACTTAGTCTCTGATCTAAGGTTTAATCTATTCATCAAAAATGTTATAGATTGCTTGATAGAACATAGGTGAGCAAATTGTCCTTAGCCAACGAAAGCTGATGCTAAGGCAATTTGTGAACATATCAAACCTGCTCGTTAATGCTTGTCTAGAATTCTAGGTTCAAACGACAGTTTAGAATTCTAGGTTACTAGATAAAGTCTCTGATACCACGACAGTGGATTAGTTATATCTTCATGTTTGAGTTTGAAACTGGGCTTAATGGTTCCCTGAATAATTGTCTGGTTCATGATCTCTGATTTCCTGCAAATATCCTAAATCCTAACGCTTTTAATCCATAACTTTACATCGATTTATTTGCTATTTTCGTTTTCAATTTGCAATTCAAAATCATATTTTCGTCTTAGCTTAGTTTCACTCTTGATATTCGTAGTGTGACACTTTGTCCTCGTGGATTCGATCCCTGATTTACTACTTCGATTTGCTGTGCACTTGCAGTAGTTATATAGGGTTAAAACCTGTGTTATCAAGTCAGAGAGGAAAGATCTTGAACCGAGGAAGTCAAAGAGACTTACATGGATCATTGTTGAAGTCAATCGTATATCCTTCCCTAGCTTTTCTAGGGAACCGAGTTTCAGAGGTAGCAGAGGAAGAATCCGGTGAAGGATTTGGGGATTGTGACGGAGATGCCATGATAAGTGATGGATTGAGATTTTAAGTTTTGGTTTCGCAAGAGAGGAGAAAGAGAGGAGCCGCGTTGTTTCGAAACCTAGGGTTTTCAGATAAAGGAATTATTGGCGGTTTTTGTTCAGATAAAGGAGATTCATGTACAGAAACAGATGTCTACAAGAGAAGTCTACCGGAGAAATCTACTAGAGAAGTGCACACAAGAAGATTCATGTACAGAAACAGATGTCTACAAGAGAAGTATACCGGAGAAATCTACCAGAGAAGTCTGCAAGAGATGTCTGCAAGAGAAGTCTACAAGAGAAGTCTACATGAGAAGTCTACAAGAGAAGATTCATGTGTAGAAACAGATGTCTACAAGAGAAGTATACCGGAGAAATCTACCAGAGAAGTCTGCAAGAGAAGTCTACATGAGAAGTCTACAAGAGAAGTGTACACGAGACGATTCATGTACAAAAATAGACGTCTACAAGAGAAGTCTACCGGAGAAATCTACCAGAGAAGTCTGCCAGAGAAGTCTACAAGAGAAGTGTACTTGAGAAGATTCATGTACAGAAGGAGATGTCTACAAGAGAGTCTACCGGAGAAGTCTACAAGAGAATTTTTTAGAGAGAAGTTAATAACATATCAGATTACGTTCGTTAACATTAAGTTTGTACATATCACATCCCGCCATGGTAGCCAAAAAATAAGTATGAGTTTTTCGAAAATAACATATCAGAAGTTTTTAGAGGCCCTATATTAGTCATAAACATCCAAACCAGTATATGTATTGATGTGTGCCCCACGAAATTCAGTCTCGGCGAATATCTCAGCCGCAAGCTTTTCCCAAATACGCTTTATCTTCGCATCAGACAATACAGTCGCACTAAATGGAATGCCGAGAGCATGGCATTCAATGTACTTCAGACAATACACTCCACACTCCCCAGATTTCTTGTTTTGTGGTACTTTGGATGCTAGCCACCTTTCATGTGTGAATTGGGTGTATGGCCACTTGGGTCTATCTTCTACTTCACATGAAGTCCGAAGTAGATAAGGTAACATAACGGCAATGGGCTCGACCTTCTCTTTGATTTCCGCGAGCGTTGCATGGGAAACTATAGAGTCCCAGACGACAATGTGTCTGTTTGGGAGTGATATCCACAAAGCTACCCAATGATCTTTTTGACAGTTAATGGTAAATAAATGTCCTCCACTTCAGTCCCCCACGTCTTCTGTACTCTTGCATACTCGGGGAGTAGACCTGTATAGTAATCCCACGACCCACCTGGTAGCTTTTTTCCACTCCCGTCTGGATTGGGAACGGAATCTTTAAAGTCATTGTACCGAGTAGGCCATATGTTGCCTAGAGTAGTGTCGAGGATACAGATTTTGTCACTCCTAAACCACTCTGGATGATCCTTGTACCGTGTCCTCAGCATATTCAACGCAGCATCCAAGTGGTGCGACAAAACAACCAAAAGAATTAATGTTAAAAATCAAAAACATAATAGAAGTCTACCAGAGAAGTCTACTAGAGAAGTCTACTTAAGAAGTCTACTGGAGTAGTCTATCTACAAGAGAAGTCTACTGTAGAAAAGAAGTCTACTGGAGAAGTCTACTAGAGAAGTCAACAAGACAAGATTCATGGCTTACCGTGTCTCTTAGCCATTTTTGCGGCGTTCGTAGAATCTAAAACCACTCTACAGAAGTGTACGGAATGTTCTCTTCATAATCCCTGTTTAGCAAGAAAAATTCAGCAATTGACATAGTTAAACAACGAGTTAAGTACTTTTTTATACTTTCGGCTGTTGCTTCAGCCACTCTTCAAGTCTCCTCGTCATTTGTTCATCAAAGGTAGCAAAAGGATCATATCCTTTTCCTACCTTTGAATTAGTGGGTTTGTTTTCGAACGGTGACTTATTTGCCGGGGCCGGCTTCCTCAGCCTGTCACTTCTTGCTCGTTTCATAACCGCCTGCTTCTTATCCTCTTGCTTAGCTTTCGCAATCTCAGCATAATTCGCAAGTGGTTTCTGAGGAGACATAATCATAACGCTCTTATCCGCACCAGTGACACTCGCACTCTGACCATCATCCTTAAGTGTTTCCTTGGCTGCCTTCTTCTTCTCTTGTTTAGCTTGCTGAAGCTGTAAATTCGGTTGTGGTTTTTGAGGAGGTTGGATCATAACACTCGGATCCGCACCAATGACACTCGCACTCTGGCCATCTTGAAATTGTGTTTCCTTGTTAAACATTTTACTCTGCAAGTAGAGGATCAAAGTCGAATCATATACCAAATTTTTTATAAAAATAGAATACAGAATATATCATCCAAACAAAAAATGTGAAAATGTCAGTTTAGATTGGGTACTAACCCCAATATCAGGGACAGTCTTGTCCTCTTCAGCAGCTGGTTCAATCAAGTCCGCCACATGAGGAACTGGGGCAAATTGGTTGGATTTGGTTTGCTGTTCCTTTCCAGTCTTCACAGCCTCTTCCTCTTCCTTTCCCTCTTTCACAGCCTCCATGTGTTCCTCAATATTGTTGATTTTATCACAAAGGAGTTTGATCTTCTTTTCACAGCGTTTAAAACCAGTATCAACCTTCTCTAACAAGTCCTTAAAATGCTGATCAAAGTGTGCTTGTATGCTCTGCACGGATGATGGTAGATCCGGCATGGAACCATAGTCAAATTCTTCTCGACTCCTCTTCTCCGGTAAGCTAACAAGGCTAAGGCTCATGCTTTCATTTTTCACCCTAGACTTCACACTACCTGTTGCAAATTTCATATGAATAGAAACCTTAACATATGATAGAACATTTAAAACCAATTATAACAATTCTGAACACAACCTACCCTACTTTCTTTTATCATTAGCGGAAACCATCAGACCCGTCACTGCCCAGTGATCACGGGTCCATCTCCAGCCTGGTTCATATAGAGCTGAGATTGTATTGGTTATCTTCTGGTCGTAAACATCATCATCCCACCTTGGGAACATATCTTCGTACTCATCCTATATCGCACAGCTTAGGACATTCACCTACAAAATAAACATATAAGACGTAGAGCAATTAACCAGAGAAGTCTAGTGGAGAAGTCTACAGGAGAAGAGAAGTCTACTGGAGAAGTCTACAGGAGAAGAGAAGTCTACTGGAGAAGAGAATTCTATTGGAGAAGTCTATTGGAGAAGTCTACAAAGAAAGAGAAGGAGAAGTCTACCTGTTTGTACATGTTCTTTTTCAAGTATTTCTTGCCTCTGGCTCCGGGGAAAGCCAGTAAAGGTGGAGATGGTTTATGTGGAAAGGGATCACCATATGGGACTGCATAATCCGGTAGAGTAAAGTACACCCATACTTGGAGAACATGTACGAAGCCTTCGATGGTATACGACCGGGCTGACAAGTTTTACCCCATGGGTAGTTCTGGAAGGCATCTATATCCATCACAAGCCTAGCAAGGTTAACATTGATGGGTGTTGTCTCCTTTTTAGCTTCAATGTAACCGGCGTATATGTATAGATATCCCAAGCGTATGCGGTCCAACCGTGTCCAGTCTGCACATAAACCACACGCTTCTATTAACTCGTTCACAGTTGGACCCCTTTCGACATCAACTCTCAGAAGGCTCCAAAATTGCCGTGTTTCCTCATTGACCTCTATATCTGGGTTTTCCAAATTCGGAACGTCGCGGTAATTAAGACCGGTAATCTCCTCAAACTCAAACAATGAAAACCTCAACGGCTTGCATCCAATCAGACTCCATATCTCATTGGGTTTCTTGCACTCTAGCTGAGCAGTTAATATATAATGAACCATCCTCGATGCCCAGTGAAACTCGAGATCATGGAACCGTAGCACCACACCCAATGGAGATAATAAAAGCTCTTCCCTTTCATCTTTCCTTAATGACTGGGTTAGAACATCAAACAATTTTGTATTTCCAGCATAGTAGTTTATGCTTTTATCCGCTTCAGGCTCGTCTCCTTGGGAATAAAGCCTTGACGGGAAACTTCTTGCATCCATATCCATCGTCTGAAGAAATGTGAGAAGTCTACTGAAGAAATGTGAGAAGTCTGCAGTATCCAAAACCAAAAATCGTATAAGAACATAAAAGCACAGTCGAGAGCTCTCACAAACCTTGTATTTCGATGAAGTTAAACCGAATTTCGTACTTTCCGGCGGTGGCAGATCGGCAAAGAAGAGTGAAAAAAAAGTTAGATTCTCGAATCAGATAGAGAAATAGCGAGTAAGAGATAGTAAAATCAAAAAGAGTTGAGAGAATGGAAAGAAGGCATGAAGTCTAACCGACGGTGATGATGGAGACGGAAGGTTGTAGACTTCTCTTGTTTGCTCGACGAAAGGTTGTAATTTTAGGTTGTAAATTTTTTTCATCTAAACCACATTTTTGTGGTTTTATAGGTAGGGTAAATAAATTGGTTAAGTTCGGTTAATTTGTATGGGTAAAAAAATTGGTTCAATTTGGTTCTGCTTAACTACACGATTTTAAGAAATTCAAATTCTTAAATGTTTTTAAAAAATTCAAATTTGCCTCCATATGTTTAGTAGACTTCTAAATGCAGATTTAAGTCTACTGGAGAAGTCTACTGGTGAAGTCTACTGGAGAAGTCTATTGAGAAGTCTACTGGAGAAATCCACTGGAGAAGTATACGGGAAAAGTCTACTGAAGAAGTCTACAAGAGAAGTCTGCTCTATCCAAAACCAAACATCGTATAAGAAAATAAAAGCACAGAAACATAGTGAAGGCCTTCGATTTGGAAAACCTTTGATTACTAAACATACTGAGAGATGCAAACAAAAACACATCCTCTCACAAACCTACTGGGCTTCGATGATGCAAACAAATACACATCCTCTAAATGAAGTATACTTCACATAAATCGCTTATTTTCAATGATTATTCGAAACCCTATACCAAAACTTTCAAAACGTATAATATATTCACTCACAAGTTAACACTTTTATGCAAATTTGACATTTTAAATATAAAAATGATAAACCCTAACTTTAACCCTAAGTGTAAAAACATGTTTGCAACCTATGATGTACCTTATTTGGTAACTCTTTGTTTAGTATAGTATGTATTTCATTTATAACCTAATTTGTCTAAGTTTGTTTAATTTTGTGAAATTTTATTTTTCACACCTCACAATTTTTTATAGTAGGGTCATCAATCAAAATTTTTTATCAAAATATTTTTTGTTAATTTATAAATTTAAATTTAAAATATAATTATATAGTAGACTGCTGTAGTAGTCTACTAAAACCACAAAAGTAGTCTTCATAACCTTCTTTGTATAAGTAGGTTTAAGTATGTTTAATTTTTTGAAATTTTATTTTTCATACTTCACAATTGTTTATAGTAAGGTCATCAATCAAAATTTTTTATCAAATTTTTTTTGTTAATTTATAAATTTAAATTTAAAATATAATTATATAGTAGACTGCTTTGGTAGTCTACTAAAACCCCTCCAGTAAACTTCTCATGGAGTCTACCAGTAGACTTCCGACAGACTTCTATGTTACTCAGCAGTCTTCTCTAGGTTAAAACAGTCATTATGCCTCCGTTTTATTGTTTGGTTATAAATGATGTAATTGTAATTTCACTATCCCTTTGGGTTATTTTTCTCAAATATAAGATATGTGGGTTACACTTGTATTTCAAATCAATTTAGGGGTCATTTTTTGTAACCAAGTCTTCTTTTTTTGAATTACCATCTCTTTGCTTGTTTCGGTAAACCATTCTCAAATTTTTAAAAGAATATAACTGAATTTTTTGCTTAAAAATCAATTATTATATATGTCACTCAATTATAGTTACGAACTCTATAAGTGGAGATTTGAAATTATTTCCTTATTCCATCTTTTATATCATTATTATATATGTCTTCCCTTAAATTTATGTAATTTTTTTTGTTTATATCTATATATTTTTAATTTTTATAGCATAAAATTGTTATCTATCTTTTTAGTTTGTATATTCATATAGTAATTATTAGAGAAATTTTACAAAATGCCACATGTCTCATGCCACTTTGCAAAAATATCACACTTTAAAATTATTTGCAAGCGTGCCACTATTCAATAAACCAAAAGTCAAATTTGTCTTTTTCTCTTTTCTATTTGTTTTTCTTATTTTTTCTCTTTCGTCCTTTAATATTTTTCTCTTTCTTCTTCTTTTTCTCTCGTGAAAGAAAACATATATCATTTTTTTTTTCTTCTCTTTCTCTTTCTTTACAAAAATGGTGTGATGATAAAGTTGAAGAAGATAAAATCAAATCAAATTTCTCTCTCTCTTTCTCTTTAGATCTGAGTTATCTCAGATCTAGATCTGTTTTTTTTCTTATTTCTCTTTCTCTTTTTCTATGCAAAAATGGTGATTGAAGTTGAAGAAAAAGAATAATTTCTCTCTCTCTTTCTCTCTCTCTCATCCAGTTATAGATCCATATCGAATTTTATCATTTTTTGTTACAGATTTGGGTTTTGATTTTTGATTTGTGTTAAATCAAAGTTATTAATTCTAATTATGTTACAGATATGAGTTTTTGTTTATTTATGAATAATTTTTTTTAAACAATTTTTAAACTTTGTAAAAAAATTCTTATAAACCTTGTAAAAAATCTTTATAAACCTTTTAAAAATTTTATAAACCTTGTAAAAAACTTTTATAAAATCCTTATAAATTTTGTAAAAAAACTTTATCAAATCCTTATAAACTCCTTATAAAATCTTTATAAAAACCTTATAAAATCCTTATAAATAAAATTGATGTATATAATCCTTATAAAAACCTTATAAAATCCTTATAAAAACATTTTCAAAACTTTATAAACCTTGTAAAAAACCCTTATAAATCTTTATAAACCTTGTAAAAAACCATTATAAATATTTTAAAAACTTTATACACCTTTTAAAAACCTTATAAATTATTATTTCAATTGTTCAATTTTTAAAGACATATACAAAACTCTTATTAACTGTTTAAAAAATTATAAAAATTTAAAAAATCTAACAAAACCTTTAAAAAACTTTATAAACCCTTAAAACTTTATAAATTTTATAAATCTTTTAAAAACTATAAAAAAACTTTATAAATTTTATAAACCTTTTAAAAACTGTAGAAAATTTTTATAAAAAAGTTCAAAATCCTAGATTAGTAAGAATAACATCAAAAACAAAACTCACCCATAAATAATCAAAAACTCAATTATGTAAGCCAAATCGAACAAAAACCTTAGATTTGTAAACAAAGTTGAATCAAAAACTCAGATCTACAACACAAATCAAACAAACCCAGATTTGCAAAAAAAAAGTTATGAAATCCGGATCTAGATCTATATGAGAGAGAGAGAGACAGAGAGAGATTCAAATCTAGATATGTTTGTTTTCTTCTTCAACACCGTAACCACCATTTTTCCATTAACAAGAGCTTGAGAGAGAAAGAGAAAGATCTGTTTTTGTTATGGAGAAAGAGAGAGAGAAAGAGAGAAAGATAGGAGAAAAATCACATCTCGTAGAAAAAGAAGAAAGAGAAAGAGAAAAAAAAAAGAATAAATTTTTTTTTTTAATGGGTCAAAATTGTCTTTTTTGGATAAAAATGTGGTAGATTTGCAGAAGCACACACAGAGATGACACGCTTGTAAAGTGTGTTTTGATTTGTGGCATTTTTGTAAATGCCCCTAATTATTATGTGATATTGAAAATTTTATTTAAGTGTGTATTGTCCATTTTCATTTTATTATTATCATTGTTGTTCAGCTTGGTATATATATATATATATATATATATATATATATATATATATATATATATATATATATATATATATATATAATTATAAAAAAAAAATTAAAAACCCGGTTCGACCTGTTAGACCGGTCCGACCATCCATCCAGTGACTATGCCGAGTCGGTGTCTAGTCCGGTTTCCAAAACATTACTATAAGGTCTCCATCATAAAGCATAGTACAGGAAGTGTCGTAGATCTATATAAGAGTCGGACTGTGAATTGTCCGTGGTAAAATCATTTTTATAACATTTCTCAAAATTTGCAATATAAACAACAAAGCCAGACGTTAAAAAAAACTCAAAGTTTTCCATTACTAAATATATTGAATTAATAATTTTACATTTTGTAATAATAATATGGTTTTTGATAATTTTGATATTTTATAATTATATAATGTGTGTTTATATTATTAATTTATTGTTTAACCGCTACAGCATCCGTTAAATATCCAGCAAACACACCCTTTTTAATTGTTGTGCTAGTCGTATAAATTGAAGTCGTCCTCTTACGAAAATTCCCGCAACCACTGCATTTAGACTTAATTTTCGTCACAAAATCAATCTCTGAAACCAGCCTAATCAACAACAGTCGGAGATAGAATCCAAACCAACTATTTTCATACCAAAGCTTAACGAGAAACATAGATCGAGGAAACCAAATACAGTATATGTCTTGTTACGCCTTTTTCATCTTCCTTTTCTTCTTCTCATACCTCACCAGCTTCAGAGTTTGTGCTCAAGATCCTACTTACGTTTACCATGACTGTCCGGATACGAAAACTTTCACAAGAAACAGCACTTTCTCCACTAATCTCCAAACCCTTTTGTCTTCTCTCTCTTCCCGCAACGCCTCTTACTCCACCGGTTTCCAAACCGCCACCGCCAGACAATCCCCCGACAGAGTCACCGGACTTTTCCTCTGCCGTGGAGACTTATCTCCGGAAGTTTGTCGTATCTGCGTCGCCTTTTCCATCAACGACGCCTCAAATCGATGTCCGAATGAGAGAGAAGCCTCGGTCTATTACGATGAGTGTATGCTCAGATACTCTGACCAGAATATTCTCTCGACCCTTATGATCTATGGAGGAGCTATCTTCACTCTCGAAAATCAAATTGCATCTAACAAACAAGACCAGTTCAGAGATTTTGTCTTGTCCACGATGAACCAAGCCGCTAAGGAGGCATTGAGCAGTTCCAGAAAATTCGACGCGAGAAAAGCCAATTTTACTGCGTTCCAAATTTTGTACGGACTGGTTCAGTGCACTCCTGATCTGACCAGACAAGACTGTTAGCGTTGTCTGCAACTGACCATAAATCAATTACGTACTGAATATATTGGGGGAAGATTTATTTTTCCCAGCTGTAGTTCAAGATTCTCGCTTTACCCGTTTTACAACGAATCCGCCATTATAACGGATTCAGTCTGGCCACCACTGCCGATTTCAGCACGACATGGTCTGAACATCACAACTTTTCTTCGATTACTTGTTTCACCACAACTTTTCTTCTGAGATGTTCAATATTTGCTAAAACAGGAAAAGGCGGAAACTCGTCTGTCATAATCTTGGCAGTTGTTGTTCCAGTCACTGCTGTTTTTCTTCTTTTCGCAGCTGTTTTTATTTTCCGGGCGAAAAGAGAAAAGACGGTTAACGAGACGGAACCACTAGCTGAAGGTGGAAAACTCCCCCTTTTATTTAGGTCCAATGAATACTCTGATGTGTTGTTTATCTTACTTCATACAAGGATGGTATTACAACTGCAGGCTCTCTTAAGTTTGATTTTAAGGCGATTGAGGCAGCAACGGATAAGTTTTCGCAGAGTAACAAGATTGGTCAAGGTGGATTCGGCGAAGTTTACAAGGTATTACCATTGTATTGGACCTCCATGATAGCTGTTTATCTACAACTATAAATTGAATGATATGTTAGATATGGTAGGTTAGAGTTTTGAAACTTGGAAACGTTCTAAGTTGTGTAAACTCTTGTCAAACACCACACCACTCTCTCAGCTTTGAATTGAAACAAATGATGTAAAGTTTAACAAAGTATTTACTTGATTTTGTATCACCACCATACAGATCATGTAATATAAATCAGCTCACCAGAGTACTATGTTTTTTCCCCGGTTCCCAAATCAAATCTCACACACATACTTCTAAGAGGAATGGGATTAAGTACAAAGAATATTTCTATCATCACAAGACCGGCACACACTAAATTCTTCCTCATTTTCTATGGTTAATAATTATCTTCCTTCATTTGGAATGAATACTACTAACTTAATTTTCATGATTAATTTACATCCAATTGTCGTACTTTTGATTCATTTGAAACAATTACTTTTGTAGGGTACACTTCCTAGTGGAGTACAAGTTGCAGTGAAGAGGCTATCAAAAACATCAGGACAAGATGAAAGAGAGTTTGAGAATGAAGTTCTTGTTGTGGCAAAGCTTCAACATAGAAATTTGGTAAGGCTTCTAGGGTTTTGTTTGGAAGGAGAAGAGAAGATACTTGTCTACGAGTTTGTACCCAACAAAAGCCTCGATTACTTCCTTTTTGGTCAGTCAAATTTAGTACTTAGCCTAAGCTATATTTTTCATGTTTCATGTCATTCTTTGTTTTTAATATTTCAAATATACATTTGCAGACTCTACGATGCACTGTCAGCTCGACTGGAAAAGACGGTACAAGATCATTGGAGGAATTGCTAGAGGGATTTTATATCTTCATCAGGATTCACGACTCACAATCATCCATCGTGATCTCAAAGCGGGTAACATCCTATAGGACATTGATATGAACCCGAAAGTCGCAGATTTTAAAATCGAATACAAGAAGAATAGTTGGAACCTAGTAAGTTTTCCTTATGCTCTTTGTTGCATCTGTAGACTTTAATATGCTTATATTAACTCAACATGTAAGTATTGTGGCAGTGGTTACATGTCTCCCGAGTATGCGATGTACGGCCAGTTCTCCACGAAATCAGATGTCTATAGTTTTGGGGTCTTAGTTCTTGAGATTATAAGTGGCAAGAAGAATAGTAGTTTCTATCACATGAATGATGGTGTTGGTAACTTGGTTACATATGTGAGTACATAGCCTTAAAACTCATTTTTATTGCTTATTTTAAGGTGACCTAAGTTTGAAATGTTCAACAGACTTGGAGACTATGGAGCAATGGGTCACCATTAGAGCTCGTGGATCCGTCTTTTCGAGATAACTATCAAACAACCGAAATTACCAGATGCATCCATATAGCTTTATTATGTGTTCAAGAAAAAACCTAAAGATCGTCCTACTATGTCAGCAAACATCCAGATGCTCAGTACTAGCTCAATGCTCGTTGTACCTCGACAACCTGGATTTTACTTCCAAAGCAAGCAAGAACAAGTAGATAGAGCAGGTTCATCTACAGATGTGTTTGCTCAATGCTCGTTGTACCTCGACGATGCTTCTATTACTAGTGTAGCTCCTCGTTGATGAGAAAAACAATTCATAAATCTAAAAGTCTTGATATATGATTCTAGACTACTAAGCATTGACAATGAACAAAGATTCATCTAAGTTAAGTTGTTTCCATTTTTCATTTATATATGCCCGGCAAGTAAAAAAATGATACTTTGTTTCAAATTTTGGTTTCCTTCAACAAGGGTTCATCGTAGTGATATTTGGCACATTTTGCTTGTCCGTTTTAAAAGCATTACTTATGTGCTTGTGTCGAAGGCTGCCCGGTGAGCTATTATTGGCTAGGAGATCATTCCCTTTTCTACCGAAGATGACGATTCATGGATAAATTGGGAGGTTCGGCTTCATTTGGCAAGCATATGATTTCAACAACTCGAAACATCCGAGATTTTTTCTTTACATGGAAAGCTCAATTCCTTTTTCTTCCGAGAATGTTTAACCGTCATATAGCTCGACCAGACTCTCCCAATGTTCAACAAGTAATTTTAAATTTGATGTAGGTTTCCTCAAACTCATCCGTCTAGCTTGAAAATTCAACCCACCAAATATGAAAGGAAAAAAGAACGCTGACGAATGCTTAACTTTTGTCTTACAAACATGTTGTGAAATCAACACCAATGAATAGTTAACTCGATTGCTTACTTTTGGTTTCTCCTATTGAAAAACTTGATATTATGGTAATGACAGTAACAACTAGTAATATGTCAAAACTTCCTACGAAGATTAGGATAACACTTAAGCTTATGAAGAATACGAAAAAGAGGATTAAAGTACAAAGATCTATTTTGGTAGAAAAATGCTATCTTGTGATTTTTGACAAAATGATATTTTGACATTTTGGCGGAAAACCAATAACTATTTCACGTTTCGGGTTTTCGGTTGGGGGTATTTTGCCCACCCGTAAACTAGATGATGACTAGTTTTAAGCCAAAGATCTAGAATGCTTAATGAAAAAAAAAGTTTACCACTTCCATTTTACCAGCTAAATTATTCCTTCGTATAAAAAAGAGAAAATATAAAGGTGAGATATATTATGGATAGTCTTTAGTCTGGTCATTTACTCGTTAGTGTGAATAAAGAGAATTTGATAGAACAAGAGATTTCGATGATATTATTGATAATTGAAACGATTACACAATGATCTTATTTATAGAGAGTTAAGAACATTCTAGACTTAAGAGTGAGTCATAACGATTGGAAAGCGGAATCGATAACTCCTGGGATTCTCTCGTTCGTTGAACATGGAAGGAAGTTTGCATTCGTTGAACGTGAGAGATATCTTGTTGGGCCAGACTCCTTTCTTTCGGTTTTGGTATTGGGTTAGAGCCCAATCCAGTTTCTGTTTTGTTTATACTTTCATCCCCCCGCAAACTGATGGTGGGAGGCTTGCCAACACTCAGTTTGTAACGAAGTTGAGTAAAAGCTTTACGGGGGAGAGACTTCGTGAAGATATCAGCAAGTTGTAGTGCCGCGGGAACATGTTGAATTTCAAGAACGCCAAGAGCAACCCTCTCACGAACATAATGATAATCTGTCTCGATATGTTTGGATCGACTGTGTAACCCTGGATTAGCAGAGAGATGAACAGCGGAAAGGTTATCACAACGAAGGATTGCAGCCTTGGACTGAGAAATACCCAAATCACGAAGAATAAATGATATCCAGGTCAATTCGGATGCAGCAGTGGCAAGAGCACGGTATTCAGCCTCCGTTGAAGAGCAGGACACCGTAGGTTGCCTTTTTGCGGACCAAGAAATTATATTGGAGCCAAGCAGAGCACAAAAACCCGATGTAGACGGTCTTGTGTCTTGACAACCAGCCCAGTCACTATCGCTATAAGAGACCAAGGATAAATCACTATTCCGATAAAGATGCAGACCCATTGTAGATGTACCACGAAGATAACGTAGAATCCGTTTTAAGAGATTAAAGTCAGATTCCGTTGGTGAGTGCATTCTCTGACAAATGAAGTTAACAGCAAACTGTATATCCGATCGAGTGATAGTAAGGTACTGCAACTTCCCGGCTAGACTACGAAAGAAACTCGGCTCAGAAAACAGACGTTTGTCTTGATAAACTTGGTCGAGACGAAGAGGAAGAGGAGTGTGAACCGGATTGCAGTGTGTCATACTAGCATGATGTAAAATTTCCTCTGTATACTTAGCTTGGCTCAGAAACAGACCATTAGAAAAAGGTTAAGCTTGAACTCCCAGAAAATAATGAATATTACCTAAATCTTTCATTGAAAACCGAGTGTTAAGTTCAACAATGAGAGATTTAAACAAGGACGGATTGGAACCAGTGAGTAAAATGTCATCGACATATAAGAGAATCACCATTGTATCGCCATTGTGATGATAAACGAAGAGAGAAGGATCCGCCTTGCTGCAAACAAAACCATATTCGATAAGAAAATTGCTAAACTTATCGAACCAAGCTCTAGGAGCTTGTTTAAGACCGTAGAGAGCCTTCTTCAAGGAGCAAACATGATCGGGATGAGTAACACTTTCAAAACCCGGTGGCTGAATCATGAAGACTTGTTCTTGTAAATCGCCATGAAGGAAGGCGTTTTTAACATCTAACTGAGTAATGCTCCAGTTCTTTGATGTGGCAACAGCTAGAACAAGTCGAATTGTTGATGTGCGAACAACGGGACTATAAGTTTCAGTGAAATCCACACCTTCCTCCTGATTAAATCCTTTGGCAACAAATCGAGCTTTTAATTTATTTAGTGACCCGTCAGCATTAAGTTTGACTGTAAACACCCAACGACAGCCAAGAATATTCATACCGTCAGCTGCAGGAATTAAATCCCATGTGTGATTTTGATAAATCGACTCAAGCTCATCAATCATAGCTTGACGCCATCCAGGATGAGCTAAAGCCTCTGCGACAGTTTGGGGTAGTGACGGTATAGTTGTGCTAGCAACAAGAGCATACCTTGGGTTAGGCTTCCGAATCCCAAGTTTTGATCGAGTGATCATAGGATGACAAGGTCCGGCACCAATACTCTCTTCGTCTTGTGAATTTGGAGGAGCAGCAACTTCAAGTAAATCTTTTGTAGATTCAGTATCAGGATGAGGGTGATCCGCGAGAGATTCTGACAAAGGAGAAACGATTTCTTTACTTATTGGTGAAACCTGGTTCTCTTGAGGATACTCAACAACCTGTGAAGGAAGAGACGGTAAAGAATGAGGAACAGGATGTGAAGTCGCAGCTTTTTGCCAAGCATTTAACAATCCAGTCTTGTGCTGTGTAACCAAGTGTTTATATCGCTCAGTAAAAGGAAGACACGACTCATCAAAAATCACATGCCGGCAGATATAAACACGGCCAGTGGGTGGATAAAGGCAACAATATCCTTTATATTGAGCATGATAACCTAGAAAAACGCATTGGAGAGAGCGAGGTTCCAGTTTATGTTGAGCATAAGGGCGAAGACACGGATAACATGCTGAACCAAAAACTCTTAGAAAAGAATAATCTGGTGACTTCTTTCTCAATATCTCCAGAGGACTTTTGTTGTTCAAAGATGGTGAAGGAAGCATGTTGCTAATAAAATTTGCAGAATAAAAAGCTTCAACCCAAAATTTATGAGGAGTCTTGCTCTGGAATAACATTGATAGACCGAGCTCTGTGAGATGTCTATGCTTGCGCTCTGCAATGCCATTTTGCTGCGGTGTTGATGGAAAAGACAACAAATGACGAATACCATGATTCTCCAAGTGTTTTCTAAAACGTATACTCACAAATTCCCCACCACCATCACTCTGAAACGTCTTGATGTGTTTATTAAACTGATTCTCCACTTGCTTTTGGAAGGCAATAAACACATCACAAAAATCAGACTTCATTTTGAGAGGAATAAACCATGAGTACCGAGAGAAATTATCAACAAAAATAGCATAATACTTGAATCCTTGAACTGAAATGATAGGAGAAGGACCCCAAAGATCACAATGTATTTGATCAAGTGGTTCCATTACACGAGATTAGAATAGCTAAAAGGAAGTTGAGAACTCTTTCCCATTTGACAAGATTCACAAAGGGGAGAAACACTGCTACTGCTCTTATTAATTATAATTGCTTTGCTGTTCTTGAGAAGTTGAAGAATCTGGAAATTTGCATGTCCTAAACGCTGATGCCATATGATGTCGCTTGCAGCACATTGTCGATTTGAGAAGAAGGCCACAAACTCATGATTTTCCAACATATAAAGTCCTTCACGACGTGGACCTTTTATCACCACTTTCTGGGTTTGTAGATCAATCACATACACAGCATTAGCATCAAAGAATACCCCACACGGATAGTCTTCACACAATTTAGAAACAGATAATAATGATTTCTGCATATTAGGAACAACAAGAACATCTAAAAGTGGAAGACTACCTTTCTGTGTGGTGAGAGAGGTTGAACCAACATGAGTGATTGGTAGATAGGCACCATCAGCTACCATTACAGTTTCTGAACCATTGTATGGAGCAGAATTAGTTAGTGGAGCTGTTGTTGAGGTGATATGAGCAGAAGCACCAGAATCAGGAAACCACTCCTGTCCACTGTTATCGGAGACCTGAAATGCAGCAAGAGCTTGAGGAACGTCCTCGCTTTGATAGGAATTATCAAATCGATTCCAACACTTCAAAGCAGAATGTCCAGTACGACCACAAATCTGACATATGGGACGCGGATTATTATTGTTTCCTTGTTTCTGTGATTGATTCCAACCTGAAGAATTAACTTGTTGAGAGAAACCTCTCCCTCGAGTCGAGAATCCTCCACGACCACGAGTACCAAAACGACCACGTCCGCGTTGATGGTAACCACCTCTTTGTGTTTGAAAAGCCAGATTTGGTGTTACATCAGAGGAAACATCATATGATTGAAGACGTGAATCAAAACCAGACACCTCAGAGAGAACATCATTAAACGAAGGAGGAGGAAATCGAGACATATAACTCTGGATTACGGTGACGATGGGATCATATTCTCTTTCTAATCCATTAATAAATGTAAAAATCTTCATCGACTCATCGACAGGTTTCCCAATTGAACTAAGCTTGTCACAGATTGAGCGAAAATCACGACAATAGGTGATGTAATCTTTACCTCGATTAGACATAAGTTGCAGATTTCTTCTCAACTCAAACTCCCGTGAAACAGAGCTTTTATTGAAATTATCAGCAAGAGAAGACCAAACATCATGTGATGTAGCAAGACAGTGAACGGTACCCAAAACTTCTTCTGTAAGAGTACCAAAAATCCAAGACATAACAAGTTGATCAGTACAGGTCCATGCTTCGAAAGCAGGATTTGCACTTTGTACATTAACACCATCCACTACGACGGCAACAGTTGCAGACGGCGGAGCAATTTGTCCGGTGACAAATCCCAGCAACTTTTGGCAACGAAGAAGAGACTCCATCTGAGTTTTCCAGAGGAGATAATTTGACTCATTTAATTTTATAGTAACAGAACTAGAAACATGAAAATTAGAAGGGAAAGGATAAGGATCGAGATTCTCAGCCATGACAGCACCTGTTAAGGTTTAAGAGTTCTCTGATACCATGTGAATAAAGAGAATTTGATAGAACAAGAGATTTCGATGATATTATTGATAATTGAAACGATTACACAATGATCTTATTTATAGAGAGTTAAGAACATTATAGACTTAAGAGTGAGTCATAACGATTGGAAAGCGGAATCGATAACTCCTGGGATTCTCTCGTTCGTTGAACATGGAAGGAAGTTTGCATTCGTTGAACGTGAGAGATAGCTTGTTGGGCCAGACTCCTTTCTTTCGGTTTTGGTATTGGGTTAGAGCCCAATCCAGTTTCTGTTTTGTTTATACTTTCAGTTAGGAGTAGGAGAAGTTAGTAAAAAAAAAAAATGTAAAGAATGAACTGGAGACAATAAATTTAGTAGTTGGCATTTTGAGGAGACAATAAATTTAGTAGTTGGCATTATTTCGAATTGAGATCATTGCTTGCTTCAATTTAAATAAGTTTTTTTATCAAACAAAAAAAAAATTTATTTTTTCTTTTTCTTTTTTCTTTTGTTGTTGCACCATAAGTCTAGTTTGTTATGAAGAAATATTCAAATAACATATTCCAGACATAACTAAAGAGAACATACTTTTTTTGAAGAAAAAAACAACCCAACCCAATTACACACGGGAAATTAGCATGGATGACTATATAAAAAAAAACGGAAATTTGCTAAATTGATTCAGTTTGAAATTGGGAATGTCCCAATAACCTTTGTCCATTTTTTACCAACTTTTTCCTAAATTACCCATTGATTAATATTCAAAATTACAAATAAATGGTTTTTATTATTTTATAAAATCTGGAAAATACAAAAGAGTAATATACAAGAAATATGGATTCATGTGCATATTTAAAAAAAAAAAAACATGACAGAAAATTATTTATTTTTCCATCTACCATGGTCAAATCTGCTAGTAGATTAGGTATTCTGCGAATTTGTATAAATCTACGAATGGTAGAAGGGTGTATTCTACGGTTTGTTGGAGTTCTACATAGCGCAGATTGCGCATTCCACCATTTGCATCAGTACTACCATTGGTAGAATACTATTTCTACCAATAACTCTGTGTTCTACTATTCGCAGAATACATATTCTACCCCTTCTTTCTACCGATTTCTCTATCGTCTACCAAATGGTAGAAAGTATATTCTACCAAAATCAGTTTTAATCCCCTAAATCTAGGACACTAATTATTTACTTTCCAAAAAATATTGTATTAGATATTTACTTTCAAAAAATCATTTTTTCGATTTTTACTTGCCAAAAATATTTTTTCGTTTAAAACTATTTATTTTTGTAAAATGTTTTTCAATTGTTTTTTGAAAAGACTCATTAATTTTTTTTTGAAAATAATGAAAAACTTATATTATGAATATAATGTTTTAATTTGATTCATTGTTCGATTAAACACCTATAGCTCACTTGGTTCAAGAAAACATATACCTAGATCCGAGGTCATGAGTTCGATGTCACTTGGTGACACAATTTTGCATTTTTTCCTTATTTTTTAGTTGGTTATAATTCTCTAAATCTAGGATCAATAAATCATGATTAAGTACTTACCAAAAACGTGTTTTCCTTAATTTTTTCCTAAATCTAGTCTTCTTCTTCGTGATCTCTCTTCTTCACCTCCCAAGTCTCTCTTTTCTTGTTACATGTTTTTGAAAAATAATTCCTAAAATTCCCTTAATTCTTCATCTGGTTATTATGTTACATATCTATGTAACTTCTGGTGAATGAAAGATATCTTTACCTGAAAATCAATGGAGCTTTGTTGTTGATGAAGAAAAACGAGCTAGGTTACTTGTTTTGGATTCTACAACTACCCTTGAGGACCTAAAGACTATGGTTTCAGAGGACTACGGTATTGAGCGACGTGATTTTAAGATTGAGTGCAGTTTTCTACCTGATAATATGATCAATAAGTAAGGATCTCCACCAGTATTCATCTCAAAGGATCGGCAAGTTATCCATCTTGTTATCCAAAGCAATTTTGTTCCGAGTCAAACAAAATAGAATCAAACCGAATGACAAAAATTTGATAAGTTTACTATGTCCTTTTCGAATTTCCTTATGAATTTTTTAGAATATGGAATTAAGCATATTTACGGGGGAAAAAAAAGAGAATAGACATCTAAATTTTTACTTACAAGGTTATATATTAGAAAAAGAGACCTAAACGTAAGTGCTAAGACAACAGAGTACTCTGTTTTTCAATCAATCTCATCATCATATCCACTTATTCAGTCTCCTACACTTGTATCAGTTAATTTTCGAGATTTAAACCAAGTGACTCCATTACGAAGTCGTACAAAAACTTCAAACATATGATTCTTTATCTTAAAAAGTTTAAAGAAGACGATCATTTAGGAGCCAAGAAACAACAAGAACACCAACTCAACAAGTAAGAAAATCGAACGACATGTTACTGCCTGAAACCACTAGAGCATTAAACAAAATCATCGAACGAGAGAGCAACATTGGTGGCCGACACATCTGCCTTCTCCTTCTCCAGAAGAGATTTAAGGTCTAAGCATTCCTGATTGAGTTTCTGAAACTTTTTCTCCATTTGTTGCACCCGAACCATTCCATTGTTCATTTTTTTCTCCTATCATTTACTTCCTTGAGCTGCTTCGACAACCACTCAACTTAAAAGCCTCCATTCGCAATGTATGATCGTGCAACCGATGCTTCATTCAGATCATCATCAGAGAGCTCCTCGGGCAATTGGCACAGCGTCTCAATCAGTCTGAGGATAACATTCATGTATGATGATTTCAGGTGCCGCTTCTTTGGACGGAATTTTGATGCAAAGTCTAGGTGTCTTTCAAATATACGCCTCACAGATTCTACCTACAAGTGGAAAAAGGAAAAAGGATGTATGAACCATAGTATATAAAGTTTTTGGAGACATGAATACATAATATAAAATACTAGTTATACAATGAGGTTTTTCACGACTATTCTTAAGCTTGTTACCTGTGAAGGAAGAACTTGAAACCCATTAACATCAATGCTTTCCTTCACTTGTTGAGTAAATCATTAGATGCTGCACCAGCACCATCATCATCATTTGGCTTAAACTTTTTCGGAGTTGGGATTTCATCTTCAGTTTCCCCTAACAGATCTGATTTGCCAATAACTTGAAGAACATCTACCTCAGCAACAATCTTGACTTCTCCATTCAACATAAATCCACCTTTGTTTGCATGAAGTTTGGTAAAGGGAATCATGGATTTAAAACCCCAGTCGGGTGAGTTGTGATCAGACCAGTGTTCTGTTACTGAAAAGCAAGCATTGCACAACACATAAATAGAATCTCGCAGCATAAAACCGTTGAAAACGTAGTATCATAAACTATGATAATTCAAATCATAAACAAAGTAAGCGCAGAAGTAATCACCTCGCGAATGGGAGAGCAATTCCGAATTTTGGTCTACTATAAATAGGCAAAATCGTGCGTGTCTTCTCCATCCAGAAGGCAACGATTCATCCAGAAGAGATAGGCGGAGACGATGGTCGCGAGAGAGAGAGACAGGCGGAGACGATGGTCGCGAGAGAGAGAGAGAGACAGGCGGAGACGATGGTCGCGAGAGAGAGAGAAACAGGCGGAGACGATGGTGGTCGCGAGAGAGAGAGAGACCGGCGGAGAAGATGGAATCGCGAGAGAGAGAGACAGGCGGAGAAGTCGATGGTGGGGTTTGGGTTTTTTTTTTTTTTAATTTGATTTATAGAAATTTGTTTTTTTTAAATATGATATTTATTTTTAATTTTTTTTATTATTTTGAATATATATATATTTTTTAAAAATTCCGAAAATATTTTGGAAAATTCATTTTTATTAATATTGAAGGGTAAATTGAGTTATGAAAATATCAAAAATTATTGGGACAAAATGATATGTGTATAAAGGTTATTGAGACATTCCCAATTTCAAACCGAGTCAATTTAGCAAATTTCCCTAAAAAAAACTATTTCTAATAATCTAACCAAAATGCATCTATGTGGCCAAATCCTAATCACTAAAGTTAGAGTTTTTAGTTAGATTATTAGATAAAAAAAAAATTTGGGTATACCACCAATTGACCCATTACACAGTTTGATGAATAAGTTGTTTGGTATAGGTAGAATGCGTACTATTTTATTTTGTGTGATGTATACCTCATTATCTAATACTAGATTAGGACCCGCGTTAATATGCGGATAGATACATTAAAAGTTAAAAAGATAAACATTTTAATTTTAATTAGTAGCATGTTAAATTTAAAATATTATTTACACGTGAATCCTAAAACCAGTAGAATTTAGTTTATATCATAACTCTTATGTCTTAATCCATATCATACGGATCCGGAAACATATATAATCAGAATTTTAATCATATTCTTAATAACAAAGAAAAATATCTATTTTTATCCGTTATGAATATTTATGAATTACGTGATATAAACATTAAAAAATATATACTATATAGGTAAATCAGGTGGAAGCCCCTTGGCCCAGTGGTTGACTAAGGGTTCACTAAGGCTTTCACACTAGAAGGTCTTAGGTTCGAATCCCAGAGGATGCGATTTATTATCATTTATGCAGATTAATGGAGACTAGCTTACAAGAAATCTTCAGCATGGGGGAAAGTAGAATCGTCTGGCGTGGATCAAGATGGAAGACTTGTCCGTTATAGAATCGTCGACGTAACAATTCTCATAATTTGTAATATAATAATAAGAAATATGCAGAGTTAAAAAATATATTTAAATCAGAAAATAGTAAATTTTATGTTATTAACCTCATAAAAACTATAAATAATATTGTAAACCGTCACATAAGTACATGATTAATAGTTATATTTCATTAATGTCATTGTTTTATGTCTCATAAAGATTTATATTTGCCGAACCTTATACACTATTAACTTAATAGTAAATATAATATTGTTATTTTTAACTTATATAATTTTTTAGTATATACAATTTTGTTGTTTCTAACATTTAATAATAACATTGAATAATACCAATGGCGTCATAGGTCAAAACATTTTATTTTTTTGTGATATTCTATAACGCTATATTGATAAAATAAGTATGCTTACAGATATATATATATATATATATATATATATATATATATATATATATATATATTTTGCATGGTTGTGTATATCTTAAACTTTTAAACTGAAGTTTCTATAACCTTTCTAATTTTTTTTCCAATTTATATACCTTATTTTGTTTATTATTTGTCTTTTTATTTATTTTAATTGAAATTATTATTTTGTATGTATTATTTGTTTCTTTTATGGCTTATGTCCTCTCTATATTCCATCTTAAATTTTGTTTCTTAATTAGAATGGATTATTAGAAATTTTACTTTTTATTATTTGGTTAGTAACTTGACAATTATTTTGTTAGTTTTTCTTTTTTTCGTAATTAATTTGAAGTGTTAACACATGTCATCATCTGATCAATATTATATACATGTCGCGATCTCGTGAGTTATAGTTTTGCTACTTGTCAAGCTCATATAAAAATCCATTGCGATAAATATTTTTGATTTTGAAATTAATAACTCTTATAATTTGACAATGTAATTCGATTCTAAATTACGACCAACACAAATATTTAAAATTTCTTTTAATTATTATATCTTATTAAATCATGAATTT
Organism: Arabis hirsuta; assembly: GCA_964056655.1. NCBI lineage: Eukaryota > Viridiplantae > Streptophyta > Magnoliopsida > Brassicales > Brassicaceae > Arabis > Arabis hirsuta. The sequence goes on along the minus strand of OZ053303.1, from coordinate 6,399,451 downwards.
ATAATATTAATCTCATACACGTTATTATATCAGCAAAATGATACCTACAATATGACATCTCTTTAATTATGTCTTTAACTATGTTTTTTTTTTCCGAAAATTCGTTAAAAGATTTTTATGTTGTTGAAATTTTAGAAAATTTGAAACGGAAAGAATGTATTTTGTAATATGACAATTTAGAAATATTACATTTTTAGCTGGACGGTGTTTTTTTCCTTTTTGTTATTTGTTACATAGTCCTTGTTTAGAATAAATATTTCCTATTTTTTTTTTTTTCAAAATTTTGTTAGTATTGACATATGTCAAAATCTAAATTAACAATTTCATGTGTCATCATCTAGTGAGTTATAATTTTGCTTACTTGTCGCGTTCTCATTGTGCGCATCCTCTTTTATATAATAAGATAATTGTGTCAATTCCCTTAGGTAAAGAAATGTATGCAGCTACAGGGACATTTGTGTCGTTTGTTGTGTATACTAGTACTCCCTCTGTTTCATTTTATTAGATGTTTTAAAAAAACATATTTGTTCCATTTTATTTGATTTTTTCATATTTCAATGCAATTTTTATTAATTAAATATGTTATGACCATTTATATTCTGCAGAATATTGTTTTATTGGTTAAAATGTTTTTAGTTAAGTAATAAATAGTACTTTTAATAGTTTTTTAATCTTTGTGCATTCAACTAGAAAATCTTATAAAATGGAACAGAGAGAGTAATTTATTGACATTTAAAAACTTTGTTGACATTTCTTCAAAAGAAACATTCTGAAATTGAAAAGTTTTAGCCAATGATCTAAGAAATTTTTTATTTTTAACATTGAAGACAACGTATGGTCACATTCTACTTTTCCGTTGACGTCGTTTCATAATTGTCTTTTTGCTCGCAAAAAATTTCTATCAGCCTAAGTTTTTTTTTTATCAACAAACTCCATATATTAAATCACAGATGATCAGAAGGAACGTTCTTATTGGGATAGCTTCTTCCGACTCATCGAGATCTACACTAAAAAATATATGGCTCCGTGTTCATAACCCTTTTGCAAGGACATCAACACTCACGGATATTACAATACGTGGAATAAAAGATAGTCGAAATATCACAGAGCTATCTTTAAGTTAAAAAATGATATCTCTAAGTTCTAAAAGGCAGTTTAACTTTGTCTGAAATGCTAGCCAATTCATCGGATCTTCAATGATCTCCAGTAGATCCGAGCAGTCAGTCTCAAATCGAATTGAAATTATGTGACTTTGCTTTAGACAATCCATTGCCCATTTAAGGTCGTCCAGCTCTGCGTGTAGAGCTGATAGACTCCTTCGACAACCTCATATGCCTATGTGCATCTGTCTTGATGTCAAAATTTGATATGCTCAAATTTACCCTGAGCTACTCTCTCAAATTAAGAGATCGATGTAGTGCTTAGGGGTCGAATCCACAGGGAATCGAATAACACAACCAATTCGTGAGTTCAAATTTTGCTAAGTAAATATGTGTGAATGAATAAAAACAGTAGGCAAACGAATAAATGATTATCAAGGTTTTAGAATTCAATTTAGACAAAGGTTAGGCCTTGGGTAATTCGTAGGGATGATTTGAAATTCGACTGTGTCGATCGACACACAGGTTCGTGTCGATCGACACGGATATATTTAAACCGTAGGATTTTATTAAGAACCGTTCTAGAACATAAACACGAATGTAAAATCAATCAACTTTCGTTGCAGAGACTATCTATGATTAGATTCCTAAATCCCAAATTTCTTTGCGAACCTAGAGAATTAAATCAAGCTTTAAAGTTCAAGTTTAATTGCTCACAAAATTCCTAAGCCAAATTTCTTTGTGAATAAGTAATTTTGCTCATCTAAGATTATTTCAGGTTATTAATAATACTTTCGCATCTATTAAACAACCTAAGATATCTAATTTTAGTTGATCAATCCTAAAATCAGAGTTATACCAATCTAGATGAAGAACATAAAGATAAATCCTAACATGGTTTCAATCCATTCAATTTCTCATCAAACCCTAGAACTACCCTAAACCTAACAAGCAGACTACTCAGACATGGATGATGTAAACATAATCAATGAATAAATAGTTTACATAAAAAAAGATAGAGTTAGAGATACAAAAGGGTTCCGGAATCTCTGAGAGTCTGAAGCTCCCCAAAAGCTCTCCAAAATCTCCTCTCTCCAAGTCTCAATATAAAATCCAAGATAAAAACATGAAAACCTAAGGAAAAACTATTTATATTGTCTAAAAATCGGATTGGGCCTTGGTGTAAACTTCTGGGCTTTTTGGGTCAAACTGGAATTTCTTCAAAACTTGGAGTCTTCACGTGTCAGACGGGCATGTCGATCGACACACAGGTCCGTGTCGATCGACACAGCCTTGAAAACTCGACTCTGACTTGATCACTTTAGCTCTTCTTTCCTCGATGCTCCCAAAATGCTCCAAAAGCTCCCATAAAGCTTCAATCGTCCAATAACCTGCAAAGACTCAAAACAACTCGAAAAATACCAAAAAGACTCTATAAAAAGGACTTATATCATGGTCGAAAACGGGTAAAAACCATGATATATCAACTCCCCCAGACTTAGCATTTGCTTGCCCTCAAGCAAAACATATACTAAAAATGTGAAAGAGGTTTGAAAACGCAGAAACTTACCTTCCCTTGGCGTAACGGACCAAACCCTTTCAACTAGTAATCCACATAATGCAGTACCAATTCAGAAACAGACCACCATGTACTTCTCCATAGACATTTGCAGCCTCCCAAATTCATCCACGACTTCTCAACATAACCTGCTAGTCCTCATTGCTGGGTCTCGTCCCAGATCTCGATGTCAAGAACCTTCTAGACTCATTCCCATACTATACCATGATAAGTGAATCTTATACAACTTTTGGTACTCTTTCTCTCCCCCAGACTTATTCGATTCAAAAACTCAAAACAGTGCTTTCACTACTGTTGTTCCTTGTGAGGAGACAGGGTCGTGAGATCGCTCGTCCTCTACATCCATTCTAAGGGACTCAGACTGCTGTTTTTAAGTTCCAGGTGATCATTTCTTAAGTATTGACTCACTGGAATTTGTGTCCTCGTCTAATACTTAAGAACTATCATATCACCCTAATCAAAATTTTTTTTTTTTTTTTTTTTTTTTGAATGAGGAGAGGAGTACCATTACTTTTTCAAGAGATTGCACCTGTCAGGTATGAATGAGGAGTCAAGCTCTATGAACATCAATTACCGAGGAGACCGCATAATTAGCTCGAACCCGGGGTAGATTATGCTGGAAGTAACAGATGTCTCTAGTTAATTGGTCAGCCTTAGGATTTTTCATTAGTCTGACCCTGAAATCGATCCTGGAAAAATGGTCACACAACTGAAAAGAACAATCCACTAAACCAAAAGAAGGATCATTGTTTCCAGCTGACTATTTTGACTCAATAAAACGTTTTGGACTGACTCTCAAAAACGAACACAAAGTTAGTAACTACCTCCCCCAGACTTAAACAACACTGTCCCCAGTGTTATCAAGCCTAGAGTTGGTGAAAGAACATAAAAGAAAAAGAAAAATTAAATTGAAAAGGACGAGAACTTACCTGTTGCGGGGTGTGTCAATCGACACGAGTAGGTGTGTCGATCGACACACTGACGTTTCCTCGTCTCGTCAAAATTTTTTTTTTTTTTTTTTTTTGAATACACCTGAAATACTTAGACTAAAACTAAAAGTTAGTAAACAAAGGGAAAATAAAACGAAAAATAAGTAGACTTACCAGTGGATTGCTTCCCACTAAGCGCTTGTTTTCAGTCATTAGCTTGACTGTGTCAGAACTCAGGACTATGGTGGATCGGTGAACGGAACAACTCCAGGAAAGAGCTTCATGGTGTTTCCCACCATCTCCTGGATAACTGCATCTCCTCTCTCCCTTAGCTCTAAGGGAAGGATGATTCTGAACTTAGAGAAAGGTTTAGAGCCCCCTTTTCGTCTCACCTTTGGTGCAGCCAAGTCTCCATTAGAGCTCAAAGAGGGTGGAGTCAAAGGTGGAGCACATGGGACTTTCTTCATATCGCCCAGGTCTGAACTCGGCTCTCCTCCATTTGTAACGGTCAGGCAAGAGTTCTCCTTAAACCGAACTGAGGGGTAGAAGACATTCTCGTTTATCTTGGAGAAGGAGATTCTCTGATTAGGAAAATCCACAATTGCACCCACAGTGGCAAGGAATGATGACCCAAAAATCAATAGTCTCTCTCTGTCATTCTTCGTCTCCATAATCTGAAAATCCACCGGAACCAGACAATCTCCTACTTGAAGCATCAAGTCAGGAATGAATCCTTTCGAAGATGTTGAAGAAAAGTCAGCCATCGCGATAGACATCTTCGAAGGTTGCAGATCCTTAATCCCCAGCTTCCTTGCAACAGACTCAGACATGACATTCACATTAGCTCCAGTGTCACAAAGAGAATTTTTGAATTTCATACCTTTGACCGAACAGGGAACAACGAACATCCCTGGATTCGGTATCTTCTGCAACTTCCTCAGCTGTGGTTGAGCATGTCCTCCTTTCTCCTCTGGTGCTTTGACGCTAGTAGCTCGTGGATATGGGATCTTGGGCTTGTAGACCCTTTCCTTTGCTTTGACTGAAGGTTCCGAAGTGGTTATTCTCGTCTGGGACCCATGTCGATCGACACTGTCCTTGTGTCGATCGACATGAGTTTTCAGTGTCGAAGATGTGTCGACCTGCGTGTCGACCTTACGCGAGAAATCATCGATTTCATAACTTCCTGAGTTGAGATTTTTGATCTGTGTCGATCGACACACTCCTTCCGTGTCGATCGACATGGGGTTTGTAGCTCCAATCTCGTCTTCTTCAATCTCCTCTTCACTCTGGAAAGTGATAGCATTGACGTGTAGTCTCGGGTTGGTGTCAGTCTTACTCGGAAGAAAACCTTCTTGCCTCTTAATAGACTCTGCGGTTTGAGCAACTTGGATATCCAGCTTTTTGACATGGGCGTTCAAAGCTTCGAATTTCCCATTCAGATCCTGATACATCACATCCATTTTCTCGTTGAAACTCACGGTCATCTTCTGTTGCCCTTCCAAGATCTGCTCTAGCATGGATTTCATCTCGCTGCTCTCTGCTGTCTGAGGAGGAGGTGCCTGATAGAAGGAGGAACCGTAGTTCCTCTGGTAGTTCTCGTTGAAGCCTCTGTTACCCTGCTGATTCCCAAACCTCTGATTCTGAAAACCAGTCCCACTGATGAAGTTGACATCCTTTTCATCCTGTGTCGATCGACATACTACTTCTGTGTCGATCGACACGGGGTCTGGAATGAAGGTCTCTACCTCCTGAGCAAACTGAATTATCTTCTTTCCTACCAGAAGATTGTGTATAGTATCCAGCTTAGCTTTAACCTCTGCGATTTGGCTTCCATCCATGTTACCTCCTAGCTTCTTCCTTTCGAAATCTGCATTCTTGGTGCTATTGCTAGAGGCCAAGTTGTCGATGAGAATCAGAGCATCTTCCGGATATCGGGTGTTGAAGTTCTCGTTGCTAGCTGAATCGAGGGCCATCTGATACCTCCAGTCAATCCCTCTAAAGAAAATGCCCAACAGCTGAACATCACTGAAACCATGGTGAGGGCAGTCTCTCTGGTAGTTCTTGAACCTCCCCCAGGAAGCGTTGAATGCTTCAGTAGGACCTTGCTTGAAGGTGGAAATCTTAGTCCTCAGGTCCTCTGATCTCGCCTCATCAAAGAAATTGTTGAGGAAGGCGTTCTTGGTGTCCTCCCAAGTGGTTAGCGATCCAGGCTCTAGCTGCTTCAGCCAGTAAGCAGCTTCTCCACCAAGAGAGTAAGGGAAGAGCTTGCAGTAGAGGTAATCACAGGATACTCCATTGGCCTTGATGCTAGACGCCAAATCCTCAAACCTCTCAAGGTGATCCATGGGGTGTTCAGAAGATAAGCCAAGAAAACTTTCACAAGAAACAGCACTTTCTCCACTAATCTCCAAACCCTTTTGTCTTCTCTCTCTTCCCGCAACGCCTCTTACTCCACCGGTTTCCAAACCGCCACCGCCAGACAATCCCCCGACAGAGTCACCGGACTTTTCCTCTGCCGTGGAGACTTATCGCCCGAAGTTTGTCGTAGCTGCGTCGCCTTTTCCGTCAAGGACGCCTCGAATCGGTGTCCGAATGAGAGACAGGCCTGGGTCTATTACGATGAGTGTATGCTCAGATACTCTGACCAGAATATTCTCTCGACCCTTATGATCTATGGAGGAGCTATCTTCACTCTCGAAAATCAAATTGCATCTAACAAACAAGACCAGTTCAGAGATTTTGTCTTGTCCACGATGAACCAAGCCGCTAAGGAGGCATTGAGCAGTTCCAGAAAATTTGACGCGGCTTAATTCCGATCACTCAGTAGAAACTCTATAAATTAATACTCGATGAATTAATAAACTTCATAAATTAATAAATTTTATCGGTCTCGAATAGGGTCAATGCAATATGTAACACATTTCGATAAGATAATAAATATTATTAAATTATTATGTAAATACTAGATTTTATACCCACGAGCGTGGGTTTTGTTTTATCAATTGGTTTAAAATAATTTTGGATTTATTTGTTTTATCAATTACTTTTGCAAAAGTATAATGGTAGAAAGTGAAACAACTGTAGAAAAAAAATGAACTTACCATTAAAAAAATATGTATTAGAAATTTTTTGCATGTGTAAAGAAATCCCTATATATATTATTTGTGAGGTAATTCTGTAAAAATGCTTATGACTCTATATCCAGTTTTAAAATTGAAATAATTGTTGACGATGGACGTGACCTTGCAACTTTGATTCTATGGCATCTAGAAGCTTAAAAAATCAGATACCAAGTCTTGAGAAAAGATATAATCACATATCTCTACTTCTTTAAAAATAATACATGCGCTCATTTTATGTTTAACATCGTCTACATATGGTAACCAAACAACCAAGAGTGACAATGTTCTCATCAAAAGATTTTCGGACTCGCTTTGGTCAGCACTTTCTCCACTAATCTCCAAACCCTTTTGTCTTCTCTCTCTTCCCGCAACGCCTCTTACTCCACCGGTTTCCAAACCGCCACCGCCAGACAATCCCCCGACAGAGTCACCGGACTTTTCCTCTGCCGTGGAGACTTATCGCCCGAAGTTTGTCGTAGCTGCGTCGCCTTTTCCGTCAAGGACGCCTCGAATCGGTGTCCGAATGAGAGACAGGCCTGGGTCTATTACGATGAGTGTATGCTCAGATACTCTGACCAGAATATTCTCTCGACCCTTATGATCTATGGAGGAGCTATCTTCACTCTCGAAAATCAAATTGCATCTAACAAACAAGACCAGTTCAGAGATTTTGTCTTGTCCACGATGAACCAAGCCGCTAAGGAGGCATTGAGCAGTTCCAGAAAATTTGACGCGGCTTAATTCCGATCACTCAGTAGAAACTCTATAAATTAATACTCGATGAATTAATAAACTTCATAAATTAATAAATTTTATCGGTCTCGAATAGGGTCAATGCAATATGTAACACATTTCGATAAGATAATAAATATTATTAAATTATTATGTAAATACTAGATTTTATACCCACGAGCGTGGGTTTTGTTTTATCAATTGGTTTAAAATAATTTTGGATTTATTTGTTTTATCAATTACTTTTGCAAAAGTATAATGGTAGAAAGTGAAACAACTGTAGAAAAAAAATGAACTTACCATTAAAAAAATATGTATTAGAAATTTTTTGCATGTGTAAAGAAATCCCTATATATATTATTTGTGAGGTAATTCTGTAAAAATGCTTATGACTCTATATCCAGTTTTAAAATTGAAATAATTGTTGACGATGGACGTGACCTTGCAACTTTGATTCTATGGCATCTAGAAGCTTAAAAAATCAGATACCAAGTCTTGAGAAAAGATATAATCACATATCTCTACTTCTTTAAAAATAATACATGCGCTCATTTTATGTTTAACATCGTCTACATATGGTAACCAAACAACCAAGAGTGACAATGTTCTCATCAAAAGATTTTCGGACTCGCTTTGGTCTAAATCAGTGTTGGATTAGGCTTATGAGATAATTAAAGCCTAGGACATATCTCATTTGTAATTCATGGTAGAACATTTGTATATGAGAATCAAGAATACCACAAATTATTTAGCTACAATTCCTACGATGTTTATCACATTCCTTTTGTTTTGTTAAAATTTTCACATTGTTAAATTTTGTTTTAAAAATTTAATTGGCAAATGTTCTAAATTTTTTAAAAATTTGTATTTTTTTAGTTTGTTTGTTATATATAAACATATAAATTTAAAATCAATTGATAATTATATAACTCTTTCACAATTAACTTGTTTTGTAGTTTTTCGAAAAACAAATTGTTAAAAAAAAAATATTTCAAACATATTTATTCAATCGATCTAAGAAATTAAAAAATGTTAGAATAACTCAATTTAATTACTTTTAACTTGTAGAGTTTCACTCCATACTGATGATATTTGAATTTTACTTTCTCACCGAAGAATTTCTTTGTTGAGAATTTTCAACTTCCACCGTATGTCCAAAATTCTTTAAGCACATTTAAACTTGAAAAGTTGTTGATGGTTATTAGTTATTCATATACATGGCTAATTACGGTCCAACCACACACAAAGCGTGTCGAGCACATGGTTCGATTGCTTTTTAATTATACGATTCTCTTTCTATTTTTTTTCCCGAAATCAGAATGACCTTTCATAGTTTTTTTTTTCTTCGGCAATAATCCATTCAGTCGGTATAGCATATGGTAGATTTCAACCATATGAATTGAGAAATACAGTTGAAGATAAAAAACAAAAGTTAAAACAAATATTTGATTAAAGTTAAGGACACAAATATTTGATTAAATATATTCATTATAACTTAAAAAATAGCTATATTATAAGTTGTTTATGTCTATAAATAAAAACAAATCATATAAACCTGTAAAATTGACTTGTAAGCGTATATAAAATTTATATGTTTGAATTACCTCTCTGCTGAGATTATGTTGGCATTTGGAAGCTCTTCTATGTTATTATGTAATTTATTTGTAGCTACTCTCTCCATAGGAAATCATACACATCTATAAGAAAATCATATGAAGAGTTTCTTATATATATATAGCAATACATTACACACACGAGAAACATATGTAGTTTTTATTCCAATAATTAATGATATACTTCCACATAAACGTATGAATATAAAATTTTATATATTGATTAATAATAATAATAAATATAAAATTATATTTATTTAATTAATAATAAATCTTTAGAGAAAAAATGATTTTCAAAAATGTACCTTTGTGCTTTAAATATAAACTACCAAATAACAGTAACTACAAAATAAAAGAATCAAAACAGGAAAAAAACACAAAGATATACGTGAAAAATAATTATTACAAAAGAACATAGACATTAGTTTAATAAACCTAAATTTTGTTTTTAAAAAAACTAATAAATACAATAACATTATAAATTATGCATATTGATACTCCAACTCACTATATATAATGCAACACATAGTTGAAGAATGGAAAATTAACATTTTTTTATAATTTTGTTAAGATGGTTTGATATGTAAATATACAATTGAGTTTTCTTTTTAGCAAATATACACTTAATTTCCTTTTTAGAATTTCCTTGTGTTTTTTTTAAAAAGTGTTATGACATCTACTTTCTTATTTTTGTAAATTGCTATGACACATTTTCCTCTTTTTTTTTTGGTGACACTAATAATAGAACAAATCAAGATTTAGACAAATAGAAGTTTTTTATTTACAAACAAAACAAAAAAAATTAACTTATACTAAATGCTTTAAAAGAATTGGAAGTTTTCTATTAACAACAAAAGAAAAATTAATTTAATTCTAAATATTGACATTGCATAACACTATTGGTTGATTTTGTACCCACGCTATGCGTGAGTTTGTGTTACCAATATACGCGTTTAATATATACATTTAGACTTGCTACTTTTTAAATTAGGTAGATGTAGACATTTACGAATACAAAGTATTATGGTAAAAAGTGAAACAATCGTAGATAATTAATTAATTAATTTACCATAAAAATTAAAAGAAATTTTAAAAAATGCCACTTTTCAAATGCCATAAAAAATGACACATTTTCAAAATATTTGCAGAAATACCACTTTTTTAAAACTATATATTCATTATATTATTTGTGTTTATGTTAATTATGTTGTATTAGAGTTTAGTTTTGATGGTACAGGGATAAAAACATTTTTAGGGTTTATAATTTTAAGATTTAATCTTTTTTGTTTTTTTGGTCGGAAGATTTTATCTTTTAAAATCCATAATTAGTGGTATTTTTGCAAATGGACAACCCAAAATGGTACTTTTACAAATGTACACACCAAAAATGATATTTTTACGTAAGGGTTCACCTCTCATGATTGTGGTCATATAAAACTGAATTTTCACCGCTAGGTAGTATAATAAAGAGGTAGTACTAATCTTCTAATTATTGCAGCCATAGGATTCTATTTACAGACACCATACAACCTGTCACAAAATGATGTTGCTGCTAAGTTAGCATCGATGACAAAATACATCAATCAAAATCAATGAGAGAAAAAATGTTGAAAAAGTAATGATTTTACCAAAATGCAACCAAATAGACTTGAAAACCTCGTTAAATACAACCTGTCACAAAATGATGTTGCTGCTAAGTTAGCATCGATGACAAAATACATCAATCAAAATCAATGACAGAAAAAAATGTTGAAAAAGTAATGATTTTACCAAAATGCAACCAAATAAACTTGAAAACCTCGTTAAATATAACAGTTTTAAAAATGGTATTAGAGAGGCCTCGTGATAGAGAAAGAGATGTATGTGTTTCACTGAAACCAACCTCAATTTTTCTTTTTATTGCCAAGTTTTGTTTGTCACCCACTCTCTTTTTTTTTGGCTGGTTAAGAAGATGACAATCAAGAGCTGAAAACGCTATTTTAGATAACGAATCCGTCAACATATTGGATTTTCGTGGAACAAAAAGAAAGAAAAGTTGCCTAAAATGGGTAGCTTACATACTAATCTCGAAAAGAAGGTTATGTATCTCTGTATGTGATTTCTTCTTTCGAAGGAGGTTAAACAAAACCTGAGAATCGGAGCATACGTGTAAGGTCTCAAAACCTTTTTCTCGAGCCTTCTGTAGTGCATTGATCACAGCCCAGGATTCGGCTGCGAAGACCGATGGAACATTTGATATGGAGTCGACATATTCCTCATTATTGTTCTAAGCTTCATTCTTGAAAAACCATCCTAAGTCCCCTTGTGCACTTTCTTTCTCTAAGCGGCATCAGTAAAAGAGACCAAACCGTTCCCTAGCATAGTCCCATTGTAGTTTGAAAGCACGGAGAAACTTCTCTTTGGCAGCTCATCTTGAGCAGCTTTCCACTCTTTTACAATCTGCAATTTGCTGGAAATTCAGCAGTTTGTTTTTAAATAATCATGGGCTAAATGTTTATCCAAACGCTCTCTCAGTTCCTCTTTATCACCAATTTTTTATACTTGTAAAAAGTTGATGACAGTTAAGAATCTTCTTCTTTCAAGCTTGCAAAGTCATCGTCTTTCAAGAGAATTTTTTCCAAAGTTCTCATTTTTGTACAAACATGTACCTTCAATTTCCATGTTCAAATGGCTACACAAAAGTATAGTTAACTACCATTCATACTTAGTAGTAGAAAAAATCGTTTAAAACAAAATCTAAATAGACATAACACAATGTTGTTCCAAAATGACTTCTTTAAAATGTAGTTTCTGAGATAGATTGTGGTGGGAGAAAAATGGATTTGCTCCTTGTAAAATCCAAAGAAAAAAACAACACGAACTTCAAAATTGCATATATTCAGAAACCAAAGTCAAAAAGGTTTATATTCCTCTCATTCAAGCATCCATGCTTTCTTTGAATGAACTTGCATTTGCTTCTTTATGCGGATCTTGCTTTAGTATACAAATCAATTTCAGTACAAAATAAATTGAGTATCATAGAAAAAAGGATATCTATATATTATGTATTCTATTAAATTTCATACATCCCTTGTGTAAAACCTTGTTTCTAAGGTCTCATTTTCCTGCGATCTAAGGATATGTTATTGTCTTAAAGAACAAAATATAGCATGAAAAAATATTTGATGAATAATTTGATGGCTAACTAATTAAGGAACTTGAAGATCATGTAAATAACATCGCATGCTTAGACAAACCTCGCCTCAAATAATTAGAAGTACATGTGACCCTATTAATCGCAAAATCCATCAAACGAAGCAAATAAATCATCGCGCGGTGAAACAAATACTTTACTTGATACATGTAATAAAGCAATAAACTTGTGTCGATATATCATAAGATAGAACAATACCATATAAAAAAAAGCATGACTCGTAAAGCATGAGAAGAGACTAATTAATGAAGCAAAAATCAACATATTATAAACATGCAAAAACAGACCAAGTCAAAGTCAATCTACCTTAGATCTATAGTATACACCATGAATCAATATGCTATATCGAATATTGAAGCATAAGTAAAGCACCGTAAATTTGTCATGACTTTATTAAGCACAAATCAATTAATTATAAATCATGAGATTACTTACCTCGATCCAAAACGGAAACGGACGTTACAGAAGGAGCAGAGATAAGAGATGGAGTCCATTAGAAAACGGAGATGGTGGAGGCGTAGGCTTGTTACTCTAGCCTAGCACTCAGATCAACACCGTCTTTTGAATTTCGATTCCCATTAGTAGAAGCTAGTTAATGAGCGTTTGGTGGTTTCTGCATCCCGGTCTTCGATTTTCTCTTATGATCATAAGCACATTCTCTTAGCCTTATCAGACAACAAACATCATAATTCTAAATTCAACCACTTTTTTTTTTTTAATAATACTCTAAAACCAACTTAAACGCATCTTCTGCGCTTTTACACTTGTTCTTGTCCGAATGAAGTAAAAGAGTTAACTTTTTGTATTTTTTCATTGTTTCATCATCAGTTAAAGGATCAACACCGAGAACTTCATACCAATTAGCTTCTCTTTTTTCGTTCTTTGATGCAGAGATATAAACATTGATCATTATCAATAATTGTTTGAACCATCAAGCTTAGGATACTAATTCTTAGTCTTGTTAACGATTTTTTTCGCTCCAACGTAATCATTCTATATCACTATAAAAGTTCTTCTCTGCAATATCAATTGCCCTTCTAGCTTCATCTTTATTACATTCCATCTTTTTCAGTTTCTTGTAAAATTTCCTAATCTCTATTGTAATTATATTATTTTTTGTGGATCGTTGGGAATTTTTCCTAATCTCTTTTGTAGTTAATTGATAATGAATGTAATATCCTATTATATTGGGATAGTAATTGATTAGAATGTGATATTAATTTTTCCTTTATAACAAAATATCTATATTTTTCCTAAATTTTTCGTAAACTTGAAATAATAACGTTTTTTAAATATTTAAGACTTTTAAATTAATAAAATTTCCTAATATAAAGTTGAAATAGGAAATTAAACCCACAAAAAATTAGAAATTACTTGGAATTATGAGCTAATGATATAAGGAAATCATGTCTTATTTTTCAATTATTATCAACAAAAACAAAATTAACATCATTCTAAATACTTGACGTGTCATGCTACTATAGGTTAAATTAAATCATATGTGGACGGCTCAAAAACTAGTAGCTTCAACTTTTATATAGTATAGATATGGACCCAATAATATCATAAATTAATATTAGGTATATAAAATTTTATACATACACATCTAAAGTATATTTATATATGATTTTAGTGTTGTTTGCTCTTTCCATAAGACTGAAATCTCTTTCTAACTCAATCATTATCTCTATAATATTAAAACAGAAGTACGTTTAGGAGAATGTCCATAATGTATCTCAATATTACTCAAATTGCCAATGCTTTATAACTAAATTAATTAAATTGAAAAGACTAATTTTGGACAAATGCAATGACAATTTCAGTGATTTTGAGATCAATTGCGGACATTTTCTTAACTAGATCCAACAAAAACGCGCAGATCCTACACGACCCGGTTCATGACCCACGATTCATTAATGGCATTTTCGTTATATTTTTAAACTGAATTGTTTAATCTTTCCTTATAACCTAAAAACATTTATTAATAACTTGCCATTACAAAACATAATTTTAAATGCCCTACGAGCATTTCTATAAACTCATATTAAATAACCGGAGATGTTTGTTTTATTCAATGGTATGTAGGGTAAGTTTTCAAATGGAACTGAAGTAGCTGTGAAGAGACAATCGAAAACGTCAGGACAAGGCGCAAGGGAGTTCAGGAACGAGGCAGTTCTTGTATCGAAACTTCAACATAGGAATCTGGTTCGGCTTCTTGGATTCTGTTTGGAAGGAGAGGAAAAGATTCTGATCTATGAGTTTGTCCCCAACAAAAGCCTTGACTATTTCTTATTCGGTATGGTTCTCCTCGATTTTTTTATCTGAATGATCCTTCTCCAGCTTTAAAATGATTAATTACTTGGATATGTGCAGACACTGAAAAACAAGGTCAGCTAGAGTAGAGTCAATGATACATGATCATTGGAGGGATTGCTCGAGGAATTATATATCTTCATCAGGATTCACAGTTCACAATCATACACCGTGACCTCAAAGCCAGCAACATTCTCTTAGATGCTGATATGACCCCAAAAATTTCCGATTTTGGATTGGCGACAATCTTTGGAATAGAGCAAACTCGAGGCGACACGAATAGGATTGCTGGAACCTAGTAAGTTGTACTAGTAATTACCAACAAAAACAAAGGTCTGTTAAACCTTTATTTTTTCATTTTAACCTGAGTTATTTGTTTTTCAGCGCTTACATGTCCCCTGAGTACCCAATGCACGGTTAGTACTCAACGAAATCTGATGTCTATAGCTTCGGAGTGTTAGTTCTTGAGATTATAAGCGGCAAGAAAAACAGCGCAGTCTACCAGATGGATGAAACTAGTACTGCCGGAAACTTGGTCACCTATGTGAGCATAAAGACCTCAACTTTTAACATTTTGACTTTCTTTATACATAAGACCAATGTTAATTATCATTGATTGTTCGTTGTGTTAGGCTTGGAGGCTTTGGAGAAATGGGTCGCCATTAGAGCTGGTGGATCCGGCCATTGGAAGGAAGTATCAGAGAATTGAAGTCACTAGATGTTGGGGTCAGATTTCACCCCTGTGAGATCGATATAGCGACGAGGTCAATCTAGGCCCAAAATGAAATTAAACCATAAGCAAAATGAGCTTAATTGAATAATGGGCCTAAATTAGATTTATTACTTAATGGGCCAAGCCCATTTTATTAGTTGGCCCATTTTGTATATTTCACTATATATAGCTCATTGTACTCACCCAAAAAGGAGATCCACAACTTTTCGCACAAACACTTTAGCAACAAATCAATAAAGGTTTCTTAACGCTATTTCGTGTTTTGTCTTTATTCTTAGTTGTTCTTGTGAATTCTTTCCAGAGATCTTGTTTCCTTAAAAACCCTTGACAAATTCAATCGAGTTGGTTTCGACCTCCATAATTTGGCGCAGTCTAAGGGGAATTGAGACTCTCTTACACAAAAGAATCACCCAACAACAGATCTGGCAGAGATGACCACCGACGACGTATCCGAGATTCCCAGAGAAGATCAACCCGGAGACAGCAGCGACAACAACCTGAAGGAAATCGTCGCGGACGGATCTACATCAAAAGACACCGCTACGGACAAGCCCGGAGAGAAGAACACCGCGGCAGGCAGATCTACGCAAATACAAATGCCGCCAGCCACAGAAGAAAATCTCGACCCTCTGGCTCAGATAAATAACATGTTTGAAGAAATCCTTAAAAAATTAAAGGAGCAGGATATCTTCAACAACACGGTGATAAGCCGACTGGATTCCTTCGCTACGGCTAGCAGCGGCAGCACCAGCAGTGGCAACAATAGCGGAAGCAGCAGTAGCGGCAACAGTAGCGAGGACTCTTCGGCATCACCGCCAGACAACATGACCAGTAGCGGTACCAGCAGTGACAGCACTAGCGACGGCAGCAACAACGGAAGCAGCAGCAGCGGCATCAGTAGCGAGGACTCTTCGGCATTGCCGCCAGACAACATGACCAGTAGCGGCATAAGTAGTGAGGACTCTTCGGCGTTACAGCCAGACGACATGGGCACCAAGAGCAACCAGGCAGGTAACGACACTATCAACGTCACCGCGACGAATGCGGCAGCCTTGGACGAACTAAAGGACATGTTGAAGACGATTCTCAAAAAGTCAGCACAGCAGGAGGACAAGCTGAAGGTTCTCACAATGACAAGTAAGGCGCACAAGACGGGTAGAGCGCGACTATCACTTGGGCGGTTCAAACCGCACGGCCACAGCTTCTCAGCGCTGCGCACTATACAGAGAACCAGAAGTGACCTGCTACCACCACCGTTGCTGCGAACGGCATATCCAACTCCAGAACGAGCCAACGGAACAACGGATACAGGACCAGTAATTTTAGGAGGGATCGCGCAGGAACGGCAAGCTGCTTTAGAAGGGATCGCGCAGGAACGCCATGCTGCTTCAGGAGGGATCACGCGAATGGTCGGCATAGACAAACCCCGTAGGACACGCACCTCAAGGAATTGTAGTGCACATAAAGGGAGAGATAGATCCCAGGCTCGTCGGAACAGCGCATACATCAAATGCGACCAAGACATCGCTAACGAAGAAGGAAATCTCTACTGGACCAAGCAGTTCGAGCTCGAACAGGAATGCAAGACCCTGCTCCAAACTCAGAATGACAAGATGGCCAAGATGCAAGCGCAGCTAGAGCGCGCCGCCTCTGACTTAAGGGTTGCACAGTCCCAGATGCACAAGTTAAACACTCAAGACATCCAAAGCAACGCGAGATATATCCAAAGTCTCGAGCACAGTCTTGCTAGTATTTGGGAGAATTTTGAACAAGAGATTACGAGCACTACTGTGGGCATTGCAGAGCTTACAACGTGCCTTAACGTCACTGCAATCAAAACTCATCAAGTCGAGACAACGTTGAACATAATAACCAACTACCGATACGCCGCGGCAAGATACTACAACTCTAACGTTCGCGCTCGCCTGTTTTACGAAGGAGACTTGGTCCTCTGGAAAGTTTTCCAAAATACAGCAGAACGTAACACCGAAAAAATTAGAGCTAATTGGGAAGGACCCTACATCGTCACTCAAGTAGTAAAACCAGGCGTCTACAAACTCGCCCACACGACCGGTGAACCAGTCCAGCGCTCTTGGAAAGTGCGAAATCTGAAAAAGTATTTTCACTAGGATACTTTACATCAAACAACATGAACTACGAGACGGTTTGATCCCTAAAACAGGGTACGTAGGCAGCTCATCTTCGGATAGGGTTCAGCTGTCCCCCCTCCTAAAAAGGGGGGAGTGGGTACGTATACTCGTATACTCCCAATTCTTGTAACCACTTTTCACGATTAATCCAAAGCGTGGTTTCGACTAAACTCGTCTACATCCTTCACGGATTCTTTAAGTCTCACAAAAACAGACATACATTTATCACATCCTATACAGATCAATTATCGTCTTAACTACAATCAGACATTTTACACTTACTCTCGTTGCTGCTGGCCACAGTGATGAATCTATCCAAATACTACAGATCTGATAAACACATCGAGTGGATTAACAGCGCGCTATACAAATAAAAATGTTCATTATCGAGTGGATATGTTCAAAGAGGAACATATGCGTAACCCGGAATGATCATTCTCTAAACCCAACTCACAAATCGTTGGTTCTATCGCATATATGTTCATTATCGAGCGGATATGTTTAAAGAGAAACATGTGCGTAATCCGAAATGTTCACCTTAAACCCAACAAAAGAAACGTTGGTCGCTACACGATACATATTCGGCTTGGAGCGGACTTGTCAATAAGGACTCGTCTGTAAACCAAAATGATCATCCGAAAACCCAATAATTTGACTATTGGTCCTACCCGCAAAACGTGCTCATTTTCTGGAGCAGGCCCGTCAATTGAAACTCGCCTGTAAACCAAAACTCGGAGTCACAAAATAAATTCCAACTCACAAAACCTTGGTCGCATCACAAGTCAGACATCTAAGTTATTTTTGGAGCGGACTTGTTAATGAAAACTCGTCCCTAAACCAGAATACTTAGCCCGAAACCCAATACACGAGCTATTAGTAGCCTCAAACATCTAAGTTATTTTTGGAGCGGACTTGTTAATAAGAACTCATCCGTAAACCAAGATACTTAGCTCTAAACCCAACACACAACAAATCGCTGGTCTAAATTCGGTGTTCATTGCTGGAGCGGACTTGTTCACGGGAACATATCCGTAAACCAGAATGTTCGTCTCAAAAACCCAACAACTTAATCGTTGGTCATTATGCAATAACGTGTTCATTCTCGGAGCGGGTGTGTCGACGAAGGCTCGCCCGTAAACCAAGAAATTCATCAGAAAACCCAACAACTTAATCGTTGGTCATTATGCAATAACGTGTTCATTCTCGGAGCGTGTGTGTCGACGAAGGCTCGCCCATAAACCAAGAAGTTCATCAGAAAACTCAGCTAACCTATCGCTGGTCTAACTCTAATATAGTTGAATTTGGGAAACGAACAATTCAACAACAGCATGCCTCAAAACCATACTCGTATATCATCTCTTTCAAAATAGGATAAGAATCCACGCTAAATCAAATACAAAATCCAAAGTAAAAAAAATGCGAGAAAATGCCAAAACAAAAAAAACATAACTAAGGCGCGGTCTCGTTAGCATCGTCAACAATCTCGATGGTCTGCTCAGAAGGAATCGCTGCCACAGAGTTTGACAAATCATTATCGCTTGACGAATTAGAAGAACTTAAATCCGAGTCAGCCTCCCCTTCAACGACATCAGCGTCCAACTCCTCAACTCGATCATCAGTCGCGATAACCTGAAAATCCTTAAGGATCCCTTCAAGTTTGTGCAAGTGCTTAGCAAACACCTCGTCTGCGAGTGATAGGTCTACCTCCTGCATCTCAAGCTCAACGAGCTCTTCACCAAGATCAGGCGCCTTGTCACTCTGAAGCAACTTTACGAACTCAATGTTACTCTGGACTTCGGCAAGATCAATTATATCAATCCTTGGCTGGCCATTGATCACTCTAATCTTCTCCGTAGCATGGAAGATCCTCGCCTCATACTTTGCTGCCGATTCACTCTTCGCTTTGTCAACAGCTCGTTGCACAGCCGCATCTTGAAGTTTGGCATCAACATCTAAGCAGGTGGTAAGGTCAGTGATGACGACATCATTTCGCTCCAATGCTGGACGACACGGCCTGGGTGCAAGGGTTCCAGCAGTGCTTGCTCTTGGAACTGACACTCTCGCGTTATATCCTCTTCTGGCCTCGACAGCTCTCCTCTCACGAGCAGAGGGTTTCCTCACGTTGTCCGACATCTCTGGCAAAGAAATCTGCGAAGTAACTCCGAAGCGACGAGCACAGATTTCTCTGACTCTGCGTAAAGAAAAGTTTTCCTTCCAGCTACACTTCTCAGCAGCAAGTATATCGCGAAGAACGAATAGGTCACTCGGCAACCTCTCAATGCGGCTCAAAGCTGCAAAAACAACAACAAGAGAAAATGCTTAGAATCGCGAACCTCCGTATGTAGGCAAGCAAAGAAACGGTGACTTTAAAAACCATCAAAGAATGGTTTTTAAACACAAAAGCGCGGCAGGATCTGCTACCGCGAGTCCCCCATCTCTTTCGAAACATGTCCAGATGATCGCAACCAACAGATGCTTCATTGACTTTCACAAAGAAAAACTTTTCCGACCAAAAACGATCTACGTTGGGAAAATCTCCGACGACTTGGAGATCCGGTTTGCCCTTAAGGAAATAAAGGAGTTTGTCCTTGGAGCCAGTTTTTCTAACCTCCAGAAAACTCAACAGATGATCAACTTCGACTTCGTAGCCGCACTCATAGCTGCGTACCATAATCCCGACCAAGTGGCGCATCCCGCTAGGCGTGATCTGAGCAACAGCAAGGTTGGTCCTCCATAAGAAGTCAAGAATAACGCCAGGGATCAGGAACCACAGGAAGCACGCATAAAAGTATGCTTCATACAGAGTGAAGTAGCCCTCTGGAGGATGATCTGCCCGTGCATCTGAGCAAGGAACGACTAGCTCGACTCCGTCGGGAAAACCAAAGCAAGCATTGAGGAAATCCAAAGATTTCGGAGTTGACATGGTGGATCCAGGCGGATAATTTTCTCTCTGCTTTGCTCTCGGCTTCTTGGCAGCCGGATGAAAAGCAATCTCATCAGTAACCTCATCAACCGCGACTAGAGCGTCAGAGTAGACCGATCTCGACAAACTACCAGTGTCGGATGCTGGCGAAAAAACCATTCTCCTTCCGAGAAGGAAGGGATCAGCGACCATCTCTCCGGAATCGTCTAAGTTTGAAATAGCCTATGTGGTGTCCTTTGGGCGCGAACCGTCAAGCTGCGAGTCCGCAGAATCAGAAACCATCCTCCTAAATTCACCTCTCCGCTGTACCAAAGGTCAACGATCCGAATCAATTTCGCTCCACAAAGCCAGCCTTACTACCAAGTCCTTGAACCACTGAGTCGCAAAAAAAAAAAAAAAAAAAAACCAAAAAAAAAAAAACCTAAAAAAAAAACAATAAAATAAAGAGGTGGGGAGATTGATTTTTTACCTGTTGGTGAGAAAAAAGTGAATTGGTGGAAAACAACTCAGGGAAGCAGACTTATTTATATCTGGAGAATTTCCTAAAATCACTTTGTTTTTGGAAAAATTCCTGAAATCTTCCAGCAGGCCTCAAAGCCCATTAACGCAACAAGACCATCAACCTCTTCAGTCTCCTAAGACAATAAAAAAGAAAACAAGCCCAGGAAAACACGCAGACATCAGCTCGACGCGGAATGACAAGAACTTCCCGAGTTCGATGACAAGACGTCCACGTCTGGCAACTTCGCAGTCCAACATATCGATCTCAGACTCGAGAAACTTTTACCTTGACATCATCATAACTTGATACTAACAAGCTGGGGGGCTAACTGTTGGGGTCAGATTTCACCCCTGTGAGATCGATATAGCGACGAGGTCAATCTAGGCCCAAAATGACATTAAACCCATAAGCAAAATGAGCTTAATTGAATAATGTGTCTAAATTAGATTTATTACTTAATGGGCTAAGCCCATTTTATTAGTTGGCTCATTTTGTATATTTCACTATATATAGCTCATTGTACTCATCCAAAAAGGAGATCCACAACTTTTCGCACAAACACTTTAGCAATAAATCAATAAAGCTTTATTAACGCTATTTCGTGTTTTGTCTTTGTTCTTAGTTGTTCTTGTGAATTCTTTCCAGAGATCTCGTTTCCTTAAAAACCCTTGACAAATTCAATTGAGTTGGTTTCGACCTCCACACTAGATGCATCCATATTGCGCTCTTATGTGTTCAAGATAATCCAGAAGACCGTCCAATGTTATCAACTATCAACTTAATGCTCACTAGCAATACAATGACTCAGCCAGCGCCTCGGTTACCAGGGTTTTTCCCACAAAGCAAGCTCGAACTTGACCCGTTATCTGAGGAATTAGAGTCGGATAAGTCTAGAAGCATGTCTTTTCCTCATTTAGTTCATAAGAAATGATTTGTTTCCTCATCTCTAAAAAATTTTAAACACATAATAATAGTGAGACCAACTTTGATTTATTTCTCTGTAATTGTATGTTGGTAACTCTAAAATGCTTATTGTCAATTATATAAAATAGTTATGCTTCTTCGGAATTGTTGCCTCTGGTCAATCAATGAAACGACAACATTAGGCTCATGGATATGGAGGAAGATGATGAAGTACAAGAACATTGCTCATAGATTTCATAAGGTAAAGGTTGGGAACGGTAGCTAGACTTACTTCTGGTATGATGATTGGTCCCCCTTGGGAAATATTAGAAACGTTGTAGGTCCGCGAGGAGCTATTGATATGGGGATTCGATCACAAGCGACCTTGGAGGAGGTAATGCGAACGCATCAAAGGCGTAGGCATCGGCAAGAATTCCTCAACAACATAGAGGACGAGATTGAGAAAGCAAAGTCAAAACGAACCGAGAAGGATGACACGGCAATGTGGAAATGGGGAGAACGAAAGCACAAGGACAAATGCAACTCAAAGTTAACATGGGAGCAAATGCGTAGCCCAAGCCAAACAAAAGATTGGTACAATGGTGTGTGGTTTACCCACGCAACACCAAAGTACTCGTTTTTGGTTTGGCTTGCAGCGCAAAACAAATTAACTACCGGAGATCGCATAAAACAATGGGCGGGAAGGAGTGAATGTGTGCTGTGCAATCAAGCCGAGGAAACTCGGGATCATTTGTTTTTCAAATGCAGGTTTTCGACAACAGTTTGGAGGCGACTTACATCAAACATTCTGCATAACCAATTCTCAACAGATTGGAATGCAATCATGGATACGATTCAAGGTAACAACCTCGGCTTCATTCGGAACTTCATTATCAAATATACTTTCCAAGCAACTATCTATCATTTATGGAAAGAGAGGAATGGAAGACGACACGGGGAACAACCCTTCTCAACTAGGCAACTTGAGAAAATGGTGGACAAGATGATCCGAAATAGGCTAAGCACACTTCGACTCACTGGAGACAAAGGGTACAAGAACGGTCTTCTCGTTTGGTTTGGAACGAGACTCAACTCGGTTTAATCTCGAAGTCGGATTCATTGTAAAAAGTGGTTTTTTGGCTTGAATAGAATTTAACATTCTTCCAAAAAAAAAAATTATATAAAATAGTTCTTGGTGTGAAGTTTACAGTGAAACTAGAATTTTGGAAAATGTTTACAGGTTTTAACCTCTTCAAGATGATTCAAATTCTCTAGTTGATGATTGTGTTAAGCTTATTAGACGCTTAATTTGGAGAAACAAGTCACTGTGATGTCTTAATTATATACATCTCATATATGCTTGTGGTTACAATTACAATACATACATTCTGCAACAAAACAAGTTTTTAACTTATTTTCAACCCTGTTGGTTTAAGAATCAGACATGAAAGTAATGCATCGTCAACAGACCCTATAAGAGACCTGCTGTTTGAGAATTGGCTTGAATCAAGGGGGTCTTTTTCGGGTCTGCTCTGAAAGAAAAGCCCTGGTTGCTTAGGCACCGGTAACGTCACAGTATTACTAGTGAGCATCAGAACAATGGCTGACAATGTCGGACGCTCGACAGGATCTTTTTGAACACATAAAAGACCGATATGGACACATCGAACAACTTCATTCCTTTGGCAATTATCTACAATAGCTGGATTTACGAGCTCTAATGGGTTCCCGTTGCTCCAAAGTCTCCAAGCCTACAGTAATCAATCAATTAACACTTGCAACCATGGTCAGGTAAATATGGAACTTGATTGGCTCAAAACTTACATATGAGACCAAGTCATGTGCGCCGTCTGTTTGGTAGAAGCTGCTATTTTTCTTTCCGCAGATAATCTCAAGAATTAACACTCCGAAGCTGTAGATATCAGATTTCATTGAGTACTGACCGTGCATTGCATACTCCGGAGACATGTAACCACTGAATCCCACAACAAAAATTTAGTAATTTGGCAAAAACCTGTTTATCAATTTCAACTTATGAGGAGTTAAGGGAAAAGACTCACTAGGTCCCAACTATTCTGCTTGTGTTCTGCTCAGATTGGTCTATTCCGAAAATTCTTGCCATTCCAAAGTCAGCAATTTTCGGATTCATATCCGCATCCAGGAGAACGTTACTCGCTTTAAGGTCACGGTGTATGATTGTGAGCCTTGAATCTTGATGAAGATATAAAATCCCTCTAGCAATTCCTCCGATAATCTTGTATCGTCGAGTCCAATCCAGCTGACCTTGCTTTGCAGGGTCTGAGAGGACATCCATATGTTACCATTAGCTCTAAAAAATTGCAACCCAAGTTTCAAGAATTGGCTAAAGAATCATCCAAAACAAAGCATTGAATACAACTCACCAAACAAGAAATAATCAAGGCTTTCGTTGGGCACATACTCGTAGACGAGTACTCTTTCTTCCCCTTCTAGACAAAATCCAAGAAGTCTAACCAGATTTCTATGTTGTAGCTTGGCAACAAGAACAACCTCGTTCTTGAACTCTCTTTCACCTTGTCCTGATGATTTTGACAGTCTCTTCACCGCAACTTCAGTCCCATCCAATAATGTACCCTGCCGTTTTCACCAGCATCATCCCGTTATCCAAATGTGCTTGGAAGACATTTCAAAAACAAAACACAAGTCACAACTCACTGCAATTAAGAAAATAATATTTACCTTGTAAACCTGACCAAATCCACCTTCACCAATCTTATTACTCTCTGCAAAATCATTTGTTGCAGTTTGAATTGTTCTATAATCGAGCTGCAGCGACTCGGCGGTTGATATATCTCCTGTTACACAATCAAAGTATTAGAAGCTGAGCATTGACATGTATCAAAATTCAAGCCCAGTTAAAAATTCTCCACCACTAGAATCTTTACCATCAAATGCAGATGCTGTGTCATAAGTCTTCTTCGCCCTCTTTGCAAAGAAACAATAACCAGCTATGAAAAGCAGAACAGCCACTATAATAGGCACAACAATGGCTACCACTAACACACCTGAATTCCCACCTTTCCCTGCTTTTCAAACATCATTAACCTAAGATCAGACAAATAGCAGACGCATAGCAAAATCGAAATTTTGTAACAAGAACAGAGGAAAAAGACAGAGCTCTGACCAGGTGGTGGAGGAGCTGACACAGGAGGTGTAGAAACCGGCGGTGGTGGTGGTGGTGGTGGTGGAGGTGTTCTAATGGCGGATTCGTTGTAAAACGAGTAAAGCTCAAATCTTGAACTACAGCTCGGGACAAGAAGTTGTCCCCCGATCTTGTCGGTAGGTAATTGATTGATGATCTGTTGCAGACACTGCAAACAGTCTTGTCTCGTCAGATCAGGGGTACACTGAACCAACCCGTACAAGTTTTGTAACGCCGTAAAATTGGCTTTCCTCGCATCGAATTTTCTAGAACTGTTGGACGCCACGGTGGCTGCTTGGCTCATCGTGGACAAGACCAAATCCCTGAACCGGTCTTGTTGGTTAGACGAAATATTATTGGAGTTAGACAAGATAACTCCTCCATTGGTGATAAGGGTCGAGAGAATATTCCGGTTAGAGTATCTGAATGTACACTGATCGTAATAGAATGTGACCTCTCTCTCTTTCGGACACCGAGTTAAGGTGTCGTTGACGGCAAAGGAGACGCAGCTACGACAAACTTCCGGCGAGACGTCTCCACGGCAGACGAAAAGTCCGGTGACCCTTTCTGGGGATTGTCCAGCGGTGGCGCTTTGGAATCCGGTGGAGTAAGAAGCGTTGCGAGAAGAGAGAGAAGACAAAAGGGTTTGGAGATTTGTGAAGTAAGTGCTGTTTCTTGTGAAAGTTGTCGTATTCGGACAGGTGTGGTATACGTAAGTAGGATCTTGAGCAGAAACTACCGTGAGGAAGGAGAAGAAGAAAAGGAAGATCAAAGATGCCGAGGAAGAAGAAGACATAATGATTTGTGTTTCTCGTCAAGATATGGAAATCTCTGAAATATTTATGAAATTCAATTGATTTTTTTGTTTTGTTCTGTTATTCTGTGACTGTTGTAGATTAGCGTGAAACAGAGGGTGGTTTTGGGACGAGCGACCACGAAAAGTCAAGGTCTTGTATTGAAAAGTCTAGTCCAACTTGTGTTTCAGCTACTAATCCTCCTTACTAACTATTTTCTCTTTACGTGGAATGCAGAACCAGGGTGGGACAAATTATCTGTTAAATTTGATCCAATTCGGTATTTATTTTGATCTGATTTGGATATCTGTTTTGATTCAAAATAAAGTAAATAGTAAAATTTAGTATCTATTTAAGCCGAACCAAATAATAAATACTAATTTTAAAAATCCAAATATCCGATCTTATCCGTATATTACTGACATATACATATAATACGGTAGATTTATAACGTATATTTCTATTTTTTACTTTTAAATATATTTGACGAATATATTTATAGTAAAAGTAGATAGATACTAACTTTATTTGAAATATATTTTTTAAATAAAATATATATATATTTCATTTTTAACCGTTTTAATCTTTCACTTTTCATTTTTTAAACAATTTATCGAATAAAATTAGACTCATTTCATATGTTTATTGATTAATTAGTTTAAATGTTCTAATAAAACATTTTTTTTTGTTAAAACAGATATCCGCGAAAATTCGGATATCCGCAAATATCAAGAAAAAATCCGGATATCCGTCATTCCGGATATCCGAAATTTTTTGAAGTAAATCAAATTAAAAAATTAGATATCCGTAAAAAACAAATCGAATCAAAAATACTGCATTTTTTCTGGATATCCGATCTGCGCCCAAGCCTATGTAGAACTAGATGATGACTAGTTTTAAGCCACAGATCAAGAATACTTCAAGAAAAATAAAAAATTTACCAACTAAATTATTCTTTAGTATAAAAAAAAAGGAAATATAAAGGTAAGAATTATTATGGATAACCTTTAGTCTGGTCATTTACGTAGTAGGAGAAGTTAGTCAAGGAAAAGACATGCTTCTAGACTTATCCGACTCTAATTCCTCAGATAACGGGTCAAGTTCGAGCTTGCTTCGAGGGAAAAACCCTGGTAACCGAGGCGCTGGCAGAGTCATTGTATTGCTAGTAAGCATTAAGTTGATAGTTGATAACATTGGACGGTCTTCTGGATTATCTTGAACACATAAGAACGCAATATGGATGCATCTAGTGACTTCAATTCTCTGATACTTCCTTCCAATGGCCGGATCCACCAGCTCTAATGGCGACCCATTTCTCCAAAGCCTCCAAGCCTAACACAACGAACAATCAATGATAATTAACATTGGTCTTATGTTTAAAGAAAGTCAAAATGTTAAAAGTTGAGGTCTTTATGCTCACATAGGTGACCAAGTTTCCGGCAGTACTAGTTTCATCCATCTGGTAGACTGCGCTGTTTTTCTTGCCGCTGATAATCTCAAGAACTAACACTCCGAAGCTATAGACATCAGATTTCATAGAGTACTGACCGTGCATTGCGTACTCAGGGGACATGTAACCACTGAATCCCACAAAATTTTTTTAGTAATTTGGCAAAAACCTGTTTATCAATTTCAACTTATGAGGAGTTATGGGGAAAGACTCACTAGGTCCCAACTATTATGCTTGTGTTCTGCTCAGATTGGTCTATTCCGAAAATTCTTGCCATTCCAAAGTCAGCAATTTTCGGATTCATATCCGCATCCAGGAGAACGTTACTCGCTTTGAGGTCACGGTGTATGATTGTGAGATGTGAATCTTGATGAAGATATAGAATCCCTCTAGCAATTCCTCCGATAATCTTGTATCGCCGAGTCCAATCTAGTTCCCCTTGCTTTGCAGGGTCTGAGAGGACATCCATATGTTACCATTAGCTCTAAAGAATTGGCTAAAGAATCATCCAAAACAAAGCATTGAACACAACTCACCAAACAAGAAGTAATCAAGGCTTTTGTTTGGCACATACTCGTAGACGAGTACTCTTTCTTCCCCTTCTAGACAAAATCCAAGAAGTCTAACCAGATTTCTATGTTGTAGCTTAGCAACAAGAACAACCTCGTTCTTGAACTCTCTTTCACCTTGTCCCGATGATTTTGACAGTCTCTTGACCGCAACTTCAGTCCCATCCAATAATGTACCCTGCCGTTTTCATCATCCTGTTATCCAAATGTGCTTGCACGAAAATTTCAAAAACAAAACACATCTCAATGCAGTTAAGGAACTAATATTACCTTGTAAACCTGACCAAATCCACCTTCACCAATCTTATTACTCTCTGCAAAATCATTTGTTGCAGTTTTAATTGTTCTATAATCGAGCTGCAGCGTGTCTGCGGTTGTTATATCATCTCCTGTTGCACGATGAAAGTATAAGAAGCACAGTTATCAAAATTCACACACAATTAAAGATTGTTCATCACTAGAATCTTTACCATCAATTGCAGATGCTGTGTCGTAAGTCTTCTTCGCCCTCTTTGCAAGGAAGCAATAACCAGCTATGAAAAGCAGAACAACCACTATGATAGGCACAACAATCGCTACCACTAACACACCTGAATTCCCACTTTTCCCTGCTTTTCAAACATCATTTGCCTAAGGTCAGACAAATAGCAGACGCATAGCAAAATCGAAATTTTGTGAAAAGAACAACACTTCCTATTTTGGTACAGCTAATTTTAAGGAACCAATTGAGAAAGAGACAAATTAGAGACAAAGAACGAAACTTTCTACAATGGTACTGCTAAATTCGCCCTGAAACATGAAAACAGAGGAAAAAGACAGAGCTCGGACCAGGTCGTGGCGGAGCTTCCACCGGAGGTCTAGAAACCGGCGGTGGTGGTGGTGGTGTTCTAATGGCGGATTCGTTGAAAAACGCGTAGAGCTCGTATCTTGAACTACAGCTCGGCACTGTAAGTCTTCCACCGATCCTGTCGGTAGGTAATTGATTGATGATCTGTTGCAGACACTGCGAACAGTCTTGTCTCGTCAGATCAGGAGTGCACTGTACCAGCCCGTACAACTTCTGGAACGCAGTATATTTGGCATTTCTCGCATCGAATTTTCTCGAACTGTTCGACGCCTCGGTGGCTGCTTGGTTCATCGTGGACAGGACCAAATCTCTGAACCGGTCTTGTTGGTTTGATGTAACTTTCTGGGTATTAAACAAGATCATTCCTCCATCGGTAATAAGGGTCGAGAGAATATTCCGGTTAGAGTATCTGAGTGTACACGCATCGTAATAGAGTGTGACCTCTTTCTGACTTGGACACCGAGTTAAGGTTTCGTTGACGGCAACCGCGACGCATGTACGACAAACTTCCGGCGAGACGTCTCCGCGGCAAAGGAAAAGGCCGGTGACCCTTTCCGGGGATTGTCCGACGGTGGCATTTTGGAATCCGGTGGAGTAAGAAGCGTTACGGGAAGAGAGAGAAGACAAAAGGGTTTGGAGATTTGTGAAGTAAGTGCTGTTTCTTGTGAAAGTTGTCGTATTTGGACAGGTGTGGTATACGTAAGTAGGATCTTGAGCAGAAGCTATCGTGAGGAAGGAGAAGAGGAAAAGGAAGATCACAGATGCCGAGGAAGAAGAAGACATAATGATTTGTGCTTCTCGTCAAGCTTTGGAAATCTCTGAAATATTTATGAAATTCAATTGATTTTTTTGTTTTGTTCTGTTCTTCTGTGACTGTTGTAGATTAGTGTGATGGTTTTGTGACGAGTGACCACGAAAAGTCAAGGTCAAAGTCAAGGTAAAAGAGTATTTCTATCATCACAATATTAGCACACACTAAAGTCTTCCTCATTTTCTATTGTTCATAATTATCTTCCTTCACTTGTAATGAATACTTAATTTTCATGATTAATCTACAGCCAATTGTCGTACTTTTGATTCATTTGAAACAAATTACTTTTGTAGGGTACACTTCCCAGTGGAGTACAAGTTGCAGTCAAGAGGCTATCGAAAACATCAGGACAAGGTGAAAGAGAGTTTGAGAATGAAGTTCTTGTTGTAGCAAAGCTTCAACATAGAAATTTGGTAAGGCTGCTTGGGTTTTGTTTGGAAGGAGAAGAGAAGATACTTGTCTACGAGTATGTACCCAACAAAAGCCTCGATTACTTCCTTTTTGGTCAGTCAAATTCAGTACTTAGCCTAAGCTATATTTTTCATATTTCATGTCATTCTTTGTTTTTGATATTTCAAATACGCATTTGCAGACTCTACACTGCAGTGTCAGCTGGACTGGAAAATACGATACAAGATCATTGGAGAAATTGCTAGAGGCATCTTATATCTTCATCATCAGGATTCACGACTCACAATCATCCATCGTGATCTCAAAGCGGGTAGCATCCTGTTGGACGTTGAAATGAACCCGAAAGTTGCAGATTTTGGAATGGCGAGAATTTTTGGAATGGACCAAACAAAAGCGAATACAAGAAGAATAGTAAGAACCTAGTAAGTTTTTCCTTGTGCTATTTATTGCCTCTGTAGACTTTAATACGCTCTATTAACTCAACATGTAAGTATTATGGCAGTGGTTACATGTCTCCCGAGTATGCGATGTACGGCCAGTTCTCCATGAAATCAGATGTCTATAGTTTTGGGGTCTTAGTTCTTGAGATTATAAGTGGCAAGAAGAACAGTAGTTTCTATCACATGAATGATGGTGACCTAAGTTTTAAATGTTCAACAGACTTGGAGACTATGGAGCAATGGGTCATCATTAGAGCTCGTGGATCCGTCCTTTCGAGATAACTGTCAAACAACCGAAATTACCAGATGCATCCATATAGCTTTATTATGTGTTCAAGAAAAACCTAAAGATCGTCCTACTATGTCAGCAATCATCCAGATGCTCAGTACTAGCTCAATGCTCGTCGTACCTCGATCATCTGGATTTTACTTCCAAAGCAAGAAAGAACAAGTAGATAGAGCATGTTCATCTACAGATGTGTTTGCTCTCTGCTCAGTCGACGATGCTTCTATTACTAGTGTAGCTCCTCGTTGAAGAGAAAAAAAAAAATCATAAATCTAAAAGTCTTGATATATGATTCTAGACTACTAAGCATTGACAATGAACAAAGATTCATCTAAGTTAAGTTGCTTCTATTTTTCATTTATATGTGCCCGGCAAGTAAGAAAATGATGCGTTGTTTCAAATTTTGGTTTCCTTCAACAAGGGTTCATCGTAGTGATATTTGGCACATTTTGCTTGTCTGTTTTAAGCATAACTTATGTGCTAGTGTGGAAGGCTGCACGGTGAGCTATTATTGGCTAAGAGCCCAAATGAAAGCTCAATTCCTTTTTCTTCCGAGAATGTTTAACCGTCATATAGCTCGACCAGACTCTCCCAATGTTCAACAAGTAATTTAAAGTTGGTGTAGGTTTCCTCAAGCTCATCCGTCTAGCTTGAAAATCAACCCATCAAATATGAAAGCAAAAAAGAACGTCGACGAATGCTTAACTTTTGTCTTACAAACATGCTGTGAAATCAACACCAATGAATAGTTAACTCGATTGCTTACTACCAATGAATAGTTAACTCGATTGCTTACTTTTGGTTTCTCCTCTTGAAAATAATTATGGTAATGACAATAACAACTAGTAATATGTCAAAACTTCTTACTAAGATTAGGATAGCACTTAAGCTTATGAGGAATACGAAACAGAGGATTAAAGTACAAAGATCTATTTTGGTAGAAAAATGCTATTTTGTGATTTTTGGCAAAATGATATTTTGACATTTTGGAGGAAAACCATTAACTATTTCACGTTTCGAATAAATTCGGGTAGGTTCCAATTCAGTTTTTCGGTCCTGGGTATTTTGTTCACCCGTAAACTAGATGATGACTAGTTTTTAAGCCAAAGATCTAGAATACTTAAAGGAAAAAAAAAAGTTTACTACTTCCTTTTCACCACCTAAATTATTCCTTCGTATAAAAAAACAAGAAATATAAAGGTGAGATATATTATAGATAGCCTTTAGTCTGGTCATTTACTTGTTTTTTTTTTGGCTCAACTTCAACTATTAATTAACCAATGTAAAATACACTTATGGCTTATCAGCCTCAATACAAACTTTCAACCATGTTGGAGCATATGAATACAATATGGGATCATTGTTCTCCATAGAGATAGCTTCCTTTGCGATTCAATCAACCACCTTGTTTCCTTCTCGAAGATAGAATGTGATGTCGAAGTTGTCAATACTTCTCAAGCCCTGTTGGATGTCTTGATGAATCGTTTGGAGTACCGGCCATACATTCCTGTCTTGCAAACCTTCAACCACTCCTTTAGAATATGTCTTAAAAATAACATTCTTATAGCCAAATGAAGCTATCGAACTAACTACCCATTTAAGCGCTTCTGCTTCAGTATGCAGCACATATTGTAGCTTCAGAAGTGATCTTGCACCACACCATAACACTCTGCCTTCCTCATTTCTAAGGACCCACCTTATTCCACTCTTGTTTCTTTCCTTGTTCCAAGCACCATCTGAATTACATGTCAGCCAACCTTGTGGTGGTGGTTTCTGTAGGGGTCGGATTTCACCCCTATGAAATCGATATAGCGACAAGATCAACTTTGCAGCGTCCTGACAAAATCAGATCAAGTCTACAAGAGTCCAGCCTGAATCTAGGCCCAAAATAACATTAAACCCATAATCAAAATGAGCTTAATAAAATTATGGGCCTATGATATATCATGGTTTTTAACGGTTTTTGGCCATGATATAAGTCATTTTATTAGAGTCTTTTTGGTATTTTTCGAGTCTTTTCAAGTCTTTATAGGTTCATGTACGTTTGGAGCATAATTGGAGCTTTTGGAGCATTTTGGAGCATTGAGGAAAAAGAAGCCAAAGTTATCAACTCGGATTCGATATTTCTACCTTGCGTCGATCGACACAATCCATGTGCGTCGATCGACACACATGTTTGACGAGAAGAAATCATTCTTATCAAGTCTTGAAGATTTCTTTTTTGCCCCAGAAGTTCTAAAAGTTAACTAAAGTGCCCAAAACCGACTTTTGTATACTACATATAGTTTTCTCCTAACTTTAGAGGGGTTTTATCTTGTTTTCTATTGAGAAAAGAGAGAGATTGATTTAGAGAGCTTTTGGGGAGACAGATCTGCATCTTGTTCTTGAGAGATTTCGAACCCTTTGTATCTTTTACTTTATATCTTTTATGGAATTTATTCATCTTATAGTGTTTTCTTCATCTATGTCTGAGTAATTTGCTAGTTAGATTTTGGGGATTCAAGGTTTGATGACAAATCGTTATGATTGAATTACTATTAGGATCTATCTACTTGTTCTTCATCTAGATTGCTTTAACTCTGATTTTAGGATTGATCACCTGGAATTATAAACCCTAGGTTGAATTAATAGATGTGAAAGTATTGTTAACAATCTGAACTAATCTTAGATGAGCAAAATAACTATTTGCAAAGAAATTTGGCTTAATGATTTTGTGAACAGTCGAACCTGAACTTTAATGCTTGATTTAATTCATTGAATTTGCAAAGAAATTTGGAATTCAGGGTTTAGTCATAGATAATCTCTGCAACGAAAGTTGATTGGTTTTACACTTGTGTTTTGAGTTCTAGAACTGCACTTAATAAATATCCTGACAGTCTTTCATTCTTCGATTTCGATTCATACCTGAGAATTACCCATAGCCTAACCTTTTGTCTAATTGATTTTAAGAACACACATCATCATCTGCTTGCTTGTTTAGCTAGTTAATTTACTTTCATACATTGTTTCTTAGCTTGATTTGAATTCAAAGTCTTTTGTGTCATTACGGTTCCCTGTGGATTTGATCCCTAAGTACTACTGCGATCTCTTAATTTGAGAGAGTAGCTCAGGGTAAATTTGAGCATATCAGCCTAAATTAGATATATTGCTTAATGGGTCAACCCCATTTTATTAGTTGGCCCATTTACTTAACAAACCATTATATAGCTCATTGTATTCACCCAAAAAGGAGTTCATAACTTTTAGGAGAGAAACTCTCTTGTAACAACAGCTTAACAAAAACAGCAATAAAGAAAACATATTCTCAGTATGTGTTCTAAGTGATCGCAATATAGAATTCTCTAATCCCCAAACACCCTTGACAAATTTAACTGTGCTGGTCCGACTCCCATAGTTTGGCGCCAACTGGGAAGGCCCCTACAAAGTCACCAAGGTGGTTAAACCACGCGTCTACGAATTGGCCAACATGGTAGACGTTCCAGTCCCACGATCATGGAACGCTAGGCATCTCAAGAAGTACTACCACTAAGTAACTTCTAACGAACTACGTGGCGACTTGATCCCTTCAAAGGGTATGTAGGCAGCTCTTCTTTGGATGGGTTTAGTTATCCCCCTCCTTAAAAAAAGGGGGGAGTGGGTACGTATACTCATATACTCTCATTTTTTGTAACAGATGTTATGATTAATAAAGATAATAGATTTGATTACTTCTCGTTACATCTCATTTACATCCATCATGGATCACTTAAGTCTTAATTCAATCAGACTTCACCACCGTCGCTGCTGGCCACAGCAACGAACTTATTTCACCATTCAGATCTGACTACTACACCCTCAACGGGTTTAAAGCGCGCTATACCGAAGTGATTGCCCTAACCCCAGCAAACCTCGCTGGTATCATTGCAAAGTGTTCATTATAGGAGCGGCCGTGTCATTGTAATACATGGTCATAAACCAAAATATTCATTCAAAAACCCAACAAACAAATCGTTGGTCTCTACGCGATAACGTGTTCATTATAGGAGCGGCCGTATCGATGTAATACATGGTCGTAAACCAAAATGATCATCATAAAACTCAATAACTTAATCGTTGGTCATTATGCAATAACATGTTCATTCTAAAAGCAGGCGCGTCGATGGAGTCTCGCCCGTTAACCAAGAAGTTTATCAGAAAAATCCAACAACTTAATCGTTAGTCATTACGCAATAGTGCGATCGTTCTCAGAGCGAGTGCATCGATGCGAATTGACCTATAAACCGAAATGATCATCATAAAACCCAGCTAACTTATCGCTGGTCCCAACAACAATATAGTTCATTTTTGGAAATAAACCAATCAACGATAATCTGCCTCAAAACCAGGATAACCATTGTTCCAACTCAAATCGTTAGCTCTAAAACGATAACATAATTGGGACAAGCTCATCAATGGCGACTCACCGACAGACTCATCAGTGCATCAGCGCTAAACTTTAAAGACTTAGCAACAAAACGGTTCATCCGAAAGACAAGAACGAGAATCATAAAAGCGGCATTCATAAATTCCATATGAAAAAACAATGATAAACCCAAAAAAGGGATAAAAACTATCCAAGTTGAATCAAATACTAAGTCTAAAATCAAAAGTACGACAAAGTGCTAAAACAAAAAAACTAAGACACGATCTCCTCAGCGTCGTCGATAATCTTGATGGCTTCCTCAAAATGACCCTCGGCCGCTGAGTCTAGCAGGTCCTCATCGCTCGACGAATCCGAGGCAGCATCCAACTCATCAACTCAACCATCGGTGGTACTAGCAGGTGAAGTCTTAAGGATCTTCTCAAGTTCGTGCACATGCTCAGCAAACACCTTCCGTGCAAGTGATAAGCCTGCCTTCTACTCTTTGAGAGCGACGACTTCATCACCAAGATCAGGCGCCTTGTCACTCTGAAGCAACTCGACAAACTTAATGTTACTCTGGACTTTATTAAGATCGATTATGTCAATCCTCGGCTGGCCATTGATCACTCTGATCTTCTCTCTAGCGCATTTGATTTTCACCTCGTACTTCATAGCCAGTTCGCACTTCGCTTCGTCAACAGCCCGCTGCACAGCTGCATCTTGAAGCTTGGCACCAACATCTAAGCAGGTGATAAGGTCAGAGACTTCTTTCTGAAGATGCTTCCTCTCGGATTCTGACTTTGTGAATGTCCCATCCATTTCATGACGCCTATCCTCGGTTTCCTTCACAGCAGCTTGGAGAGTAGCAACGCGATCCTCTGCGTCCTTTTTCTGCTTTCTAAAATCGTCACAAGCCTTCTGAACATTAGCAAGCTGACGAATCTACGAGCGAGCAGTCACCTCGTAGTCAATCACGAGCTTGTTAAGCAAAGAAAGGAACTGCCAAACACATATATAGATCACAAAAAACAAGTTAGAAGATCAGAAAAAAGGAAAAAGGAAATCGTTATCCCGCAAGAGTTGCCACGAAGTCATACCGTCATGTAATGGAGGGCCATGCTTGAGTAAGAACTCTTCTTTGACATCTCTTTTGGAGGAGGAAACTCAGTGCCTGGGAAGACGATCTTGGATAGATGCGATGCCGCCAGCGCAACACTGCCAAAGGATCCCTTCAAATCGGAAGGAAAGGATGGAGCTGTCGCCACGTGATCACGTCGAGGAGTCACAACGCGCCTCGATCTGCTCGGGCCCTCTCAGTCAGCAATATATCTTCTCTTCATGTCATCGTGACGGCTATATGATGACTCAGATGGACGATCATTGATGACGACAACATTTTGCTCTAACTCTGGATGACGCAGCCTAGGTGCAAGGATTCCAGTAGTGTCAGCTCTGGGGACAGGCATTAACGGTCTAGCTTGCTGAGACACTCTCGCATTAGATTCTGTCCTGGCCTTGGCAGCTCTCCTCTCACAAGCAGATGGTTTCCTTGCATTGTCCAACATCTCTGGTGAAGAATCCAACGAAGCAACTCTGAAGCGATGAACAAAAGCTTTTCTGACTTTGCGTAAAGAAATCCTCCTTCCAGCTACACTTCTCTGTTGCAAGGTCGTCGCAAAGATCAAATAGGTCGCTCGACAACTTCGCAATGCGACTTAAAACTGCAAAACAATAACTAAGAGGAAAATGTTAGAACTGCAAACCAAGGATGTAAACAAGCAAGATTGCAAACAAACTGTGATTTAAAAAATGATTTCTAAGCTAAAAACAGTAGCATGGTAAGATCGGCTACCGCGAGTCCCCCATCTTTTTCGATGTCTATCGAGATTATCGCAACCAACAGAAGCCTCATTGGCTTTCACAAAGAAAAATTTTTCCCACCAAAAATGATCGTTGCTGGGAAAATCCCCAATAACTTGGAGATCCGCTCTGCCATTAAGAAAATAGAGGAGTTTCCCTTTGGAACCGGTCTTCTTAGCCTCTAGGATACTCAGCAGATGATCGACCTCGACTTCACAGTCACATTCGTAGCTGCGCACCATAAT
This sequence comes from Arabis hirsuta, assembly GCA_964056655.1. Taxonomy (NCBI): domain Eukaryota; kingdom Viridiplantae; phylum Streptophyta; class Magnoliopsida; order Brassicales; family Brassicaceae; genus Arabis; species Arabis hirsuta. The sequence continues at coordinate 6,362,384 of OZ053303.1, read as the reverse complement.
CCCAACCAAGTGGCGCATCCCGCGAGGCATCATCAGAGTAATGGTAAGAATGGTCCTCCACAAAAACTCGAGAATCGCGCCGAGGATCAGGAACCATAGGAAGCACGCATAAAAGTAAGATTCGTACAAAGTAAAGTAGCCTTCTGGAAGATGATCTGCCCGTCCATCTGAGCAAGGAAAAACTAGCTTGACTCCGTCGGGAACACCAAAGCGAGCAGTAAAGGAGTCCAAAGATTCCTGTGTTAACATGGTAGATCCTGGCGGATAGGTTCTCTCCGTTTTTCCCTTCGCTTCTTGGCAGCCGGACAAACCGCAATCTCATTGCTAACCTCATCGACTGCGATTAGAGCATTAGAGTAGGCCGGTCTCGTCGTACTGGCAGTGTCAGATTCTGGAGAAAGAACTATTCTCCTTCCGAGAAGCAAAGGATCAACAACTATCTCTCTGGAATCGTCTAAGTCTGAAATAGCCTCCGTGCTGTCCTTATCGTCTGAACAGTTAAGCTGCGAGTCCATAGAGTCGAAAACCATTCTTTTCAATTCACATCTCTACTGCACCAAAGAGCAACGATCTGAGCCAGTGTCGCTCCACGAAGCCAGCCTTGTTACCGAGTCATCGAGTCACTGAGTCGGTGAGTCACCGAGTTGACTCAATCACCGAGTTGACTCAGAGACCGAGTCAACTCGGCGACCGAGTCAACTGAGTCCACTCGGTTAGATCTCAAACTGCCATTTTTTCTTCCCTGATATCGCCTCGCCGAGAAGACCGACGACACCATGGCTCACCGACAGATGCCCTCTCTTCTCCACCTCGTAGCGCTGCCACGAGATCCCGATCGAAGGCTACGTGGATCTGGTGAAAAATGACCTCGCTTGAACCGTTGTGAAACTTCGCCGGATTAGCTTGATCTCGTTTTCTGAAGGCTTTGTCGCGTTTCCTTCGCCAGTGATATGCTCAAATTTGCCGTGAGCTAATCTCTCAAATTAAGAGATTGAAGTAATACTTAGGGGTCGAATCCACAGGGAATCTAAACACACAATCGACTAATGAATTCAAATTATGCTAAGTAAATAGTGGTGGATATAAAATAAGTAGCAAAAGTAAACAAGTAAATGATGATAAAGGTTCTAGTAATCAATGAGACAAAAGGTTAGGCTATGGGTAATTCGCAAGAATGAATCGAAATCAAGGATAAAAGACTGTTAGGATTTGATTAAGCGCAGTTCTAGAACTCAAATGCGAATGTAAAACCAATCAACTTTCATTGCAGAGATTATCTATGACTTAATCCCTAAATTCCAAATTTCTTTGCAAACTTAGTGGATAGAATCAAGCATTAAGTTCAGGTTCAATTGTTCACAAAATTACTAAGCCAAATTTCTTTGTGAATAGATAATTTTGCTCATATAAGATTATGTCACGTTGTTAATAATACTTTCACATCTATCAAAGTAACCTAGGGTTTCCAATTTCAGTTGATCAATCCTAAAATCAGAGTTAAAACAATCTAGATGAAGAACAAAAAGATAAATCCTAACAGAGTTTCAATCCTCACAATTTCTCATCAAACCCTAGAATTCTCAAAACCTAACAAGCAAACTACTCAGACATAGATGATGTAAACATTATGAATGAATAAAATTGCATAAAAGAAATAGAGTAAAAGATACAAATGGTTTGAAATCTAAAAGTCTGAGATCTAGAAATCTCTCCCAAAAGCTCTCTAAATCTCTAAATCTCCAAGTCTCAATTAAAACCAAGATAAAACATGAAAGACTAAAGAAAAACTATATATAATGTCTAAAAATTGGATTGGGCTTTCTGCAAACTTCTGGGCTCTTTGGGCGTGTCGATCGACACAAGCAGCTTTGTCGATCGACACAACTTGAAAACTCAACTTCTCGTATCCGACACGCGTGTCAATCGACACACATGGCTTGTGTCGATCGACACAAGCTCCAAAGGTTGTCTCCGACTTGGTCACTTTGGCTCTTTTTTTTTCCAAATGCTCCAAAATGCTCCTAAAGCTCCCATTAAGCCCCAATCACCCATTAACCTACAAAGACTCCAAAAGACCCGAAAAATACCAAAAAGACTCTATAAAAAAAACTTATATCATGGTCAAAAATGGTTAAAAACCATGATATATCAACTCCCCCAGACTTATTCTTTGCTTGCCCTCAAGCAAAACATAAACTAAGAATGTGAAAGAGGTTTGAAAACGCAGAAACTTACCTTCTTTTGGAGTACCGGACCGACCCTTTCAACTAGCAAGCCACTTAATGCACAACCAACTCAAAATCAGACCACCATGTACTTCTCCATAGACATGCGCAGCCTTCCAAATTCATCCACGACTTATCAACATAACCCATTAGTCATGATTGCTAGGTCTCGTCCCAGATCTCAAAGCCAAGAACCTTTTAGACTCATTCCCATACTATACCATGACTAGTGAACCATACAACCTTTAGTACTCTTTCTCTCCCCCAGACTTATTCGATTCAGAAACTCAAAAACAGTGCTTTCACTACTGTTGTTCCTTGTGAGGAGACAGGGCCGTGAGTTCGCTCGTCCTCTACATCCGTTCGAAGGGACTCAGACTGCTGCTTTTGAGCTCCAGGTGATCACCTCTTGAGTAGTGACTCACTGGAATTTTATTTCCTCATCTTATACTCAAGAACTATCATATCACCACAATCATTTATATATATATATTTTAAAGGGAGAGGAGTACCATTACTTTCACCAAAAGTTGCACTTGTCAGATATGAATGAGGAGTCAAGCCCTAATAACATCAATCACCAAGGAGACCGTATAATTAGCTCAAACCCGGCGGATTATGCTGGAAGTAACAGATGTTTCTAGTTAACTGGTCGGCCTTAGGATTTTTCATTGGTGTGACTCTGAAATCGATCTTGGAAGAATGGTCACACAACTGAAAGAGACAGTCCACTAAACCAAAAGAAGGGTCATCGTTTCCAACTGACTAATTTGACTCAATAAAATATTTTGGATTGACTCTAAAAAATAAACACAAAGTTAGCAACTACCTCCCCCAGACTTAAACAACACTGTCTCCAGTGTTATCAAGCCTGAAATTGGTAAAAGAATAGAAAAGAAAAAGAAAACACCCATTGAAAAGAACGAGAACTTACATGTTGCAGGGTGTGTCGATCGACACATTGGTGTTTCTCGTCTCATCGCCATTTTTTTTTTCCATTAAAATCCTGAAACACTTAAAACCAAAACTAAAAGTTAGTAAACAAAGGGAAAATAAAACGAAAATAAGTAGTTCTTACCAGTGGGTTGCCTCCCACTAAGCCCCATTTGACTTGAGCTTCACCTGCCTTGAAATTTTTTAATTTTTGAAAAACAAAATTTTTTAATTTTTGATAAAAAAAATGGGCGATATATACGAACTCAGACACTGGATGTATCGACATAAAAATGAAAATGGGAGGCTTTCAGAAAAGTTTCTCAACGGCCTTGAAATTTTCATGGCTCAAGCGAGTAGCGTGCCTAGAATTCAACGGACCGGTTTCATGGTGTGCCCATGTCGGAAGTGCAAAAATTTGAGGCCGCAGACAATTGATACAGTTGGTACGCATTTATTTAATAGAGGGTTTACACCTGAGTATTATGTTTGGTTTTATCATGGTGAGGGATATGAAGATGAAAATTCGGGTAGTACTAGTTACCAACCTATGGATCAGGGTTATTCGAATGAGCAATATGATCAGCATCAATTTGTTATAGAAAATGATCATGATATCGGGTTAGAGCATAATAGGTTCGAAGAAATGGTAACCGATGCATTTCCTGGAGTTATGTCTACTCCTGATGTTGCTGAGGAACCCAATGTAGATGCAAAAAAATTCTATGATATGCTTGATTATGCAAACCAACCAATCTATGAAGGTTGTAGGGAAGGTCTGTCTAAATTATCATTGGCATCTAGGAAGATGACAATAAAGTCTGATCATAATCAATCTGAGAGTTGCATGGATGATTGGGCAGCTCTTCTAAAAGAATATTTGTCAGAGGGTAATCAAGCTGCTGAGTCATACTACGACATACAAAAACTAGTCTCTAGTTTAGGATTACCTTCGCAGATGATAGATGTTTGCATTGACAATTGCATGATATTTTGGAAAGATGATGAAGATCTACAGGAATGTCGATTTTGTCACAAACCAAGATTTAAGCCCCAAGGAGCTGGTAGAAGTAAAGTGCCGTACCAGCGAATGTGGTACCTGCCCATAACAGATAGGCTACAAAGGTTATACCATTCGGAACGAACAGCTGCATCAATGAGGTGGCATGCGGAACATTCAACTATTGAAGGAGAAGTTCATCATCCTTCTGATGCAAAAGCTTGGAAACACTTCAAATTGGTACACTCTAATTTTGCTAAAGAGAAGCGCAATGTTTATCTTGGCCTATGTACAAATGGTTTTAGTCCATTTGGTATGTCTAGCAGGCAATATTCTTTGTGGCCAGTTATATTGACACCTTATAACCTTCCGCCTGATATGTGCATGCAGAGGGAATTTTTGTTTTTGAGTATTTTAGTCCCTGGTCCTAAGCATCCAAGAAGATCTATTGATGTGTTTTTACAGCCGCTGATTCACGAGTTGAACTTGTTGTGGTCTCATGGGGTTCGGACTTTTGATTACTCCAGGAAAAAGAATTTTACCATGCGAGTTGTGCTTATGTGGACGATAAGCGATTTTCCAGCGTACGGAATGTTATCTGGTTGGACAAGACATGGTCGGTTATCATGTCCGTATTGCTAAAATGAAACAGATGCCTTCCAACTTAAAAATGGTAGAAAATCTTGTTGGTTTGATTGTCACCGCAGGTTTCTCCCTATGAACCATCCGTACCGGGGGAACAGGAGACTATTCACAAAGGACAAACGTGTACGTATCCCCCCACTTCCATATCTTTCAGGAGAGCAAATTGAAGGTCAACTTGATTATTGGGGAGCTCAGGATACAGCAAAACGTGGTGCTAACTGGCTTAATATCCCGACCAATCTTCCAGATCGATACCTTGTTGAATATAATTGGCATAAGAAGAGTATTTTCTGGGATCTACCGTACTGGAAGGATCATCTATTGCGCCACAATCTTGATGTCATGCACATTGAGAAAAACTTTTTCGATAACATCATACACACCATATTAAACGTTTCAGGCAGGTTTAAAGACAACGTGAAGTCTAGATTGGATTTGCCTCTTATATGCTCTAGATTTGAGTTACATCTCACGCGAGATGGTAGAGCTCCAGTCCCTATCTTTAGATTATCAAGCGAAGGCAAATCAACATTCTTCAACTGGGTTTCCACCGAAGTAAAGTTTCCAGATGGATACGTGTCAAAACTCTCTAAGTCCGTAGAGCAAGGGAAAAAAATTTCTGGCATGAAGAGTCATGATTGTCATGTGTTTATGCAGAGATTATTGCCTTTCGCCTTTGCAGAGCTTTTGCCAACGAACGTACATGAATCACTTGCAGGTATAATTTCTATGACGATATATAAATATCTAAACAAATGATGTGTGAAAAATTATAATTTTTTTTTTGATAATATTGGACTTCGGTTTTAGGTGTTGGTGCATTTTTTCGAGATTTGTGTGTGCGAACTCTGACTGAGGATGAAATTCAACAACTAAAAAATAACATCGCAATATTGTTGTGCAACTTAGAGAAGATATTCTCTCCATCTTTCTTCGATGTTATGGAGCATCTTCCTGTCCATCTTCCTCACGAAGCCGATTTAGGAGGGCCCGTTCAATTTCGTTGGATGTATCCTTTCGAGAGATTCATGAAATACTTAAAAGGAAAGGCAAAAAACCTAGCTAGGGTTGATGGATCAATTGTTGCGGGAAGTTTAACCGAAGAAACCTCTCATTTCAGCTCATATTACTTCTCTCCAACTGTCCGGACACGTAAAAGAGCTCCACGTAGGTATGACGATGGTGGTATCGCGCAAGCGTATCCAGTTTCTGATGTCCCAGATATATTCTGTGCAGTTGGTAGGCATGCCGGAATCACAAGAGAAGAAGACTGGTTCTTATACGAAGACTACAATTGTGCACACACATATATTCTCTTACAATGCGATGAAGTTACCCCATTTTTAAGGTACATATTATAATTACCAACTATGGACTGATGTCAAAAGGGTTATCTTCGTATTTATATATGCTTTGAAAATATTTTTTATAACTATATTTTCTCTTAGTGAATTCATTCGCCAAGTTTCCGAGGCTTTCCCAAATGCATCCGCCGATGAGATTGAAAAACGTAAAGATCTACACTTTGCTAAATGGTTGAAAACTCAGGTAAGTTAAAAACAAAATTATATATATCTTGTTTCCATAAAAACCTATATATACAATTTGTGTTTATTATATTTACAATGTGTATACTGTTTTTGCCAGGTTGATTATGGAGACACGTCATACCCTGTGTATGGTTTAGAGAGTTGATCCAAGGTCCGTTGGGGAAAGTTACGTCATCTCCAATGTATTTTACACGAGGTTATGTGTTTCATACGTTCGAACGTGGAAAAAACAGAGCAACTGAGAACTATGGTGTGGTAGTTCGAGCGGGGGACATGGATTTCGCGGCGGCGCGGAGAGAGAGAGGATTTCACGGCAGCGGTGAGAGAGAGAAAGAGAGAGATGGTGGCCGGCGGGGAGAGAGAGAGAGTAGACGGTGGCGGGGAGAGAGAGAGAGAGAGGTCGGGGGGAGAGAGAGAGAGAGGCCGGAAATCGGAACTGAGGAGAGATTGACGGCGGGGAGAGGGGGAAATTTTTTTCAGAAATCGAAACTGAGGAAGAAGAAGAAGTCTGGTTGTGAGATATATAACGCTGGCCGACGCTATTTCGACGCTAATTCGATGTAATTAGCGTCGAAATAGCGACGGATTTTATTAAAAAAATCAAATTATTCATTGTTCCGAATTCCCACGCACAATAAATGGTTACCGCGGTTTTAGTGAAATTTTTTAATTTAGCGTCGAATTAGTGTCGAATACATCTTATTCGACGCTAAATTAAAAAATTTCACTAAACCCGCGGTAAACCAAAACAAGAATGAAAATTTATTATTTTGCCGCCATCGGTTAAACCAAATTAATTGAATTTAGCGTCGTTTTTGCATCGGATACAAAAAAATCCGACACCTTTTTCAAACTATACCCTAAACCCCAAAAACAAAATTTGTTAGATTTAGCGTCGAATGCAACTGATTCGACGCTAATTCGACGCTAAATCTAACAAATTTTGTTTTTGGGGTTTAGGGTATAGAAACCGCCACCTATGCGATAACTATCTAATCATTTTCAATCTTTGTTATTACTGAATAATTTGAACATTTAAAATTTTAAAATACCTATTTAGTTCCGAAATTAGTTATGATACTATATGTAAACCTATATAGTTTTTAGTAATCAAAGTCTTTACATGTTTTTGTTTAAAAGTATAATTATATGAACTTAGTTGTTTGCAATTAAATTATTCAGTTTATATAACATATATGCTTCACTCGTAATTGTTGACTTTTAAATATTTTATTCTATACCCTAAACCCCAAAAGCAAAATTTGTTAGTAGAAGGTAATAAAAAATTTGAATATAAGAAAAGAGGAGAAGAAGAAGATGATGATGATGAGTAGAAGAGAAGAAAAAAAAGAATAAGAAAAAGATAAAGAAGAAAGATGTTGATTATGATGATGATGATGAGAGGAGAAGAAAACGAAGATGATGATGATGATGATGATGAGAAGATCGATTTAACAACAAGAAGAAGGTATGAAGAAGAAAGACACGTGGGGGAGGAGGAAGAAGAAGAAGATGGCGGCAGAGAGAAAAATGAAAAGGAATAAGAAGATTAGGGTAAAATTGATTTTGATTTATTATATTTAATGTTTAGTTTTTATTTTTAATATAAAATAAAAATTAGAAATCTAGGTAAATAGATAAGGCTAAAAATAGAATTTTAGATGGAAAATGATAGATACCTAATTAGATTTTACCTAGTGTTAGATAATAAATTATGTCTAATAAGACTAATATAGGACCTAATTTCTCTTTTTTATAACAGAGTTAAATTTCAAAATTTAAAACTTGTTGCAGAGTTGTATACAGAACTCTCTTAAAGTTTTTGGTTGTAATTTCGAATTTAAATTTAATACAGAGTTTTATAATTCTTAAAAATCTAGAGTTTTTTGGATTCTTGATTTTAAAAATCCTTTTCTACATAAGATGATGATTCAAGGACAAACTGGGAGGTTTATATCCATTTTCCAAGTTACTTAAGAATTAAGAAGAGCTCTTAATACCAAACTCTTACAAGAAAAAGAAACATCAAACTATGAATTTATGGAGAACAATCAAGTAAACATCAAAAGCTTTTTTACAATAAATGCACTTTTTTCCAAAATCAAGTTTGAAGCAAATCTAATATAATATTTTAAGGTTTCCTTTAATTGAAGCTTTGAGAGGCTGACACTTGTCACTTTTGGTGTTAACAATTTTTTATTTTTAATACCTTATTTTTACTTAATTTTGACATTTGTCCCTCTAAATTTTAGAATTTTTGCATTGATTCTTTAAAATAAAAAGGTGATATCAATATATTAACTAAAACTAAACATTAAATTAACATCAAATTATCTTCATAAATTAATTAAAAGTATATAAATCATATTCTAATAGATAATTGTTTTTTTCAATATCTCTTTTCAAATTCTTTATAAATTTCTTAATTAGAACTTCCGAAAAACTATCATATTTAAAGAATATATATTTTTAACTTTTTTTTTGTTGTTTTGTCTTTTTTATGATCAAGTATATTAAAAGTATATCCTATACAAATTAAATTATTCTATAATAAACTAATTAAAAAAAGTATATAAGAGGTGCCGATGTTTTTTTATATTGGTGACATGCCATAATGTCATTATATAATTTTCTACCATGTTTTGTATATCAATATTTTGATAACACGAGAAAAATTTATATACTTTAAAATAATTCACATAAAATAGTTTAAAATTATTTTTACTTTTTAATCTCTATTTTTATTATATTGTAAGATCAAATTAACTATGTAATTAAAAAAAACAGTCCAATAAATATACTTTTTAAAACTTAAGAAAACATCTTCAGGGAAAGAAAACCTTATATATAAACGTTTTGTAACGTATGGTATTAAATATCAATAATTTATACAACATTTTTGTAAGTTTAGGCCAAACTTAACTCATCTTGACACACCATTGACAAGTTTGTACTAGATTGTTTCTCTATGCAATTAATATTAGAAAATGCATTTAAAAAAAATTGTTATAAACTTCATTTATTGATAAGATAAAAAATAGTTATGAAAAAACTAAAAATATTTTTATGTCACATAAGATCTTGATTATTATATAGAGTATTTTTATGCAAATACTCATAAAGACATGAATAAAAAATAAATTTATATAAAAAAAAATCATTTTGTTAAAAAAATTGTAGAAGCTATATAAATTTTGATAATATAAAAATTAAATTATGTAAAACAAATATGTGATCAATCAATTTCAAAAACATTTAAATTTCACTAATTTTTTTTATGTAACATCTATAAATTATTGCATATTTCACTCTATAAGTTTTATCTTTTCGGTCACGTGTGGACTCAACATTTGTTTTTATAATAGGGGACACGGACTATAACGAAAAGATTCCAAAAGAATACGCTGAATTCTAGAACAAAATTGAAAATATATATTATTCAAATGAAATTTTTTATATATATCATCATGGTTCACTTTCATATTAAGCATTTAAAACTGATGTTTGAATTTGTATAAATAGAAATTGTGAGCATAAATCTTAAACAACATTGAAGTATATCAATGTTAGTTTATATATAATATTAAAATAGTTTTTAAAATCATCTAAATAGTTGTTCCGCGCAACGAGTGGACTTTCCCTAGTTTACTACATATGAAAGCACTATGGCTCTCTTGAGCCTTTGGCACATCACCACAACAAAAGAAGCCAGGTGTAAAATCCCAAGCGTCATTTTCTCTTCTTTTCCTCCTATCTTTATTAAACCCTACAGTTTCAGTTCAATGGAAGCTTTTGTTTCGTTCGATCGGTTACATGTTCGTTTCGTTCGCCTTCTCTTCTGAATCGTTATATCAGATTTTCTGAGATGGTATGCATTTCGTTGTGTCTCTCGATCGGTTTTTCTCTATCAGAGACTCACATTCCTACAATTTTTGGTCACGAGGTTCTGTCTCTTCCTCTACAATTTCGTTGTGTCTCTCTTGATTGATCGTCTGTGATTACATGAATTTGCTTTGTTGCCTCCTCCCTCAGGGAAAGACGATGCATATCTCTCCGTCACCTCCGACAACGAACATATCTTTCCACAAATCGTTTATTTCTATGTCTTAGATTCGGTACCGTTCTCAGAAGCTCACTTCTAGCTAACACCACCCTCTTCTAGCAGCCGTTATGCTTGCATCACTATCACTGTAAGTGTAAGTGAGGTAACAACTAGTGCAGAAAATAAATGACACAAGAGAATTTTTACGAGGTTCGTTTCCTACTCCTCGGGACCAAGTCCAGAAATCAAATCCACTAGAACCAGAAAGAAAATACAACTTATTTTCAAACGCGTAAATCAAGTACAACTTCTTAATTTACCGCTCTGTTCAATAACATGGATTCTTCAGGATAACCTAATCCTGAGCTAAACTCTCCCTGAGCCTAGACTTGAGTTTTGTGGAACCTCCACACACCAACACGCACGGTTGGCAATGGCACACAGCCAACGGCACATAGCCACGAGAAACCTTCTCCCAAACTCACTTGATCAGCTCAAGCAGCACGAACTGGTACAGCACCAGCAACACCAACTGCTACAGCAGCACCAACCACACACAGCAAAGAGGACGCCTTCTCTCAATCAATCTCTCTGTAATTTTTCTTATAAGAGGCGTGAGAGAACTCCAGCCACGAGCCTCCCTCTATATATACCTATAGAGCACATCTCAAAACCCTAGAGAAACTTTCCTTCTTTGTAGTTATCCTTTCCTTATTTTTCTCTTCAAATATATTCTCCTTTCCTCCAAGTAAATATATTCTTCTTTCCTCCACGTAAATATATCTTTCCTTTTTCTAGCCCAAACCACGCTTGTGCATCTCCAAATTCGAACTCCTCTTCACAAATCACACAGCTCAACTTCTGTATCACTTCCTTGTAGTACAATCGACTGGTACAGGAAAAACTCAAACCAACTCCTCTTCATTCTCCCCCTTTTTGACTATGTATGTGAACTCAGCACTTCTACCGTCAATGGCATCGTCACCAAAAAACAACCAGAACACCAATAACTCCATTCTCCCCCTACTTGAGTCACATCATTGTCAAAACCTAATTCGAAGATCTTCCTCGCTCAAATCGACGAGGTTGATAGCCCATCACACCATCTCGATAGAGAATATCTTTCCTAACCCAAACGTTCTTTAACCTTTGACCTTCATGACTGAACTTTCGATTGAATCCAAAACAGTGACATTGAACATGTCCCTGAATTCCATAACGATAACATGTAGGACCACAAAATCTCCCATCATAAGCTTGCTCCCTTCGATGATTCTCCCTCAATAACTTATAACATCTTGGCCTAATATGCCCAGAAACTCCACACTGATGACAAACAGGTCGAAAACCTCGCTGAGGTACTCTCTGAATTTTTGCAATTTTCCTTGTAGCAGTTGCAGTGTTCGTAGCAGTTGCAGTCCCTGTAGTAACTCTGAGCTTCGGCTCTGTAGCAGACGTAATAGCAGTCTCTCTTCTTCCCCCAGACACAAAAACAGTTTTAGTTTTTGAAGATTCTCCATTAAATCCAAGACCCTGTCGCTCCATAGGACTTTTTCCAATATTCAAAGGATGATTCAACTGATCTGTACCATTATTAAGCATCCTCAATTGCTTTTGTGTCTCTTCCAGTTGAACTCTAGCTTGAGTTGCTTCTTCTTCTTTCTGAACTGCATACTTTTGTGCTTCAGCAACTTGAGATTCTAACTTGACTTTCTCCTTACTCAACAATGAATTCTCTTCAACAACTTTAAGCCAACGTTCATACAACTTCTCATAATTCTTAGCAAGTTCTTCATCACTAATGCTCTCAACATCACTATCACTCTCATCGTTACCACTCTTAGATGTGGACTTTGCTGCAGATCCTGCTGCAGGTCCTGTTGCAGGTTCTATTGCAGATTCTGCTACAGCACTGGAGATATACGTTGTAAGCGCCACAAAATTATTCAAGGCCAATTCATCGTCTGAATCACTATCAGAATCACTCTTGATGCTAGTCAGCGCCTTCTTCTTCTGCTTCAACAGATTTGCACATTCAGAACGGACATGACCAAAGCCTTTGCACTCGAAGCACTGAATGTTCTTTGATGAACTATCACCCTCTGCATTTCTTCCATTCTCTTTCTTCGTCTGCTTCTGCTTCAAGTACTTAGTAAATTGTCTTGACAACAAGGCCATCGAATCTTCAGTATATGCACTCTTTTGAACAGCTTCAACATCACTAACTTTCTTCTTTTCTTTTGCTTCATATGCCTTGTTTAATTCAAAAGCCTTCATAATCCCAACAAACTCATCAAATGCCATCTCATCAAGATTATGAGCCTCTTCAACTGCAGAAATCTTTGACTCAAATTTCAAAGGCAACGATCTCTTCAATTTCTTCACCAGCTTCTTGTCCTTGTACTGCTTTCCAAGAGCAAATGACTCATTCGATATGTCACACAGTTTTGCACTAAATTCAGCAACTGATTCATCTTCTTCCATCCTTAAATTCTCAAACTGTGAAGCCAACATGTCAAGTTTGGTTCTCTTGACACTAGAAGTTCCCTCAAACATATTCTCCAATGTCCTCCATGCCTTCTGCGCTGAAGCACACTGAGAAATCAACTTGAAGTGACTTGAATCAATAGCATTGTACAGCGCAGTCTTCGCCTTTGAATTACAACTAGCTTGCCTTTTCTCAAGAGCAGTCCACTTGTCTCTTGACTTAAGACTCTCAACTCCTTTATCATCCGTGATCACAGGAGGCCTCCAACCAACTTCAATCGCATTCCAACAATCTTCATCAAGACCACTAATAAAAGCTTCCATACAAACCTTCCAATATCCATAATTATTAGACTCAAGCCGTGGTGGTCTTGTCATAGACGTACCTTCTAGATGTGACTGCATCATACCCAACTTTCAAGATCCTGTAGCACTGCCTGTCTTAATTCTTGAACTACGTTCTGTAGCACTATGTGTCTCTGAACTACGTTCTGTTCCTCACTCTAGATCTACTTGAAACAAGACTGAATCTCTATCGAGAACCCGCTCTGATACCACTTGTAAGTGTAAGTGAGGTAAGAACTAGTGCAGAAAATAAACGACACAAGAGAATTTTTACGAGGTTCGTTTCCTACTCCTCGGGACCAAGTCCAGAAATCAAATCCACTAGAACCAGAAAGAAAATACAACTTATTTTCAAACGCGTAAATCAAGTACAACTTCTTAATTTACCGCTCTGTTCAATAACATGGATTCTTCAGGATAACCTAATCCTGAGCTAAACTCTCCCTGAGCCTAGACTTGAGTTTTGTGGAACCTCCACACACCAACACGCACGGTTGGCAACGGCACACAGCCAACGACACACAGCCACGAGAAACCTTCTCCCAAACTCACTTGATCAGCTCAAGCAGCACGAACTGGTACAGCACCAGCAACACCAACTGCTACAGCAGCACCAACCACACACAGCAAAGAGGACGCCTTCTCTCAATCAATCTCTCTGTAATTTTTCTTCTAAGAGGCATGAGAGAACTCCAGCTACGAGCCTCCCTCTATATATACCTATAGAGCACATCTCAAAACCCTAGAGAAACTTTCCTTCTTTGTAGTTATCCTTTCCTTATTTTTCTCTTCAAATATATTCTCCTTTCCTCCAAGTAAATATATTCTTCTTTCCTCCACGTAAATATATCTTTCCTTTTTCTAGCCCAAACCACACTTGTGCATCTCCAAATTCGAACTCCTCTTCACAAATCACACAGCTCAACTTCTGTATCACTTCCTTGTAGTACAATCGACTGGTACAGGAAAAAATCAAACCAACTCCTCTTCAATCACCACCATCTACAAAACCAATCTCAACGCCCTTCCATTTTCCTACTGTCAATTTCACTTTCTCAATTATATAGATTTTCATCTTCTTCACTCTTTCACTTCTGGGTTTGAGAAATGAAAGTTGCTATCTTTAAGTTAATAAGAACTATGTACAGCCTCTGAGATAACTTTGTGGATCACCTAGCTCATTCTAAAGTTTCTGCACGGAAAGTACAGTGAATAAACACAAATACTAACGCTCGTGTCTGTTTGCTTTCTACTGATCTATTTCTATAAGCAAGAGTCTAAATAATGTGGAAGGATCATAGTTGGGATTCTTCACAAATTGCTCACAAGTTGCTCTTACATGTGTCTCTTACTTTTTAACCCAGTGCATCACCATTGGAACTAGCAATGAATATATTATCCGTATCTATGTTGCATGGAAACGTGGATGAAGGTGCGTTTCCGTTTCCGAAACGTTTCGGAAATGGAAACGCGATGGAAACGCGTTTCCTAAATATTCTGATTTGGAAACGTTTTGGAAACGCGGCCGGAAACGTGTTTCCGAAATTGGAAACGCGAAGTTTGATTTTTGAAGCAAATTTAATAAATATTTTGAAAATATAGGGATTTGTTTGTTATTTTTAATAAGTTTTAAAACCTAATTATTAAACACTAATACATTATTTTTCTCTAATCATCACCGTAACCTAAAAACGTAGAAGAATCAAATAGATAAACAATGTATTTTTTCTAATTACAGTAGATTTGTTATTGATTATTGAAATTGTGAAGTCGTATATAAAAACGAAGTATTTTTTGTTCGAGTCGGATTAGATTTGTGTTGTTTTAAATATTTTAAAACTATTGATAATTTTTGTTTCATGATATATATATATATATATAAACACGTTTCCAAAACGTTTCCATTTTCTGTTTTTTAAAGAAAAATCGTTTCCGCGTTTCCTAACGTTTCGCTTCCACGTTTCCGTTTCCGTTTCCATGCAGCTTAGATCTGATCATAGTAAGTGGATTTCCTTGAATATAATGACATGAGTTTCTCATTCATGGACTTTTTTTCGTCAAATCTTTGAACTCGCCAAATTATTATGTAGATGTAGAGTCTGCTAAATTTGTGTCTGGATTTTATTATTAAGGTCCTGGTTTTGGTACACAAAGTTTTCTCATTGGAAAACTCGATCTTGTGGAGACATTCAGTTTCCAAACATGGTAAACTTTTCTCTCTCTCACTCTGCTCTGAAGTGAACACAAATTTAGAACATGGTAACTTTGTTCTGGAATGATATAGGTTTCTTCAAGTTCTGATCTTATATTTTCTGGACTACGTTAGAATCATGATTGAAATTGTTTGATGAAATTTTGTTTATTTAGGTGAGAACAATGAGCTAGATGTTGTATCATTTTTTAACTGAGATTGTTCCTGATATAGTTGTTTTCGATGACTTTGAGAGGTAATATATATCTCTACTTCATCAGACTTTAACTTTTTTGGTGAAAATGAGACTGTAGTTATTGGTTGTATATTATAAAATCCGATTCATTCTTTGCTACCTGGTTTTTATCTGAATCAATGATAGAAGAAATCAATTAGCTTACTTAAGATTTTGGAATACCGGACTACCTGAAGTTTTTCAACACAGACCAAGATGCTTCTAAGCTTTAGTTATTGTGAAATTTCCGTTTTTTGTTTTGGCGATAATATAACATTTCATGCTCTAATTTTTTTAATTGATTCATTTGTTGTGTATAATAGAATTGCAGGCTCCCGCCAACTACAGCTACTCTTAGCTCTGCTCTCCTCGGCATATGTGGTTTACTCGATACAATTTCTCGGGTAAGCATTTAGGCATTTTTATATTTAGATAAAGATATATCGCATCATGTTTTGACCTTACATGATTGACAATCTTATATCCCGATAGGTGTGGATTCTTCTTGTGCAGGGTTTCAAACCACTGAATCTCGACTCTTTTGCTTCTTCAATAAGGTTGATCTTCAAAGCACTAATGTATTTTCTCCCTCATGTCGCTGCTCAAGGGTTTTTTTGCCCCATTACTGATGAGAAAAGTGCAGGCTATTGTAAACGTAAGTGGCGATCTTGTCAAGCTCATTTTAGGTCGAGTTTCAACTGAAGTGGATGCACGTCTTGCTTATGATACAAACCCCATTATCCGTAAGGTAGTTTCTATATCATATATGATATAATGTAATCAGAGTATGTGTTTTCTGTATCTTTAAATCCCTGACATATGATGTTATGATCTTGTTGATGTTTGTACAGTAGGTTCATGATCTGTTTACAACGAAATTGATGTACCGAATGACCGATTACTATTCAAGATCCCTGCAACCTGGCAAGTAAGATCACTACAAGAAAACAGGCTGTTACCGACAATCCAATCCGTCGGTAACAGGCCTAACTGACGGAAAACCGACGAACCATAACCGACGCCTTACCGATGAAACATGTGCCGGTAGAGTCGTCGGTCGTCGTCGGTAATTCGTCCGTTAAAGACCGACAAGTATCGACGGAAAACCGACGAAAAACCGGATACGGACGGCTAAACCGACGAAAAAGCGACGGATATCCGGTTATCTAACCGACAGAAAACCGACGGATATCCGGTTATCTAACCGATGGAAAACCGACAATTAAAATATATTTTTAAAATAATTAAATTTTTAAATTAAACCGATAATTATTAATTTCTTTTTGATTTCAAAATATATTTTTAATAAAATAATTAAATCTTTAAATTGAAATAATACAATTAAAATTATTATTAATATTAAGAATATTGAAAATATTAAATTCTTAAATTATCCAAAATATTAAAAAAAAATAATAATAATTCTACGGGTTTTAGTTTTGAGGCGAGTATGGGCTTTGAGGTATGTTCATCCGTAGACCAAGCATCTCTTGTCTGAAAGCTTCCATACTACGTCTGGTCGTCTCTCATTCTTCTTCCATTTGCGTCTGGTCTCCTCTCATTCTTCTTCCATAGTGCGTCTGTCGCCTCTCGATCTTCTTGCATTTGCTTCTCCAAAGCTGCAATCCGCTCATCTCTTTCTCTCAGAGATTCCTCGAGGGCGGTGTAGTTAATGCCAGAAGACCGAGTAGATGATCGCCGACTTCCTATTAGCTTTCCTAACCCAAAGATGCGACCTTTTCTTTTCGGTGCTTCCTGTAAGTTATGGAATACAACTAGTAAATTTTAATAATAAACATAAAAAAAAAACAAATTTAACTTAAATTTTTTTAAATTACCTCTCTAACTATGTCGTTGATAACCTCTGTGGGTACGTCTTCTGAAGTCGATCTTTGGCTTTCCGCAAACTCCTCAATCCTCTTCCTCGAAGCCTCAATAACTTCTCTTGCAACGGGATCGTCTATTTGTTTAGTTTTTTGTTAGTGTGCATATGCTCCATCATATATAAATGTGAAGGATACACACCATTTTTCTCGTACTATTATTAATTTTAAAAACACGATTAGTTGGAAAATTATTAAAAATAAAAAATAAAATAAAAGGAAAATTATTAAAAATAAAAGATAAAATAAAAGAAGTTAAAACACTTACATATTGTTGTTCACGGGTCTTGAAGCTCACTGATCCAGAATTGTGTTTAGCAATTCCTTTTCCACCTCGATCGCTTAACCGATTCTTAGAGTTTGTCGTTGATGTTGCACTTGTTTCCGGCTTCTCCCAGTAAAGCTGCAACCCTTTAAACACTGCTTCGTTCACTCCCCTTGGTACTTTGCCCAATTGCCACCTTTGCTTCCACTCATTAATAGTCATACTATAATATCTCTGAATGTCTTTGTCAAACGCCACACGAACCTCATGCGTTATGTTCCTATCCCAGGTAAATTCTTGCAAAAAAGGATAAAACAAACAATTGTTTTTTTTTAACACTTTGTAACATCATTTATAACAAACAACCGTACAACAGGTTATCAAGTTTGAAGAGGTATGACATACCTCATAATCATACAACAGAAAGCATAATCACACTATAAACAACATAGAATAGGCCAACAAAAGAAACCATCAAATCCTAATGATAAGGATGCAGTGATGATTGTCTCGGCCATTCCCTTGCGATACGATCTGGTTGCCAGGAAGGCCCCTCAGGACAACAAATAACCGACCCTAAATACAACCTAAAGGACTCGAAACGCCTCCGAAACAACCATCATAGACCTTAATATCCAGAACCAGCCGAGACACCCATCTCCTCCCCCATGAAAATTACCTCATACTAAACCAGACCTACCAGACCTATTAAAACCGAACCCACATCTGCCACCAACCCAAATCCTCCTGACAATAAATCAGAGGAAAGAGGAGAAGGCAACTTCTGGGTGAAAGAGGTCAAGCTAACGACGCCGTTGAAAGGGGACCATCTTCTCCAATTCGACACAAAGTCACTGTCTTCAAAACAGAGCAAGAACCCACCAAGCTTCACCACGCACCGTTTACTCTCCTCGGAAAGTCCATCGAATACAAGACAAAGAAACCTGCGACTACAACCGAGAAATACAAGGAAAGAAAAAAGATGGAGAGACGAAAGGGTCCGGCTCCGGCGCTGAGAAAGCCACCGATTGCTGGACCAAACGAAGAAGATTTCGATCTGGTTACTGTAGCGGCTCATTTATTGTCGCCGACAGAGAGAGAATCCTATTAGGCTTAGTTTTAGTGATTGAATCAACAAACAATTGTTAGTATTTAGAATTAAATAAAATTCGTAAATCAATATTAAAAATTTACTTACAGCAAATTGTCTAAACCAAAGATCTTTCTCCGTTTGCGGTAGGAGACTGAATTGTGGATAGGGTTCCTTCAAGAGTCCTTGCATCATTCGTATGTAGCACTTTGAGATGCCGTTGTGCGAATATCTTAACCTAAAAACATAAATCAAAAATATTAGAAGCGATCAGATTTCATTAATTTAAAAACAAATATTGAAAAACTTAAAATTGATTTACCATGTAGATTTGTTTACTTGTAGTTCAGGGTCGAGAACTGTCAGCCGGTCTCGTCCCGGCTGCGACACAAAATCCTCGATACTCATCTCCATCGGTGGAACATGATGAGGTTGGGACGCCTGTCTCGGGGGATCGCTATGAGTAGCGGATTGCGATCCACTCGATCTGTCCGCCTGTTCTTGGGTCGAGCGGCCCAATTGTCTCGCCATATAATTTCCACCGTAATCCCTTAAGTAAATTAAAAAAATGTTAAATAAACATTTCTGAAAATTTAACAAATTAAAAAAACATCAATAATAAAATTAATGGTTAATTAGCTTAATATTAGTTTAGGCTAAGATAATTAGGTAACTAACATAAGGCTAATCAAAATTAGGTAGATAGCAGTGAGAATTAAAAAGTGGACGGTTTTGGCCTGCAAAGATTTAAAAAGGAAAGTGGGTAAAAAAATAAGTAAGCAGTATATTCACCATGATCGTGTATTCAATAGGCGGCATTAATTAGCTTGATTGATGTTTTTTTTTATTCTGGGTAGTTCATCAAGAAATCCAGAATGAGTTTGATTGAAATTTTTTGTATCTTCATTCAGATTATAGTAGTCAACTATACAGATATATTATAGTAGTCAACTATACTGGTAGATATTATATATAGTAGTCAACTATACTGACATATATTATATATAGTTAACTACGTAAGCCTTATAGCTAACTATCCATGTGTTAAGTATAGTTGACTATTGCTGGGTATTGTATAGATATAGTTAAATACGTAGGTCTTATAGCTAACTATCTTTGTGTTAAGTATAGTTAACTATTACTGGATATTGTGTAGATATAGTTAACTACGTAGATCTTATAGCTAACTATCCCTGTGTTAAATGCATGTGAAGAAGCAGGTAATGAAGAAATTGGACCGACGAAGAAGGTAATGAAGATAGGCGACGATGGTGAAGAGTTTAATGGAGACGAAGAATCAACATCTTCATCGATGATTGGGGATTTCGATCTATAGAGGAAAAGGAGAAGAAATTCTAAATGCAAACGTAAAATGGAAAAAATCATCAAGTTCAAGAAAATCCAAAATAATTCAAGACAAATCACAAAGAATATAATTCACCAAAATATAAAATCATGGTTCTCGCACCAAAATATAAAACAATGAATAACGAATCACAAAGACTACTAGAATCCATATATTCGTCTTAATTCAAGACTAGCAAAGATAAGATCCAACAAATTTCATATTCCCAGATCTCATCCTACCATCTAACGAAACTATAATAACCTAAACCATCTAATAACAGGGGAAACGAAACAGATTTGTAGTGAAAAGCGATGTGTGCAATAAATAAAACCATCATGGAGGTTGGAATACAAAACTCGATGGCCCTAAAAACCAAATTTACAAACCTAATCTTAACCAAATCAACCAAATCTCTAGGATTTACACATAAAAGAAGAAATCTTACATCAATTCGCCGGGTGGTGAGAGATGCCGCCGATTTGAGCCGAAGGAGAAGTAGGAGGTTTTGATTGAGCTGGTTTGAGAGAAAATCGAGTTGAAATATTTGCAGAGAGAAGGCGATAATGGCGAGGAAGAGATTGTGCATGCAGGGTTTTTATAAAAAAAATTAATTTTTTACCCAAACCGACGGAAAACCGATGGCATATAAAAAATACCGTCGGTTACATTAAAAAAATAAATAATTTATTACTCAAACCGACGAAAAACCGACGGCATGTAATAAATATAATTATACAGTAAATGGCGCGGTGTGAATTTTTTTGGGGAAGATAAACGCGGGGAAATTAATTCCCAGAACCGACGGACAACCGACGGAATAGTTAATTTTTTTGGCCGATTAAGTTGGCCAATTGACTTGAATTAAAACAAACCGACAATGATTAACCGTCGCTAATCCATCGGTGTAGAGATGATTAACTGACGCGAAACAGACGGAATAAGGGTTTAGGGTATAAGAGTATAAGGTTTAGGGTTTGGAATTAAAAAAAGGCTTATTTGATGATGATTTACCATTTAACTCTCCGATTTAGAGGTTTCAGAATCTATTTATATCATTGTTTTTAACATTTTAACAATTAAAAATGCAAATCACAAATATAAGTATATAAGTATACATAACACTTATACTATTTGTTATCATTTCATTAGAATTTACAAAAGCCACCATTTTATATCTTTTTAGTGTTGGTATGACTTCTACTGTAATTGTAGACATCAATAGAAGTTGAGAAACTACTTGTTTTGATAACACGAAATTTACACGAATTTATATTTGGATCCCTAAATATAAATATAAATGCGTCGGTTATTTGTTGGTTTTAAATAATCGTACTTGTCGAAAAAGGGTGCGCGTCGGTTTTAAATTCCATCGGAAAACCGACGGAGGCGAGTAAAAAAATTTGTAACAAAATTTGTAAGAGTTTAGGGTTTAGATTATAAATATTTGTAAGGGTTTAGAGTTTAGGGTTTAATATTAAAATTAGGCATATTTTAATATTAATTTACCATTTATGTCTTCAAATTACAAATTTATAAATTATCCAAAAATATTATATAATGACAAAAAGAAAATTAAAATGATCCAATACACATTATAATAAACTACTCCGAATCAGTAGAATAATCAGAAGGAATTGAATCTTCATCATCGTCAAACTCTCCTACTGATTGCTCAGAGTCTTCGTGAACTCTATCATCTGTGAAGGTAGTGAAGTCAACGACAAGGTCGACTTCAAGAGAATGCTCAACCGGGGCCATTAAACCACTTCCGGTAGGTTGCAAAGGCTCATGATCGGCAACTCCATATAGTGTTCCTCTTGGATTTATAGGTGTTATGGTCAACCAAGGTTCTATCCGATTTGTCACTTGTGGGTAGCGAATGTAGCAAACCTAAATTTATAACAAAATGTTATTTCATAAAAATAAATAAATTTCATAAAACTTTAATTTATGTATAAAACTTAAATTTATACCTAATCTGCTTGGGATGAAAGGGTCATATTTCATTAGTCTTCGTCGTGAGTGGACTGATGTAACTCCGAACTTGTCAATTCGAACACCAGTATCAATAACTGGATTGTACCAATCGCACATGAATACAATGCACCTTAAGTTGATTATGCCAGGATAACGAACTTCTAGTATCTCTCTAATGATACCATAATACACAATATCATCAGATGTCGATGAGATACCATAATCTACTGTTGTTTTCTTTGACCCCTCCTCATGAATCCTAAATGCGTATCCCCTCGTACAGTATCTTGGGTATGAAGTTACATTGTAGTTAGGCCCGTTTATGAATTCTAATAACCATGACGGAAACGATTGACCTTTCTCTACCTCTTCTCTTACCTGTGACAAGTTAATTACAATTTAATTATAATTTCAGACATGTAATTTTTTAAAAGTAATAAATATATATATATATATATAAAACTTACATAAAATGCAAGCCAAACAGAAAAATCTCCCTCTTTTACTTGCTCAAGTTGTTCTTCAGTGTAACCCGTGTAGTAGGTGCGTATTAAGGCCATGTAAATCCTACATCAAACTTATTAGTATTTTATAAAAAATATAATATTTAAAAAATTCATAATATTAATTACCTCTCATATGACAGAATATCCTCACAATTGTTGAGAATATACCTATGCAAATGCATGTACTCCTGCTCTGAAAGTTTTCGTTTCTTTCCTTTCCCACTTAAGCGACTTTGTGTAAACAAGTTAGGTACGTAGACAAGATAACTTGGTCGCTCGCCTCCATCATCGTGGCGAGAAGGCTTACGACTCTTTGTTTGAACCTCAGATGGAAAGTAATATTCAGCAAAGTGTGAAACTTCTTCGTTTATGCTCTGCGAGACAATGGATTCCTCGACTTTGCTTAAGTTTTTCACCTTCTTTTTTAAATGGAACATATAACGCTCAAAAGGATACATCCATCGATATTGAACAGGGCCTCCTAATGCTACTTCTCGAGGGAGGTGAATTGGTAAATGTTCCATAACATCAAAAAATGATGGTGGAAATATCTTCTCGAGATTGCATAAGATCAGTGGAATATTAGCCTCTAAATTGCGGATACTGTCAACTGTAAGCGATCTTGTGCATATATCTCGGAAAAAACCACCAACAGCTACATAATTTAAAAAATTAATTAATTATAAATTATATTGGTATGAATAATTTACCTAATTAATTTTAAAAAGTATTTGGTAAAAATAATAAACCTGCAATAGCTTCATGAACGTTCTGTGGAAGAAGATGTACAAAAGCAAATGGAAGTAGGCGTTGCATCACAACATGACAGTCATGACTTTTCATTCCAGTAAACTTTCCTTCTGCAAGGTCAACGCAATTACGCAAATTGGATGCGTAACCATCAGGAAACTTGACACTACGAATAATCCAGTCGAAGAACGCTTGCTTTTTTGGCACTTCTAAATGATATGTTGGTATTGGACACTTCCCATCTGGCAGTACTTTGAGTTGCGGTCGTGAGCATTTTTTAGCCAAGTCTAATCTAGACTTTAAATTGTCCTTTGTCTTCCCTTGTATGTTTAGGATGGTGTTCATAATGTTGTCGAAGAAATTCTTCTCAATGTGCATGACGTCCAGAATGTGCCTCAACAAATGGTCTTTCCAATACGGTAAATCCCAAAAGATGCTTTTTTGTGCCAATTGTGATTCACACAAGCACCGAATAAATTTGTATGCCCCTTTCCACCAACATCAGGAGTCCTCGATGCTCCAAAATCCCGTAACTGAATCAAAATATCATCACCATCTGCTGCAGGAGGTGGAACATCATTCACTCGCTTATTCTTTGTAAACAAAGTCTTACTACGACGATAAGGATGACGCAGAGGTAGAAACCTTCTATGACAATCAAACCAGCATGTCTTTCGTCCGTTCTTCAATTGGAATGCATATGTGTTATCTTGACAATAAGGACAAGATAATTTTTCATGTGTCATCCACCCGGATAACATACCGTAAGCAGGAAAATCGCTTATCGTCCACATAAGTACCGCGCATCTGAAAGTTTTGTTGGCAGGATATATCATATGCTTCAGCGCCGTGTTCCCATAACATTTGCAACTCATAAATCAATGGCTGTAGAAAAACGTCAAGTGATCTCTTTGGATGTTCAGGACCGGGAACGAGAATCGAAAGATACAAAAACTCTCGACGCATGCACAACGATGGAGGTAAATTGTAAGGTGTTACAATTACTGGCCACAAAGAATATTGTCTTCCATGCTTGCCAAACGGATTGAAACCATCTGTACATAATCCAAGGTATACATTCTTTCGCTCATAAGCAAAATCCGGATATACAGTTTGAAAATTTCTCCAAGCTTCCGCATCAGAAGGATGCGTAATTTCCCCTCTTCTGTTCTATGCTCTCCGTGTCATCTCATCGCCTCTGCTGTACGCTCAGATTAATATAACATTTTCAACCTATCTGTAAGGGATAAATACCACATCCTCTTATTTGGGATAGGATATCTCCCACTTGTTTCCTTGAATCGGGGTTGACCACACCATTTACATCTCCTCAGGTTTTCATCTTCTCTCCAGTATATCATACAATTGTCGATGCAGACATCAATCATCTGATATGGCAATCCAAGACCAGATACTAATTTTTGAACCTCGTAGTATGAAGCCGGAAAAAGATTATCTTCAGGCAAGATATCTTTCACAAAATCTGCTATGGCATCCACGCAATCTTCTGCCAAATTGTAGTCTGTTTTTATCGACATCAATCTACTTGCAGATGATAAAGGAGTATGACCATCTCTACATCCTTTATATAATGGCTGTTTAGATGCGTCTAACATATCAAAAAACCTTCGCGCCTCTAAATTTGGTTCTTCAGCCGTATGCAAATTAGGTTCCTCCACCGACTCTATATGTTCTCGATATGCATCATTCATCATCTGAACCGTACCAACACCAAAATCTACACTATCCATTCTATGTTCCTCTATCCTATTCGGAACATATGATGATTCGCTAGTACTACCATATTCTGGTCTTTCACAATGAAGCAACCAAATCTTGTAAAGATCCATAAATCCATTGGTATATAAGTGACTCCAGACGAAATCAATCCTAACATTATGAGAATTCTGGCAAATACAACATGGACATTTCAACATACCAGTTTTCCGGGGATGGTTGCCGACAAGCTATATCCATAAATTCTCCAACACCTCGTGCGTAATCGTCATTTATTGCATTTGACTCTGGATCATGCATCGGTTGGTCCATCCATGACCGGAAATAAGACATTAATTTTTCTGTAAATATTTTTTTAAAATTTTTTTTTTTGAAGATTATGAGTTATTTTGTTGAGAAAATATGTTGTCATAAGAGACTGAGTGTGGTAACACATTTATAAATACGTTATCCATCGGTAATCCGTCTAGAAATCATCGGTTATGTCGGTATAACCGACGGAATATCATTCGTCGGTACAACTGGTTGGTTTTATGTCAGTCAAACCGACAGAAAATAAGTTCGTCGGTAATTTTGCCGTCAGTTATCCGTCGGTATGTCAGTATAACCGACGGATAAATGTTCGTCGGTACGATTTGTCGGTTAATATGTCGGTAAAACCGACAAAATGGTATTTGTCAGTTATTAACCGACGAGAAACCGACGAACTTATTTTTTGTTGGTTATTTACCGACGAAAAACCGGCGATTTGCCATTTGTCAGTTATTAACCGACGGATGAGTTTTCGTCGGTTATGTATCGGTAATTCGTCGGTTAATACCGACGGATATCGGTTCGTCGGTTATTCCGTCGGTTTTGCCTATATTTTCTTGTAGTGGATGTTTTAGTTAATACTTACTAAAGCTTTTTTTTCTACGGGCCTCCAGATATGATTAGTATTGTACTTATCGCTCTGAAAAGGGATTGAGGCTGCAAGAATGCTGGAATCTGAGGGTACCCAAACGCACTTGACCTTCTACTAGAGATACCATTGAACATGTATAGTTACCCTCACTCTTTAGAATTTTGCACCTGATTCTTTCTCTTCATAATCTCATTTTGCATCGAAGATCAGCTTTGAACATGCTGCCGTAGCTGCCCAAGCCAGTACTTATGTCATAACGATGCTGGGACCTTTTCTTGGGACAAGAAGAAAAAATCATCTCTCCCGTTAAAGAAGCTGGGAGTGTTAAAGATAAAAAAAGTCTCTAATGTTCTTTCTAAATAAATTTCCTATTTCTTCTTCTGTGGTTTAGTTTTATCACACATTATCAATATTTCTACTGAATTACTTCTCAAACCAACTCATGGTTTTGGTTTGATACTCCTTGTATCGATGAACTTGGGTATAACAATTTGTAGATTTTGATATTGAACGAGTAGTTACACGAATATTTTTTGGTTTATGCAAATCTAGATCCAAATCCGCTCCGAATTAGCAGAGTAATATGATAACGATCATGAGTTATATTCGGTCTACACCAATAGAAATTAAGATGGCATTTGGTAGAATTTTATAACATGGATTTGAGGATAATTGGATTCCAATATCTAAACTATCCTAAGCTGTTTATATACTCTTTCTTTCTTTGATTTATCGGTCATATTTGCATCTGTTTTTAACAGAGAAGAAGACAACGACACTTGCATGATCAATGCCATAGATGATTCAAAACTTTGAACAAGATTTTATAAGTTAAACCACCAAAGCAAACTTATTCAACGCTCTTGCCTTGCTTTGGGATAACATGAGATGATGAAGAACACTTGACATATTCTACGTTCTAGACTAACTTCTCTACAACCAGATCATATGTCCATACTCCATAGTACATATTAAGCTTATATGGTTGATTAGTGGTTGTTACTAATCTGTTACAAATCAGTTAGTGTTAAGTTTCCTTTTGCTTAATGCTAACTTGTATATATATCAAACACTGGTTCAGTTTTACGATTAATGAGAAAAACACTTCTAATAACAAAGTGTTAATATGGTATCAGAGCACAAAATGCTCTCTTTCTCATTCATCTTTCTCGGGAAAATCTAACCCAGAAACTGAGCTTCGATCTTCAATTTCTCTCTCTTCCGCTTCAATTATTCTTCGATTCGCACTGAATCTATCATCATCATCATTCTCGTTTCAACTTTGAGCTTCCATTTGACCTCAATGTCCGTTTCTTCTCGTTTCATCATCAACTACGTCTTCTTCGCACAACTCGTCACCATCTTTATCGAGCTCATTCTCTTGGTGGTTGGGATTTTCTTTGCGTTTATCATCGATTTCGTTGCTTGAATCAATCTCTTGCAACATATTTCAGAGATCTGCAGCTTCCGATGACGTCATCAATTCCGTCTTCGAATCAAGCTCCGGATACTTCTGCAACTGAGTCTTCGCGTCTCTCTGTTGATCACTATGATAATCCTTACTATCTTCACAGCTCCGATCATGCCGGATTGGTGCTTGTCTCCGATCGTCTTGCTTTCGGTGCCGATTTCCACTCGTGGCGTTGCTCGGTTCGTATGGCGCTTAATGTCCGCAACAAACTTGGTTTCATTGACGGTACAATTCTTAAACCTCCTGATTCACATCGTGATTTTGGCTCTTGGTCACGTTGCAATGATATGGTTGCTACATGGATCTTGAACTCTGTTTCTAAGAAGATAGGACAGAGTTTGTTGTTTATCTCTACGACTGAGGGTATTTGGAACAATTTGATTTCTCGCTTTAAGCAAGATGATGCTCCTCATGTTTATGAGATAGAACAACGCTTGAGCAATATTCAACAGAGATCCATGGATGTGAGCACATATTATACTGAACTTGTCACTCTTTGGGAATAGGATCATAACTATGTGGATTTGCCAGTTTGCACATGCGGTAAGTGTGAATGTATTGCAGCTGTATTATGGGAGAGATTACAGCAAAGAAGCAGAGTCACAAAGTTTCTTATGGGGCTTAATGAAGCATATGAGTTTACTCGCAGACATATTTTGATGTTAAAACCGATCCCATCCATTGAAGATGTCTTTGATGCAGCGCATCCTCCATAAGAAAGTGGGCTTCGATATTGTTGTTGGACCATTACTTGCAACACAAGTTTCGTATTTCTTTTATACGTTCTTTTGGTGTTTTCGTTGATATGAGATATTATCAAATTTCTTACTGATTAGGTTTAGAGTTAGTTTGGCTTTATTTCTTTAGGTAGTATTAATAGATCGTCAAAACCATTGTAAACGACACCTTTGATTTTTATTAAGAATTTTTCAAGAGCTTTTACAAGCACTGAGAAGAGTATTCTCGCCCCTTTGTTCTAGCTTCTCAACCTAGCTCGAACAAGACCCCAGTTTGACGTCGTCTCTTCCTGGAAATCTTGACATCGTACTAGTCATAACTTCCACTCCCTATCAGTTGGTATCAGATTCATTACGTTCCTAGTGGTGTTTGCGTTCATCAATGGCAAAGAAGAACACAAACGCGGGTGGTGACAATCAATGACAGCGTCCTGACAGCACCATTGCCGATTGGTCCGAATTGCGTACTACACTGTTGGCGATGCAGGAAAATATCCAAGCAACAATTCATGCATCAATCCACGAGATGGGTAACATGTTAGTGACTCGTTTGGGTAATCGTAATCAACACCGTGAAAACAATCGGGTTGTCAACGACAATCCTTTTGGTGATCGTCAGTCTGACACAGAATATGTAGAAGATGAACATCACCGTCGAGTGCGGCGCGATGTTCAGATCTTTCCTCAGCATGATGATGGTCGTCAGAGCAAGTGGGAGAATAGCTTTCGAGTTGATATTCCAGAATTTAATGGAGGAGTTCGTGGTGATGATCTTCTCGATTGGTTGGTGTCGGTGGAAGAAGTACTCGATTTTAAGCAAGTCCCAGATGATCGACGTGTTCCGTTAGTAGCTATGCGATTTCGAGGTCATGCTGCCGTATGGTGGAAACAGCTCAAGTCCACACGTACTCGCACAGGGAAAGAGCCAATTCGGTCAACGTTGAAGAAGCATCTCCGCAAAATGTTTTAACCGCACAACTACGTTCGCTTGATTTACACACGTTTGCAAAATCTAGGACAAGGCAATCGTAGTGTGGATGACTACATGATGAAAGTCCTTTCTATCGGTTTTTAAAGATTAAAACCTAGATTCACCTATTCGAATGCAGAATAGTGAGGTTCGTTAAAGGGACCAGCAATACGCTCTATTTCTATTGGTTACTAGTTTCAGCTAAGCGATTCAAGTTGGTTTAAATGTGTCACGATAATTAAAGTAAAACAAAAGTAAATTCGGTGTAAACAATTATGGGAAAGCGTTAGGTCAGGGAATATTCTCAGGGAATCGAACAATCAAGAATCAAGCAATTAGTCAAGTATGCGATTACGAGCAAGTCTAGAACTCAACCATAAATATAAGCAGATCCACTTTCGTGGCAACTACAACTTTAATAAATCCATCTAACACCCTAACTGTCGTTGAGGTTAATAAAGATTATCAAGTTTTAGCGATTAGGGTTAATATGTTCACGATTTGCCTTAACTTCAACTTTCGTTGGCTACGGATCAAATCGCCCATCTAAATCAATTCCAGCAATTTACAAACTTTTGATAAGTAAATTAAAACTAAAAATAAAAGGCTAGGTGATCAAGCTAACCTAGGCAATACGATCGATTATAGGTGGAAACTATCGAATGATTATGTAAAAACCTATCTATGCTTAATTCATGACATCAATTCCCATCGAAAATCCCTCAACCTAACTAGATGACTACTCGCTCATGGATAAACGAAGAACAGCAGCAAACAACATGATAAACATCATTAAAATCAAAATAAATAAGAGAAGGGTTTAGAAAACTTCGATAGAAACGTGGAGAACAATCCAAGCTTACAAGCTTTCTCCACCAAATGAATATCTCTCTCTCAACAAGTGTTTATCTCTCTCTCTCTCTCTCGATAAGAAGTATCACTGCTGCTGCTGTTTTCGTGATGAGTATGGCGCAATACGTCTCTCTCTCTCTCTCTCTCCCTCGTCGCGGCTTCACTCACGATCTCTTTCTTCTTTTGATTCGCCTCGCGGCTGTTCCCTTCGATCTTTGTGGCTGTGTGTGTGTGTCGCGAGTGCTAGCTCTGTTTTTGGGCTGCGTGATTGTCCCTTTATAGGCCTTAGCGGCTGGGTTAAAAATCTAGGGCTTTAGAAAATAGGTTAAATGAAGTTTCCATAATCTGTCCGCTGGGGAGCACCTACTCCAGTGCAGGTGCTCTCTGGGCTTCAGGTGCTCCCTCTTCCAGAATGTGCAAAAAGAAGCCCAACTTCATTCCTTTTCTTGCCCAATTCGATTGCAAGCCCCATTCATTGCTTCCAGCCACTTTTGTACCTAAAATGACTCGATAGAGAGTAAAAAACTCGATAAAAGCTTACAAATCAAGGGTTAGAATGCGCCAAAAACGCCTTATATCAATTCCCCCAGACTTAGATCTTTGTTTGTCCTCAAACAAATTCAAGACCAAGTAAAGGAGAAAGGTTTGAAAACGCGGGAACTCATTTATCCTCAGTGAACCGAGTTTAAAACCCTCAATCTGCAGACCACATAATCCAAATTATGAATAACAAAGCTTTGCCAAAACATCCTCAACATATTTCTCAACCAAGTTCCATTTCCCAAACACAAACTCAACGCATTAAAGTTGCGCGAGGGTCTCGCTAAAGACACCATTTAGGGTAGACGACGCTAAAGGTATTTGGCCATTTAGAGGTGGAGTTAAAAGTGTTTAAAGTGTTTAAGGGTTACCTGATGTTTCGTAGTGGATGCAGGATATTGCACAAAATTGCAAGAGAGAACGGGTACGTTGATATCCACATTCTCTAAACCACTCTTTCTTCTCCAAATCTTCCAAATGTTGCCATCGTCCACCTTGGGTATACTTGCCGTGCAGAGAGACACATTCTAACTTACAAATTCACCACTCTTCATCATCGGTTTACTGTTTTTTTTTTTTTTTTTTTTAGGGTTTAAGATGATGATGAAGAGGGTTTTCGATTACCGATGTGTGTGCTTCTCAAAACGCGAAAATATCAGAGTTGTTGTACATACCCAAGTGGAGCTCATCATCGTCACTCCTCCTCGTGGATTATTGTTCCACTCATATAAACCATCTTCTGAAAATAGGAGCAGGTGGCATGGGTGCTCTCAGTACGGAGAGCGGGTGCTCCTTTCTGGGCTTCAGGTGCTCTCGTTCTTCAGAAAGAGTGATTTAGATGCAGTGTTGACCCAATTCTCTCCAACCCTTTTGCGCATATGCTGCACATATGACAATGAAGTAACAAGAATGCAAGGGGCTTGAAAAGAGGTTAGGGTTAAGGAGGGTACTAACTAAAAATGAGCTAGCTATTCAGGAACAACAAGAGTGATAAAAAGAATAAGGAGTCCTGAATATGATTCGTTTCCCTAATCTAGTGCCAATAGCGAGAAATATTTTGGTCAATATGAAACCTGGAAGATGGTATGTCGAAGTGTTCCAGCTGTTCCTTGTATCCATATTCTGAAGAAATGGTCACTAGAGAAAAGGTTAAACATAAAAGGTTCAAATATCATCATAAGATAAGGTCCTAATTCCCTACAAAGTCTTGACTCAATAAAACAAATGAAAAATAGACTCGAACAAGACATAAGAAAATAGAAAACATCCAAAATAAACGATATTAGTAGCAACTCCCCCCAGACTTACTTCACACCGTCCCGGTGTGAAAATAAGAAAAAAGAGAGAAAATGGAAAAGAAATAAAAGAAAAATGCATAAAAATAAAAGTGTTCATGGAATACGAGAGATAGGATAGAAGGGTGCGATGTCTAATCGCTTGTGGTATCGTCCGTGTCCTCACTGGCGACCGGCTTCTTGCGCTTGGCGGAACGAGTGGACGGACGGGCTGATGTAGAAGGTCGAGCAGCAGGCTGAGCAGGTGCGGTGGATGGGGCCGTCTCGGTGGCAGCAGAACTGCTGCAACCCTTCTGGATCATGTGAAGGATCCTCCGGAGCAACCCGTTGTTATTCTTGGTTGATGCAACCATCCAACGTCTATATTCGGCATCATCAGGTGTGTCTGAAATATCATCAAGTCGCAGCTCGCTCTCATAGGGCCTCCGTATGAGCTGCCAAGTCCTCTGCCTCTTCCTGGCTTAACGGGGTATCATGGGCAGGAGCGGGAGCAGGCGCAGGCCTGGTAGAGGAGGTGCTCCTCCTGGGTTTAGGCGCTCTTGTTGCCGGTGCTTTCTCTGCCGGTGCTCCAGTGGCAGAGCACAGATATTCGGTTCCGGGTGTGAAACCAACATTGGCAGCGACTTCCAGCTCGGTCAGAGACGGTTGTGGCAACTTACAGAGCAGGGTAGACTTGCTTCTTGACGTGAACCGGTAGGTGGTGGCATCTTGCAAGATATCACAATAAATGAGGAACTCGGTATTCATGAACTCCTTGGTCTCATTGCTAGTGTAGGCGCCAACATCCACTCTCAAATGTAGGAAAAGCCGAGTCAACAGGCTGCCCATTCTCTCGGTGTGTGCTGCCTCTTTCCCCTTGGCCACCTTTAGCCGTTTATCCGCAATCACCTCGGCGAGCAATGCACCCATGTTGACGGCAAGATTATCATCACAACTCAGCCCTTCTTCGTTTTCAATTGTGTCCCTAACCGCAGTGTAGAGCAGCATAAGCTCATCCCCTCGCACTTTGGTGGCGTCGTCCTTAGCGAACAAGATGGTGCTGATCGCTTTTGCGCCTATTCGCAAGGCGGGGTTCCGGATGGAGGATTGGGCCGCCGATCGGGAGAAGTAGTCTCTAACGGCAATGAAATTCCAGAAAGCGTTGGCACATGATAGTCTAGTGGGGAGGGCAACAGCTTCCACCGTAGGATCAAAACCATATACCTCGCAAAGCTCCGTAATCGTGATGGAACGCTTCTTCCCTCCAACAAAGAAAGAAAGCATTCCCTCCGAGGCGGTTGGTTTACGCGGGTTGGCGTAGGTGAGCTTGGCCGAGGCAAGGCATTGCCTTACTAGGTCAGGATAGAGTGCATCCGGTTGTGTGGCCATGTCATGGAGTTGGGTAGCATGGAGAATGCAGCTAACGTCATTAAAGAGCCCCAAATTCTTGAGGGTTGTTCCGCAAAGGAAGCGAGTTGGCTCAATGGAAATATCCAGCCAATTGTTGTAGTAGTATGCGTCAGTTTGGTCCCAATCATCGTCGGAAAGGGGAGGAAGGCTAGGGTCGTTTGGTGCGAAACGTTTGCCTTCGTCACGAGGCCAAGGGTAACTGGAGGAAGAAGAGGAAGCCATTATTCCCTTCCCCTTTGAGGCTCGCGACGGGTTGCCAATCGATGTTTTTGGGCCTGTCATCCTGCAATGACAACCACAAACAAGCAACAATACTAGCATAAATCCATATCGCTATATACAACACAAACAACGAAAATTTCATATCCCCTGTTGTTGTAAAATTTTGAGATTATATGAAGCTCGGGTTTATAGATGAATTCGACAACTCCAAACAGTCCATGGTGAGTAATGAACGAATCGATGAACCAATAACAACTCCATTCATACATTTATTCGATATTTCTCCAAAAATTAGGGTTTATTCAAACGAAATTTCAAGTCAAAACACAACACTACACGCTCAAATTCAATCCTAAAGCAAGCATATGATATCCTCAACAATCGCAAAGCCATGAATCAACAAAATCAATGGCCGATTTTTACCCCTTTGCTTCGAAAACGGCGAGTACAAAAACTGGAGTTTCGAGTGGTTACCTTGTTTGTCTTGAGGAACGGTTGGTAGATTTGGAATGAGGGTGAAATTTCGAGTGAAATCAAGCTTAAAATCGCCCAGATTGGTTGAGAATTGAAGAAGTTAGGTTTTGAGCAAAAACCTTGAGAGTTTTAATGGAGGAATACGCGAAAAGGAGAAGGAGAAGAAAGGAGTTATGGGCGCGAGAAATTAGGGTTTTTGGGGTTCCAAAATAACTGTTATTTCCTTTTTGAAATTGGAAAATATCCTCTTATTTCTCGGGCCCACAAGCCCCATTCTATTTGACTTACCTTGTGATGGGCCCAAATATTAGATTGGCCCAGCAGCCAAACGTTCTGTTCTGGAAGAACAGGTGCTCCATCTGGTTGGCGGGTGCTCTCTGGTTAGATCGACTAGACAGGCGATCCAGACCTTGATCGGCGTTTTGAATTTTCGACTGGGTCATCCGGATCGATCGTTGTATGGTCTAGATCGTTCAATCTGCCTCTTGTATTCCACAACAAAAATTTTTTTTTTTTTTTTTTTTTTTGAAAACTCCAAGATTGAAAATAAAGTTAGTAGAAAAATAAATCAAAATTGAAAAACGTTAGATAACATACCGGTGGGTTGCCTCCTACCAAGCGCTTGGTTAAAGTCGTTATCTTGACTCGAGTAGCTTTTTAGGCTTTGGGCGCGTCGCCTAAGGTGATAACTCCACCTTCGGTCGGGTTGGCATCGGCTAGGTACGGTTTGCAGCGCTGTCCATTGACCACAAACTCTTTGCCTTTGGCGTCCAGCAACACCAAAGCTCCATATGGTCGAACTTCTCGGATGAGGAAAGGATCGGACCACCTAGATCGTAATTTTCCAGGAAAGAGTTTAAGGCGAGAGTTAAAGAGAAGTACCATGTCATTGGGTTGGAAGTTTCGGTTAAGAATTCTCTTGTCGTGGTACATCTTGGTTCGTTCCTTGTACAATTTCGAGCTCTCGTAGGCCAGATGCCTGATCTCTTCTAACTCATTGAGTTGCATGGTTCGCCTCTCTAAAGCGGGCTTAATATCGTAGTTCATCAACCTTACTGCCCATGCTGCTTTATGCTCAAGTTCAACTGGGAGGTGGCAAGACTTGCCATAAACCAAATGAAAAGGCGTTGTCCCCAAAGGCGTTTTGTATGCAGTTCGGTATGCCCACACTGCATCGTCCAACTTAGCTGCCCAATCTTTCCTTGCGGTGCCTACGGTCTTTTGCAGAATTTCCTTTATCTGCCGGTTGCTGACCTCGACTTGGCCACTGGTTTGTGGGTGGTATGGCGTAGCAACCTTATGCTTCACGCCATTCTTTCTCAAAAGGTTCTCAAAAACCCTATTGATGAAATGGGTCCCTCCATCACTAATCACCACCCGCGGAACACCAAAACGTGGAAATATGATTGTCTTAAACATCTTTAGGACCACAGCTGCGTCGTTTGTTGGAGAGGCAATGGCTTCAATCCACTTAGACACATAGTCGACGGCCACTAGGATATACTTGTTACCGTAGGATGAAGGAAATGGTCCCATAAAGTCAATCCCCCACACATCGAACACTTCAACTTCCAGGATGAAGTGCTGAGGCATCTCATTCCGTCGCGAGATGTTTCCTTGCCTCTGGCATTTATCGCACCTCGCAATAAACGCATGTGCATCACGGAACATTGTGGGCCATCAATACCCAGCTTGTAACACTTTGGAAACTGTCTTAAAGGTCGCGAAGTGCCCAGCGTAGCTTGAACTATGGCAGTGAAACAAGATTCCTGGAATTTCCTCCTCAGGAACACATCTCCGGAAAAGACCGTCGGAGCATTGTTTGTACAAGTATGGTTCGTCCCAAAAGTACCTCCTTATGTTTCGCAAGAATTTCCTCTTCTTGTCACCCACGAAGTTGGCAGGTGCTCCGGATTGAACTGGGTGCTCCTGTATACGAATCCCAATAGCATACACATGCTCATCTGGTAACGCATCATCAAGTGGCATTGCCTCATCAACTTTCAGCCTAGATAAGTGATCTGCTACTCCATTCTCAGTCCCCTTCTTATCAACAATCTGAAGGTCAAACTCCTGTAACAATAGAATCCAACGCAAAAGCCTAGGTTTCGCATCCTTCTTGGTGAGAAAGTACTTCAGAGCTGCATGGTCAGTATGGACAATGACCTTCGAACCCACAAGATATGATCTGAATTTTTCAAAGGCAAACACCACAGCTAGTAGCTCTTTCTCGGTGGTCGCATATCTGCACTGAGCTTCATCCAAAGTTCGACTGGCATAGTATATCACGTGTAGCCTCTTGTCCTTCCTTGGCCCCAAAACAGCCCCTACGGCGTAGTCACTAGCATCCGTCATAACCTCAAACGGTAGATCCCAATCTGGGGGCTGAACAATCGGAGCACTCACCAATGCTCCCTTGATAGTGTGAAAGGCATCAAGGCAAGCTCCATCAAAATTAAACTTGGTTTCCTTACACAAGAGTTGGGTGAGCGGTCGTGCTATCTTAGAAAAATCTTTGATGAACCGGCGGTAAAACCCTGCGTGACCAAGGAAACTCCTAATTCCTCTCACAGAATCCGGCGGTTGCAAACTCATCATAACCTCAACCTTTGCTCGGTCAACCTCAATCCCTTTCTCTGATATGCGATGACCCAGAACTATACCATCTCTGACCATGAAATGACACTTATCCCAATTCAGCCTAGGTGTTTATCTTCACAGCGCTCCAACACCCTACACAGATTAGACAGACACACAGAGAAAGAGCTCCCATAGACGGAGAAGTCATCCATGAAAACTTCCATAATATCCTCAATAAGATCAGTAAAGATAGACATCATGCACCTTTGAAAAGTCGCGGGGGCATTGCATAACCCGAATGGCATCCTGCGATACGCAAAGGTGTCATAATGACATGTGAAGGTTGTCTTTTCCTGATCATCTGGGTGGATAGGAATCTGAAAGAAACCTGAATAACCGTCTAAAAAGCAATAGTAAGGGTGGTTAGCTAATCTCTCGAGCATTTGATCAATAAATGGCAAGGGAAAATGATCCTTCCTAGTCGCTGCATTTAACTTTCTGTAATCAATGCACATTCTATGTCCCGTGACAGTTCTAGTAGGTATCAATTCATTCTTATCATTTGCGATCACAGTGATTCCACCTTTCTTAGGAACTACATGCACAAGGCTGACCCATTTGCTATCAGAAATTGCATAAATAACACCAGCTTCTAGTAATTTCATGATTTCTTTCTTAACCACATCTTTCAGATTCAGATTCAACCTACGTTGGTGCTCTACAGATGTTTTAGATTCATCCTCTAAGTGTATCCTATGCATGCATAAATCAGGTGAAATTCCAGGGATATCATCTAGTGAATAACCTAAAGCTTTCCTATACTTCCGGAGTTCGCATAAAAGTAAGGCGGCTTCCACATTATTCAAATCGGCATTAATGATAACAGGGTAAGTGGAGTTTGGCCTTAGAAACGCGTACCTTAGCCCGGTTGGTAAAGGTTTGAGCTCAAGTTTTGGAGCTTTCAGCTCGCTCCAAGGATTGTCAACAAAGCTCCTAGTAGAGGGAGCGGGTGCTCCTCTTTCTCCTTCTGTTTCTAGACTCAGGAATTCTGTTGATCTCTCCATCTGGCCTGAATTCAGCAATCTGGCAAGTCTGATGGTATCCTCACTCAAGTATCCGTGTTCATCCTCCACCTTGGTCAGAACCACGTTCAACGGATTGTCAGCAAGAATCTCTTCAATCTCTCCATCTGAGATTTCAAGATCATCTTCAATGGCAAATGTCTGCCCGTCAATGGTCGGTTTCTTCAGCATCCGATCCATTTCAAATTCCATAATTATGTCTCCCAGGTGGAGACCAATTGTTCCATTCTTTACATCAATAATAGCACCAGCTGTGCGCAAGAAAGGACGTCCCAAAATCAGAGGATCCTTCGGTTCATCATCCAATTCCAACACCACAAAATCTGCTGGAATGAAAGTGTTTCCAATTCTGACCTGCAAATCTTCCAAAATTCCTACAGGCAACTTAACAGATCTGTCAGCAAACACTAATGAAATACGTGTTGATTTAAACTTCGTGTACCCAAGCTTCCGCGCAACTGAATATGGCATGAGGTTTACGCTGGAACCTAAATCACACAAAGAACATGAGAACCGCACAGGACCAATATCAACCGAAAGCACAAACTTACCTGGGTCCTCTAGCTTTTTAATGGATTTGTTTTGTAGCACAGCACTACAATTCTTACTTACAATCATGACGCTCTGTTCTGAAGGAATCCTTCCAGTGACCAAACCCTTCACATACTTTTTCATGGATGGCATCATCTGAATCGCATCTGCCAGTGTCAACTTAACTGTTAAATCCTCTAACATTTCCTTACATTTAGCCTCCTCCAAATCCTTCTGTGATTTCCTTGGGGGTACTGGGTAAGGGACAGGGGGTTTATAGACACGAGCCCGTACCTTATCAACAATATCATTCGGGCGCACCACTCTAGAAGAAGGTCCAGCAACCTCTTCATCAATCTCTGTTTCGGGAGCAGGTGCTCCCTCATCTGGAGCAGGTGCTCCAGGAACAGGAGCAGGCGCTCCCTCTGGGCAGTTTTCAGCTTCTGCCCTCACAACGCCAGGCAAAGTTCTCCCACTTCGCAGTTCAATAGCATTCACAAATTCCGTTGGGTTTGTGTCTGGTTTACCAGGCAACACTCCTTGTGGCCGTTTGATTGCATCAGCTGTTTGGGCGACCTGAGTGTCGAGTTTCTTAACGTGGTTACAAACTACTTCGAGCCGACCATTCAGATCCTAGTACATACCATCGACCTTCGTGTTGATCTCAGTGGCAAACTTTTGCTGGTTAGTCAATATCTGCTGCACCATACCTTTCAACTCATCCTGAGAACCGTTCCCAGAGCTTGCAGAAGCCTGAAAGTTCAAAAACTGTGGTTTCTGACCTTGAAAAGGGACAAATGATTTGCCTTGGAAGTTTTGGGGGAATGATTTCTGGAAATTTTGATCTTGAGGTTTAGTGGTTTGGGGATTGGTTTGTTGTGGATAAATTTGGTCCTGGGGGTTTTCAACATTCGTGCTCCGGTAGGAGAAATTCGGATGATTCCTGTAGTTCTGGTTGAACCCTCGGTTTCGCACAAAACCCTGCACGTTAACATAACTGACCTCCTGATGATCATTGTCTCCATCCTCAACCATCTCTTCAGCTAGTTGCTCGCCATTCTCATCAGCAAAATGAACCATCCTTTGGTTCGCCTTAAGCAACAAATTGATCTTGGCCGCAAGGTCATCGATCTTAGCAGAATCCGTTCCATTGGATTTTGTTGACCTGTCATACTCCTGGGATTTGTTACTTGAACTTGCAGCCAAGTTCTCTATTAGCTCATACGCACCCTCTTTGGTTTTGGTCATGAAATCACCGTTGCTAGCAGCATTCAGCGCGTTCCTATAGTCCCAGTCCACACCATCGTAGAAAATCCCCAGCAGGTTTTCATCAGTGAACCCATGGTGTGGGCACTCTCTCTTATACTCCTTAAACCTTTCCCAAGCCTCACAGAAGGACTCTCCGGAATGTTGTTGGAAGGAGGAGATTTTGTTTCTCAAGCTCGCGGTTTTAGACTTAGTATAGAAATGGTCCAAAAACGCGGCTCTGCATTGCGCCCAAGTCGTTATAGATCCAGCAGGCAAGGACTTAAGCCAACGCGAAGCCTTATCCGCGAGCGAGAATGGGAAAAGCTTGCACTTCACGAAATCCGGGTTCATCCCATTAGAGCTCGTCGTGGAGCAAATCTCCTCGAAGTTCTCTATGTGGTCCATCGGAATTTCAGCGGGCAAACCATGGAACAAGTGCTGCTTAACCAGCGATATCATCTGCGGTTTGATCTCATAGTCGTTCCTTTCAACAGCTAGAGGAACAATTGCAGCTCGGTTTCGGTAGTACGCGTGGGGATTATCCATATCCCCAATGGTTCGTTGTTGCTCACGCGCGCGTTGTTGCTGCAGTTCACGCGCGTGCATTTGTTGCATTTGAGCCATCTGCTCTTGCAACCTCTGCAATTCAACTGTAATGTCGTTGTCACCTTGATCGCTCATGTTAGCGTGATTAGGCCTTCTTCGTCTGTTTTCTCGTTCTAGTCTCGCAAGCTCAGGGTTAGTCAAAGTGACAAGGGGAGTTTGAAGATTTCTCCTTGTTCTCCTTGAGGTCATACACCTGAAACACACGTGAACAAAAGAATGAGATTAGTGCTTAGTCTAAAATTGTAAACGAGAAATAGAGGTATCGAGTTGGTCCCCGTCGCAACGGCGCCAATTTGATGAAAATCCTTTCTATCGGTTTTTAAAGATTAAAACCTAGATTCACCTATTCGAATTAATGCAGAATAGTGAGGTTCGTTAAAGGGACCAGCAATACGCTTTATTTCTATTGGTTACTAGTTTCAGCTAAGCGATTCAAGTTGGTTTAAATGTGTCACGATAATTAAAGTAAAACAAAAGTAAATTCGGTGTAAACAATTACGGGAAAGCGTTAGGTCAGGGAATATTCTCAGGGAATCGAACAATCAAGAATCAAGCAATTAGTCAAGTATGCGATTACGAGCAAGTCTAGAACTCAACCATAAATATAAGCAGATCCACTTTCGTGGCAACTACAACTTTAATAAATCCATCTAACACCCTAACTGTCGTTGAGGTTAATAAAGATTATCAAGCTTTAGCGATTAGGGTTAATATGTTCACGATTTGCCTTAACTTCAACTTTCGTTGGCTACGGATCAAATCGCCCATCTAAATCAATTCCAGCAATTTACAAACTTTTGATAAGTAAATTAAACCTAAAAATAAAAGGCTAGGTGATCAAGCTAACCTAGGCAATACGATCGATTATAGGTGGAGACTATCGAATGATTATGTAAAAACCTATCTATGCTTAATTCATGACATCAATTCCCATCGAAAATCCCTCAACCTAACTAGATGACTACTCGCTCATGGATAAACGAAGAACAGCAGCAAACAACATGATAAACATCATTAAAATCGAAATAAATAAGAGAAGTGTTTAGAAAACTTCGATAGAAACGTGGAGAACAATCCAAGCTTACAAGCTTTCTCCACCAAATGAATATCTCTCTCTCAACAAGTGTTTATCTCTCTCTCTCTCTCGATAAGAAGTATCACTGCTGCTGCTGTTTTCGTGATGAGTATGGCGCAATACGTCTCTCTCTCTCTCTCTCTCCCTCGTCGCGGCTTCACTCACGATCTCTCTCTTCTTTTGATTCGCCTCGCGGCTGTTCCCTTCGATCTTTGTGGCTGTGTGTGTGTGTCGCGAGTGCTAGCTCTGTTTTTGGGCTGCGTGATTGTCCCTTTATAAGCCTTAGCGGCTGGGTTAAAAATCTAGGGCTTTAGAAAATAGGTTAAATGAAGTTTCCATAATCTGTCCGCTGGGGAGCACCTACTCCAGTGCAGGTGCTCTCTGGGCTTCAGGTGCTCCCTCTTCCAGAATGTGCAAAAAGAAGCCCAACTTCATTCCTTTTCTTGCCGAATTCGATTGCAAGCCCCATTCATTGCTTCCAGCCACTTTTGTACCTAAAATGACTCGATAGAGAGTAAAAGACTCGATAAAAGCTTACAAATCAAGGGTTAGAATGCGCCAAAAACGCATTATATCACTACACAGAAGAGTTCTCCTTTTTATTGACGCATAACGAGTTATATGATAGCCAAATTCAACTTGTGTCTCGTTTCATTGGTGGACTACGACCTCAACTACAAGCAGCTCTTGCGCAATTTGATCCTTCCTCAATTAGTGAGGCCCATAGACGTGCTAGCTCTTTTGA
The DNA here is from genome assembly GCA_964056655.1 of Arabis hirsuta. Classification (NCBI taxonomy): domain Eukaryota; kingdom Viridiplantae; phylum Streptophyta; class Magnoliopsida; order Brassicales; family Brassicaceae; genus Arabis; species Arabis hirsuta. The sequence continues at coordinate 6,320,454 of OZ053303.1, read as the reverse complement.
ACAAAAAATGCGTTTAAGCAATTGGAGCTCTATTTCTACGAGAAACAAGACGCAAGAACAGAGTGTTGGAGCCCCATTAGCGAGAACCAAAGAGGCTAGTGAAGGCATCGCATCGTCGACTCACACTCCAGCACCAGAGGAGCAACAATTACGTCGATCAACTCGGCCAAATGCGCTTTGATGTTTTTCGTGTGGAGAGCCTGGTCACCGCCAAACAGCTTGTCCAAATCAGCCCCGTCGCGGTCTTTTGGCAGGAGATGCTTACGTCGATGAACCAGTGTATGATTCATATGGTGAAGAGGAGTTTCTTGACAATGATGTGGTTCAACGTACACAAGGGGATACAGGTCATATGCTTGTGATTCGACGTTCTTGTGTGGCTCCGCGTCGGCAAGATGAACAATGGTTGAGAACAAATATATTTCGCTCCACATGTACGATTAAAGGGCGTATTTGCAGCTTCGTCATTGACTCTGGTAGTTGTCGAAATATCATATCAGAGGAAGCAGTTGACAAGTTAGGGATTTCACGAGAAGATCATCTGGCTCCGTATACGCTTGGTTGGCTTCATGAAGGCGTTAGTGTGCGTATTACACAACAAGCTTTAGTGGCCTTTTCAATTGGGCCGTATTATCGTGATCGTACATATTGCGATATTGCACCCGTGGATGTGAGTCATTTGCTCTTGGGCAGGCCATGGGAATTTGATAGGAAGATTATTCATGATGGAGCTCAAAACACTTATAGTTTCATTTGGGAAACACATCGGATCCTTCTTGTTCCATCAAAAGAAGCAGCTTTACCGGCTCCACCAGTTCTGGTGACTCCACCACCACCCGTTTCATCTTCACGAAAGCCAACTCTTCTTTGTTCTTATGATACATTTGCCACTGAAATGCGAGATGAGGGTTTTGCTTTAGCATTAGTTCCAGCATCGTCGTCGCGTCTCTTATCGTCGGTTGCCAACAAAGACATTTGTACTGTTCTAGATGAATTTGGGGATATTTTTCCTACTGAATTACTAGCAAGCTTACCTCCTCTACGGGATATTCAACACCAAATTGATCTTGTCCCTGGAGCAACGCTTCCAAACAGACCTCACTATCGTATGAGTCCTCTTGAGCATGAAGAGCTTCGTCGTCAAGTTGAGGATCTTCTCCAAAAGGGCCATATCCGGGAAAGTCTTTCTCCATGCGCGGTTCCAGCCCCTCTCATTCCAAAAAAGGACGGCTCGTGGCGCATGTGTGTTGATAGTCGCGCCATCAACAAGATCACAGTTCATTACCGTTTTCCGATACCACGCCTTGACGACCTGCTAGACCAAATTGGTACTGCCTCTATCTTCTCCAAAATTGATTTGAAAAGTGGTTATCATCAAATTCGGATTCGACCTGGTGATGAATGGAAAACAGCTTTCAAGACTCGGGAAGGCTTATTTGAGTGGCTCGTTATGCCATTCGGCTTGTCGAATGCGCCAAGTACATTTATGCGCATTATGAATCAGGCATTGCGTCCTTTTATTGGGAAGCTTGTCGTGGTATATTTTGATGATATACTCGTTTTTAGCACATCCATTGCAGAGCATGTTCGTCATTTACGAGATGTGTTACAAATGTTACGACAAGAACAACTCTTTGCTGCTAAACAGAAATGTGAATTTGGTGTGTCTGAGGTTTTATTCTTGGGGTACGTGGTTTCTACCCAAGGGCTCGCAATGGACATCTCCAAAGTTGAAGCAGCACGTTCATGGCCTCTTCCTCGAACCGTCACAGAAGTTCGTAGCTTTCATGGCCTTGCGTCATTTTATAGAAGGTTCGTGAGTCATTTTAGTACTATTATGGCTCCCATCACGAGCTGTATGAAGGAAGGCAAATTTTGTTGGACTCCAGAAGCAACAACTGCGTTTGAATTAATTAAGGAGAAGTTGACCACAGCTCCAATTCTTGTGTTACCGGATTTTTCTTTGACTTTCGAACTACATAGTGATGCGTCAAAGTTGGGTATTGGGGTAGTGCTTAGTCAACAAGGGAGACCCGTTGCTTACTACAGTGAGAAACTATCAGGGGCACGCTGTCGTTATAGTACTTATTATGTCGAGTTCTATGCGATGGTCCAAGCCATCAAGCATTGGAGACATTATTTGGTCCACCGTGAATTCATTTTGTTCACGGATCATGATGCTTTGCGTCATTTGGATAGCCAAGCTAAGGTGTCATCTCGGCACGCGTCATGGATCTCATATCTACAACAATTCACCTTTTCGATTCGCCATCAATCCGGGAAAACAAATCGTGTGGCAGATGCTTTAAGTCGACGACATGGACTGCTCATTTCAATGCATACTTCGATCACTGGTTTTTCCTCTTTTGCTGATTTATATGTTGGTGATCCATTCTTTGGTCGTATATTTGTTGAAGCTGAACAAGAACGACACAAGGAGTTCTTTTCAAAGGGCTGCAACTTTGTGTTCTGGAGAGTAGTTTAAGACTCCAAATCATTCAAGAATTGCATTCGGAGGGTCATGTTGGACGCGATCGAACGTTGCAGCTTGTTACAATGTCGTACTTCTGGCCTTCAATGCGTATAGACGTCGAGAGGTTTGTGGCATGATGTCGCGTTTGCCAACAGGCTAAAGGCAAAGCATCTAATGCAGGGTTGTATCTTCCTTTACCAATCCCAACACAACCATGGACAGATTTGAGCATGGATTTTGTGCTTGGTCTTCCGCCCACTCAACGGGGACACGATTCCATCTTTGTCGTAGTTGATCGCTTTTAAAAAATGGCTCATTTTATTCCTTGTAAGAAGATGACTGATGCCGTGAGTGTGGCTGTTTTGTTCTTCCGCGAGATCTGTAGATTGCATGGCTTACCAACGTCAATTGTCTCTTATCGTGATACACGTTTCTTAAGCCATTTTTGGAGATCCCTTTGGAAATTGCTCGGTACGCGTCTTGATATGAGCTATGCATATCATCCTCAAACGGACGGTTAAACCGAAGTCACGAATCGTTCGCTTGGGAACCTGCTTCGCTGCTTAGTTGGCGATAACATTAAGTCATGGGATGCAAAGTTGTGTCAAGCTGAATTCGCTCATAACCATGCTTTCGTAGCTTGGGTTATTGTCCTTTTCACGTGGTATATGGGATTATTCCTCGGTGTCCTTTGGATCTCACTACTGCTCCAGATAAGACCCGCCTTCATGGCGAAGCAATTGATTTTGTTGATGCATTGCAGGGAGTTCATCGTAATGCACGAAACAACTTGGAGCACTCCACCTCTAAGTATAAAGCTGCAGCGGACACCAAGAGGCGAGAAGTGGTGTTTGAGCCAGGCGATTTGGTTTGGGTTGTTCACACTAAGGATCGACTTCCTGCTGGTGAATACAACAAGCTCAAATCACGTAAGATTGGTCCGGTAGAAATCTTGGAGCGTATCAACCCCAATGTTTATTGGGTGTGTCTTCCTCCACATTTACGCACGGCCAATGTGTTTAATGTCAAGCATTTGTCCCCATTTCACGGCGACAATGACGTTCCAGATTCGTGGTCGAATCCTCTCCCACCAGGAGGGACCTGATGCAGCGCATCCTCCATAAGAAAGTGGGCTTTGATATTGTTGTTGGGCCATTACTTGCAACACAAGTTTCGTATTTCTTTTATACGTTCTTTTGGTGTTTTCGTTGATATGAGATATTATCAAATTTCTTAGTGATTAGGTTTAGTGTTAGTTTGGCTTTATCTCTTTAGGTAGTATTAATAGATCATCAAAACCATTGTAAACGACACCTTTGATTTTTATTAAAAAAATTTCAAGAGCTTTTACAAGCACTGAGAAGAGTATTCTCGCCCCTTTGTTCTAGCTTCTCAACGTAGCTCGAACAAGACCCCAGTTTGACGTCATCTCTTCCTGGAAGTCTCGACATCGTACTAGTCATAGCTTCCGCTCCCTATCAGTCTTCAATCTGGTTACTCAAGATGAGCGTCAAAAGAATATTCATCATGCATCTAAAAACAACAGTGTTGTGTTCCAGGCATCTACTAATGATTCAGAGCCTTCCGCTTTTGATGTTGTTGCTTATGCTACTGTTCAGAATAACAAGTTCATACCAAGATCTTCTAGGCCTATGTGTACTCATTGTGGTCAGATGGGACATGTCATCCAGAAATGTTTCAAGCTTCATGGTTATCCACCAGGCTATATTCCGGGGTTTAAAAGCATTGCTTCTGGATATTCTTCTCGTGCATCTGCACCCAACCATCAGCCTAGAGGACATAGTGTTGACACTGGTTATAGACCTCCTACACCAGTTCATGTTGTTGCTCATGTTTTGACTGAACATGTTGCTTCTCCTTATCTCCCGTCTCCTGCCACAAATGCTGTGAGTCTGGATATCAGTAAGCTTGGTCCTGAGCAGATCAAGACATTGATACATAAACTCTTTACTCATGTTAATATTCAAGAGCCTTCGGCTCCTTCTCCATTAGTTGCTACAGTCACTGATCATGGTATTATGGCACCACAATCATCTTCAGGTAATGTCTCAACAGAATTTCCTTTTCCCTCTACATTTTCTTCCACTTCCCTTTGTTTTGAACATAATCACCTTACTTTTCAACACCAATGCCTTTCTTCTCTTGCTAATACTCTTCCTCCTGGTAGTTGGATAATTGACAGTGGAGCCACTAGCCATGTATGCTCTAACTTGTCATTGTTTAGTGAGACGACTGCTGTTTCTGGGGTTACAGTTTCATTACCTAATGAGGCTAGAGTGGATATTACTGTGCAATTATTATCATCTCTTACATTTCATAATGTCCTTCATGTTCCATCTTTTAAATTCAATCTCATTTCTGTTAGTAATCTGTTGAAGTATGATCAATGCTCAACTCATTTTTATCCTGATTTTTGTTATATTCAGGAGTATATTCAGGACTTGATGATTGGTAGAGGCATGCTCCTGCATAACTTATACATCTTGCAGCTTGACTCTTCATCACATTCATCTGCTTTTGTTGGATCCTTGGCGGTTGATAGACATCTTTGGCACCAACGCCTAGGACACCCATCTACTGACAAGTTACAGCTTTTATCCGATGCATTGTGCATATCTAAGTCCAGGTTTCATACAGTTTCACCTTGTTCCATTTGTCCATTAGCAAAACAAAAACGTTTACCATTTGAGTCTAGTCTACATAGGTCTTCTTCTCCATTTGAACTTGTTCATTTAGATATTTGGGGTCCTTTTAGTATTGAATCTGTAGATGGCTATAGATATTTTCTCACCATAGTTGATGATTACTCTCGTGTAACTTGGATATATCTTTTATGAAATAAAAGTTATGTTTCTAAAGAGTTTCCTGATTTCATAAAGCATGTTCATACTCAATATCAAGCTGTCATCAAATCTATTAGAACTGATAATGCTCCGGAACTGGCCTTTACTGATTTAGTGAGACATCATCGTATTGTTCATCAATTTTCTTACCCTTATACTCCTCAACAGAATCTGTGGTTGAGAGGAAACATCAACAATTGTTGAATGTTGCCCATGCCTTACTATTTCAATCTAATGTTCCTCTCTATTATTGGACTGAATGCATACAAACTGCAGTTTTCTTGATTAATAGGACACCATCTGCTAGTCTAAACAATTTGTCTCCTTATGAATTACTCACTAGCAAGAAACCTGAATAGTACTTTCTTAAATCATTTGGTTGTCTTTGCTATGTTTCTACTTTGCAAAAGGATAGACATAAGTTTAGTCCCCAAGTTGATAAATGCGTTTTCTTAGGGTATTCTTCTGGTTATAAGGGATACAAAGTATTACATCTTGATACACATATCATTTCTGTGTCTCGTAATGTCATCTTTCATGAACATATCTTTCCTTTTAAAAATGCTAATAGTTCTGATGCATCACTAGACATTTTTGGTCATACTATCATGCCATTGTCTACACCTGTTGATGTTGATTTGCATTTTTCACAACCGGTTTCTGCCAATCCATATCTTTTGCATTCACCTGCTTCTTCCCCTGCTTCTCACACATCTCCTTCTTCTGCATCACATGCATCTCACATGTCTACTTCTTCTGCATCCAATGCTTCTACATCACAAACATCATATGCATCTAACACCAGTGCCACTCAACATTCACCATCTAGTGTCACAGGTGGTAATGTCACTGTACCTTCAGAGGCTGCAGTTATTTCTCTTCCTAATGCTAGGCCAAAGCGTTCTACTAAGGTTCCAGGTTATCTTACTGATTACCATTGCTCTCTTGCCCATCTTGCAACCCCTTTACCTAAACTTTTTACTACTCCACATCCCTTGACTTCTGTTTTATCATATTCTAATCTCAAGCTACCTTATCAATCCTATATCTTTTCCATTTCTGTTGAGACAGAGCCTAAGACATTTAAACAGGCTATTGTATCTGTGAAGTGGACTAATGCCATGAATTTGGAACTTGAGGCTATGGAACTTAACAAGACGTGGAGTGTGGTTTCCTTGCCTCCTCGTACAAATGTTGTGGGTTGCAAGTGAGTGTACACTATCAAGTACCTTGCTGATGGTACCATTGAGCGCTATAAAGACAGGATCGTTGCTCAAGGATTTACTCAGCAAGAAGGGGTTGAGTTCTTTGATACCTTTTCCCCAGTTGCTAAACTTGCAAGTGTCAAGTTGATTCTGGGTTTAGCAGCAAAGAAAGGCTGGAGTTTGACTCAAATGGACATTACTAATGATTTCCTACATAGTGAGCTTGAAGAAGAGATTTACATGAGTCTTCCATTGGGTTACACTCCTCCTCCTGGTATGAATTTGCCTCCTAATCCTGTTTGTAAACTCCATAAATCCATATATGGTTTGAAACAGGCATCAAGGCAATGGTACAAATGCCTTTCTCAAGCGTTGCTTGCTGAATGCCTTTCTCAAGCGTTGCTTGCTGATGGATTTCTAAAATCTTCAGCTGATAATACCTTATTTGTCAAGCAGCAAGGTACATCTTTTATAGCCTTATTGGTGTATGTTGACGACATTCTTATAGTGAGTAACAATGATGCTGCGGTTTGGTCTGTTCAACTCACCTTGGCTGCAAAATTCAAGACTAAGGAATTAGGTCGAGCAAAAATTTTCTTAGGTCTTGAAATTGCTCGCAATTCTAGTGGAATCTCGGTATGTCAGAGGAAGTATTGTCTAGATTTACTCTCTGATTGTGATTTGCTAGCTTGCAAGCCTAAATTGGTTCCTATGGATCCTAAGGTTCCCCTGAGTAAGGAGACAGGGACTTTGCTTGCTGCAACACCATATAGAGAGCTGATTGGCCGTCTGTTGTATCTTTGTATTACCCGTCCAGATATCACATTTGCGGTCCACCATATCAGTCAATTTCTCTCTTGTCCGACTAATGTTCATCTTTAAGCTGCCTATCACATCTTGAAGTATCTTAAAAACAACCCTGGACAAGGTATCTTCTATTATGCTTCTACAAGTCTTTGCTTGAATGGATTTGCATATGCGGATTGGGCTGCCTGTCTTGATACTAGGCGATCAGTTACTGGAATGTGTGTCTTCCTTGGCACATCTTTAGTTACTTGGAAGTCTAAAAAACAGGACACTGTGAGTTGCTCTAGTGCCGAAGTAGAATATCGTAGCATGGCTCTTGTTACTAAGGAGTTGTTGTGGTTCAATCAAATGCTTTGTGATCTCCATATTGAAGTTGAGTCTCAGGCTAAACTGTTATGTGATAACAAAGCTGCATTGCACATTGCGAGTAATCCAGTTTTTCATGAGAGGATGAAACATGTTGAAGTGGATTGTCACACAACTAGGGATCAGATCAAGAATGGGTTTTTGAAGGTGTTACATGTATCTACAGGTAATCAACTTGCGGATATTTTGACAAAGCCTTTGCATCCTGGTCCGTTTTACTCATTCCTTAACCAATTGAATGTTTCAAGCCTCTTCTTACCTTTGGTAGAATCAGCTTGAGGGGGGTGTATTAAGCTTATATGGTTGATTTGTGGTTGTTACTAATCTGTTACAAATCAGTTAGTGTTAAGTTTCCTTTTGCTTAATGCTAACTTGTATATATATCAAACACTGGTATAGTTTTACGATTAATGATAAAAACACTTCTAATAACAAAGTGTTAATAGTACATCTAATGTCCTAAGCTTCTGATGTTCATACCTTTATAGTTTCGGGGAAAAAGGGATTCATGATGTCTTAAACTTAAAAAAAATAGTTCAAATTTGCCGTTCCACATTGTCCCCTCTTAGACTAATAGTATTGCCTACCTTATTAGTCCTCATCATTTATTTATTTTTGACAAACCAACAAAATGTTTTAAGATGTGATCTCTAATACTGATTTGTTAATACATATACAAAAAAAGTTTATAGCAATTAACTCTATTAACAAAAACTTAATCACCATCAAAAGAAATTATGTTAACTCTATTATAACAAAAACATATACATATATATATATATATATATATGTTTCCGTCATTATATATATATAAACAAAAACATGTATATACGACCTTACTTGAACAGGAGAGGCCACACTATATATCCTTTATATTGTGATAGTTCTAGTGTTCCATTTATCAAGTTCAAAAAGAAGAAAAAGATTGCAACCGTGAAAACCTTTTTATTAGAAACAACAACAAAAAAGGTAAAAAACCTAGAATTGTTTGACAAAAAAATCAAGATCGAGAAATATTTTAAATTTTTGGTATATATAGTAGATTCTCATGGCCAGCACAAAACGGTAAAGGCAGCGACGCTGCTCCGCAAGGCAATGGAATATGAGACCTTCGATGTGACTACTTCGTGAAGAAGAAGAAAACACAACTTTATTAATCTATGACGTATACTTTTAGGGTTCTACAACCATCGGATTAGTTGCCCCTTTCTCAAGTATAAAATTTCTTGGAGAGAAAATCCCGTCATTTTTCTGCAAATTTTCGCCTTTGTTTTTTGAAAAAGCCATTCACATATACACATGAAAAATTATTAAAAAAAGAAGTGGAGAATCATCGAAACAATTGAAAAGATTAATCTACAACGAATGTAAAACAAAGAAGACGACGATGACTTTATGAGAAGGATGAGATTACTAAACCTAAAGGCTGCGTACATATAGACACATGACTTGTATATGGCGGTGGAAGTGGGAGATTACAAAACCCTAATTTTAGCTAACAAAACCCTAATTCTTCTCCCTAGCCGACAAAGAAAAATAATCTGATTTTATGTAAACAAGTCTCATTAAGATTGAAAACAATCAAATGTGGCCAGGATTGGGATTGTGTATGGGCCTGAGTCGATTAGGTTTGTCAACCATTTTCTCTCTCCATTTATTACGTGCCAAAGAAGTAAGTAAAATAATGCTCTTATTTTTATTTTTTTTGGTAAAAAATAATTCTCTTATTTACACTTCAAAACCGCTAGATTCGGCTCCTCCACAACAGCCGGCTATTTTAATTCCTTCACCACGACCTAGTCTAACATTCGCTTTTCATTTGCTTACATGATTCAGTTTTCTTGTGAGACATTCAAGACAAGACATTCTAAGTTGTGTTAACCTTTGTGGAACATCTCACCACTCCCTCGGTTTTCTACAGGTGGTGAGGTGTTTGACAAATTCTTTACATGCTTTGTTTCGACTCAAAACAACAAATACAAACCATGTGAATCAACCCACCCCACACACTACCCCTGTTTCTGAAACAATTCTCAAGCGCATACTTTGAGCATTGAGTTGTATATAGGATTAGGTGCAAGAACTTTGTAACCGTGGATAATATTTCTATCATCACCATACCTGCACGGACAGAATCCAATCCTCATTCCTTATTGGACAGATGATATTTGGTGTTTTTACACTATTCGACTCATGATTTTGTTATTTTTTGTCCATGACTTCATAGCATTTGCAACACATTTTGATCATTTTAGTCTTATTTTTGTGATTACATGCATTTTAGAATGGTTTAGAATTAGGACATGTAGTTGTGCATTTTTGTTCTTGTTTTGGTTTGATTTAGGTACCTTTAGAGATATTGAAGCTATAGGGATGCAAAAGAGACAAGAAAGTCAACAAATGGAGAATAAGGAAGCAAGAGAGAAAGGATTGGAGTCAAGAAGGACGGATCAAAGATTGGATTAATGAAAAAGTCAAAATGCTCATATCCATGTCTTATATCTACGTCACAATCTAGATATGGAAACCAAGATTTCTACAAAAGACACAGAGCTCATATCTACGTCTCATATCCACGTGAAGTTCGTAGATATGAAACTCTGTTTTACCAAAGACCAAGATCCGACCCAATTCAAATTGGGTTGATCCGTTTCATCTTTAATCTTGTATAAATAGATTTTTAGAGGTGTAAAAACCTAAGTTTGGATTGATTCTTTTCCCCTTTGATGCAAAACTCTCTTTGTTGATGATTTATGTTTGGATCTTTTTCATTTTCTTAATTTAGTTAAGTTTCCTTAATCTTTATCATTTTATTTTATGATTATGTCTTTATTTATGATTATGATTGTGTTTTGCATCATGATTAGTGAGTAGTCTCTTAATGGATTTTTGGGCTTAGTAGATTAGGGATGTTTGATGGATGATTAGTGATATCGAGGATTAGATTATCATGATTTCTAAAGATTAAGGTGTACTTAATGCTAGATTATACTTGATCAATCAAAATCTAGAACATAAACAATTTATGCCAGAAGGTGTTCGATAAAATATCTAGAAGAACTTTAAATCTTGCTTTTTATTCTTAACCAATGAAAATTGATGTTTAAGCTGTTTAGTTGGCTCTATGAACTTATGCTTAAGGATTATTGATCATTTAATTATAATTGGAAAATTAGCTTAATTAAATGGTTAGTAAATGGATTATTGTCATGAGAATGGATTAATCAACTTTTTGTGATTCATGTCATGGAATTGAGTTTGAATTGTAGTCCTAGCATCATTAGTTAGTCATTAAGCATCCCAAGTCAATTGCTTTGCCCAAAGCCCATGTTTTCCCTCATTAGATCAAGTTTTTAGTTGTTGATTTTACGGTTGACTTTTGCATTTGAATTTGTTTAAACTTGGTTATTGTTTGCTTTAGTCTTGTTTAGTTTCTTTTTAGCATTTTAGTCTTGTTTATCTTCATTTTGCATTATCATTTGCTTGTTTCACTTGGTTGCATCGTGTGTTATTTTGCTTAGATTAATCAATTGCTTGTATTTTTAGTGTGTTATTCTAACTCTTTGTGGATCGATACCCTGATTACTACTCGTTGCTTGCACTTGGGTATTAATTTGGGAATTAAAACTTTAATCTCAACAACAGAGTGATGAAACTAAACAAATTCCAATCCTTAGTAGGTAACTTCTAGAGAATTACTAGACAAATTACCAGGGTAATGATTGATCATACAGACCAAATATCAGACTACGGATTCTTTTTAATATACTAAAAATTAGACACTTCTAAGTGGAGTACAAGTTGCGGTGAACAAACTATTGAAGGCAAAGGAACGATTTGAGTAACCAAACCTAACTTAACCAAAAACTTCTTATTTAATTTTAACTATAGATAGATTCTTTTCCTTGCTCAATGGGTTCAAGTGTGAAGGCCAATAGTAATACCATATTCAACGAGGATATAAATCAGTGATCGATACATCGTTAACAGAGGTTGGAATAGACTTGGTCGTCGTAGATTGATCTGAATCAAGCGGGTCTTTTTCGGGTCTACTCTGAACTAAAAACCCTGGTTGTCGAGGCACCGGTAAAGTCACAGTATTACTAGTGAGCATCACAAAAATTGTTGAAAAAGTCGGACGCTCCACGGGATCTTCTTGCACACATAAAAGACCGATATGGATGCATCGAGCCACTTCACTTTTCTGGCAATTATCTACAATAGTTGGATCCACAAGGTCTAATGCTGTTCCGTTACTCCAAAGCCTCCATGCCTTGAATATCAATCCATCAATCAGTTCTTTGCAACCATTCCTTATTTGTAATTGAGGTTAATAGAAAACTTGATTTCCTTAAAACTTACATATGTGACAAGGTCATGTGCACCGTCTGTCTTGTAGAAGCTGCTATTCTTCTTACCGCTTATAATCTCAAGAACTAACACTCCGAAGCTATAGACATCAGATTTCATTGAGAACTGGCCACGCATCGCATATTCGGGAGACATGTATCCGCTGGAATTCACAACAAAAGTTATGTTGTCAAAAGAATGTTTATGTTGTCAAAAGGCTTACTAAGTTAAGTTAAGTGGAAGACTTACTAAGTACCAACTATTTTGCTTGTGTTCTCCTGGGTTTGGTCCATTCCAAAGATCCTTGCCATTCCAAAATCAGCAATTTTTGGATTCATATCTGCATCCAAGAGAATGTTACTCGCTTTGAGATCACGGTGTATGATCGTGAGCCGTGAGTCTTGATGAAGATATAGAATCCCCCGAGCAATCCCTCCAATAATCTTGTATCGTCTAGTCCAGTCTAGCTGACCTTGCTTTGCAGGATCTGTGTTCGCACATACATATGATTTACAGTTAAATCCAAATAGAGTATTTGCAACCAACAGTTTCAAATATGCCTAAAGAATCATTGAAACAAAGCAACAAATGCAACTGACCAAAGAGAAAGTAATCAAGACTCTTGTTAGGCACATACTCATAGACCAATATCCTTTCTTCTCGTTGAATAGAAAATCCGAGAAGCCTAACCAGATTTCGATGTTGAAGCTTTGCAACAACAACAACCTCGTTCTTGAACTCTGTGTCACCTTGTCTTGATGATTTTGACAGTCTCTTCACCGCAACTTCAGTCCCATTCAAAAATGTACCCTATCGGTTTTCATCAGTATCATCTCGTTATCTAAATGTGTTGACACAACATTTCAATAAAAAGTACACAGCCCCATGCTCAATTAAGGAACCCATAGTGATAGTACCTTATAAACCTCACCAAATCCACCTCGACCAATCTTATTATTTTCTGAATAATCATTTGTTGCAGCTTGAATTGTTTTATAATCAAGTTGCAGCGACTCTATGGTTGTTATATCATCTCCTGCTCCACAATAAAAGCCTTAGTAACCAGAAAAAGACATGAATCGAACCTAATTAAGATTGTCATTACTCGAGTCTTTACCATCAAAGGCAGGTGCTGTATCATAAGTCTTCTTAGCTCTCTTTGCAAGGAAACAATAACCAGCTATGAAAAGCAGAACAGCCACTATAATAGGCACAACGATGGCTACCAATAAAACACCGTTGAAGCACGCGAAGATTGAGGTTTAGATCGATTTTTATGCTCTGATCGTGTTGCTGCTAGGACCGTATGTGCCGTTTTAGATGCTCTGGACAGGGGTACTCGAGTTCCAGAATCACGGAACTCAATATTTTTTCCAATGGTTTCACCATGCGATGATCCGACCTCTGTTTCTCGCTTCTCTGTTTCGTTACTTTCTGTTTCGGTCAACTGTACGTGTTCCTCAACCACATCCTCCTCTAAAATTTCACCAGCCTCTAGCTCCTGGTGATCCTCTTTTGTTGTTGATTCTAGCTCTGAACCAGTTTCTTTAAACCCGTCATCCTCCAGAACAGCGTATCTTGAGGGTGTGAAACAAAGAGGATCATTAATATTTTGTACCTTCGGGCGACTCGCCTTGTTTGGGGAGATTGAAGTCCAGCTCATCTCGGTCTCTCTTTGATTTCCTCCTTCCCTAGAGTTGACAATGCCCTCCGTTTGTGGAGTTGTAATGGGCAGTGGAGTGGCGGTGGCCAGTGTAGTCGTGGTGGGCAGTGGAGACACTGTCACCGTTGAAGTAGCTGCCACATTCGGATTCAATGCTGCAATTGGAGTAGTCACAACCGCCATTGGAATCACTGCTACCGTTAGAGCACGGCTTCACTCTCATTCGGACACCGATTTATGCTCTCTTTGACTGAAAAGGCAACACAGCTACGGCAAACTTCAGGCGAGACATCTCCTCGACAGAGGAAAAGTCCAGTGACCCTGTTGGGGGCTTGTCCTGCCGTGGCGTTTTGGAATCCGGTTGAGTAAGAGGCGTTATGAGAAGAAAGAGAGGACAAAAGGGTTTTGAGATTGGTGAAGTAAGTGCTGTTCCTTGAATAAGTTGTTGTATTTGGACAAACACGGTATATGAAATAAGGGTCTTGAGCAGAAGTGAAGCTAGTGAGGAAGGAGAAAAGGAAAACAAAGATGAAAGAGATGCAAGAACACATGGTTTTCGACGTCTTTGTTGGGTTTCACATTATGAAGCTCCCATTTATGATTTATTCTCAATGTGATCACTGTAACGTGAAGCAGAGGTTTGCTTGTGATGACTCCAAGTCAATCAAAGTCAAAGTAAACCCCTCTTTTTTTAATAGCGTGATTTACGCTCAGTGATATTTTTTGAAGTTGGCAACCACTTTTCCATGGCTAATTCTATGGCTATTTAGCAACGGTTGTTAAGTGTTTAACTTTAAACTGATTAACCATATGAATTTATGGCGAACTCCTTGCATAATATTAGATATTTGGCTTTTCCATACTCCACTGGTCTGAATAAATCCGGCTCATACATAAACTTGAGAGCATAGATCAAACCTCTCAAGTTTGTGTATGAACCAAATTTATTAAGACGGCTGGGGTATAGAAAGATTCCTACACCCGCATAATATACATTGAAGCTTCCGTATCCAGTCTGTGGTTATATGTAAAAATTGGTACGTATTTTACTTGTAAAAATTCTTGACCTCGTGGGATTAACCACGGAAAAATCAGTAGATAATTCGCAGATTTTTTAGAATGAATGGACCACTTTTGGTCTTTCACTCGTTTGTCTCCGATTAGCTGGACCTCGATTATTTTGAACCATCCATTTCCATAGCGTAACCAATCTCTATTGGGTTGACTCATGTTTACACACTTTTGTTGAGTCAACCGTAAAGATTGTTGCAATAATATGGCACCACGTAATAAATTTTCATAGGCAGAGATGATCCACATTTGGAACAAACAAAAAACGAAAGGGTCCGCATTGGAAAAAATCCAAATAAAGTTGATGTTATTCGTCAAGTAGAAATTTTTTTCTTTATTTTTTTTTTGTTTTAAGCGTTGACGTGGACTTGCAAGAAACTATACAATGTAGCATTTTTGTGATTAGGCTTAAGATATACCAAATAAATAAAACTAAAAAAGCACCAAGGAATTAGTGAAGAAGTGTTGGAAAATGTCTGCTTATGGTTTCCTCTTCCTTCTCACCTTCCTTACAAGCCTGAGATCTTCACTACAGCAACACAGACCTGAATACGTTGGTTTTAATTGTCCATCAAGAACTTACCTCAAAAACAGCACATACTCTTCAAATCTCAAAACCCTTTTGACCTCTTTTTCTTCCAAATACAATCCTTTCTTCTCCTTTGGATTTCAAAGCCTTACAAAGGGACAAAACCCAGACATGGTTTTCGGACTTTTCCTCTGCCGTGTAGACTTGTCCCCGGAAATCTGCCGTGACTGCGTCAGTTTCGCAGTCAATGACACGCTGAATCAGTGTCCAGATGGGAAAGAGGCTTTAATTTACTACGGGGAATGCATGCTTCGATACTCTGACCAGAATATTCTCTTGAATCCTATAACTAGTAGTGGAATGTTACTTATGAATGAACAGAAGGTTGAGGCAAATCAATCAGACCGGATCAATAAGGTACTCTTGTCTTTATTGAACGAAGCTTCAGAGGAGGCTGCTTCTAGTCCAAGAAAGTTTTCTGCTAAGAAGGCGAATTTCACATCGTCCCAATCGGTTTATGTAGTGGCTCAGTGCACGCCTGATCTAACCAGTGAGAACTGCTCAAGCTGTCTGGAACGAACTATCAATCAATTGCCTCGTGACAAAATCGGAGGAAGACTTCTTTGGCCGAGTTGTACCTTAAGGTACGAGCTTTACCCTTTCTATAATGAAACACTCAACGCAACTCTTCCATTTTCGCCACGTCAAACTCTGCATCCTGGTAAGAGCTCTATGATCTCTCTATGTAAGAGTTTTGTTTGGTTGAGAAATTGATTCAAGATTAGGGAAACTATGTGTCATGTCTGATCAAAGATTTACACAGGGAAAGGCAGAAGTTCTACAGTGATGATCATAGCAATTGTTGTGTCGGTAGCTGTCTCTGTTCTGCTTTTCATAGCTTGTTATTGTTTCCGCGCAAAGAAAGCAAAGAGAGAGAAGAAGACTTATGATACAGCAGCTGCACATGATGGTAAAAGATTCCAAACTATACTTTTGTTTGCGACCTTAAAAATTTATGGAGATTAATGCTTGAAAACATTTGATTTTGCAGATGGGGATGATATAACAACAGCTGGCTCACTGCAGTTTGATTTAAAAGCTGTTGAAACTGCAACGGACAAGTTTTCAGAAAGTAACAAACTCGGTCAAGGTGGATTCGGAGAAGTTTACAAGGTAGAAGTTTACAAATTCATTTAGCTTTCTGATTAGTACCATACCAAATCCAAATCGAGGTAATGATCCATGTTTCAATTTATATTCTTTGTAGGGCACATTTCCGAATGGATTACAAGTTGCAGTGAAGAGACTATCAAAAACATCAGGACAAGGTGAAAGAGAGTTCAAGAATGAGGTTATTGTTGTGGCAAAACTTCAGCACAGAAATCTTGTTAGGCTTCTCGGATTTTGTTTTGAAAGAGAAGAGAAAATACTTGTCTATGAGTTTGTGCCTAACAAAAGCCTTGATTACTTCCTCTTTGGTAAGTTCTATTAGAATATTTTAGCCAATTGTTTCTCATTATTCAAGACCATTCTTGAGACCACTATTCTTTAAACAATGTAAATACGGATGGTGCAGACTCTACATTGAAAAGCCAGTTGGATTGGACAAGAAGATACAAGATCATTGGAGGAATTGCAAGAGGGATTCTATATCTTCATCAAGATTCACGACTCACAATCATCCATCGTGATCTCAAAGCGAGTAACATCCTCCTGGATGCTAATATGAACCCAAAAGTTGCAGATTTTGGAATGGCAAGAATTTTTGGAATGGACCAAACGGAAGCCAATACAAAGAGAGTAGTTGGAACCTAGTAAGTTATTCGATTTCCTAGACATATATCATGCTTCTATCAGCTCAAGCTTTGAGTTTTGTCACAGTGGCTATATGTCTCCCGAGTATGCGATGTATGGCCAATTCTCCACGAAATCAGATGTCTATAGCTTCGGGGTCTTAGTTCTTGAAATTATAAGCGGCAAAAAGAACAACAGTCTCTATCAAATGGATGGTAGTGCTGGCAATCTGGTTACATATGTGAGTATAAACCCTTATAAATTTCAAACTTTTTTGCTTCATTTAACATTGATCATCGTTTTAATTATTAAAATGTTCAATAGACTTGGAGACTATGGAGCAATGGCTCGCCATTAGAGCTCGTGGATTTATCCTTTCAAGAGAATTATCAAGTAAACGAGATTACAAGATGCATCCATATCGCTTTACTATGTGTTCAAGAAGATGCTGAAGTTCGTCCAACCATGTTAGCGATCCTCCAGATGCTCACTACAAGCTCAATCGCTCTCGCCGTTCCTCGACCACCTGGATTTTTCTTCAAAAGTATACATGAACAAGTAGAAGGAACAGGTCCATCGATGGATTCGTCTGGTCTCTGTTCCATCGATGATGCTTCCATCACTCAGGTAACTCCTCGTTGAAGACAAAACGTTATACAAACACTAATAATCATCTATAAAGAAGCAAATTTTCTCTTAGCTTCCATTGTTCTTCATTTTCTTTACGTGCTTGGCAAGATACTCTTGTTTTTAGTCTGTAAGTGAATCCAAGACAAGATTTATTCATGCTCAAGTGAGCTTAATACAAAATATAAGAGATATAAATTGAAATAGCTCATTGAGCTTTATTGTTCAAGAAATATAAAAAAGGAAAAAGCTTTAAATGAAGAACACCAAGATCAAGTAGATATTAAGATCAATCTCATAAAATGATAAAGGAGGAAGCAACTCTCAAGGTTAATCACGTAGACTGTCATCACAAGCATATATATGAATCTCTCTTACTAGGAAAACCCTAGATACATGGCTTGTGGATTTGGTCTCGTCGTTACATGGGCTTGTGGTCTAATATAGTCAACCTTGCAGTGAGAGGGTTCATTGGTTCTGAAATTACTGTTCGAAGTCTCCACGCTAAGCAGAATGATTTTATGGAAAACAAATGATTGTGTGTGGTTTCTCTTTTTTTTTTTTTGGAAAACAAATGATTTTATGTGTTTTCTCTTTCACTTGTTTATTCACAGTTGATTGATCACTTCCAAGAAAATGTACTACTCCCTCTATTTCTATATGATTGATTTCTTAAAGTTTTTACACATATTAAGAAAAAATATTAATTTTTAACAATAAATGTATTATTATTTTTACTAAACAATTTTCTATAACTTTTAGCCAATAGTAATTCAATAAAATTAATTAGTATGCTTTGAAATTCACAATTCATCATCATTATTTCATAAAAATTACACATAAAATATAAAAATCAATTTTTTAGAAACAAATTTTTTTTCTAGAAAATCAATTTTTAAGAAACGGAAGAAGTATTTAACAGAAAAAAACATTGACTGATTTTAAAAAAATTAATTAAATTAAATCATTAAAACATTGACTGGCTAGCTGGTTTCAGATTCATTGACTAGGACTTATAAGCCCCATCAATGAACAATATAATAACAAACCAGAGAGGAAACGAGTCTGCTTATGCTTCTTTAACTTCTGTCTTCCTTCTTCCTGCTTTTGCCTTGCAAGCATGAGAGCTTCTGCAAAGTTACAAGACCGGTTAATTCATACCCTAGCTATGACCGGTCCACATGCATACTAATGCGTTGTGCCGTATCATATCCCAACTACAAAAGTTGACTAATTTCGTACACGAAAAAGTATAATTTGGCTAAAATATATATTAACTCTAACGTCGTTGGTAAGGTATTGAACTACTGATGATCAACCCACCCAACTTCTAGGTTAAGAATTTACTATTGGTTTGATAAAATATTTATATCTCGTGTTTTTAAACCGTAAATCTTTTAACGAAAAAACTCTAACGTTAGCCAAACCGTTACGAGTTACTTTGGGATATTAACCGCCATCAACTGCACTAAGCTGCAAATTTTGCCAAATGTATGATTTTTTTGTGTCTTTTTTAAAAACACACTATGCAATTTTCGGTTAATTTTACTTCCCGCATTATTCTGTCAAAAACGGAAAAAGTGTAGAATCAAATTTTGCTTTCACAATAGCTAGTGTCATTTTTTTATACTGCATTTTTATTATTGTTTTATTACAAATTATGAGAATTATTATATCAATGATTCCACAACGGACAAATCTACTGTCTTGATCCATGCCAAACGATTTTACATTGCCCCACGCTGAAGATCTCTTGCAAACTTTTCTCCATAATCTGCAAATATAATAATAAATTGCATTTTCTGGGATTCAAACCCAAGATCTCCTAGTGTAGAAACATTAATTAACCTTTAATCAACTACTCAATCAAATTTTACTTTCACAACAGCTAGTGTTATTTTAGTTATTTTATTTTTTTATCGCTTCCAAATCATATTAAAATTTAAGAATATATGAGAATCTTTCCAATCACTTTACCTAATATAGTGTATTAAATAGTTGTAAAGTTAAGAGTAAAGTAGTATTAGTGGGTATTTACAATTATAGGTACTTTCTAGAAAACTTCTTACACATAAAGGGACTTTGCAAAATGAGGGAGTTTTGTACAGATTTTGAGATTTGTGGACCGATTTGTCCCTGAACCATATCTCTAAAAAAAACTGAAAAAATAGAAAAAAAAAATCTAGTTATAACACATAATCACTCAACCCCAAAGCAAACCATTTTTTTTTCACAAACCTTCTCTCTGTTCCGATTCAAAGTCTCCAAATTCTCCTAATTCTCCTAATTTTTTTTCACAGACTTTTTATGATTTGTTCAAGTAGAGGAACGATCGTAATAACTACTGGAAACTCATTCCCCAGATTACCCAGATTTCATTCTTATTAGTATTTTGTAGCTAGGTTTTCGTGGTTAATGCGAATGTTTTCTATTTTTGTGAAATGGTTTTCTATTTTTTTCTTTTAGATCAAAGACTATTATATTTTTGTATATAGTGCATATTCACAAGTGATTTCTAGACAAAACCGGACTCACTATGCTAAACCAAAATACACATTTGATATCTATGCTTTAGTTTTTTTTTTTAAACGTCTTAGTACTTGACTTAGAAGATCTCCATATGGGGAGATAAGAACCAAACGTACAAAGTACAAAGAAACGATCACCTATTGTATTAACACAAAATTGCAATTGGGAATCATGATTTGGTGTACCAATTCAATGAATCATGTAAGTGATAATTGGCAAAAGGATTTCTAATTTGAAAATAGAATTTCTATTCATGTTAGTGAGAATTGCGTTTCTATTTAGTATACTTTAATGTAAAACATATTTGAAATACTTATCGCATTTTCTATCGCAATTTGATCATACCATATATTTTTCTTCTTCCTCATCGTGGATATGTCCATGTGATTGTTTCCACTATCCACACTAGAATTATTGTATTCCCCGTTCTCTTGACCATGTTCCATATGGTGATTGTTTCTTCAATTACCTGTTAAGGGACATTTGAAATACATCTTATTGCAATATGGCTTAGGTGTGGTCTTCAAAAGTCTTGGGAAATGGTTATGTGTGGGCATGATAATAGGATAGATTTTATGTTCCACACATTATTTTTCCAATGGACACACTGACCACAACGTCATGACCAAATGGATAGAGGTTATCCCCAAGCACTGACCACACCGTCATGACCAAATAGATACATGCTATCTCCGAACACTGGCCACACTGTCATGTCCACCGAACACTGTTCATAGGTCGTATGGAAATATTACATTCTAGTTTCCCTTATCTCTTCTCTCTTTTTCTTCTCATCAAATGAAACTATTCTGATCAAGAAGCTTATAATCAAGAAAACTAGCATGAGCAACTATTTGTGGACATAGTGTAATGGATACAAAGATTAACATTGGTTTAACAAAGCTAAATTGATAGCAAAACTTCAAGACAAGATAACATATGTTAATCTTTGTATCCATTACACTATGTCCATGTAGAATGCACATACCTCTGTACCGTCTCACATAACATATGAGGCTTCTTCTCATAAGAATGATTTAACAAATGCAGTAACCGAATACTGATAACATCACCAACCAAACCAAAGTTTCTATAAAACATTGACACCAATCATGGATAATAGTCGAAAAGAATATGAATTAGGGAGGAAATATCCCAAAACCAGACCTTGTTTGTAGAAAAGCAGCTTCCTTCTCGCTACTGTGACGTTTCCTCACGATTCTATCAAACAATTCACTGCCTTCGTAGAGTCCCATCACAAGGTTCACGCTTTTCGAGTCCCCTTATCTTTTCATAGTTTCTTTCATGGGTTGTCTTCTAATTCTGTTTTGCTTTCAGATTCGTTTCATTGTCGATATTCATGAACAAATCAAATCTTCATAGCTTGAAGACAAAAGCAAAAGATCCGCCGGAAAAAATCTCGTCTTCTTAACTCTAAGAAGGAGAAGCAAAAGATCCACCGGTGTTAAGGGTCGACACTTTTCTTCCTCGATGATTTAGCTCAACGCAACTGCTTAACCCATGACTCCGATACCGACGATGGAGATGTCGAAATCACCAACGGCGGACGACGGAGATCCCAAAATCGAAGGTTGTACCCTGACGGAGTTGTTGCCGACAACTAAAATTCTCCAGATTAATTTTTAGATCTGTAATATTTAGGAGGATGTCCTTATATGCCCTTGTGGCTTCAACTCAATTAAGATATAACCTTCTGAATAAAAATATTTTATTTTTGATTTAATTTTTCTATGTAAAAATTGAAAAATAGAAAAAATACCAAAAAAGTACAACCCACACCCAAACCCGTTTAATTCGAATTCCACTCTCCCTCTCCTCTTTAACTCGAAATCGAATCAACTTCTGTTTTTTTTAAACACAAGTCCGCGACAACATTCAACTCTCCCTCTCTTCAAGGTAAGTTCAACCAAGTATAACCAAGGATAACTGTTCGAAACTCGAAATCTAATTCCAAGGTAAGTCCGAATGTAATTCATATATTCAAATCCGAGTTGAATTCGAGTCGAATTTAGGTTAAATTGCGGAAATGGTTAACCAATTTCGGAAGTTATAATGTTGGGTTTGTTTGGTTTTTCGAAGATAAATGCCGCGCACGAAGAACGCAAGTTATGTTGGTGAATCATCTGGAGGACAACGCGAAGTCGGAGTCCCTGATCCTTCAAATGACAGTGATCCTGATCCTTCAAATGACTCAAAACAAACTGTGTCGGACTCTAGCCATTCCACGGTATGTCTCAATACTGTGGCCAACTAAGTGCAATTTGGTATAACTTACAAGTTTTTGAATGGTTAAATAACTTGGTATAATTTGCTAGTTTTACTAAGTTACATCTTGTAATTTAATTCGGAAACAAAAGTTGGTAAATGTTGGTATAACTTGCTAGTTTTTGTAACTTAGTAATCGGTTAAATAACAAGTTATAACTTGTATAACTTGGTATAACCTGCTAGTTTTACTAAGGTACATCTTGGAATTGAATTCGAAAACAAAAAGTATAACTTGGTATAACTTGGTATAACTTGTTAGATTTTGTAATATATTCCGGAAAACTAAAAGGATTAACTTTGTTAATTTTGTTACAACATGTTTTGTTGCAGGATTCTAACGAGGAAGTGACGTTAGAACGAAAGTTGGAGATGTACTTTCCACCATCGGAATATACAAAGCAGTTTAAGATTTCGGCTAAGTGTGGTATTAAAGAGACGGTGGAACTCTTTCAAGGCCATCTTACAGAGGATGAGATGTCATGGTTCCTCACTCACCCACAGTTCAAACATCTGTTCCATATGCCCAAGTCCGCCAATCATAAGTTGATGGGCATGTGGATGCTTTTTCTTCGCACCACCAAGTTAGCAAAGACAAAGGAAGTGTGGTTCGTAGTGAACGGAGTACTCATCCGGTATTCTCTAAGAGAAATGACACTCATATCTGGATTGTATTGCCATAACTATCCAGCTAACAAAGCGACTTTTGGCGGGACCGAGTTTGTTGGTACTCATTTTGGGTTGGGGGCAACAATAACTTGGGAAGGAGTGAAGAAGAAGCTATTCTCAATGAAGAAACCCTCTCGGGATCGGTTGCAGATGGCAGTGCTGTATTTTCTGTGCAGCGTTCTTATCGAGAAACGAAAGAGAGGGAAGCAAGCCACCTCTGTCCACCCTTTCTTTATTAGAGCGGTTGGAGATCTAGATACGTGCCTAACATATCTGTGGGGACGGGAGGCGTTTTTTAGCAGAACATGAAAAATGTCTTTCATGTTATGGACCACTAGGGAGGGGATGCGAGAGGACAGTGGATCTTTCCTAGCTTCATTATCCCGCTGGAGGTAAGTTTTTAAAAATTTATAACTTAGTATAACTCAAATTGAATTCGTATAACTTGGTATAACTCAGTTCATCTAACTAAGTATAACTTGGATTTTGTGTGATGATGTGTAGTATCTTGCGTTTGAGGCCATTCCTACCCTGAAGAATAGTTGCATTGAAGTTGTTCCTGCACACAAAAGCTGTCCTCGTATGTGCAAGATGAAGTTCAAATCCGGCAAGTTGAAAGGCTTTTCTCTTAAGGACATCAATGTCCAACTTGGTACAACTAAGGTTAGTAATCCGTTTATATTGCAAAAATGTTTTTTTTTTATCAACTCGGTAGCTATTAATTTGTATTTATTAATTTTCTTAGGATATTCAGAGTATCCTAACTCCATCCAGCCGTGAGAGACGTATGTTGCACCAAATCATGGATATCGAAAATGGGTGGGACGATAATGATGATGGGTTGGCTGATGGGTTGGCTTATTCTCATGGAGAAGAAGACAGTATAGTCTCGGGATCTCTACATTGAAGATGTAACCGCCAGAGGATTAATTCCTGATGTGGGTGATGATGACAATGCTGTAGGTTTCAGTGGTGTCATTCCGGATGAGACTATGCATGCGGATGCTCCGACTATGCCTACGGATGCTCCTACTAGGCCTCCGGATGCTCCTACTAGGGCTGCTCCTTATCCGTGGAGAAATGAATTGGTTGCGCTAAAGGGCCAGATGGAAAAAATGTTTTCCGAATTGAATATGAAGATTGAAGGCCTTGGTACGAGAGTCTCCTCTATTGAATCATCCCTGAGGTTGGAAAGAGAAGAGGATGAGTATAACCATGGGTGTGATGACTATAACCCTCGGTGTGAAGAGGAACAACCTGCTGAAGAATAGGTACAACCTGGTGAAGAACAGGTACAACCTGGTGCAACCGAGGTACAACCTGGTGCAACCGAGGTGCAACCTGATGCAACCGAGGTGCAATCTGAGGCGGAATTGGTACAACTTGGTGCAACCTGAAAATCAGTAATAAATCAATGATAATTGATATATGATATATGATATATGAACAGGTACAACCTGATGCAACCGAGTTGCAATCTGAGGCGGAACAGGTACAACTTGCTGCAACCTGAAAATCAGTAATAAATCAATGATAATTGATATATGATATATGATATATGAACAGGTACAACTTGGTGCAACCGGGGTACAACTTGATGCAACCCTGGTGCAACATGATGCGGAACAAGTACAACTTAGTGCAACCTGACAATTAGTAATAAATCAATGATATATGATATATGATATATGAACATGTACAACTTGGTGCAACCGAGGTACAACCTGATGCAACCTTTGTGCAACCTGATGCGGAACAGGTACAACTTGGTGTAACTGAGGTGCAACCTAATGCGGAATAGGTACAACCTGGTGCAACCTGATGCGGAACAGGTACAAACTTCTTTTTAAGATAATAAATATTATTTTTTAATTTAATAAGTAATAAATCAATGATATATGATATATGATATATGAACATTTACAACTTGGTGCAACTGAGGTACAACCTGATTCGGCTGTGACAAAAGAATTTAGGACATTTGTGAGGAAAAGAAAGAGAGCAGCCGAGATTCCAGCTGAGGCGTCATCAGATGTTCCATCACAAGCAACGCAGAAGGTCCAGAAGATAGGGAAGACGGTTCAACCAGAAGTAACGTAGAAGATCAAGCATATAGAGAAGGGGGAGGGAAAGGGGAAGGGAAGTACCGTTGTGCTTAGGAGTCCTATTGGTACTAGGCAGCGCGACAAGATTTTTGAAGGGCAGAAGAAGGATTAGAGTGTGACTGTCCTCTCCTTTTATTTGATTGAACTATTTTTTTTTTTGGTGTTTTTGTTTTTGTTTGGACTCACTTGGAACAACTTGGGTTTTTTTTAGGATAACTTGGTACAACTTGTGTTTTTTAAGGATAATTTGGAACAAGTTATTTGAAAAAATATACTGAAACGACCCGACCCAAAAATTTAAAAAATTTCCCTTCAGATTATTATCATCACAGATAATAATCATCAATTGGGCCAATACAGCAAGCAACGCGGAAACAATAAACATAATCCATATAACATCAATCAATAAATCCCATATTTTATTAACCCATAACCCGTTCAATCCAATCAACTCCATTAAACCAAATATTCAAATTCCAATCCAATGATAACAATAACAAATTCCAGAACTACTAGCAACCGAGCAATTCTAACAACACAGCCAACAATGAGACCCTAGATCATCTCCTCTTCTTGGCCATGATTCCACGATCACATTTTCTCTTTACATGCAACACATGGCAAAAAGAGTTGTGTGAGTATTATCATAAATACTCAGCGACGCGGTCATCCCGTCTACAGGCTATTTATACATAAGCATAAACAATAAATACTATACCAGGATGAGCATACACAAGCATTCATGAAACAAGCAAACACGAACCAACAAGAACTCTGTGTCGATCGACACAACCTATAGGTGTCGATCGACAGACTTTCCCATGTCGATCGACACAACCACTAGGTGTCGATCGACAAGATGCCCCGTGTCGATCGACACACCACCCTGGTGTCGATCGACACGACATCGCAGAACCCGGAATCAAGCCTATCCTCTCATGGCTCAAATCCGTCGCGATTCATCGAGTCTCCTGCACGATTTCAATCACAAAACACACGAAATCCACCAAGCAAACGCATTCTATCCATTCCTTACACCTATGTAAGCCTACAGTCACGCACTCACCTCGATTCAGGAAGAAAAAGGATGAACGTCAAGAGGAACGCGAAGAACACAGCCCCAAATCCGAAATCCTCATCCCCAAATCGCAGAACCAGCCCTAGCACGTTCCTGGATCCTCTAAATCACGAACTCCACCACCAAAGGATCAAGAACAAAACAGAAATCTCTCTAGAACTCCAAAAACTCACATTTTCTTTCTGATTCTGATTTCTGCAGCCAAAAATCGGCCAACCCATTTGTTCTGCTCTTTTAAATCAACCCTAAGGTTCTCTAAACCGGCCCACCAACCGAGCAATTAAACTGAACCTGTCGGTCCAATTTCAACTCGTGTCGATCGACACACCACCAAGAATCCGACTTCTCACAAGTCAAAACACCCGTGTCGATCGACATACCCACCTGTGTCGATCGACACACCCAACCAAAAATCCCCATTTTGGTTCAAGGGCGTTACATATACGGTCCTTACATTGTTGTACAAACATACGGTCCTTACATACGGTCCACAAATACAAATAGTTGAACAAACATAAGGTCCTTACCTAGTTGTACCAATACGAGACCTAGTTATTCTTAGTTATACAATTTTGATAATCATTGTTTCAAGAAGAAGAAGGGAAGAACATAGAATCAGTAATGTCCTCGTTTTCTTACTTTCTTGCTTCAATAGGAGAACTTCTTCTTCAAGAACACTGACTTGAAAATCCAACTTTTCTATCTCATCCAGAAATGCTTCATCAACCCACTTGAAGACATGACCATCGTTCACAAGCTACACATAAAGAAGATGTGAAATCGGGTCCTGTGAATTTAGACAAGTTATGAGCATACATACCTTCCTTTGTACAGCATACAAACACCGGTAGTACCGACGACAAGGATTCGATACCGACCCAGAAATTTTTTCTACAATCACCGATCCGCAGTGACACTCTTTTGGAATTCCAGGAACCCTAATTCGTTTAGAGAATGTGCCATATGTGTTCGTCGATGCTTCAGATTTGCAGCTCATATCGATTTATGAAAATCGAAAAAGGGAAAGTAAACGGGTCCAGTAAACGGAATCGGAAAATCAGAAAATCGGAAAATCAAAAATGGGAAAGTAAACAGAATCAGAAATGGGAAAGGATGTGAAATCGCAAAAATGGGAAAGGATGTGAAATCGTGAAATCGGAAAATAGGAAAGGATGCAAAATCGCGAAAATGGGAAAGGATGTGAAATCGCGAAATCGGGGAATGGGAAAGGATGTGAAATCGCGAAAATGGGAAAGGATGTGAAATCGCGAAATCGGAAAATGGGAAAGGATGCAAAATCGGAAAATGGGAAAGGATGTGAAATCGCGAAATCGGAAAATGGGAAAGGATGCGAGAGGGATTTTTGAATTTTTCCAATTTTTTTAAAAGAGGATTCACGTGTGAGCCGCCTTTTCGCACGTGTGTAGCTGCCAAATGTCCCAAGTTATACATGATTGACTAGTTGTACCATTTTCGGCAAGTTATACTTTTTGAAAATTTTCTTAAATGTTAGGTATACACATGTTTAATGACAACATTTATAGTTGCACAGATGGTTTATGGTAATTTAGATATAATAACAACTGTTTTGTAGAATAATATTTGACAAAACATAATTTTAAGGACCGTTTGGAAGTTTGAGTGGCTAACATATGCAAAGTAACCATTAAAATATAAGGTGTAACATGAGATATTCTAACCAAGTAACACACCAATTCTATTTTTGTACTCAAATGTTAGTTTGAATATGAAATAATTGTTCAAAATTTATATTTAGTGAAAATAATGTTTTAAGAATAGTTTTTGATTTAATATAAGTTTTAAGAAAAAAAGTATTATTTCTAAATTTAGTAAGTAATAAATCAATGATGGATGATATAATTTAATAAGTAATAAATCAATGATATAAATTAATATAATGTTTTAAGAATATTTTTAATGATATATCATAATTTTTAAATATTTTTAATTTCTTTTTTAAATAATATATCATTATTTTAATAGTATATACTTAACAAAAATTAGAAAACCATTATTGTCATATAAATTAAACAAATTAGTTTTAAAAGCATTATTGTAAAACAACATCTAACAATAGTCTAACAAGTAAATGAAAAAGATGAAGATTAATATCACAAGTCTAGTTGGACAATCACAAAATAAGTTGTACTTAGTTATACAAAGATAAAACCATCAAGATCCATTACATTCCACAATTAAACCAACAATCAGCAAAGTTTCCCGGTTGTTGCATAGATGACGACTGAGGCACGGAAGACGACTGATCAACAAAGTTTCCCGGTTGTTGCACAGATGACGACTGAGGAACGGCGGAAGACGACTGAGGAACGGAAGATGATCTTGATTTCCGATGTCTTTGTTCTCCGGTTGAGAGAAACCTCCTTGTTCTTTTTCTTCCCTTCTTTTTCACATACGATTTCGGATGGACAATCAAATCACGCACATCCTGAGGCACCGTCCAAATATCCTTACTAGGAACTGGATATATCGACTTCGCATATGCCAATGTCCACTGCTCCATCCAGTAATACCTAGAGCAAAATTCATGCAATGGGAACTCAGTACCTATGCTATTCTTTGCTGCCATGGCAGCAGCTATAGCATGCACGCAGGGATATTTGTCAATATCAAAACACTTGCAATCGCAAGTTTTATTCTTCAGATCGACCACATAACTACTCCCATCAATTGCAGTCACCTTGTACTCAAGAAAATACAAGTTTATCTCAGTCACTGGTAAAAGCTTTGCTTCCGTACATCGTGTCTGCATCAATTTCTCAACATACAGAACTAGCTTATGCCCTTCCGGTGTCTCCACGGACATCTTCTATGCTTGTTCCACCATTCAGTAACTTTTTCAATAATCGCATCGATCATTGGTAACAACGCATATGTCCTCGCTTGTACAAAAACACCATTGATCGATTCAACATTATTAGTTATATCTATATTGTACCTTGCCCCGGGAAAATAACACCTTGCCCATTTCTCCTGTCCAACACTATTCTTCAGATACGCACCTACGTTCGGATATTTTTTTACGAACGCAGCAAAAAAGTTCAGGAACTCAGGCTCTGTGTAAGCCCTACTACACTCCATGAAAGTTTTTGCAACCAAATCTCTGTTGACGTTTTTGCAGCTCAATTTAACATTTTGAGACAAATGATAAATACAATACCCATGGTGAGACAAAGGGTACACTACACTTACGGACTTGATGAGGCTTTGATGTCTATCAGAACAAAAGACCAGTTCAGGACAATCTGGTACAACTGTTTTCAACTTTTCAAAAGACCAGGTCCAACTTGCATCTTTCTCACGATCAACTACACCAAAAGCAACCGAATAATGGTGATGATCTGGATCTTGACCTGTAGCCACGATAAGCACTCCACCAAACTTATTAGTAATACATGTGCCATCCACAATGATCACCTTCCTCATGGCTTGGAAGCCTTCAATGCAAGGACCCAAAGCAAAAAATAGGTACTTAAACCTCTTTTTTCATCCAGTTCAACATATGAAACTATTCCGGGATTCTTCTTCTCCAACATGTGCAAATAAGAATACACATTCCTATAGCTATCCTCTGGAGTACCGCGAACATTAGCAGCTGCTAGTTTTTTCCCTCTATTCGCGGTCGAATATGCGACTTTAACACCAAGTCTTGATTGAACCAAACGGATGAGATGTTTTGGAGCTGGAGTCTGTATCGAACATGGGTAATCTTCTCGCAATACAGATGCAACCAATCGTGCTGTGCCTCTCCTTTTGTTTCTCATTGTACTCGTAGTTGACCGCGAGCATGTATGCATCTTGTGGTACGTTCTGACCGAGAAAGTGTCTAACGGCACATCCTTCGCAGCTCGAAGAAACCACTTGCAACCTTTTTTACGTTCACAACATTTTACCACAAACAGCACCTTATCCGACTTCACTATATCAAACTCAAAACAGTTTTTGTGCGCCGCTGCCTCAACTATATCTTTCACTACATTCTTACTTGGAAATTCTTGACGTATCTTCAAATTCAACCCATCTTCCCATTCTACATTTACAGTCGAGTTTGCCGGTGTTGTCTCACCTTCAAATGTTTCAAAGTTATCTATATTTTCTCGTTCTTCATCATAGATAACCATGGTGGCCCCATCTTTAGAATTTTTTTACGCTTCTCCTTCAAACTGAGTCGTGTTCTCATCTGAAGTCGTGTTCTCATCAGAACATGTCCCACTTGAATTCACCTCATCATTACTTCCAACAAATAAACTTCCCCGATCTTGCTCACGCTCATGGTCCTTATCTTTGACAACTTCTACATGCAAAATATAGAAATTATCTTCATTCATTTCCAAATAAGATACAACATCATCATCGTTGAAGATATATAGTGGTATCGTTCGGTCCACTGGATCTGCAACATAACTCAATTTCAGCTTAGTCCTAGCTTCATCAACCTTTGCCTTTAAACATATTTTATTCACCAAATATGAATAAGTGACGTCTTCGTACGATCTCTCCAATTTCAAATAATATCCCCCAAAATCAAAAACTATCTTCATGCGAGGATTATTACTCAATGCGCCTCTGAAATTCAATAGAAAGCCAAATTAGATTCGGTTATACCAAGGTGTTCATTTTTTTTCTTCAAGTTATACCAAGTTATACAAGTTGCACGATTTAATTTTGAACAGTTATACCAAGTTATACAAGTTGTACCGAAATCCAGTAAACCAAGTTTAACAAGTTATACCAAGGTATACAAGTTGCACGATTTAATTATCAACACCAAGGTATACAAGTTACACGATTTAATTATCAACACCAAGGTATACAAGTTACACGATTTAATTATCAACAGCTATACCAAGTTATACCGAAATCCAGTAAACCAAGTTTAACAAGTTATACCAAGGTATACAAGTTACACGATTTAATTATCAACAGTTATACCAAGTTATACAAGTTGTACCGAAATCCAGTAAACCAAGTTTAACAAGTTATACCAAGTTATACCGAAATGTACTAAATCAATTCAGTTCCTCAATAATGTCCTACGATTCAATTCAGTTCAATTCAAGTGTTACTACAATCTATGCATATTCATCACAATTCAACCCAGATCGACTACAAGAACAAACGAGAATGATTAGAATGAGCATTCAAGAAAAACATTGAAATCTACAAAATGCTTAATTCAATTGATTTGCAAAATTAGGGTTTCACATTGTACAAGATCTTTTTCAATACACAATTTATGAGTTTTATATGCGAAATAGAACAAGAAATCGGACCTTAATCCAATTTTTCAAAGCTTGGTCGGACGTTAATGGTGGATTCGAGAAGAAGAGAGAGGCCGAAGAAGAAGGTCGAGATTGGAGGAGACAGTCACGAGATGGGGGGGACACAGGTGGGACCCATTTGAATTTTAATTTCTTTTTCATCTTTATTTTTATTCCATAAGAGTATTAAGACAAATTAAGGGTACTGATGAATTAAATCTATTCCACAAGGGTATTGAGGACATGGTCCTAATATTTAGGATTTGTACAAAAAAGTAATTGAAAAGTCGGTATGAGAAAATTATTTTTTTACACAAACTAAAATAAAACCTTCTAGTTACTGAGATGTTAAAACTTGTCAAAAATAAGTAAATAGATATGTTACTTGAGGGATAGATTGGACAATTTACAAGGAGAAAGTCACTTTGTTGTGCAAAATATTTTTTATTGTAAAGAATTTATACTAAAGTGCCTTATTTTGTACCCGTAGTACTATTACTAATTTTGTTTTTACACCAAGTTGCTATATTAAGGAGTAAATGGCTATCTTAAGTAGCAACTTCTACCGAGAGTGTTGATTGGTTCTAAAGCAATGAAAGCAACTAGGATTGTGAAATTACTATTTTTACTTTTTTTAACACTTCGTTTGTCACGTGCCCGGTAAGGCAGTAAAACAGTGCTGTCTTATTCACACAAAGTCTCTGCGATTAGCAATATAATCATAAACTGATCAGAGATTTGACACTAATATGTTTATTTTCTTTGTTTTCACATGTTTATTCCAAAATTTAGTTAGCCGATTGATTGTTCTTGATTTGATTAACAATAAAACTTGATGTTACACGTCTAGTTGACTTTGACTTGCAAAAATCGCATTATTGTACAAAAAAAAAGGTATTGACTGGCTCGTTGGCTTCACATTCATGATCATCATTCATAAAGGAATAACCAAAACAGAGGAAAAGAGAAGAAACTGGATAATGTCTGCTTATACCTCAAACTCTCTCTTCCTTCTTCTCACATTCATTGCAAGCTTGAGAGCTTCTGCACAATTACAAGATCCTATTTACGTTGGCCATGTTTGTACTAACAGGATATCAAGAAACACCACTTACTTCTCCAATCTCCAAACCCTTTTGACCTCTCTGTCTACCAACACTGCTTTCTTCTTAATGGGTTATCGTAACCTGGTAAAGGGTCAAAATCGCGACGTGGTATTCGGTCTTTATCTCTGCAAAGGAGATCTCTCGACCGAAGTTTGTCGTCACTGCGTCGTGTATGCCGCGGAAGACGCTCTCAGTCGATGTCCAGGAGGCAAAGAGTTCTTGATTCAGTATGATGAGTGCATGCTTGGATACGCAGACCGGGATATTTTCATGGATCCTGGAACCACACCTCAAATAATCACTTGGAACACTCAGAATGTTCCAACGGATCAGTCGGACCAGTTTCATGATGCAGTGCGTTCTCTAATTAACAAGTGTGCAGAGGAAGCGGCTAATAGCACAAGAATGTTCGCGGTTAAGAAGTCGGTTTTCACATCGTCTCGGACGCTTTATGCATCTGTTCAGTGTATTCCTGACCTTTTAAGTCAAGATTGTTTAAGCTGTGTGCAACAATCCATCAGTAGATTGAATTTTAGCAGCGTTGGAGGAAGATTTCTTTTCCCGAGTTGTAACTCGAGGTACGAGGTTTACCCTTTCTACAATGAAACCGTACTGACAAATGTTCTTCCTCCACCGGCTTCATCTACTCCATTGCCTCCTGGTAAAAGCTCTCTCTCTCTCTCTATTCTCATCCTTCATTTACTTGAGTTTTGGAATTACAATTTGTGTGTTTATCATGTGGTAGATTTTTTTGGGTTGAGACTGTCAATATTTTGGAGATCATGTGTCATGTCTGATGTAATTCTTTGGCAGGAAAAGGAGGAAATTTCACAGTTATAATCATAGCAATTGTTGTGCCGGTCTCGGTTTCTTTTCTTCTTTTGGTTGCTGTTTGTAGCTTCCGTGTAACAAAGAGAGCGAAGAAGACTTATGATACAACAGCTGAAATTGATGGTAAAGATTCCAAAATTTTATAATGTGCTACTTAAAGCTTTATGAATTATTAAAACTTGTCATTTTTGGCAGATAGGGATGAGATGACAACTGCAGGCTCACTACAATTTGATTTTAAAGTTGTTGAAGCTGCGACAGATAAGTTTTCTCTATGTAACAAACTCGGTCAAGGTGGATTTGGACAAGTTTACAAGGTATTACGAATTTCATTGAGCTTCCTAATTAGTTGCTAAACGGATTCAAATCAGGTGTTGACTCTGTTTTATTC
The DNA here is from genome assembly GCA_964056655.1 of Arabis hirsuta. Taxonomy (NCBI): domain Eukaryota; kingdom Viridiplantae; phylum Streptophyta; class Magnoliopsida; order Brassicales; family Brassicaceae; genus Arabis; species Arabis hirsuta. The sequence goes on along the minus strand of OZ053303.1, from coordinate 6,286,411 downwards.
ACAATCTTTTTAGGGTACACTTCCTAATGGATTACAAGTTGCGGTAAAGAGACTATCGAAAACATCAGGACAAGGTGAAAAAGAGTTCAAGAACGAAGTTCTTGTTGTGGCAAAGCTTCAACATAGAAATCTTGTCAGGCTTCTTGGATTTTGTTTGGAAAAAGAAGAGAAAATACTTGTCTATGAGTTTGTGCCTAATAAAAGCCTTGATTACTTCCTGTTCGGTAAGTTATATCTAATACTTAGCCCAATTGTTTTGATTTTTGAACTTACGTTTTTGACATTGTAACTATGCATGTGCAGACTCTAGAAAGCAGAGTCAACTGGACTGGACAAGACGATACAAGATCATTGGAGGAATCGCTAGAGGGATTCTATATCTTCATCAAGATTCACGACTCACAATCATACATCGTGACCTCAAAGCGGGTAACATCCTCTTGGATGCTGATATGAACCCAAAAGTTGCAGATTTTGGAATGGCGAGAATTTTCGAAATGGACCAAACAGAAGCCAATACAAGAAGAGTAGTTGGAACCTAGTAAGTTTTTCTCTTTCTATGTAAATTGTATTATGCTTCTAGAAACTCAACCTTTTAAGTATTTTTCAGTGGTTACATGTCTCCAGAGTATGCAATGTATGGCCAGTTCTCAATGAAATCAGATGTGTATAGCTTTGGGGTCTTAGTTCTTGAGATTATAAGCGGAAAGAAGAACAGTAGCCTCTACCATATGGATGGTAGTGTCGGCAACTTGGTTACATATGTGAGTGTAAAACGTGAAAATTTGAAATACTTTTGGTTTACTTATCAGTTACAAAAGTTTTAAAACTCTTAAAATGATTAATATATAGACTTGGAGGCTATGGAGCAATGGGTCTCTACTAGAGCTTGTTGATCCATCCTTTCGAGATAACTACCAAAGAAATGAAAGCAGTAGATGCATCCATATCGCTTTATTATGTGTTCAAGAAGATGCTGAAGATCGTCCAACCATGTCAGGGATCGTCCAGATGCTCACTACTAGCTCTATACCTCTCGCAGTACCTCAACCACCTGGATTTTTCTTCCGGAGTAGGCATGATCAAGCAGGTCCATCGATGGATAAGTCTGCTCTATGTTCTATCAATGATGCATCGATTACTTGTGTATATCCTCGTTGAAGACAAACTCATTTCATAAAGACATAAACCAAGAATCTTTGCAATTCCAAAATCTGCAATTTTCGGGTTCATAGGAGAATGTTACTTGGTTCGAGGTCACGGTGTATGATTATAAATTTATAAGCCTTGAATCTTGATGATGATAAATAATTCATCGACCAATCCCTCCAATGATAGTGTATCGTGTGGTTCGGTCCAATATTATAAATGTATAGTCATTAAGAACCGGTCACATCAAAGTCTCTTGGGTTGACTCGTGTAGAGTTTTGTTAAGTCAATTATATGGTAGCCAAAAGAATAGGCTGTAGAATCTCGTAGGCCTTCACATTTGGAACAAACAAACAGAAAAAGGTCCACGAGGAAAAAAATGCCAAAGACAATCAGTCGAAGTCACTATCGAAGACATAAGTGGGAAGACTCATTAGTTGCTTCACAATTCTTATCGATTTGGTAATTTTGTAACCAAATTCTTCTTCATTTTGGACGCGCATTGCCTTCTCACTTTTTAGTTACCAAGAAGAGATGTAGATTATTCAGATCTTAGTAAACCACAAAGGCAAATAACTTAATGAGTAAAAAAGGATATGGGAAAAAATCCAGACACTCATGATTATCAAAAAAAAAAAGATGTTTTAAAATTTTTTTAACCAAGTGGTGGTGGCCTAGTGGTAAAATGGTTTGGGGGAAGGAAATAAACCCTTTCAACCTAAGTTCGATTCTCCCTGGGAACACTATGACGCCCGTGAACCAAAATTGAAATTTTGAGAAGAGTGTTGATCGACACACCTTCTAGTGTCGCGATTTGTTGTCTATGGAGAAGTCGCGATTTTGATTGAGGGTGTCGATAAACACCATGGTGTGTGTCGATCGACATCAACTTTTTATTGAACTGACTAGTTCGGTTTTTAATCGTCAGATCGCGGTTCGAGTTTGTGAAACCCTAGGGCTCAGGTATAAAAGACGAGCAGTGTGTGTTGTCGCGTTTTTCTCTGAAAAACGCTGATTTTTGAAAGGATTGAGAGAAGAGAAAGAATCATTGTTGATTTCTTTATGTTCATGTTTCTAAAAGCTTGAGATTGTGGTTGTGAGGCTCTAGAATTAAGTTTGGTGCGTGTTCTTCGTGAAGGAAGAAGAAAATCCGGTTGTTGAGTGTTAGGAGCCTCTGATTTCGTGTGTTCTTCACTGTTCTTACTCTATTTCATTCCATAATCGAGGTGAGTGCGTGATCATGACTTATCTGAAAATAATAATCTGAATTAAAAAAAAACAGGTCGAGTTGTTTCAGTTTGGTATCAGAGCCCTTACGGTTTTAGGGCGGGTGAATTGATTATGTAGATTTAGTCAATTGTTGTGTGAGTTTTAAAGTTCTAGATCATTTTTTCAAGCCTTCAATAAGATTCCACGGTAAGTGTTATGTGGTTTTGTGAAATTTCTAGTATGCTTAGTTTTTGTTGTTGGTAGTGCAGAGAGAGATGGCTAGAGGTACAAGAGGTCATGGTCGTGGTGGTCGTGGAGGGCGTGGTGGTCGTGGGTGTGGGCAAGGACATGTGAGTGAGTCCACTGCGAGTATGGCCCGGAGTTCCACGCATGAGCAGGTGGCGGATTCACCTACGTTTTAAGAAGAGTCCGTGGGTGTGGCCAGTGCGAGTGCCAGTGTAAAAACTGGTGGGACCGGTGCTGGTCCCAGTGTGGCCGGCGGTGCGGCGGGTCTAGGTGGGGGTGCTGCCGCAGGTGTAGCCGAGATGATCGTTGCGGAGGAGTTCCTATCTTACCTTAAGATGATTGAGTAGATGCAGAGGATTGGCACGGGATTCTTCTCGAAAGGTGCCAAGCCAGAGGAGGCTGATGAGTGGAGGCTAAGGTTGGAGCATAATTTTCGCTCTATCATGTGTCCAGAGGGATACCGGTGGATCTGGTGGTTCATTACCTCGATGGTGATGCACATCTCTGGTGGAGGGGTGTTGTGGCCAAGAGAGTTTAGGCAGAGATAGCCTGGGAGGACTTTTTGGCTAAGTTTAATGCCAAGTTTTTTCCGTAGGAGGCAGTTAGAGTCGAGGTTTCTGGAGTTGGCTCAGGGTGATCGGTCAGTTCGTGAGTTCGACGTGGAGTTTAACCAACTCCTGGTTTATGTTGGCCCAAGGGAAGAGGTTCCTGAGAGAACTTCGACCAGATTTGAGGACTCGTTGTCGAGTGAGTAGGTTCTCCTCGAGGGTGGAGTTGGTTGAGATGGCTACGGTGATCGAGGAGGATATGAGGGAGCAGGCTGTGGTGATTAGTCTGCCTGTTCAGCAGAAGAGATCGTAGCAGTAGATGATTCCGAGCAAGGGCGATAAGCTTGCGCAAGGACTGAAGAGGAAGTGGAAAGACACTTCGAGGTAGTCAGGGTGGTCAGAAATGCTTTGGGTGTGGGAGAATGAATCATAGATTGGCGAGCTGTCCTATGAAGGACGAAGCTCGGGACACTCGGATTTGTTACCACTGTAGAGAGACGGGACATATTAAGCCAAAATATCCCAAGCTGCAGCAGATGGCAGTGGCAGCAGTACAACTGGTGTCACAGATTGCAGCCACACCGCAAGTGTACTCTTCGGTGGAGGTGGGTGGGACAAGCGTCAGACCGATCACAGGTAAATATCAAAATTTGACTTGGTAAATTCTAGTTGTTAAAGAATTTTCTCTGTTTTGGAATTTGTTAGTTCTGTGATAGAATGTTAGGGTTCTTAGGCACATGAGATTTGTGTAAGGATCTTATTAGTGGGCGGTTTTGAGTCCCATGTTTTATTTGATTATGGAGCTATGAATTGCTTCATCACTCTACAGTGTGCCGAAACAACAGTATCGGGAGCGATTCCGGTGAGCAGTTGGGAGTAGTTCAAGTTGCTGGTGGAAAGTTTCTAGCTACTTGATATGGTCAAATTTACCTTGAGTTACTCTCTCAAATTAAGAGATCGCAGTAGTACTTAGGGATCGAATCCACAAAGAACCGTAATCACACAAAAGAATTTGAATTCAAATAAGCTAAGAAACAATATAAGATGTAAATTAAATAACAAAACAAACAAGTAGAAAATGATTAGTGTTCTTTAAAATCAGTTGGACAAAATGTTAGGCTATGGATAATTCTTAGGTATGAATATAATTGAAGAATGAAAGACTGTCAGGATGATTATTTAGTGCGGTTCTAGAACTCGAAACACAAGTGTAAAACCAATAAACTTTCGTTGCAAAGATTATCTATGACTAAATCCTTGAATTCTAAATTTCTTTGCAAATTCAATGAATAAAGACAAGCATTAATGTTCAGGTTCGATTGTTCACAAAATCAGTAAACCAAATTTCTTTGCAAATAGTTATTTTGCCAATCTAAGATTAGGTTCATGTTGTTTACAATACTTTCGCATCTATTAATTTAACCTAGGGTATCTAATTCTAGGTGATCAATCCTAAAATCATAGTTAAAGCAATCAAAATGAAAAACAAGTAGAATATATCTCAACAGTAATCCAAATCTAACAATTTGTCATCAACCCTTGAATTCCCCAAAACCTAACTAGCAAAGAAAACATTAAGAGATGAATAAATTACATAAAAGAGATAGAGGAAAAGATACAAAAAGTTTGAAATCTCTCTAGAACAAGATGCAGATTTGTCTCCCAAAAAGCTCTCAAATCAATCTCTCTCTTTTTGTCTAAATAGAAAATAAGATAAAATCCTCCAAAGTTAGGAGAAAAATATAAATAATATACAAAAGTCGGTTTGGGGCACTTTTGTTAACTTTTAAAACTTCTAGTGCAAAAAGGAAATCTTCAACCTTGATAAAATCGCGATTTCTCCTCTTCAGGCATATGCGTCGATTGACACACAAAGCCTGTGTCGATCGACGCATGATGGAAATATCGACTCCGACTTCATGATGGAAATATCGACTCCGACTTCATGAATAAGATAAAATACGCTGTTAGGGGACAGGGTCGTGAGGATCTTTGCACTATTCTCAACCTTAGACCATTTTTTTTTTTTAAGGAAGATCAAAAGGAGATTATCCTAACTTGTAGTGTTGAAGGGGAATCAAATCCAATGCATACCAAACCCCAAGATGAGAAGTTAGAGTTCATTAAGGGCGGGGTTAACAACATACTTTCTAAACTCTCCAGAAGCTTGAGCCCTCTCCGTTAGACTGATCCACTTACAGTTACCCAGCTAATAAAACCTGCAATCAACCTACTATGGCAGTGGTCCTTCAAGTGTTAGCGCTTTGTGGTTAGTTCCCACGAAAACTTATAGTTTCAAACTGATTTTGATTCAATAAACGTTTTAAACTGACTATAAAAAACAAACACAATGTTAGCAACTACCTCCCTCAGACTTAAACAACACTGTTCCCAATGTTATCATCGATTGAAGTTGGTTAAAGAACCGAAAAAAAAATAAACCGGTTGAAGAATAAAATTTTACCAATTTGCGTCATGTGTTGATCGACACAAAAGCCCTGCGTCGATCGATGCAATGTTTGAAGATTGGATCACCACGTGTTAGAGAGATTTTTCCAAAGGCACCAATTGTAAAAATCACTAAAAAAAAACACGATCAAAAGGAAAACACATAGCATAATTTCATTAGTTCACAAGTTCAATAATCAAAAGAAAACAAGTGACAAACTGACTCAAAAGAAAAAAAAATAAAAGATAAAAGAAACTATGGATAAATGGTGAGTGAGGAACTAGTCCTGGTGGGGAAGCAGCATGCGCAAGAGACGGTGAACGTGGACGAACACAACCGCAGTTAGACAGCCCTGCGATGGCATTCCAGATAGCCTGAAAGCTCTGAGCAACCCAAGTCTGAAAGGCCTCTGGTTCCATAGGGATCGCGAGAGTGGCATGAAGATGATAAGGCTGAGATGGAGCTCTAGAAGTGTTTCTGCCTCGAGCAGAAGTACCAGCTCCACTAGCAGAAGTACTAGTACCACGAGTCGTCTGCCGGCGAATGGTGCCAACGGGTTTAAGTAATCTTGGATGAGGATGAAAGGATAGCATAGCTATGTTACGGGAAATGCAAGTCAGATCTTGTAGAGGCACCTGAACTATACGCTGCTCATTAGATGCAATGCAGAAGACCCAATAACTCAATCTTTCTCTTTTTGTCTCAATAGAAAATAAGATAAAATCCTCCAAAATTAGAAAAAAACTATAAATAATATACAAAAGTCGGTTTTGAACACTTTTGTTAACTCTTGAAACTTCTAGTGCAAAAAGGAAATCTTCAACCTTGATAAAATCGCGATTTCTCCTCTTCAGGCATGTGCGTCGATCGACACACAGAGCCTGTATCGATCAACGCATGATGAAAATATCGACTCCGACTTCATGATTTGAGCTACTCTTTCCACAATGCTCCAAAGTCCCCAATTATACTCCAAACGTTAATGAAACTACAAAGACTTGAAAAGACTCGATAAATACCAAAAATACTCTATAAAAAGGACTTATATCATTACCAAAAACCGGTAAAAACTATAATATATCAATGAGCACCTCGAGTTCTTCAAGTGGGGAGGGGGGTCTTCTACAGAGCCAACCTTTGGAGTGACGCCGAGTGGGATTTATTGCAAAGACTCAACGAAACCCCAATGGTCCCGAATAGGTTTGTTTGTAGGAAAATGCTGTTTGAAATTGGAATCAGGGACAACCTTGACGAATCTGCTGCGCATATGAACTTCAAATCTCTGTCTACCATGGAATACTTCACTTACCCTTCTCTAGCCCAGCAGTTTCTTGCGTCAGCCTCTTATCTGGTGGAAGATTCGCTCTTTGGATCGGAGAAAACTTAGTTCAAGATAGGGAAAAATCACTACTCATTGTCCTATCATAAGTTTCGGGATATACACGGAATAGTCAGAGATGCTTGTAGAACAAGTCCTAGCTGGGATCAAGCTGCTCTTGTGTGGAGGAACATTGCCAATGATGACCTCTACCACCCCAGTCTGTGCAAAATCTCACGAGTCAAGAATCCGACAGTCCGTTACGCTCTAAGGCTCCTCGGTCACACCATATACGTAAGGCCGCAGCCGTGTGAGGCTAAAGACGAAGAGCTGAGGATGGTGTATGGAGCTACTAAAATATTGCTCAATAATAAGCACGGTAGGCAGATAAACCACACGTGGATGAGGCCAGAAGTAGGGTCCTGGCTCCTCGATCAGTTCTTTAAAATAAAATATGATGCCATGGCAAATCTGGATTACCAGATTTGTATTGGAGGGCTGCTAACTCCTCTCTTCACAGCAAGTGGGATTGATCTGAACCTGCATCGGTACTTCCAGAACGTTCTCAAGATGAACTTCGACTATCTGGTTTGGTTACATTTCTTTGAATATCTGAAGTTCATTGTCTACTTCAACTGATTAATCAAAAGATATATGATCAATTCTGAGGATATATACGCGTTAAGTAAACCGGATGCTTATCAAATGTCTAATAAAATAACTAATTTACCTTAACAACTTCACCTGATATAGCGTCTTGCTTACTGCGTAACAAAGTAGGTAAAAGGCTTAAGAAATCACTCTAACTTCGGCGGAAATCTTCGGCAACAAGATGTACGTAGTAATCTTCTGGGGACACTGACAATTATATAGATACCAATAATCAGAATCACCACCAGAGTTTTGACTTATAGAGACACCTAAGATGCAAAAGCGCACACATAAGAAATCATTAAAGAAGCTTAACTCGGATCAAAAAATTTCAATTGTTTATAGAAAAGACGTTGTGAAAAAATTAATGGAAAGGATATGAATTCAGATTTCTTATTGATTAATGGATGTGAATGTGGCAAGATCTTTGGATATTGCCTAAAGATCATTTACTCAAGTTTACAATCCTGAAACTGGACATATACATTTAAGAGCTGGTGGTAAAAGAAAGCTATATAAATTTGAGTAGTATAAACCAACTTACCCAGCAAAATGTCAAATCTCCAAAGCTACACAAAGAGAAATTAGAGAATCTGTAACATCGCGAGAAAAAAAGCAACTTGAATTGTAACAGATTTAGTTTCTCACTCACTGTATTGCTTCTTGAGTTGTTTTGTGTTGTTTATTGCATTCAAGAGCTCGGTGTAGAAGATAGCTCCAATTAAATTGAAGAAACCTGTCAAGCTTCCAAAGACACAACAAAATGATACAATCTAGAGAAATGCTATAACATTTACTCCACGAATAAAGTTCTTCCAGAAACTTACAAGTGGGAGTTTGTGGCTGGTTGATTGTCTTGTTTTACTACTCCACGGATAAAGTTCTTCCAGATACTTCTGCACTGACTAATCATGTTATAGAACATGAATGATAACAAGGGACATACTGACTAATAAACCTTTATCTAGCTTAGTTCGCCAGAGAAGTATTCTTTCTCATGGACAACTCGAGAGCACATCTGATTCAACACTTGACAACGAGGGCTGCGCCTTGTGGAATGTCCATGTGGTAGCAACATTAATGACAACAAGGACTTTTCTTTGATAGACGCTAAAGAATCTCCATCTGTAAGGTTTAAATAGTAAACCTCGAACAAAGGAAACTACATAGTACATACTTTAATGGAAGATAAAGCGAGACAGTTAGTGAGCAAATAAGCAATCAAACTGAAGACTGAAATTAAGGAACTTGAAAAATATTACAGTAGTTAAGGAAGAAAGACAGTATGTAAGCAACGAAGCAAGGAAACAAGGAAGCAATTTAATCAAAGAGACAAGAAGGTAGGTAATAAAGAATTAAGGAAGAAAATATGAAAGCAAGTAAGAAACAATGAATCAAGGAAGTAAAAACCAAATCAAGGAAGTTGGTAAGTAAGCAAGGAATGGAGAAATAAAAGAAGCAAGTAATCAGGAAATGAAGGGTAGAAAATAAGTAAGCAACGAATCAAGGAAGCAACTAAGTAAACAACAGATCAAAGAAACAAGTAAGCAAGTATGCATAGATGTATGTATGTATGTATGTATGTTTGTAAGTGTGCATGTATGCATATATGAATGCTATAACAAGTACGCAAGCAAGGAATCAAAGAACAATTAAGGAAGCAAGTAAGCATGCTAGGAACCATGGTAGCTCGTAAGTAAGCAAGGAATGAAGAAAAAAAATTAGAAAGCAACCAAGCAAGCAAGTAAACGAAGAAACAGAGAAGCAATTATGATTGAAAGTATACATATTTGCATAACCATGGATGTATGTATGCATGTATGAATAAATGCATGTACATATGTATATGCATTCTTTAAGTGATTGTGAACAATCCATACAAAATTCTCTGGTTTCTGAGTTTCTAAGATACACCAGAACTATAGGCTATCGAATTTGATCCTATAGAAGAAAAGTGACACAAACATCAATCTCCAAGAGCAAAATAAAAAAAGAACAAGCAAAGATTGGAGAAAACATACCTGAAAAAAAAACAGCTAATGAAACAAAACATCGCTTATATATATATACTTGGGTGAGCTTCCCATAGTTCCAGACCGTGTACAGAATCTATAATGATTTCGAGGAGGCTTCGTTAATACTGATCAGATCGGTAACATAAGAAATCAAGAGATCGCACCGTTTTTCTGATAGGTGTGGTTTAAAGTAACAAGAGTTAATTGTGGTTACTTTCTAAAGTAACCATGGTTTAGTTAGGTTATCTATGAGGCTCCATCTATATATGTTGTGGCTTGTAGTCTCTTTATCTTTATCAAATAGGTTTGATCAAAAGTTGTGTTGGGAGGGAGAGAAGAGACTCCATCAACATCTCTTTAGTGTAGGTTCATCTTTTATGTTTGCATTTCTTTTGTATTTGGGATCGTTGGTTAAGGAAATAGAGAGATTAAATATCGATTCAAGAGTTTCGGATTACAAACCGTATCATTTTCCAATGGTGATTAACATGAATTGAAGCGGAGGCTACGCTCTCCTCCTTGGGCTGACAAATTTTCCGGCTACAAAACCGCCATAGATATAATCGTAACTCATAATTTGAAGAAATTGCAATCACGAATTTGAAATTAAACCTGATCAGAGTAAAACCTATAATCTCAATTTCTTAGAAAAACACCCGATCGAGACGAAGAAGAAAGCGACAAAAAAAAAACACAATAAACTTCGATTGAGACTAACCGTATATGAATATTCAATAACAAAATCACATAAAACTTCAAAGTCGAATTTCGATTCAGAATCGGTGGAGAAGAAGACACATGCAAAAGGTCTAATTTTAAATTAAACCTGATCTACGAAAAACGCTCGATCGAGACGAGAAAAAAAAGAAAAGAAAATTAAAACACAATAAACTTCGATTTGAGACTAACCGTATTCAACAACTTCGAAGTCGAATTCGGATTCACATTACAGAGGTGAAGAAGAAGAAGACACAGGCAAAGCTCTTCTTCAAACGGCTAATTTTTCTTATTAATCTTGTTTTCGTTTTACAAATGGCTCTTTTTTTTTTCTCCGTTAAATGGAAGAAAAAGCCCATGACAAAGCCCCATTTCAGAAAATTGAAAATTCAAATTTCAACGAGCCGTTAACAAAAGGTAATCGATAATTTACAAAAATTGGTTTATGAGATCTTTTTGGTTAAAGCTTAAACACTATCTAATCACCATCAACAATTACAGTTCGGTTTAGTTTATTTCTATATATAAAAAGGTTATTAGGTAATTCTTTCGTGTAAATTATTTATGTAGTTTTGTTTTTAATTTTAATTTTTAAAAATGTGAAATATGTAGTTTTTTTTTTATTTTTATTATGAGAAATTTTTAAAAATATTACCTTTGAAGTACCACTTTTCAAAAATGTTATATTTTCAAAATCTTTATAAAAATATAACTTTTTCAAAATTATTTATTCATTATATTATTTATGTTTGGATTAACCATGTTGTATTAGAGTTTAGTTTTGAGGGTTTATTTATGTAGTTTTGTTTTTAATTTTAGTCTTAAAAATGTGAAATATGTAACTGTTTTGATTTTTATTATGAGAAATGTCACTTTTTAAGTGTCACTTTTCAAAAATGCCACACTTTCAAAATCATTGCAAAAATGCAACTTTTTCAGAATTATTTATTAATTATATTATTTATGTTTGGGTTAATTATGTTGTATTAAGGTTTAGTTTTGAGGATTTATCGTTTGTTAGGGGTCAAAATATTTTTAGAGTTTAGAATTTTAAGATTTAGGCTTTAAAAATCAATAAATAGTGGTATTTTTGCAAATGAACAATCCCTTATGGCATTTTTAAAAAGTAGTATTTTTGTAATTGTTATTGTTGTTGATTCTTTTGTTGTTAATTTTTTTGGTCATTAATATCGTTTTTATTAATAATATGAATTTCAAAAATTTAGTTTTACCATTTATTTATTTTAAATGTGTAAACGTTTCAAATCAAAATGTATTAAAATTAAAAAAAAAACTATGTTAAATTTGGCTTGTCCGAATATTTTAACTAGAATTTAGAATACAAATAAATTATTTAATATTTTAAAACATTAAAATATATAATCATAAATTTTATTTAAAAAACACAGATTTTGAGAGAGTCAAATTGTAATTATGAGAGAGTCATTAGTGGGCTAAGTGGTCGATTTTGAGAGAATCAAACTATAATTATGAGAGAGCCATTAGTGGGCTAAGTAATTTGGCGTTGAGTGGTCCATTTAGTGGGATAAGTAATTATGATTAGTGGGTTTAATTAAATAGTCAAATTACCATGTCATATTTTATCAATATCATGTCATAATAAAAATGGAAAAATGATTCTAGAGAGGACAAATAAGCTAATTACTTCTCTATTAATATGTAAGGGATGATATTCCATTAATAGGGATGTGCTAAATTTTTTCATTATTTTGCTTATATTTCCAAATATTTGTGTCGTGGACAATTTATTAAAGATTTCCATCTTTTAGAATTTGAATTGAAGATTTCTATAGTTAAAACTTTTGAATTAATGATGCATAAATTTCGAATATTTGTTTGAATATTCTTAAATACCATTGACGAAGAATTTTTAATTTTATAATTTAAAAGACTGTTTGTATTTTTTTTTTTTTTTTTTGGTGTTGTTGAGAATTCTTTTGGTAAAATCTTATTACTTTTGTACACGAAAAATGCAAATACTAATTACTGTTAATTTTCTTATAATTCGCTCTATTTTTTTTTATTGCTCCAAATTTTTTGAAGTTAAATATATTTTTCCGATTTTCTTGTTTTATTGTATAATTTTGATTTCAATTTAAAAATTAAAATTTTTTATATCAATTTATTAAAGATTTCCATCTTTTAGAATTTGAATTGAAGATTTTCATAGTTAAAACTTTTGAATTAATGATGCATGAATTTCGAATATTTTTTTGAATATTCTTAAATACCATTGACGAAGAATTTTTAATTTTATAATTTAAAGGACTATTTGTATATATTTTTTTGGTGTTGCTGAGAATATTTTTGGTAAAATCTTATTACTTTTGTACACGGAAAAGGCAAAAACTAGTTATTGTTAATCCTCTTATAATTCGCTCTATTTTTTATTACTCCGATTTTATTGGAGTTAAATATATTTTTTTGAGAGGCCATGAAAATTATTCAATTGAATTGATATCAAAAAAATTTTGGTCGTGATTTATCCCTTATATAGTTAAGATTATTTGCTAGGTTTTATTGGGATTGTGAAATTGGGTTAATAATTGACTGTGGGCTAAATTTTGTATTGAGTTTGGACTAAATAAATTAGAGAGAATGGGCTAAAATAGAGAATGTGATGTCATATTTTTGAAAATGCCATATTATATTAAAAGTTGGAGAATGATTTAGGTGAAGACACATAAACTCTTTTCAAAAAACCACTCTCCAATTAATATATAAAAGATTTTCATTCATATTTGTTTCTTGTTTGGTTTATGCAAACTAATTACTCCTTCATATTTATTTAACATTTATACCAAAAATAAAAAACTCCTTCATTTTTTTTAGTTGGATTATCAAAATTTGAAAATAAATAACCAAATAATTATGAATATGGTCATTTGCAATAAACTTAACAAATGACCATATTATGGTCATTTAATTTCAAATTTTACGGAGAGTAAGATCGTAAATATGTTGTGACGATTACATCACATGTCTTGTTTCAAAAAGCTTTGTTTTCACATTATGTTACATAATATCACACTATTAATTAATCACACCTTTATACCTTTGTTATATCTTTTGGTAAAAAGTTTTCCATAGCCATCAAATTTACCAAATTTCTCTTCAATAAGTTTGTAAAAAATGATAGTTTTGGAAAAACTTTAGGTTAATGATATTTTTTAAGAGAGATTCAACAAAAGTGGCATTTGATAAAATTTCTATTACGCTTTTGTAATTATTCGGTGGTTATAATTTTGTTTTTGTTCTAATAGAAAGCAAATTATCCCAAACAGACAACATAACTGATATTGTTTTTGACTCATAACTTAATTAAATACATTCTAAATACATGTTACCAATGAGACTCTTTTTTGTGAACTGCTACCAATAAGATTATAAAAATATCTAAACTTGAATAATTGAAGTTTTAGATAATTTACATCATAACTTTTTTTTTTAACTTTAGAAAAAAATTCTTCTAGAGATTTTGAGATAAACAAAGAAGATATAGATACTATCAATTATATTCATTGATCATCGAGAAGTATTCTACTCTTAAACGCTTTTGGAGGTGGATGGATCTTCTATCTTCAATATCGGTCTTCGATGTCAGCCTTCATTTCATCAAACGTTCGACCACGCTGAACCCAAAAAACGAAAGAAAACTAATCTTAGTCACAACTGATAAATATTTAAATCATTTAAGATTCATGTTTATAACCTCAATACGAACAAACATTTTATTTTCACTAAAACAAATTATTGAGATTGAGGTCTCACCGTGATAATGTAGACAAAACCAAATATAACCTTAAAATTTAGAAATGTATAAATATAATCTTTTCATATAATATAATCTTCAAAGATTACCGTTTGGGTTCGTTTAAGTTTGGGTTCTTTAAACACTTGGGTTGTTTTCTAGAGTAGGCTTTGTAAAACAATGGCTCTCTTGCCTCATTTTAAATATATGCATCTAATTTTCAAAAAATAAAATAAAATAAGAGAGATTACCGTTAGCTCATAGGGGGTCATCGTTATAATTTGCTCAGGTTTTAACTCTCCATTAAGAAGACGTGCAGCTAGTAGTCGCGAGTTCTACCAAAAAAAAAAAAAACTCAAAACACAACATATATTTAATAGAAGTTAACATCGAACTGGAAACACTTCTACACGAATACAAACAAGAATTTTAGTCTAGATTTTACAAGGACTATCGTCGATCTCATAATCTCTGAAATTTATGTAGATTAATTCATACTCGAGTCCTATATAATTTTAAATGCGAAGCTTAATCACCAAATATTGATGCACAACTTTTTTGTTTTCTATATTAAACTTAACATATTAGATATTTTTCACCATTAATTCGTAAACCAAAATATGTCATATTTTATAATGGGATAATTGCAAAACCTAAGTCTTCCAAGCAGGACATGCTTAAAAAAAAAATTCAACAACGGACACAACAATAAAAAAAGAATGAAGGAGAAAATAGAATTTACTAACCTTGAGTTGATCAACCAGAATCTCAAACTCGTGATTATACTTTGGTATATCATTTGCCAAAGAATCATATATAGCCTGCTCAAGAGCACTCACCGCATGAACAACATCATTTGGCCAAAAAAAATCATAATCTCTAGCTTCCTTCTTCTTTTTAGTTACACGACACTTGTGCTTAACTGCTTCCAGAAGCTCCTCCAATCTCTTGTTACGATCCAAAGCACAAGTTAACGTATCAAACTTCTCCAAAGTTTTTTTTGTTTTTGTTTTGAAATATAACTTCTCCAAAGTTGACCTATAATTCGGTGCACTAACCACATTACTACTTGCCTGGCTCGTTTTTTCAACTTGTATGATAAATATTTTCGGAACATATTGTTTACGCCTCGACTTCAAAGTTTGTTGCTCCTTTTCAATGTCAGGAAGATGACCAACTCGCGAAATCGTCTTTGCCACAAGCATATCAATCTCATTTCTTTGGATCTCGCTCCTTCTTCTTAATGATATCATAAACATTTTGAACGATGAAACCGGGATGCTCTCTTCGTTTTGGGATTTGCTTATTTTCTGGCACGAAATTCACAATGCACATGTGCTTCACAGATTCAGCAAACACTTCATCACGGTGGAAACTGTAGAAGAGGTATCTAGAATCTTTGAATTCCTGGTTTCCAATAATTTTTTTCTCAACATCTTCCGGACGATAAAACCATTGCACTTCAAGCATCACATATCCTTCCTTTCCTTGTATATAAATATCCTGTCAAAGAAATAATTTGATCATGATAAGGAGAAAACTGAAATCATATCAATTTTCCGCTTCTTTTTTATTTGTAAGTTTTAACCTTTATGATCGCAACATAGGGCTTTTGGTTTACGTCTTCAGGAACCAATAGCACTGAACTCTCCTATTCATAAGAAACAAAAACAAATTATAATGTAACTGATTATATTTTCATTTCATTACGTAAGTGTCGTCATAGATTTTTCACTCATGTTAAAAAAGTTGTTGTAGTCTTTATTAATACACCACTAATATTTAAGTATGAGTCAACTAATTTCATTCTTTATTAATTAATAAATCATATATATATCTATATATAATATATAGATAGTAATATAAAATGGAATTAACAAAAAAAAGTGAAAAGCTTAATTATATGACGTTTATATTGAAACTAGATTTTATTTTAAATTTCCGTAAAGCGATATTGTTAATATTTAAAAAGAATGAGTAATAATATTTTTAAAATATTCACAAAATAACATATCAAAAGAAAAGTTCAAAAGACAATTTAGCCAACATACTAAAAAATGTTTTCAATATTTTGACAATGAAAAACAGCCAAAACAACCTTATTTAATATCAAGAGAAAAAAAATTACTATACTCGCATAAACCCTAATCTCAAAAAAAAATTAATTTATGAATCCTAAATCGAGAAATGGTATGTTCCTTAATTTTGAAAGGATTGGTGATTTGAAAAAAAAAAACGTTTTTTTTATCCTTTTCCTAATTGTTCCTTTTAAAAAAAGTTTGAATTAGTTAGTCGTAAGAAAACAAATTTACCAGTCCATATTTTTTGCCATATAACTCAAATGTCTCATAATGGCATTTCTTCTTTTCTCCCTCCCCACCAGTAAACTTGATCATCCTACCAATTACATGTGCGCAATCCTCTGGTTTCCACTCTAACTTTGTTTTCTTCTTCACCGGCATTTCCTCACAATCCTTCTTCCGCTTTTTCGGCTTTCGCTCCATTTTCTCGGTCGACTTTGAAACCAATAGAGCATTATCTTCATAATCACTCATAAACATTTGATTCAATTGCTCGGTCACCTCTTCGGTGCTAGTTGTCATAACCTTTGAGTTCAACAGTGGAACATCATCTTCATCATTGTTCATCAATACTTCATTTAACTGATTACTCAACATCTCTCTATAAAACTGGGATATATTATAATTATTATCATTAAAAAGAGAGATAACTAATGCATCAAAACATCGTGTAAAAGTTGCGGTCTACTGAACAAAAGTCTATAAAGTCTTAACCTTTTTCAGTTCAGTTCCTCATCATATACCTTTTTCAAGCATCCCTCGGGGGAGAAAACGTATAGATTCTCTTATGAAATTACTATGTTAAACTTTTGTTATAATAAATTATAAAAGTTGGGAAGAAAATTGAATCACCATGAAAACTCCAAAAATATTTAATAATAATTAACAAAAACCCCATCCAAATACTAAAAAAATCTCTAACATATATCCACAATAAACTATTTAATATATGTAATAAAACCTACATAGATTATTCAATATTTTACCCAATTCATACCTGATCCTTGACCAATGTTTGGATATGTTTCAACTTGGTTTTACAAATCAAATTGTTGTGTTTTCTGTAATACTTTTGTGAGCCTCTATCTTTTAAATTGGTTTTAATAATCATATCTATGCATTATATACTAGATTTTCTCTAAAAAATGAAGTAAAAGATAATATAAAAAAAGTTCATACAATAAATATGTTTTATAAATTTCCCTTCTAAATAGACACTTAAGAAGAAAGAAAGAGGTATAAAAGGAAAATGAAAAACAGTTTCAAAACCAAAAAAAATAAAATTTATATCAAATATTATATTTTTCCTTAACAGCAAGAAAACCAAAAGTAGTTATAGAGATTCAACTAATCTTTCCCATTTTGATTAAATACAACAATTCAAATTCTATGAATTGTCATTTGCAATTATGTGCATTAATGTTTATGCACTGTATTTAAAATAGTTGTTTAATGAGTGACCTGTAAACAGTAACGCAAAAATTATCATCTTTTCAATAGATTTTTTTCTTATTTTTCCATTTTTATGTTTTATAGTTTCTTTACTAATTCATTATTTTCTCCAATTTGAATGCATGTTTGAGTCTCTCATATTCAAATTTAATCTTTTATAGTATTCAAATTTAAAATTTAAAATTTGGAGTTGCAAGCATATTGGTGGAAGAAAAACAATAAATATTTTGAGATCTAGCGATAAAATTAATAATCGGTTCAATTATGCCGATTAACTCTGAATATTCTCAAATAAATAAACTAAAATTGATTTCGAATCCAAAGAGACTAGAGTTTAGGTCCGAATTTCGAAGTTATCAAAAAAAAAAATCAATACTATCCACCCTCGATCTTCATGGGCATACTTTCGACAAGACACTATACATTCTTTGTGTATTCAAGGAATACATCTGATATACTCTATATTTTACCTCATTTACTATGGATTTTACTATATCTTATATGCGTTCTATTATTTTTTTCTACTAAAAGAGGTAGTTTTCTCGTATATATAGGGTTTTAGAAATTTTTAATAGGTTGACTATGCTAAAACAATAGAAGGCATAGAAACCTATTCAAAAGATGCAAAAAATATCAAAATGAAAGTTCACTATGCTACAGAAACCTATTCAAGTCAAAGGAACCAACCCAAATCATTATGTCATCAAGATAACACAAATTCTCAAGTTGGACAGAATGTATACACTAGAAGTTTGCCGATAAATGGAAGATAAAATTAGTTTCGAATTGGATGCAACATGGTTTTAAAATACCCTTTGAGTTAACTTTAAAAAAAAAATAGAATTACATCATTTGGAGCTATATTCAAGAAGTTACACCCAAAAGACTGAAAATATGTCAAACTGCCTTGAAGCTGAAGCAGTCCGAAACGACCTAAGTACCGGTCCAGACCATGGGCCTATATCCTGACCAAAATTTGAAGACAATGCACGAAAGGTCATTTTGAGCTAAATATCGGTACAAAAATCCGATCAGTATATTTTGGAAGTTTCGACAAAATTTCTCTTTTTTCCTAAAACAAACCTTCGCCGACTTGGGATCTCTTGTAATACTATATATACTTGTTTTTAGCCTCTTTAGGAGAAAAAAACAGCCACAAATTCAACACCCATCAATACAAAAACATCATTAACGTTTTTCTCTTTGTTCTTCAGTATGCTTGGATTGGAGTCAAGTTGCAATGATACAATTGGTTGCGGGTGAAGGTTACGAAAAGGTGAATATATCATATTCTGCATTAAATGATAAAATTAAGTCTTTTTAACTAACGAACTAACGCTTAAAAATTTTTGGGGACAAACTATTTGTATCGGATTTCGGGTAAGGAAAACCAATCTGACAACGTGGCAACGCGACAACATGGAAATAAGGCCAACTCACAGTGTTCAAAGTAAGCAGACCCAATTGGTTCATTTAAATGGGGTATGGTGACCTTTGCTAGGTGTTGACATTAATTTCAAAACTGTCTCGAGATCCGATTTCGGAGAGAGAACCAAAACCGAGATACAAAAGCTCATCTCCACATCATGCTATCAAGCGGAACGCGTGAAGAACGGGTCCGTCTAATTCACTTAAGTCGCGTCAAGGTTATCCTTGTTGAACAAATCTCTAAAAGGATTGGATAACCAAAGATGGGCCTCAGATTAAAGTGATCTTCGATTTGAAACGATGGAAACCTAAATCAAAAATTGAAAAAACTTAGTGTTCGAATCAGAGAGAGGTAAGTAAGATGCTAGATGTGTAGCTTGATTAACGCATTGGTAGAGGGGTATATGTATGAAATAAATCTAAATAGATGTTTTTGAACTCTTTAGTAAGATATATACAATAAAAAATATTTTTTCATTTTGATTTTACGTATATTTCTATTCCGACAATTCTCAATTCCGATAACTCTCTATTGCGATTACACTTTTCATCTCTGGTAATCATCTATCTTAGTGTGATCTATTCCAATTATACTTGCATCTCCGATTATTCATCTTTCTGTTTGTTATTTGAATCGAACCAAATTCATGATTAACATGGTTTTTTGCTCTTTATATTTTTTTTCTAATAAAAATGAATCATTCTATTTGAGACTTTAGGAAAGATAAGGTATATCACCAGATTTTGTTGGTACATCGATAATGGTCAAAATTAAAGACGACTGAGGTTCACCCAAGAAAAATAGATCCAAATTCTCAATATGAAATTAAAAAAAAAACATATTTTCTTAAAATAAATTTTGGATAGTTTTTTTTTGTTTTACTCATGCTTCTTCCTTCGAAATCTCCGCTTCTGATTCGTCTAACATAATGTCTTCATCAGAATTGTTCTTCTTTGATCCTCTGTTGTTGTGTGACTCTCGAACTATTTGGATAACATCTAGTTCCTGTGACATGGTTCCTTTGGAAGAGTTTTTCTTGTTTGAGATTCTTCTCTCCTTCGTAGAACTGTTTTTCCTCGGCACTTCTAAATCTTTTGAATTTGATGCTTCACTGTCTGTGGAATTCTCTTCAAATGGTTCAGGTGACCGAGCTCTGATGAGGAGAGCTTTGTATGGAGGTTTTTTCGCATCTTGTGTTTTCCTCGATTTCCTTCCTATTGGTTCAGGTGATCGAGCTCTCATTCGAAGAGCTTTGTAAGGCTGCTTCGGATGTGGAGAATCTGCATGTGGTGTTAGAGATTTTTCACTCATTGGAATTGAAATCTTGAAAAATCAGGAACAATAGAAAAAAAGAGAAAAAGAGAGTTTGAGAAATATTTTATAAGAGAGCATAGTGGTGTGTTTTGGAGGACTTTAGAGATTTATATTTATATTCCAATTTTTTTATTCTTCCGTTTATGCCCCTGATAGTTGTTCGTAACAACTTTGAATTACCTTTGGCGCGTAATTGCTAGTTGAATTCATAAATAAAACCATTTGTCAAATTAAACTTGAATTTATTTAACTAATTTAATTTTATTTGAAAACATAGTATGTGATAATAGTTATTTATAAGATTCTTTTTCGTTGATGCATAATAAAAATTAAATAACATGCCTTGGTAATAACGTAAAATTTTTGTTTTCTCTAAATTAAAAATGGTAAAATATATACTTAAAGTTTTGAATTATTAGAACTAGACATATATCACAGGCTAAAAAAGATATAAAAATATATGTATAAATTTAGTTTGAAAATCTTTGGCTAACAAAAAAAGGTTTTATATAGTCAATGTTAAAAATATATAATTCTTAAAATATAGAAAATACTATTTCTATATATTTTTGTTAGTTGGTAAAAGTTATTGGCTAAGATGTTTATCTTTTATGAAGATAAGAATAATGCATATTAGTTAATTTAAAAGATTTTATACCTTATTATGCCAAATACATCTCAAATAAATTTGTTATTTTTAAAACATATATTTTTAAAAACTAATTCTCTAAATAGTCAAGTTTTTTTTTCCCTTTTATGCTTATGTGACTATATAGATTTGGAAACATCCTTTATTTTTATTTTTGTACTCTTTTTAAAAATCTTTCTTGATTTGTTGACAAAACAAAAAAATGAAAAATTTATTTTAAAATCTGATAGCTTATTTTGAGAATAGTCCTTGAAAAATGCAAAATAACGGATTATCATTTTTAATGTTCAATTTCTTAATATATTTTTGGGGCAATTGCAAAAATGCCATTTTTATTGTGTACATTTGCAAGAATGTCATTTAGGGGTGTCCATTTGCAAAAATACAACTAATTATGGATTTTTAAAGCCTAAATCTTAAAATTATAAACTCTAAAAAATGTTTTGACACCTAAAACCCCTTAAAATTTCAAAACTAAACTTTAATACAACATATAATTAACCTAAACATAAATGATATAACAAATTTTTTTTTTTTTAAAAAAGATATTTTTGTTAAGAATTTTAAAAAATGGCATTTTTGAAAAGTGACATTTGAAAAGGAGCATTTCTTAAAAATTCTCTATATTTTTATGAAGCCAATAACATTATTTATTTAATGATGTGTTATTCAAGAAATTGTTTTTTTTAATCACAAGACAGTTTTTTTAAGTCGAACTTCGTAATACGTTTTCAATGTAATGCATAGAACTGGTTTGCCTACGAGTAAATAAAAAAATAACCATATGCAAAAGGATAAACTATTAAAAAGTACTTCTACAATCATCTAATAAACAAAAACAAAAACAAAATTTCCAACCAAAAACAAAATTTGTGACCATTCATTTCTGTTTTAAATTAGTTTTAAGATAGTTGTATGTACCAGCTGTCAATTAATTCATTAAATCCCTTATTTCAGTTACTTGTTTTATAAATATTTTATTTATTTAAATAATGATAATAGTATTAAACAATTTAAAATATTTTGTATGTTTTTATGTCAAATACATCACGAGATATTTCATTATATTTTTAAATTCTATTTTTAAAAATTTCTATTTTCTCTTTTAATTTACACCTCAAAAAATTCCCTAAATAGCTAAGTTGCTTTTCTTTCTACCCCATTAATTAGTTATGAAATAATTATTCCAATTGTCAACTAATCATTACTAGATGGTTGAGCTATACCTTGTACGGGTATGATAATGTGATTTAGTATTTAAGAATGGGATTTATCATTTATAAGAAAATTATATATGTATGATTTTTAATTTTTAAGCTTATATGCATGTAAGAGAATAATATGCGTTGGATAATATTGTTAATATTTTGAATGTTGTTTTCGATTTTTGTTTTGTATTCGTGTTGAAATAAAACACAAACGATATGTAAAATTTTGTAATTATTAAACATATTGGAAAAATTAGATATGACGAGAAGTATATGGACCGACGAAAATAATTAGATTTTTCTTTTTCATAGGTGATTCATCCACACCACTAGCATGTTTGAAGATTTTGTAAATTATGTTAATAATTATAATTATATTCATTTTATTATCATTAATTAATTTTTTTAGTTTTGATTTTCATATAAACTATGATAATTGTAATAATAATCCACATTTATTTTTTTCTTTTTTCGGTCTTTGTTTATTTTTTCTTCTTCTTCTCCTTCTTTTTATCCTTTCATATTTTTTGTCTTATCTGATTTTGTAACTTCTTCTTTAGGATTTTGTTTGTCTTTTTCCTTGTCTTTGTGTTCCTCTTTGCTTTGTTTTTATTCTTCTTTTTTCTTTCTAAGATTATTATTTGCTATCAAAGTCATTAATTTTTTTCTTTACAAGTTTTTCGTTATTATCTGGTTTCTTCTTTAATTTTTGTCTTCTTTTCATTCTTCTTCCAATTTTTTTTATTCCTTATATTCACCTTCTTCTTCTGATTTTTCTTCGTTTTCTTATTTTCCATCTTTGTTTCTATTTTTCTGCTTCCACTTTTCTCCTTTTACTTCTTTTATCGTCTTCATTTTTTTGTCTTATTCAACTTCTTTTTTATCGTTTTTGTCTTCTTTATCTTATTCGGCTTCTTATTTCATTTTTCTTCTCCATTTTTTTGTCTTTGTCTTGCCTTCTTCTTCTTCTTCCCATCTTCATGTTCTCCGTCAGTTTCTTCTTTGTTATTCCTCTTGTTGTTCTTCAGCTTTTTAAAAGTTATTACTCGCGTCCAAAGTTGTTATATTTTTTTCTTTCTTTGTGACTTTTTCATTTTTCTCTAATTTGTTCTTGATTTTCTTATTTTAGTTTTTTCTTTGCTTTCGTCCTCTCTTCTTTATTCTTTCTCTTTTTATTATCTTTTTATATTTCTTCCTCTTCCTCTTTCTTTTTCTAGTTTCATTTAATTTTACTTTTTCTTCTATTTAATAATTTTTTAATTTTTTTATCTAATTTTTCGTAAATGACTTTTTCCTTTTCTTCTAGTTTTTTTCATTGTCTTGTTCATATTCTCCTCTTCCCTTTCAACATCTTCTTCATGTTCCTTTTCTTCATCATTTTCGTCATATTTTTTCTTTTTCAACCTTTACTTATTTTTTTAAAATGTATAGTTTTAATATGAGGATTATTGCTCCAATGTTTATAAGAGTTTTTAAAAAAGTAAAAAAATTGAGGGATCTATCATTGTAATTGAAATGTATTTAGTGGTTCTTTTTACTCTAAATACAGCGGTTATACCTTTCGAAACATATATAGCTTTGTCTAATGTTTCAGTGATCTCACATATAGTTTTGTACACCTCCAAAACCATGTTTGAATTTTTCATTTAGAGGATACCAAACTTTATTCATACTTTAGGTATATGTTTAAAAATAAAAACTCACACGCACTAATTTATAAATATATATATATATATATATATATATATATATATATATATATATATCACATAATTAAATTATAATTATAAAAGGTGCTGATATATGAGCAAAATAGCTTTCATAATTTTTCGTATGTGTAAGAAAAATATTATTTGAAACAATCTAACCCGTAAATTAAAAAAATTTCCCTTCTGGATTATTATTATCACAAATATTAATCCTTAACAGGTCAACAACACAATATGTGGAACAATACAATCAATAACCAATAACAACATCCAATAAATCTCATACTTTATTGAAACCTACTAAACCAATTCAATCCATAAACAACATTCCAACTCAACAACACAAGTCAATAACCAATCCAACAACTTCCGGAATCGCTAACAACCTAGAAATTCGATAAAACAACATCAATCAATCGAGTTCCTAGACCATCTCCTCTTCCTCGCCATGATCCCACGATCACACCTTGTCTTTACCTGCATCACATGGTTATACGAGATGCTTGAGTATTATCACAAATACTCAGTGAGACGGTCATCCCATCTACAAGGCTATACACACAGGCATAAGAGAAATGATACAATACCAGGGTGAACACTCAACAAGGCAAGATACGAACAAACAACACATTCGCCAAAACTGGCCATGCATGTGTCGATCGACACAAGCCACGTGTGTCGATCGACACATCGATCCAGAACCTGGACATCGATGCACTCTGTGTCGATCGACACAAGCCCCGTGTGTCGATCGACACATCGACCCAGATGCTGGTAATCGAGCATATTCTCTCATGGCTCGATTCCAAGCAATTCACCTGCACAAATCCACTCAACACAGGACGAAATACACCAAATAACAACAAACAAACGCATCCTATCATTCTCTTTACCCAGATAAGCCATGGTCACGCACTCACATTGGATCTGAAGGGAGAAAAGAGGAAAACGGATGAAAACGCAAGGAACTCCTCCCCAACACCGAGATCTACACTCTACCCACGAGAGATCACTCCAAGAACGATCTCCCAAGCCTCCCAGACAATCTCCTCTCACAAATCTCTCTGGAAACTCTCTGGAAATTTTCTGGAACTTTCGGAAACTCTCAAAGTCCTAAAAATGCGGCCAACCCCCTATTTATAGGGAAACCCTAGGGTTTCACCCTAAACCGGGTCGCAAACCAACACTTAAATCGAACCAATCCGGTTCGATTTTAGCCTGTGTCGATCGACACAACGTCGAGAACACGACTTTTCACAAGTCCAAAACACGTGTGTCGATCGACACACTCACCCTGTGTCGATCGACGCACCAACCAAAAATTTACTTTTTGGTTCACGGGCGTTACATTATTAACATATCGTAGCATGAGATAATAATATGACTCGTTTAGATTAAAAAATCTATGTTTTTCCTTCTTTTCTCATGAAACCTCAAAATGTATAAAGAATTATTTTAGATTCAATTTACTTGTCTTTTTGCGCATTCTTCAAAAATTAAATTAAATTCTTTATAAACGATGATCATAAAAAATACTAAGTTTGTTTAATTTATTTGGTATGTAATCTTATACGTACTAACCTGTGAATAAACTTAAATTTGTTAAAAGCAAAGTAAAGAGTAAAGTATGTCTATGCTATTGGTGTATTATCTCAGAAATGCAGAAACAAAATAAAGAGAAACATTTAAAATATGATCTATCATATTTTTTCATCCGTCCTTTGAATAAGGAAACTTTAGTCATATTAAACGATCACCAGAGCACTTCTTCTCTCATCAAAATTTCCTAGAAACAATCAACGCTAATATTGTATATAATCATATTAAGCTAATTAATTGATTATAAACGATGATCATATTAATCTAAACGATTACCCGCATGGCTTCATGAGCATCTAGCCCGAGAGACACACTAATAACATCTAGTCAACACTATTCATTGGGTCTTGGATGTTGCTTTTAATTTTATATTTACTTGCTTCTCTGGTTTATCTTTGTAAAATTGGAATGGTGGTCTGATTCAATAAAATTTCATATTTGTTTTTAAAAAATTATATTAACCAAAAATTCCAAAATGGATATCACATTGATAGGACAATAGCGTTGAATCAAATGGATATCCAAGACTATACAAAACATCCCTGAAAGATTTCTATTAAATTCTAGAAAGAAAATATTAGTATCACAAAACAGAGTTAATATTTTTTCTCCTCCATTATGTCAAACTATTTTCCTAAATAATAAAAAATCACTTAGCCTCTCGAATTTAGGGAGGAAACTCGATGGCCTAAACCAAAGATATATACCAGTAAAATTTTAAATCTTACGAGAAAAATGTGTAGATCGAGTTTGATCGATCAATCGAAAAGTTTGCCGCTGCTTCTACTCGATTGTTGTTTTGGTATTTGTATATTTTTTCTATTTGTATTTCTTCATGCGAGCACGAGACACAATTTTCACCTAAATTTACAGAATCAAATCTGCAAAAAGAATTTTACACAACAAACATTTGTCTTTGTCATTACACCAATAGAGGGGTCAAAATAAACATATGAGAAATTTGAAAAAAGTCACAATTTAATGAAACCCAAGACTCTTTTCTTCTTTCTCTCTTTTGAATCTCTCATTTTTTTCTTGTTTTCCTTTCTTGGAAACCTTCAAAGCTTCAATTTATTTTGTTGCACATTCGTTTCTGATAACTTTAATAATTTTTACTGTTTCCGCAAAATCCAAAAAAAATTATCAAAAAGATTTCATATAAGTAATTAACACATAAACTACATCGGTACACTTTTCGATTGATCTCATTCTCTATAGAAACCAACGTCAAACATCATCATGGCTTCCTCAACCAATAAAAGAAACGATTATATTATTTTTCTTGCTAAACAAACAATTATATTACTTGCAACAAATCAGAAGCCTAGACCATTTTATGGAGTTTTCATATGCTTTCTTCAATTTTGTCAAATCTTAAAATAGAGTAACATTCATTGTAAAGAAGTTATAGACTGTACAATTTTTTAACGTTAGTTTACATATAAATAAATAATAAAAACAAATGGAACTCTATATAATATAGGGATCCGTATAAATTCCATCAATTATAGAATATTTTGTCAAAGATTTGTGAAACAAAAATCTAAATTTAAAAAACAGTTATTTAATCAAATGATAGCCGAAGCACTCGTAGTGAAGTGGCGAAAGCCACTCTCTCGGCACCTTGCATCCGGGGTTCGACCCCTACCCCCTGCGAGGGGAAATATGGCTAAGTGGGCCGGCCTTGTGGCCCACCTCGGCTAGTGGGCCGGCCTGTGGCCCACACCAGACGACAAAAAAAAAAATCAAATGATAAGATTTGTGTACCCTTATACATTATTGGATAACTGATTTTTTCAAATTCGCTCATGTGTCGAGAATTATTCTCACGTATTTTATTGTGACATGACTTAAAAAAACATGACATGGCATATGTGAATCATAGCATCATTTTTAAAAAAAATCTTCTTTAACTAAATTTATATTTCTTTCCATAAATAAATTAAAAGAAAACATTGATCAAAATTTTATAATATTTTCGTTTTTCGTAAAACAAGGTTTTAAAATTAATTTTGTCACAATAAAGTTTAGAACACCTTTTTACATAAATATATTATTGCTAAAATTTATTATAAAGAATTAAAAAAATTTTAAAGAAATTTTATTATGTTTTGCAACAAAAACTTCCCAAATTTATAAAAAGAAATACACGTGTTCTTAAAAAAAATTAACTTTTAATACAAGACAATTCAAAAATAATAAAATAATTTAAGATAAATTATATATATAATTTTATATATTTATATTAAATATAATTGTATTTTTACATGCTAAGATTTAAAAGGTAATATTCAACTTTTACATTGAATCGATTAACATTGACATATTATATGTAATTTTTAATAAAGAAACCACTATGAAAAGTTTAATTTGAAAAAAAAAAAAACGAGACCATAGTAAATCATTCTATGACTCAATTGGATCTTTAATTTTTTTTATTTTTTTAATTATATCATATAAATAAAAAATTATTTTTCTTTAACAAAATATAAAAAATTGTACCATAAAAAAAATAGAAAACAACAAAATTTTGAAAAACAAAAGAAAAAAAGATAAAGTACTTGATTTATGTTGCATGGAAAATTATTAATTTTTTTTGTTTACGAAGAGTTGCTCATATTAATCTTTTAATAATTCAATGTCGAATTCAGTTTTTATTCAAAATTCAATGTGAAGAAAATATTTTTTTAGGAGATGACCATATAGGAGGTTCAATATTTTCTGAGAAAAATCTTAACTTTTTATAATATATTGTGCAGTCTAATGTATTAAATTATTATACATTTGATTTGACACATTTACATATATAAAATAATAAAATATTAAAATTAAACTTTCGAAACTTTATATTATTGACAAAAACCATATGTTTGACAAAAAAGAATTAACAACAAAAATACATATTTTCTTATTTCAAAAGTATAAAACTAAAAAAAAAATATAAATAATTTATCAGCGTGTACGCGGGCAAATCACCTAATAAAATATTGATTAGAGAGTTTAGCCATGTCATATTCTTTTAACCACATGTTATCATCTTTTCAAGACATGTCATAATTTTTTTTTCCTAGAAAACCAATAATATTAAAATAACTAAGCTTTTCTATTAGTTGCACTTCTCTTTTAATAGTAAGAGGATTTGGCCAATTTACAGAACTTACGAAAACTTGTTTCGGTATCAATAATATTGTTTAGCTAACCAAAAAAAAGAAAAAAAGAGGATTCGGTAATTTCAGTCTTTTTGTTGCTTTACACAGATTTTAATTATTTACTCCATCCGTTTCAAAATATTTGATTTTGCTAAAGTTTTCACACATATTAAGAAATTAAATTAATGTTTAACTATAAATAAATTGCTTTTTGAGCTAAACAATTAACTTTAAACCAATTAAAATTCAATAAAATCAATTAATATGTCTTGAAATCTACAATTCATCTTCATTATATCATAAAAACTGTATAGAAAATGTAAAAAATTATTCTTTGTGAAACAAATTTTTTTTTCTAAAACATCAAACATTGTGAAACGGAGGTATTAGTTCATAAAATCGTAATGTTTTGTTTTTAATAACTTTTATGTTTATACCCTTTAATAATTTAAGGCAACAATTTAAAATAAATATTTTGTATCAAATACATCTAGAGGTATTTTTTTTATTTTTGACCATATTTTTATTTTAGGGCTAATTTGCTTGATAACCAATTTTTTTTATAATAATTAGACAACTAACAAAAATTAACCTATGTGACATAATCCTATCCATTAGATTTAGGTTAATTGGTTAGATTTTTCATTATAGTTTTTTGTTGTTGTTATTCATCCCGATTTCCCTTAATTTTATTTACCAAAAATATTTAGGACCTTTCCTAAATAGGTACATAGTTAAATTTTTCGTTTTTTCACTAATTTTACGAGAAGTTATATTTAAGGTTTTAATTTATTTTTGGAGAAAGTTTTAAAAGATATTATTGAACTAATAAGGATTAATGAACTGATTATACACTAAGGAGATCAGATTCACATCTGTTGAACTAGACAGAGTGAACTGAAAAAATCAGAAGCTCTAAGGTACAATAGAGCCGTTGGAGCTCAAACAAAGGAGAGCCGTTGGAGCTCAAACAAAGGAGAGCCGCATGTTTGAATTAGCTTATGACCGTTATGTGGGGGAAGGAAGGAAAGCCACATGTTTAAACAGCATGTGATATGTTCTCTCTCTCCCTCTCTATCTCTCTCTTTTGTCTATATAAAGCTTGTAATAGAACTGAAATAAAATAAGGAGAAAATTTCTCTCTTCCAAATCTCTTAATCTCTCTACACTCTTTGTCTCTCTAAACTGAATTTCTAAACATAATCTCAACATTCTTTCTCTCTTAATTCCGCATAATCTTACATGGTGTCAAAGCATTAAGCTCCAAAATCTTCGCATTCTCTATTCGTGTTCAATCTCTATTCACTTTCATTTCGTTTTTCAACCATTCTTCATTCTGGTTCTTCTAACTTTTCTGGAAAACTCCCTTTATCCAGTGGTCAGTAGTATTATCCAGTGGTTAATAAGGTTCTACCCATGGAAAATTTAAGACCAATTGTTGTACATGTTACTCTTAAGGGAGTAAACTCTTTGTTGTGGTCTAGAACGACCAAAACAACTCTATGTAGCTGTGGGCTTTGGGATCATGTCATGAAGAGCGAAGCACCAAAGGTGACGGCTGAAAAGGATGGTAAGACGACAGTGGTTGCTGGTGACAGTGACAAGTGGTTCCAAGAGGACCAACTGGTGTTATCAATCATTCAAAACTCTCTTGAAACATCTCTCCTTGAAGCATACTCCTACTATGAGTCAGCCAAGGAGTTATGAGAGACTCTCCACAAGGTATTTGAGAATACCTCTAACTTGAGCCAAGTATTTGAATTCAAGAAGGCTATCAATGATCTCAGCCAAGAAGACATGGAGTTTACTCAAAATTTTGGGAAATTTAGGTCCCTTTGGGCTGAATTGAAATGCTAAGGCCAAGTTTAGTTGATCTAATTGTGATTAATGAAAGACGTGAGCAAGATAAGGTCTTTGGTCTCCTCATAACCTTAAGCCCAAGCTACACAAACCTCATTAAGCATATGCTAAGGGCAAACAAACTTCCAAGCCTTGAAGAACTGTGTGCTTAGATTCAAAAGGAAAAAGGCTTTCATGGACTCTTTAGAGGAAAAAGGGAGCTTATCACTGCCAACAAAGATTCTACAAGCTTGATGATAGGAAGGTGTGGATATGTGACCATTGTAAGGAAAAAAAAGCCACAACAAGGACAAGTGTTGGATCCTACACCCACACCTTAAGCCAATCAAGTTTAAAGATCAGAAGGCTAACCTCTCCCATGAACCAATGGATGAACCAAAGCATGCCAGCTCCTCAACACAAGTAGATGGCATGGCTATGAATGCATCTGGTGAGTTCGTGAAGAAAGCTGAATTGGATGCTCTCATCAAAGCCTTAAAGGAAAACAATACCACATTCTATACTCACAAATCTAATAATTCTATGGTTGTAGATTATGGTGCATCTCATCATATGATTAATAACTCCAATCTACTTAATAACATAGAATCTGCTTTAGGGAATGTGGTAATTGCAAATGGTACAAAAATTCCAATTAAAGGCATTGGTAATCTTGAGCTGTTTGATAAGAACTCTAAAGCATTCTATATGTCATCTTTCACATCTAATTTATTATCTGTTAAGAGGGTTACTTCTGATTTGAATTATTATGCTATCTTTAGTCATAATGGTGTGTATTTTCATGATACTAAGATGAATAAGGTTCTTGGAAAGGGGTCTGTCAAGGATGACTTATATGTGTTTGAAAACAATGAACAAACCTCCTTGTTATCTTGTTTTTTTAGTTCAATTCTTGCGGATGCTAATGGTTCTATTTGGCATCCTAGACTAGTTCATCCTCATTCTCGTGCATTAGGATTGATGTTACCTAGTATTTCTTTTAAAAACAATGAATGTGAAGCTTGTATACTTGGTAAACATTCTAAATCAGTGTTTCCCAAGTCTTCAACTTTTTATGAAAATTGCTTTGATTTAGTACATTCTGATGTGTGGACTTCACCTTGTGAATCAAGAGAACACCATAAGTACTTGTCACATTCATAGATGAAAAATCTAAATACACTTGGGTAACTCTACTTCCATCAAAAGACAGAGTGTTCGAGGCATATATTAACTTTCAAAAGGTATTTAGTTAACTTTCAAACTTATGTTGCTAACCATTACAATGCTAAAATTTAAAAATTTTGAAGTGATAATGGTGGTGAATACACAAGCAATGCCTTCAAACAACACTTAACCAAGCATGGGATAATCCAACAAACAAGGTGTCCATACACACCTCAACAAAATGGTGTGGCTCAACGAAAGAATAGGCACTTGATGGAGGTAGCAAGATCTATGATGTTTCACAACAATGTCCCAAAGAAGTTTTGGGGCGATACACTAGTCTCGGCATGCTACTTGATCAACCGCATTTCGACCAAGATTCTCAACGATATCTATCCATTTGAGGTATTGAACAAAACCAAACCTTCTCTTAATCACTTACGTGTGTTTGGATGTCTGTTTTTGTTTTGATTCCAGGAGAACACAGAAACAAGCTTGAACCTAAGAGTGTCAAAGCTATGTTCATTGGGTATTCTCCAAACCAAAAGAGATACAAGTGTTATGATCCAGAAACACGAAGGGTTCTTGTGTCTAGAGATGTAACGACAGTGAACCAAAAGTTGGGAATTTTGGTCGTTTGTCGATCGACGCAAAGGAGGTGTGTCAATCAACGCAAGGTGGTGTAACGACCGCGAACCAATTTCTGTGAATTGGTTGTGTGTCAATCGACGCAAGTGGTGTGCATCGATCGACGCAAGTGGTGTGCATCGATCGACGCAAGGTGGATTGAACCGGTTGGTTCAATTTTAGTTGTCGGTTTGCGGGCCGATTTAGGGAAAAAACCCCAGGGCTTCCCTATATAAAGGGGGTGGCCGCGTTTTTGTGGGATTTTTAGAGTTCTAGAGATTTCCAGAAAGTTCCAGAGAGTTTCCAGAGAGTTTTGAGAGAAGGGATTCGTTTGTGAGACTCTTGGGATCGAAGCTGGTGCTGGTTCTTTGCGAATCAGGAGGGGATTTCAGATTTTTGGAGAGTGTTCTTTGCGTTCTTCGTAGTTCCTTCCTTTTCTTTTCCAGATCTAAGGTAAGTGCGTGACCATGGCTTATCTAGGTAAAAGGATTAATCATAATGCGTTGATTGTGTGGATTGAGATGGTTGATTATTTGGAGGATGTTTCCTCTGTGATTTCTTGTTGTTTTGGTGTGGTTGTTGATGTTTTTTTTGCAGGAAATCGATGTGGTGCAGTCGAGAATCGAACCAGAGAGGAGAAGGTTCGATTCTACAGCATGCGTCGATCGACACAAGGCGTGTGTCGATCGATGCCGTCTGTTTAACGTATTGATTATTGTGTGATGGTTGGCTATTGTTCGGTGTTGTGCTTTGTACCTTATGCATGTATGTATAGCCAAGTAGATAGGATGACCGCGTCACTGAGTATTTGTGATAATACTCATGCATCTCTTTTTGCCATATAATGCAGGTAAAGAGAAAATTTGATCGTGGAATCAAGGCCGGGAAGAGAGGATGATCTAGAGTCTCGGTTTCCTATTGGATTGTTAGAATTGCTATGGTGTTAGTAACTCTGGAATTGTTGAGAATTGGTTTAGTAATTCCTGGTTAAAATTCCTGGTTGATTTATTTAAAGGTTTGACTTGGTTTAATTATTTATTGATTTCCACTGGTTTGTTGTGGGTTGAGAACTTATCATGTTAAGAGTTAGTATTTATGAGAATGCTTATTCGATGCTATATATATATAAAAAAACGGATCGGGTCGTTTCAGGTGGAATTGACACATCGATCTAGAACCTGGACATCGATGCACTCTGTGTCGATCGACACAAGCCCCGTGTGTCGATCGACACATTGACCCATATGCTCGTAATCAAGCCTATTCTCTCATGGATCTATTCCAAGCAATTCACCTGCACACATCCACTAAACACAGCACAAAATACACCAAATAACAACAAACAAACGCATCCTATCATCCCCTTTACCCAGATAAGCCATGGTCACGCACTCACATTGGATGTGAAGGGAGAAAGGAGGAAAACGGATGAAAACGCAAGGAACTCCTCTCCAACATCGAGATCTACACTCCACCCATGAGAAATCACTCCAAGAACGATCTCCCAAGCCTCCCAGACAATCTCCTCTCACAAATCTCTCTAGAAACTCTCTGGAACTTTTCTGGAATTTTCTGAAACTCTCCAAGTCCCAAAAATGCGGCCAAACCCCTATTTATAGGAAAACCCTAGGGTTTCACCCTAAACCGGGTCGTAAACCAACACTTAAATCAAACCAATCCGGTTCGATTTTAGCCTGTGTCGATCGACACACACATCTTGTGTCGATAGACACAACGTCCAGAACACGACTTCTCACAAGTCTAAAACACGTGTGTCGATCGACACACTCACCCTGTGTCGATCTACGCACCAACCAAAAATCTACTTTTTGGTTCACGGGCGTTATAACTTTCCCCCACTAACACGGATTTAACCTCGAATCCTGCGACACCGTCACACTACGGTCTCAACTACCTGACCAAAACCCGGCCAGCACCATTTGAGATCACACTCGAATCACACAACCCGTCCTACTAAGGCTAACACTCTCGTCCGAAACCCGACCAGCTTCGCCTGGAAACACCCAGAATGCAACGTTTTCTTATCTGGACTAGGTCTGCCTGATTGATCGCACAACAATCAAACAAGAACATGCCCGACCAACCGTAAACCCAAACTTAGACCAATTATTCGCGCAATAATCAAACAAGAACATTCACGACCAAGATGCTACATATGTTTACCAGGGTCGTCTGAACCTTAAAGAAGGCTCTATGGTTCGAGTCAGACTTTCGAAAGGAGATTTCCGTCAACAAGCCATCCATAATCCAGGATGCTTTACATCGAGCAACCGATTTCGCAAAGAACAAAGAAGAGGTTTGTGTACTAGCTCAAAAGCATGGCAAGTCAAAGCAAATCAGCAATCCTTCCCAAGCCGCGACCTCTCCAAATATGAAGAAAAATAACTGAGGTTCTGAACTCATACAACACGAAGAAGACTTCGATGCAACTTACAACTGTCAAATTGAATCACCAAAATATTACCAAGAAGTCCAAGGCGTAGGAAGAAGCACGTGGACTAGGAGCCAAGGTTATTATGATGAAATGGCGTATTGTGATCACCACCATGTCTTTGGACACTCAACTGTTAATTGTCTTGTGCTAGGACTCAAACTCGCTGCAAAGCTAGCAGCTAGCCAACTTAAAGGCGATATCAGCCTCGAGAATTTTGATTTCGACATCAACACATATCATCCAGCACACATAGAAGACAAGCCCCCTAGACGTGGAAGGCTAGATGACAAGGCGGATCAACCTGGCTTTTGTTAACGAATAAACATGATAATGGAAGGCTCCCAATACTGCCCTGAGACAATCTCTTCCATTAAGACGTATCAAGGGCGAGCTGAAGCCAACATTAATTGGTCCGAGCTATTCAAGCTCCCAAACAATGTGATTTCATTCGAAGAAGAAGATAAGCTAGAAGCCTTTCCACAACAATTCATGGGCGACGCTGAAAAGATCGTTCGTGACGTGAATGCAAGGATTGAGACTTATGGTTTTTCTCTGGGAGATAAGCTTAACGTATTTGCAACTCAAATTCAAAATATAAAGACACGCTTGATCCATCTTAATGATGTTCAACAACAACTCACCCAAGTCATCCAAAATGACGCGAGACATATCCATGGTCTCAAGCACGATTTTGATAGTATTTAGGAGTATTTCTAAGAAAAGATTAAGGGCACTAATGAGAACGTTACAGAACTTACAATGTGCCTTAATATCACTGCAATCAAGGCTCATCAAGCTGAGACAACATTGGCCAGAATAACCAACTACCAAAACGCTGTTGCTAAAAACTACAACTCCGTAGTTAGAACAAGACGTTTTTACAAAGGAGACTTAGTCTTATGAGAGGTGTTCCAGCACACAGCAGAACGAAAAATTGGCAAGCTATGCGCTAACTGGGAAGGACCCTACAAAATCACTAAAGTGGTTCGACCCGAGGTCTACGAACTCGCGAACATGGCAAACGTTCCAATTCGATACTTGTGGAATGTGCGACACTTGAAAAAATATAACAACTAGGATACTTTGCATACTTTTTCATGAAATACAATATGGCTTGATCTCTGTAAAGGGTACGTAGGCAGCTCGTCTTCACATGGGTTCAGTTGTCCCCCTCCTGAAAAGGAGGGAGTGGGTACGTATACTCGTATACTCCCAATTCTCGTAACAATTTTTGTGAACAATCGAAATCTTGTTTACATCCTTTGCGGATTATCTGAGTCTTAACAAAACAAACATCTCGATTACATCTTGTATGGATTACTCAGAGTCTTAGCTAAATCAGACATTCTACACTAACTTTCAATGCTGCTGGCCACAGTGACGAACCTATACGAATACTTTAGATCTGACTATAACATCTTTCGCAGGATTAAAAGCGCGCTATACAAATATATATGTTCAATATCGAGTGGATATGTTCAAAGGGAGCATATGCGTAACCTGAAATGTTCATCCTAAACCCAACATACAAATCGTTGGTTCCATCGCTATATGTTCATTATCAAGCGGATATGTTCAAAGGTAGCATATCCGTAACCCAAAATGATCATCCTAAACCCAACAAACGTATCGTTGGTTGCAACGCGATAACGTGCTCGTTCTTAGAGCGGACTTGTTAATAAGAACTCGTCTATAAACCAAAACGATCTTCAGAAAACCCAATAATCTGACCATTGGTACTACATAACGTGTTCGCTTCTCAGAGCAAGCTTGTCTATAAACCAAAACGATCATCAGAAAACCCAATAATCTGACCATTGGTACTACATAACGTGTTCGCTTCTCGGAGCAAGCTTGTTGATTACAACTTGCCTATAAACCATAGTCGTTGTCACGAAACAAGACCCAACATACAAATTGTTGATCGCGTCAGAATTAGAGTTATTTTTGGAGCGGTTTTGTTTGAGAGAACTCGTCCATAAACCATAGTACTTATTGAAAAACCCAGAGAATAATCATTGGTATTGACACTCAAAAGCCTTTCACTCTGATATAATGCATTTTTAGCGCATTCTAACCGTTGTTTTATAGGTTTTTATCGAGTCTTTCACTCTCTTTCGAGTCATTCTAGGTACTAAAGTGGCTGGAAGGAAAGATTTGAAGTTTGCAATTGGATTTGGCAAAAAAGAAGGAAAAAGGGATCTTTTTGAAGATTCTGCCCAGAAGGAGCACCTGCGCTGGATTTAGGTGCTCCCGCTCCCCAGAAAATCCAATTATGGGAATATTCATGAAACCCTAATTTTGCAACCCTATCTTGGGCCAACCGCCAAGGCTTTATTTAAGGAGGGATTTTCGACCCTTTTGAGCATCACGCAGACATTAGGCAGCCGCAACACAGCAGCAACAACACAACAGAGATCAACGAGTGAGAGAGAGAGAGAGATTCGAATACTTGTCTTAGAGTTTTGCTTGGAGATTTGTCTTCCACGTTTTCTTATTGAAGTTTTCTTAAACCCTAATCTCTTTACTTTGATTCAATGAAGTTTCTCTTATCACTTGCTGCTGTTGTTTGTTTAATCATGAGCGAGTAATCCCCTTGTTAGGTTAAGAGTTTCGATGGGGTTAGAGAATCATAACTAAGCATAGATAGGTTTTAAATAATCATTCGATAATCTCCACCTAATATCGATCTTATTGCCTAGGTTAGATTGATCACCTAGCCTCTGATCTTAGGTTGAATTTACTTATCAAAAGTTTGTAAATTGCTGGAATTGATTTAGGTGGGCGACTTGATCCTTAGCCAACGAAAGTTGAAGTTGGGGCAATTCGTGAACAAATTAACCCTAATCGCTTAATGTTTGATAATCTTTATAACCTCAACGACAGTTAGGGTGTTAGATTGATTGTTAAAGTTGTAGATGCCACGAAAGTGGATCTTCTTATATTTATGGTTGAGTTCGAGATTTGGTCATAATCTTAGTACCTGAATAATTGCTTTGTTTTGATCGTCTAATCCCTGAGAATTACCCCTTGATCTAACGCCTTTCCATTATTGTTTACAACCGATTTTACCTTTTGTTTAGCTTTGATTATCGTGACACTTAAACCTCTTTTGATCGCTTAGCTGAGATTGTAATCCATAGGATTAGAGTGTATTGTTGGTCCTTTAACGAACCTTTACTATTTCTACATCGAATTAGTGAATCTAGGTTTTAATCTTTTGAAACCGGTTAAAACCCTTTTCATCAAATTGGCGCCGTTGCGACGGGGACCAACTCGATACCTCTAATTTTCGTTTACGATTTTAGACTAAGCATTAATCTCGTTCTTTTGTTTCTCTTGCATGTGTTTCAGGTGTATGAACTCAAGGACAACAAGGAGAAATCTTCAAACTCCCCTCGTCACTTTGAGTAACCCTGAGCTTGCGAGACTTGAACAAGAAAACAGACGACAAAGGCCTAATCCCGCTGATATGAGCGATCAAGGCGACAACGACATGGCAGTTGAGCTGCAAAGGTTGCAAGAGCAGATGGCTCAGATGCAACAGAAGCACGCGCGCGAACAGCAGCAACAACGCACGCGTGAGCAGCAACAAACCATAGGGGATATGGACAATCCCAATGCTTATTACCGGAACCGAGCTGCTATAGTTCCTCCTGCTGTTGAAAGGAATGACTATGAGATCAAACCACAGATGATATCACTGGTTAAGCAGCACTTGTTCCACGGATTGCTTGCTGAAATTCCGATGGACCATATAGAGAATTTCGAGGAGATTTGCTCCACGACAAGCTCTAATGGGATGAAACCGGATTTCGTAAAATGCAAACTGTTTCCGTTTTCACTCGCGGACAAAGCTTTTCGTTGGCTTAAGTCTTTACCTTCTGGATCCATTACGACTTGGGCGCAATGTAGAGCTGCGTTTTTGGACCACTTCTACACAAAATCCAAAACCGCGAGTTTAAGGAACAAAATCTCCTCTTTTCAACAATATTTGGGAGAGTCCTTCTGCGAGGTATGAGAAAGATTTAAGGAGTACAAGAGAGAGTGCCCACACCATGGGTTCACTGATGAAAACCTGTTGGGGATTTTCTACGATGGTGTGGATTGGGACTATAGAAATGCGTTGAATGCTGCTAGCGATGGTGACTTTATACCAAAACCAGGGATGGTGCGTATAAGCTAATTGAGAACTTGGCTGCAAGTTCAAGCAACAAGTCCCAGGAGTATGACAGGACTATGAAATCCAATGGAACGGATTCCACCAAGATCGACGACCTCACAACCAAGATCAACTTGTTGCTCAAAGCGAACCAAAGGATGGTTCACTTTGCAGATGAGAATGGTGAAACACTCGCTGAGGAGATGGTTGAGGAAGGAGACAGTGATCAGCAGGAGGTTATCTATGTGAATGGTCAAGAGTTTATACGAAACCGTGGGTTCAACCAGAATTATAGGAGCCACCCGAACCTCTCCTATAGGAGTACGAATGTTGAGAACCCACAAGATAAGGTTTACCCGCAGCAAATCAACCCCCAAAACCCAAAACCTCAGGATCAAGGTTTCCAGAAGACCTACCCTCAGAACTTCCAAGGCAAGACGTTCCTCCCTTTCCAAGGTCAGAAACCGCAATTCTCTAACTTTCAGGCTCCTGCGAGCTCCAGAAGCACTTCTCAGGATGAGTTGAAAGGAATGATGCAGCAACTAATGGCTAATCAGCAGAAGTGTGCTACTGAGATCAACACGAAAGTGGATGCTATGTATTCGGACCTTAACGGTTTGCTTGAGGCAGTTTGTAACCACGTGAAGAAACTCGACACCCAGGTCGCTCAAACAGCCGCAGCAACCAAGAGACTACAGGGAGTGTTGCCTGGTAAGACGGATGCAAACCCAAGGGAATTTGTGAACGCCATAGAGCTGAGAAGTGGAAGAGTTTTTGATACGATCTCCCAAAGGAACGCACACTCTTCTTGGTCTTTAAACGGATAGATCCTTGGATAAACAAGGCGGGGAAGCGAATGGCTGCGTCGAGGGCTATGGACGGCACTCGGTAAACCAGAACCGAAGGCTAACCACGTAAGGAACGAATGAACTCTTCGGCTAACCACCTCGGAGTTGGCGTGAACACAAGGCTAACCACCTAGTGATCAATTGTGATCAAAGAGCTAACCACCCAATGACCAGTTTGATTTCGTTGGCTAACCACCAAGAGATCGACAAGTTCACAAAAGAACAAGAGAGAAACTTCTTTAAGAAAGATTTTATAAAAGTGAATGATTATTCTCAAAGAAAGTACATGGTTTATATAGGAGGAGAATTAAAGATAAAAGTACTAAAAACAATGCATAGAAAATAACAAAGTTATTATTTTTTTGACTAAGACTAAACCCAATGAACCTTGACTAATAATAACTCCAAGTGTGAACACTTCTTGGCCTCCACGTTCAATGCATCTTCAAGTCAAAATTCCATGCAATTTTAGTCTTGATATTTTCGTGAAATTGGACCGTAAAGGGGAAGCATAAGTCGTGCATCATTAAAACCTCTACTCGGAAAACCCATTGGGACAAAACCGAGAACAGGAAAAAGAGTACGACAACTTATGCTTAACGACCAACCTCAAGAAAATATCGTAGCCAAAATTGAGGTAACGGCATTGTGCATAAGCTGATCTTCTTCCTCGATCCGAATGTCATTAAGTAAATTCTGAACAGCTCCGGCAAGCTTCCTTGTCTTGGACCGCGTAACAGGACCTTCGGGTATGATCAAAACGTCCTCGTCCAAAGCATGCTCGTCCATGATCATATCAGTTTTGCCTGGAGTCGTAAGGGCAGAAGCTGAAAACTGCCCAGAAGGAGCACCTGCTCCAGCGGAATGAGCACCTACTCCGGACAAGAGAGCACCTGCTCCTGAAACAGAAAATGATGCTAAGGTTGCTGGACCAAGTTCTACTGTTGTAAGGCCGAATGAGATCATTGACAGGGTTCGATCTCGTGTCTACAAACCCCCTGTTCCCTACCCAGTACCTCCAAGGAAATCACAGAAGGATTTAGAGGAGGCGAAATGCAAGGAAATGTTGCAAGATTTGACGGTTAAGCTAACATTAGCGGACGCAATTCAGATGATGCCGTCCATGAAAAAGTACGTGAAAGGTTTGGTTACTGGACGGATTCCTTCAGAGCAGAGCGCCATGATTATAAGTAAGAATTGTAGTGATGTGCTACAAAACAAAGCCATTAAAAAGCAAGATGACCCAGGTAAGTTCGTGCTTTCTGTTGATATTGGTCCTGTGCGATTTGCTTGTTCTTTGTGTGATTTAGGCTCCAGCGTGAACCTCATGCCATATTCGGTTGCGTGAAAGGTTGGGTACACAAAATTTAAACCAACACAGATTTCATTAGTGTTTGCTGACAGATCTATTAAGTTGCCTGTAGGAATTTTGGAAGATTTGTAGGTCAGGATTGGGAACATCTTCATTCGAGCGGATTTCGTGGTGTTGGAATTGGATGATGAGCCGAAGGATCCTCTGATTTTGGGACGTCCTTTCTTACGCAGAGCTGGTGCAATCATTGACGTAAGGAATGGGACGATCGGTCTCCACCTGGGAGACATTATTATGGAATTTGAGATGGCTCAGATGCTGAAGAAACAGACCATTGATGGGAAAACCTTTGCCATTGAGGATGATCTCGAAATCTCAGATGGAGAGATTGAAGAAATTCTGGCCGATGATCCATTGGATGTTGCATTGACAAAAGCCGAAGGCGAGCATGGGTATTTAAGTGAAGATACTGTTGGGTTCGCAAGGATTTGGATTCTGGGCAGATGGCAAAATCAATCAAATTCTTGAGACTCGAAACAGAGGGAGCTGACGGAGCACCTGCTCCTAGGAACTCTGTTGACAACCCTTGGAGCAAGCTGAAAGCTCCAAAACTTGAGCTCAAAACCTTACCAGCTGGGCTAAGGTACGCATTTCTCGGTCCCAACTCTACATATCTGGTTATTATTAATGTTTATCTAAATAATGTGGAATCCGCCTTACTTTTATGCGAGCTTAGGAAGTATAGGAAAGCTTTAGGTTATTCGCTAGATGACATCCCTGGAATCTCACCTGAATTATACATGCATAGGATACATTTAGAGGATGAATCTAGAACTTCTGTAGAGCACCAAAGGAGGCTAAACCCGAATTTGAAAGATGTTGTTAAGAAAGAGATTATGAAATTACTAGAAGGTGGAGTTATTTATGCAATATCTGATAGTAATTGGGTAAGTCCTGTGCATGTAGTGCCTAAGAAAGGCGGAATCACTGTGATCGCCAATGATAGGAATGAACTGATACCTACCAGGACTGTCACAGGACATAGGATGTGCATCGATTATAGAAAGTTGAATGCAGCGACTAGGAAGGATCATTTTCCCTTACCATTCATTGATCAAATGCTCGAGAAACTAGCTAACCACCCTTACTATTGCTTTTTAGACGGTTATTCAGGTTTCTTTCAGATTCCCATTCACCCGGATGATCAGGACAAAACGACCTTCACATGTCCATACGGCACTTTTGCTTATCGCAGGATGCCATTCAGACTATGCAATGCTCCCGCGACTTTTCAAAGGTGCATGATGTCTATCTTTACTGATTTCATTGAGGATATTATGGAAGTTTTCATGGATGACTTCTCCGTCTATAGGAGCTCTTTTTCCATGTGTCTGTCTAATCTGTGCAGGGTGTTGG
This sequence comes from Arabis hirsuta, assembly GCA_964056655.1. Taxonomy (NCBI): domain Eukaryota; kingdom Viridiplantae; phylum Streptophyta; class Magnoliopsida; order Brassicales; family Brassicaceae; genus Arabis; species Arabis hirsuta. Next base: position 6,243,921 of record OZ053303.1, on the reverse strand, counting down.
AGCGCTGTGAAGAGAAAAACCTAGTGCTGAATTGGGAGAAGTGCCATTTCATGGTGAGTGATGGTATAGTTCTGGGTCATCGAATATCAGAAAAGGGTATTGAGGTTAATCGGACAAAGGTTGAGGTGATGATGAGCTTGCAACCACCGGATTCAGTCAGAGGGATACGGAGTTTCCTTGGTCATGCGGGCTTTTACAGACGTTTTATCAAAGACTTTTCAAAGATAGCGAGACCGCTTACTCGACTCTTGTGTAAGGAGATGAAGTTTGAGTTTGATGGAGCTTGCCTCGAGGCGTTTCACACGATAAAGGGAGCATTGGTAAGTGCACCCATTGTTCAACCGCCAGATTGGGATCTACCGTTTGAAGTATGACGGATGCTAGTGATTACGCTGTGGGAGCAGTATTGGGGCAAAGGAAAGATAAAAGGCTCCACGTAATCTACTACGCTAGTCGCACCATGGATGAAGCTCAATGTAAGTATGCTATGACTGAGAAGGAGCTGCTGGCAGTCGTGTTCGCCTTTGAGAAATCCAGGTCATATCTTGTGGGTTCGAAGGTCATTGTTCATACCGACCACGCGGCGTTGAAGTATTTGCTCACCAAGAAAGATGCGAAACCGAGGCTCTTAAGATGGATTTTGTTGCTCCAAGAGTTTGATCTACAAATCGTTGATAAGAAGGGTACTGAGAACGGGGTTGCTGATCATTTATCTCGCCTAAAAGTCGATGAAACAGTCCCGCTTGATGATGCACTGCCAGATGAAAATGTTTATGCGGTTAGATCAATGTGGTCCAGACCCTTTACCATTAAGGAGGTCCATTCATATGGAGCCGTGGTGTTGCTGGATGCCAAAGGCAACGAGTTTGTGGTCAACGGTCAGAAGCTTAAGTTGTACCTTGCTGAGACAAACGAAGCCGAAGGAGGATTCATCCCCTTAGGCGATGCACCAAAAGCCTAAATGGCTAATCAAGTCAAGCTAAAGACTCTAACCAAGCGCTTGGTGGGAGGCAACCCACCGGTATGTTTTCTAACCCTTCCAATTTGATTTCTTTTATTACTAACCGTGATTTCAATATTTGAGTTTTCAGGTTTTTACTAAATAAACAAAAAAAAAAAAATGTGTGTTATGGAATAAACGAGGCAAATCGATCGATCCCCACATTACGATCGATCGATCCGGATGAGGAAATCGACATACAAACCAGCGGTCAATGTCAGGATCGACCTGTTTAGTCGATCCGAATTCCAGAGAGCACCTGCTCTCCAGGGTAAAATTTCAAAATTCGGATTTAGGCCCACCGAGAGGTAAGTATTTCCATGAACACTTTCCTTTTATGCATTTTCATTTTCTTTTATTTCTTTTCTCACTCTCTCTTTTCTTATTCTCACACTGAGACGGTGTGAAGTAAGTCTGGAAGGAGTTGCTACTAATCACGTTTATTTTGGATGTTTTTCTATTTTCTTATGTCCTACTTTGAGTCCTACTTTGAGTCCTTCTTTTTATTTGTTTTATTGAGTCAAGACTTTGTAGGGAATTAGGACTTTATCTTATGATGATTTTTGAACTATCTATGTTTAACTTTGTCTCTAGTGAACATTTCTTCAGAGCATGAGTAAAAGGAACAGCTGGAACACTTCCATACACCATCTTCCAGGTTTCATATTGACCGAAAATCCCTCTCGCTATTGGCACTAGATTAGGAAAACGAATCATATTCAGGACTCCTTATTCTTTTTATCACTCTTGTTGTTCCTGAATAGCTAGCTCATTTTTAGTTAGTCCCTCCTTAACCTTAACCTCTTTTCAAGCCTCTTGCATTCTTGTTACTTCATTATCATATGTGCAGCATATGCGCAAAAGGGCCAGAGAGAATTGGGTCGACACTGCCTTTAAATCACTCTTTCTGAAGAACGAGAGCACAGATTCCCAGAAGGAGCACCTACTCCTATTTTCAGAAGATGGTTTTACAACAAGGTGGAACAAAAATCCACAAAGGAGGAACGATATTGATGAGCTCCACTTGGGTATGTACAACAACTCTGATATTTTCGTGTTTAAGAGACATACACTTGTAATGAAAAACCCTCTTCATCATCATTCCTTATTCAAAAAATAAATAAATAAATTTTACAACAGATGATGGAGAGTGGTAAATCTGTGAATTGGAAATGTCTCTCTGCACAGCGAGTGTACCAAAGGTGGACGGAGGCAACATGAGTTGGTTGGAAGATTTGGAGAAGAAAGAGTGGTTTAGAGAACGTGGATATCAATGTACCCGTTCTCTCTTGCAATTTTGTGCAATATCCTGCATTCACTACGAAACATCGGGTAACCATTAAACATTTTAAACACTTTGAACTCCACCTCTAAATGGCCTTAAACCCTTTAGCGTCGTCTACCCTAAATGGTGCCATTAGCGAGAACCTCACGCAACTTTGAATGCGTTGAGTTTGTGTTTGGGAAATGGAACTTGGTTGAGAAATGTGTTGAGGATGTTTTGGTAAAGCCTTGTTATTCGTAATCTGAATTATGTGGTCTGCAGATTGAAGGATTTAAACTCGGTTCACTGAGGATAAAAGAGTTCCCGCGTTTTCAAACCTTTCTCCTTCACTTGGTCTTGAATTTGTTTGAGGACAAACAAAGATCTAAGTCTGGGAGAATTGATATAATGCGTTTTTAGCGCATTCTAACCGTTGTTTTATAGGTTTTTATCACGTCTTTCACTCTCTTTCGAGTCATTCTAGGTACTAAAGTGGCTGGAAGCAAAGATTTGAAGTTTGCAATTGGATTTGGCGAAAAAGAAGGAAAAAGGGATCTTTTTGAAGATTCTGCCCAGAAGGAGCACCTGCGCTGGATTTAGGTGCTCCCGCTCCCCAGAAAATCCAATTATGGGAATATTCACTAAACCCTAATTTTGCAACCCTATCTTGGGCCAACCGCCAAGGCTTTATTTAAGGAGGGATTTTCGACCCTTTTGAGCATCACGCAGACATTAGGCAGCCGCAACACAGCAGCAACAACACAACAGAGATCAACGAGTGAGAGAGAGAGAGATTCGAATACTTGTCTTAGAGTTTTGCTTGGAGATTTATCTTCCACGTTTTCTTATTGAAGTTTTCTTAAACCCTAATCTCTTTACTTTGATTCAATGAAGTTTCTCTTATCACTTGCTGCTGTTGTTTGTTTAATCATGAGCGATTAATCCCCTTGTTAGGTTAAGGGTTTCGATGGGGTTAGAGAATCATAACTAAGCATAGATAGGTTTTAAATAATCATTCGATAATCTCCACCTAATATCGATCTTATTGCCTAGGTTAGATTGATCACCTAGCCTCTGATCTTAGGTTGAATTTACTTATCAAAAGTTTGTAAATTGCTGGAATTGATTTAGGTGGGCGACTTGATCCTTAGCCAACGAAAGTTGAAGTTGGGGCAATTCGTGAACAAATTAACCCTACTCGCTTAATGCTTGATAATCTTTATAACCTCAACGACAGTTAGGGTGTTACATTGATTGTTAAAGTTGTAGATGCCACGAAAGTGGATCTTCTTATATTTATGGTTGAGTTCGAGATTTGGTCATAATCTCAGTACCTGAATAATTGCTTGGTTTTGATCGTCTAATCCCTGAGAATTACCCCTTGATCTAACGCCTTTCCATTATTGTTTACAACTGATTCTACCTTTTGTTTAGCTTTGATTATCGTGACACTTAAACCTCTTTTGATCGCTTAGCTGAGATTGTAATCCATAGGATTAGAGTGTATTGCTGATCCCTTAACGAACCTTTACTATTTCTACATCGAATTAGTGAATCTAGGTTTTAATCTTTTGAAACCGGTTAAAACCCTTTTCATCACACTCTAAAATAGACTTGTTGTCGAAAAAAGTAATTGCCAAACATCTCGACAACATCAAAACAACGATCTCGCCCTAATAAAGGGAGATGCTTGAACAACTTATCATGTTATCTTTACTCTTGATATATAGAATCAAAAATTTGACCTATCATAAGAGAGAATCATCACAAAATCAAAATCCAGAAGATAACAATATCAAAAGCCACGTTCATAATTCATCTCGCATCATTCTTCAACATGAGGGGTGAAGCCAAGAGTGTGACTCGGAGTCAGAGAAAGCCAACTCGACAAAAAACATCAAACTCGACATCGATTCAATCACAAAAAATCCTTCTATGCGATAAAACTCACGAAGGAGAGACTTCACAAAGAAGAGAACTTGCTAAAGAGAGATCTCGGCAAAGGAACCTCAGTGGGACCTTCTTCTTAAAGTTGATCTTGGCACAAAGAGAAACCTCACCAAGAAGAAACCTTGCCAAAGAGAGATCTAGGCGGGCCCTTCTTCTTAAAGTTGATCTCGGCAAAAGAGAAACCTCGGCAAGCTCTCAAATCAACATTGGCAAATACAAAATCACCTCGATAAATCCAACTAATTCAATCTTGAAGTAAGCTTGGATGGAAATCAAACTTGGCGAGCTCTCAAATCCTCTTTGATACGACAAGCTTGGCAAGCATTCGACTCCTTCTCGACACAAGACAACTCCAAATGAGTTACAATTCTATTTGTATAAGTTTTATTCTGGTCGCTATATATCCATTGTTGGAGCGGATACGTTTACAGAAATGTATCCATAAACCAAATATGGCTTCGTCAAAAGAATTCTCACGTGACATATCAATCTCGAGCTAGGAGTACTTTGACCTAGGTGGGATTCTTCAATCAGACTTCTAAGGAACCAACAACCAAACTCGAGCCTCGATTCACCGCAACTCTACTTCAACTCTACAATCTGCCTCGCCAAACTCTAAAAATCCATCTTGGCGTCAATACTACTTCACGGTTAACCTCGCCAAGTAGTCAACAATCTCACATCACCAAAACATGAAACTTGATCAAAGCAACGAGTCACTTCCGCAATGATTTACTTCTCTTTGATGTCGGCACGCTAACCTCCTTGATGACGTACTCGGCGAAATCACTTAGCCAAATTCACGAGAAGAGATGTTGGCTCCACTTACGAATTGAAGTCGGCACAATACGATCTAGACGAGAGCAAAGGTTAACTCGGAAAACGACGAGGTCTCGACTCGACCTTTATTCAATGCTACCCAAAATCAATAGATTCACCTCGACGAGGTCTTGTCCTCTGTAAAACGTGAATCCACTAGACCCTTCTCGGCATCTCGGCTAAGCTTCACGTCAACAAGATCAAATCAATCTTGGCAGCTTGACAATCCTTAACGATGACATCTCCAACCAATAAGCTCGGCAAAATTAGACTTGATGAATTGTTAAACCGATCTCGGCACCAAAACAAAGACCTCTGCAAAGTAACACGGAAAGGTCGGCACGACAGCCACCCAAGATCGGATTCATGTCAGCACAGTTCCACGATAAGAGTCTCGACGATTCAAGTCACCTTGGCGTGAGATTCTCCTCATCACTTTGCCAATGTCTAGTCGTCGGCAAAAAGAAATAAGAATCCAATCTCGGCAAACCTCCCCTGAATCGGCCACGACGACAAAGACAAATTCACCTTGGCAATATACTAACGAGCTCGGTTCAGTGATGAATAAGAAGATATTTGAGTCAGCTTTCCAATAAAGTAAAAATCATATCATTCGGAGTTGCGTATATTGATATATCATGGTTTTTACCCGTTTTTCATCATGATATAGGTCCGTTTTATCGAGTCTTTTTGTTGTTTTCCTATTTTTTTAGAGTCTTTGTAGGTCAATGATCGATTGGAGCATAATGGGAGCTTTTGAGAGTTTTTGGAGCATCAAGGAAACCTGAGCCGAAATGATCAAGTCGAAGTCGAGTTTTCATGGCTGTCTCGATCGACACACATGTCTGATGCGAGAAGATTGCAAGTTTTGAAGAAATTCCGCTTTTGCCCAAAAAGCCTAGAAGTTTATACACAAAGCCCGATCCGTATATGACATATTATATATAGTTTTTCTTTAGGCTTTCATGTTTTTATCTGGTTTTTTTATTAAGACTTGGAGATTGAGAGATTTGGAGAGCTTTTGGGAGAGATTTCAGACTTCAAACCTTCAGATTTCAAACCCTTTGTATCTCTTACTTTTTCTCTTTTATGCAATTTTATTCATTCATAATGTTTATATCATCTATGTCTGAGTAGTTTGCTTGTTAAGTTTTGGGAATTCTAGGGTTTGATGAGAAATCTTTAGGATTGAATTACTTTTAGGATTTATCTATTTGTTCTTCATCTAGATTGCTTTAACTCTGATTTTAGGATTGATCAACTGAAATTAGAAACCCTAGGTTGCTTTAATAGATGCGAAAGTATTATTAACAACCGGACATAATCTTAGATAAGCAAAATTATCTATTCGCAAAAAAATTTGGCTTAGTAATTTTGTGAACAATTGAACCTGAACTTAATGCTTGATTTTATTCACTAAGTTTGCAAAGAAATTTGGAATTTAGGGATTTAGTCATAGATAAGCTCTGCAATAAAAGTTGATTGGTTTTACATTCGTGTTTGAGTTCTAGAATTGCGTTTAATCAAATCCTGACAGTCTTTTATCCTTGATTTCGATTCATTCCTGCAAATTACCCATAGCCTAACTCTTTTGTCTAATTGATTACAGGAAACTTTATCATCATTCACTTGTTTACTTTTGCTTTTCACTTTACATTCATATATTTTTACTTAACATAATTTGAATTAATTAGTCTTTTGTGTGAATTGATTCCCTGTGGATTCGACCCCTAAGTACTACTACGATCTCTTAATTTGAGAGAGTAGCTCAGGGTAAATTTGAGCATATCATATATCAATATACACCTAATTTAGTGAAGACATGTCGGGCTGCAGGAATATGCTCGAATCTGCCGAGCTGGAGAGATGAGAGGCTTGAAAGACCTAGGATTGACATGCAATTTTAGTAAAGTATAGATAATTGAGTAAGCTTTCATCCAAAAGAGCTTTTGAGTCATTCAGACTAACGAGTAGAGAGATACATCAGTTCTCGCAAGATATGCCGAGTTGAAGAAATAACCTCATTTCTGCCGAGGTTGAGAGAAGAGCTCGGCAAAGAGCCTTAAATTTCTTGGATTAAGCTGAAATTTCAGTGCAATATAGATAATTGAGTAAGCTTTCATCCAAAATAAATTTGAAGTCATTTGAAGTAACGGTAAGAAATCTACATCAATTATTGTGGAAATGCATCAATATAGCCGAGATCACTAGCTACGAAGCGACGAATTTGGCGAGTCCTAGCTCACCGTGAGGAGATAATCCGAGCTCTTCATCAAAGATAATATAGGCGGAGCTTACCAATCAAACATAAAAACTTTTAGTGACGAGCTAAATATTGACGAAAACATGTAAGCTCGACGAGAATGACAAAACTCTTGAAAACACTAACAGAACGTGTGACGTCAGCAAAAGACGATTACAATTCCTTAAATGGAATTTTTTACTAAGTACAAGAAAATTACGAACGTGAAAACACAAGAAACATGCGCGTTGAGCTCAAAATTAACAAAACATGGGAGCTCGACAAAGAGAAGAGAAAACTCTCGGACACCAAGCTAAGCTTTGACAAGTCTAACTTATCGGTATCGTATGAAACAAAGCTAAAACTCTGCTTAAGACGGTAGGCTCTGCAAGCTTTCAGGCTCTTTAAGCTTTTACGAGACAAGCTAAAAACTCCCAAATCTCAACAAAACACAAGTCTATAAAAAAGCTAGGCATTTACAGAACATACAAGCTCAACAACCTTGGCGAGATATCAAATTTCTATAACATAAACATTTGAGCTTCTCAGTTTTGATGAAACAAGCTTGAGCTCGCCAGCCTTGGCAAAACAATCTTGAGCTCGCCAACTTTAACAAAACAAGTTGAGCTCACCAAACTTTGTCAAAACAAGTTGAGCTCGCCAAACTTTAACAAAATAAGTTGAGCTCCCAAACTTTAACAAGATAAGTCGAACTCGCTAAACTTTTACAAGACAAGTTGAGCTCACCCAACTTTGACAAAACAAGTTGAGCTCGCCAAACTGATGAGTGGATTTTAGCAATATTTTAACATTAGCATGCAAACCTATCAAATAAAACCTAGCAAGCTAACAACTTAACTCATGATTCAATTGTAGCAAGCGTAGGGTTCAAACACAAGGAAGACTAGGACTCAGACTACTAGACCATGGAGAGATTTCACTAAACTAAAGCATAGATAAAAGGTTTGGTTGTGTGAGCTAAACTAAACAGAGATTGTACTAAAACGTAAAATGAGCAGAGCGAGAAACAAATGTAAATGTAAGGATGGTGAAGGCATTGAGCAATGGGATGGCAACTGATAAAAGAGTAGTAAATCATGGCTAATAAAGTTAGGAGCTTTGAGATGAAGGTTCAGTTTATGAGCATGGGGCACCAAATCAAACCAGTCCACTTTCGTAGCACTAATCACTTTGTTGAGTACAAGGATCTAACTAACTTTCGCTGCTAAATACAAGTACTCTCCATGTAACGCCCGTGAACCAAAAAGTGGATTTTGGTGGGTGTCGATCGACACAGGGCGTGTGTGTCGATCGACACGTGACTTTTTGGACTTGTGAGAAGTCGGGTTGGGCGTTGTGCCGATCGACACAGGGGTTCTGTGTCGATCGACACGAGTTAAAATCAGACCGACAGTTTCGATTTTTGATTGCCGGTTTAGGGAGCGGTTTAGGGGACACCCTAGGGTTTGTATAAAAGGTTGGTGCAGTCGCGTTTGTCCTCATTTTGGCCAAAAACTCAGAGAGAAAGAGGGTTTGAGGGAGAGCCTTTTAATCAAAGGAGTTGTGCGAGGTTTGGTGAATGAGAACAGCTTCTGTTCGGAAGTTTGAGAGGGCAAACGGCTGGGATATTGAGACAGATTGGGGTAAGTTCTTCGATCTCTGCTCTTGATATAGGCGAAAACAGTTCATCATTTCGTTGATTATTCATCGAGTTATGGCCGTTTGAACTCGTTGGGACTGTGCAGATTAGTTCTCTGCAATCTTTTGGCTTCGGGGTTGATTTTCGATCGAACCAGAAGGATTCTGGAGGCGATCGATATACCAACGCGTAGCTGTGTCTGTCTAGTTTCCAGAACAGTCCTCCGTTTTGGTTTTGGACCAGTGGTTCGTCGTGTACAAGTCTTTTTGTAACCGTTGGTTCCATTCTCATTTTGATTCTTCCAGGTGAGTGCGTGATCGTGGGTTTGTGTGGGCATAGGGATTGATGGAATGCGTTTGCTTGGTGTTCCGTGTGTTTGTGGTTGGAAATGTGCAGGTGACTCGACGAATCACGACAGATTCGAGCCACGAGAGGATAGGCTCGTTTCTGGGTTGTCGTGTCGATCGACATCAGGGTGGTGTGTCGATCGACACGGGCAGAGTCATATCGATCGACACCAGGTCATATCAATCGACACCAGGGTTGCATATCGATCGACACAGGACGGAGTCACGGCGATCGACACCTAGTGGTTGTGTCGATCGACACAAGGTCCCTGTACTTGTTTGTGTTGGTTGTTCTTGTTGTTTGCTTGTGTGCTCATCCTGGTATTGTATTGATTGTTATGTCTATACTTAAATAACCCGTAGATGGGATGACTGCGTCGCTGAGTATTTGTGATAATACTCACGCAACTATTTTTGCAATGTTGCAGGTAAAGAGAAAATGTGATCGTGGAATCATGGCCAGGAAGGAGAGATGATCTAGGGTCTCGTATGGTTGTGTGCTGTTGTAGAATTGCTAGGTTGCTAGTGAATTCTGAGTTGTAGTTAATTGGTTTATTGGTTATTGGTTATTGGTTATTGGTTATTGTTTGGATTGTTGAATTGAACCGGTTAGATTTAATAAGTATGGGATTATTGAATTGATTGAATTGGTCTAATTGTTTTATGTTTTCCGCATGTTGTATTGGCCCAATTAAGGATTATTATCTGTGATGATAATAATCTGAAGGGAAAAATTTTAAATTTTTGGGTCGGGTCGTTTCATTTTGGTATCAGAGCCCTTATGGTTCTAGGGCGGGTGATTGATTAATTGATTGTGTAAAAATTGATTGATTGCTGTGTGAGTTTGGGGACATAGATCATCTCTTCCGAGCTTTCAATGAGATTCCACGGTAAGTGTTGTATGATTTTTGTTTTTGTTCTAGTGCTTAGTAATCTGCTGTGAGTGCAGAGTTATGGCTAGAGGTGCTAGAGGCAGAGGTCGTAGGGGCCGTGGTGGCCGTGGTGGTCGTGGTGGGCGTGGGCAAGGACTTCAGAGTGAGTTAGATGCCATGAGTATGGCCCTGGAGACCACGCAGGAGCAGGTTGCAGACTCGTAGGCGTTTCAGGAGGGGTCTGTGGGTGTGACTGCTACGAGTGCCAGTGTGAGGGCTGGTAGGGCTAGTGTGGGTCCCGAGGTAGCTGGTGGTGCGGGGGGCCCAGGTGGGGGTGCTCCCGTAGGTGTGGCCCAAGACCGAGATGATCGTTTGGCAGGTTTGCTGCAGTTGATTCTGGAGCGGTTACCAGGTGGAGTTCTGGTTCCGGGTCAGGCTCCGGGAGTTAAGTCAGGTGGGGCTGGTGTGCAGCCAGTAGTGGCTGGGGTTCAGCCGAGAGTGGCTGGGGTGCAGCCGGGAGTGGCGGTTGCGGAGGAGCTTCCATCCTACCTGAGGATTATGGAGCAGATGTAGAGGATTGGCACCGGGTTTTTCTCAGGTGGTGCCAAGCCTGAGGATGCGGACAAGTGGCGGCGGAGATTGGAACGTAATTTTTGCTCTATCAGGTGTCCAGAGGGATACCGGGTTGATCTGGCAGTCCATTATCTGGATGGAGACGCGTATCTCTGGTGGAGAGGCGTTGAGGCCAGGCGAGTACAGGCCGAGATGGTCTGGGAGGATTTCTTGGCTGAGTTTAATGCCAAGTATTTCCCGCAGGAGGCGGTGGACCGGATGGAGTCGAGGTTTCTGAACCTGACTCAGGGGGATCGGACTGTGAGGAAGTTTGATTTGGAGTTCAGCCGACTCCTGGTACATGCTGGTAGGGGCATGGAGGGCGAGCAGGCCCAGGTGAGGAGGTTCCTCGGGGGACTTCGAGCGGAGTTGAGGACTCGCTGCAGGGCGAGTAAGTTCGCCACGAGGGCGGAGCTGGTTGAGACTGCTGCGGCGATTGAGGAGGACCTCAGAGAGCAGGTTGTGGTGGTTAGTCCACCGGTGCAGCAGCAGCAGCAGAGGAGATCTTAGCAGTAGGCGGTTTTGGGCAAGGGCGGCAAGCCTGCTCATGGTCAGAAGAGGAAGTGGGAGAGCACTTCATAATCCAGCCAGAGAGGTCAAGGTGGTTCGGGATGCTACGGGTGCGGTGGCACGGGCCACAGGGTGGCGGACTGTCCGAAGAGGAGAGAGGAGCGGGCGGCTCAGGTGTGCTATCACTGTAGGGAGCCGGGGCATATCAAGCCCAGGTGTCCTAGACTACAGCAGATGGCGGTAGCAGCAGTGCAGCCATTGGCGGTCCAGCCGTTGGCTCAGATCGCAGCAGCTCCGCGGGTTTTCACTTCGACACAGGCAGGCGGTTCTAGCGCCAGACCGATCACAGGTATATTCCAGACTTGATCTTTTTCTTTTAAATTCTTGTCTTGAATTCAGTCTGTGGGAAAAATTGTGAGTCTGCGTTAGAGTGTCGGGTCTTAAAGCACATGGGGTTTGTGCAGGGACCTTAGTTGTAGGCGGATGTGAGTCCCACGTGTTTTTTGATTCGGGAGCTACGAATAGCTTTATAACTCCGGAGTGTGCGGAGGGCAGTGGGATCCAGAGCGATTCCGGAGAGCAGACGGGAGTAGTTAAGGTTGCTGGTGGCAGGACGTTAGCTACTTTCGGGTGGGCTCGTGATGTGGATGTTCTAGTGGCGGGAGAGTCGATGCCAGCAGACCTGGTCATTAGTCCGGTGGAGCTGTATGATGTTATCTTGGGTATGGACTGGTTGGATCGGTACAGAGTCCATCTAGATTGTCATCGAGGGCGTGTGGTGTTCGAGCGGGAGACAGGAAGGTTGGTGTATCAGGGGGTGAGACCGACTTTCGGGAGTCTCGTAATTTCAGCGATACAGGCCGAACAGTTGATTGAGAAGGGCTGAGAGGCGTATCTAGCGACGATAGTGATGCCGGAGACTGTTGGAGAGGTTGCAGTTGGGGATATTCAGGTTGTTCGGGAATTCCAGGACCTTTTTCAGTCGTTGTTGGGATTGCCACCGTCGCGGTTGGTTCCATTTACGATCGAGTTGGAACCCAGGATGACGCCTATATCCAAGGCGCCTTACCGTATGGCTCCAGCAGAGATGGCAGAGCTAAAGAAGCAGTTGGATGATCTGTTGGGTAAGGATTTCATCCGGCCTAGTGTTTCACCGTGGGGAGCACCGGTGTTGTTTGTGAAGAAGAAGGATGGGAGTTTCCGGTTGTGCATCGATTACCGGGGGCTTAACCGGGTCACTGTGAATAACAGGTACCCTTTGCCATGCATTGATGAGTTGCTGGATCAGTTGCGAGGGGCTACCTGGTTCTCCAAGATTGACTTGGCTTCGGGATACCATCAGATTCCGATTGATGAGGCGGACGTCAGGAAGACGACCTTTCGGATGAGGTACGGACACTATGAGTTTGTAGTGATGCCGTTTGGGTTGACGAATGCCCCAGCAGCGTTCATGCGGTTGATGAACGGGATGTTCCAGGAGTATCTGGACGTGTTCGTGATCATCTTCATAGATGACATTTTAGTATACTCGAGGAGTCCAGAGGAGCACAAGGTGCATCTGAGGTTGGTTCTAGAGAAGCTGCGGAAGCAGAAGCTGTACGCGAAGATGAGTAAGTGCAGTTTCTGGCAGAGGGAAATGAGCTTTCTTGGCCACGTTGTGTCTGCAGAGGGAGTGTTTGTGGATCCGGCTAAGATTGAGGCTATCAGAGGTTGGCCTAGACCGAGGAGTGCCACCGAGATCAGGAGTTTTCTTGGGTTGGCGGGTTATTACCGGAGGTTCGTCAAGGGGTTTGCGAGTATGGCGCAGTCGATGACGAAGCTGACAGGGAAGGATGTTCCGTTTGTGTGGTCTTCAGCTTGCGAGGAGAGTTTCGGGAAGCTGAAGGAGATGCTGACTAGTACACTGGTTTTGGCGTTACCCGAGTCGGGTGAGCCATATGTGGTGTACACAGATGCTTCAGGAGTTGGTCTAGGATGTGTGTTGATGCAGCAGGGGAAGGTTATTGCGTATGTTTCGTGGCAGTTGAGGAAGCATGAGTGCAATTACCCTACCCATGATCTGGAGTTGGCTGCGGTGATTTTTGCACTTAAGATTTGGAGGTCTTATCTGTATGGCGGGAAGGTGCAGGTATTCACAGACCACAAGAGTCTGAAGTATTTTTTCACTCAGCCGGAGCTGAACCAGAGACAGAGGCGCTGGATGGAGTTAGTTGCAGACTATGACCTAGAGATTGGGTACCATCCGGGTAAGGCTAACCTAGTTGCAGATGCGTTGAGTCAGAAGAGAGCGGCTTCAGATCAGGAGCGAGATATGGAGGCTCTGGTGAGCGAGATCAGCACGTTGAGGTTGTGTGTGATCTCACAGGAGCCGTTGGGGTTAGAGGCAGCTAACCAGGTAGATCTGTTGAGCAGGATTCGGGTTGCTCAGGAGAAGGATCAGAGTTTGATTGATGCTTCTCAGGCGGCCGGTTTAGAGTATGTGGTCTCAGCGAGTGGGATGATACTGGTGAACTGGCGGGTCTGTGTACCCAAAGACGAGGATATGAGGCAAGAGATCCTAAGGGAGGATCATTCGAGCATGTTGTCGATTCATCCGGGAGCGACCAAGATGTATCGTGACCTGAAGCGGTATTATCACTGGATCGGGATGAAAAGGGATGTAGCTAGCTGGGTTGCAGCGTGCAACGTGTGTCAGCTGGTGAAGGCTGAGCATCAGGTTCCGAGTGGTATGTTGCAGAGTTTGCCCATTCCGGAGTGGAAGTGGGATATGATTACCATGGATTTTGTGATGGGATTGCTGGTGTCACGGACTTTTGATGCTATTTGGGTTATTGTGGATCGTCTGACCAAGTCAGCACATTTTCTGGCCATCAAGAAGACTGATGGAGTGGCAGTTTTGGCTAGGAAGTATGTGCGGGAGATTGTGAGGCTGCACGGTGTGCCAGCGAGTATTGTGTCAGACAGGGATCCGAGATTTACTTCAGAGTTCTGGAGGGCTTTTCAGGCAGAGATGGGCACTAAGTTGCATATGAGCACGGCGTATCATCCTAAGACAGATGGGCAGTCAGAAAGGACGATTCAGACTTTAGAGGATTTGCTGAGGATGTGTGTGCTAGATTATGGTGGTCATTGGACGGATCATCTGAACCTGGTTGAGTTCGCGTACAACAACAGTTACCAGGCGAGTATTGGGATGGCTCCATATGAGGCTCTGTATGGGAGGCCATGTAGGACACCACTATGCTGGACTCAAGTGGGGGAGAGGAGCATGTTTGGTGCAGATTTTGTGCAGGGGACGACGGAGAAGATCCGTGTCTTGAGGCTGAACATGAGAGAAGCTCAAGATCGGCAGAAGAGTTACGCCGATAGGAGACAGAAAGAGCTGGAGTTTGAGCTGGGAGATATGGTGTATCTCAAGGCAGCTATGTTGAGGGGTCCTAACAGATCTATTTCGGAGAATAAGCTGAGTCCGAGGTTTATGGATCCGTTCAGGGTTGTGGAGCGGGTCGGACCGGTGGCTTATCGGTTGGAGTTACCTCAGAGTATGAAAGCTTTTCACAAAGTCTTCAATGTTTCGATGTGTCTACATGAGTCCGAGGAGGTGTTGGCTAGGATTTCGGATAATCTTCAGCCCAACATGACGTTGGCGGCGAGGCCTGTGAGGATCCTCGAGAGGAGAGTCAAGGTTCTGTGCCGGAAGAGTATACCGTTAGTGAGAGTCGTGTGGGACTGTGATGGTATTGAAGAGGAGACTTGGGAACCAGAAGCGTCAATGAAGAGGAAGTTCTCGAAGTGGTTCGAGAAGCAAGCAGTGGTTTGAGCTCTTTTTCTAGTTTTCAGAGTCTGTAGTAGCATGTTGCTATGATTTTGATATTGTATTTCGTTGTGGATGTAACGAGTATGCTGAGATTTAATAAGATGAGTTTGCCTTATTAAATGTGTGGTTAAGACGTATGTTTTTATGAGATGACTAGTGATGTCATGGTTTATGATGATTGGTAGGTCATGTGGAGGTCTAGCGATAGAAGTTCTATGTGAGTTAGAGCTTGCTTATCGGCTAGGAATAGAAGTTTTACGTGGCTTAGAGCTTGCTCATGTTCCACGAGTGGCTGGAAATGAGATTTGTTCATGTTCTAGGAGTGGCTAGAAATGAGCTTGTTCATGTTCTAGAAGTGGCTAGAAATGAGATCGTTCATGTTCCAGGAGTGGCTGGAAATGAGATCGCTCATGTTCCAGGAGTGGCTGGAAATGAGATTGTAAATGTTCCAGGAGTGGCTGGAAATGTAAGCTCAATGCGCGTTAGAACTTGTCTATTTCCTAGGGAGAGTCTGGGAAAGTGGTTTTATGTGAGTTAGAATCATCTTTTCCAGGGACTCTGCGAAACACCCTGGTGATTGGGTTGTTTCGGATGACCACGGGAGGTGATTTCAGTCGACAGGTGCGTAAGATGCATGTTACAGAGTGATTGCCCCAGGGGATAGTGCTTCTCCTAGGTATACTTGAGGGGACAGTGATGTTTCTCTCCGGGGGAAAGTGGTTCCCTTGCATATACTTTGAGGGGTGAAGCCTCACCAGGGGATGTGTGATTCCTCTGCAGCCGAGCTTGATGGACTGTGTGTCCTGAGAGTGAGAGGGGCTGGAGCATACCGAGAGCTGGATGGACGGCGGTCCTGAAGGTGGAGGGGTATGATATACTTCGAGAGCTCAAAGGGTGATGATCCTGAGAGCAAAGTGTTGTATATAGATATGAGTATGAGCAATAGTATCTATAATGTGGTTGTAAGCATGAGACTGGATGAACCTCGGGGATCGGGAGTGGATCTCAGGTGGTGCTGACCGGGTTGGGTCAGGATTGCAGCCATGGTGAGACGGTGCAATGAGGCTAGTTTGAGCCTAGTAGAACTCGGGGATCAGGTGTGATCATGAGTGGTGCTGGCTGAGGGCCAGGGGTGTGTTGTGGACGTCGAGTCTGGTGTTATTACTGGAGTCTAGATTCGGTTCGAAAAATCCTGGAAGCATATGTTACGCCGATGGTCGTACATGTTCTTGTTTGATTGTTGTACGATCATTTGGTCCAATGCGGGGTCAACGGTTGGTCAGACATGTTCTTGTTTGATTGTTGGACGGTCAATCGGGCAGCCTTAATACGGACCATGGGGCGTGCATCATTGATGTTCCGGGTGAATCTGGTCGAATTTTAGGCGAGAGTGTTAGCCTTAGCAGGACAGTTTGTGGGATTCGAGTGTGATCTCGAAGGATACTGGCCGGGTGCGGGTCAGGTGGTTGAGACTATAGTGTGGCGGTGTCGCATGATTCGAAGTCGAATCCGTGTTAGTGGGGGGGGGGGAATTGTAACGCCCGTGAACCAAAAAATGGATTTGGTGGGTGTCGATCGACATAGGGCATGTGTGTTGATCGACACGTGAGTTTTTGGACTTGTGAGAAGTCGGGTTGGGCGTTGTGCCGATCGACACAGGGGTTGTGCGTCGATCAACACGAGTTAAAATCAGACCGACGGTTTCGGTTTCTGATTGCCGGTTTGGGGAGCGGTTTAGGGGACACCTTAGGGTTTGTATAAAAGGTTGGTGCAGTCGCATTTGTCTTCGTTTTGGCCGAAAACTCAGAGAGAAAGAGGGTTTGAGTGAGAGTCTTTTGATCAAAGGAGTTGTGCGAGGTTTTGTGAGTGAGAACAGCTTCTGTTCAGAAGTTTGAGAAGGCAAACGGCTGGGATATTCGAGACGGATTTGGGTGAAACTTGGTGGGTAAGTTCTCCGATCTCTGCTCTTGATATAGGTGAAAACGGTTCGTCATTTCGTTGATTATTCATCGAGTTATGGTCATTTGAACTCGTTGGGTCTGTGCAGATTAGTTGTATGCGATCTGTCGGCTTTGGGGTTGATTTCCAATGGAACCAGAAGGATTCTGGAGACGATCGATATACCGACGCGTAGCTGTGTCTGTCTAGTTTCCAGAACAGTCGTCCGTTTTGGTTTTGTACCAGTGGTTCGTCGTGTACAAGTCTTTTTGTAACCGTTGGTTCCTTTCTCATTTTGATTCTTCGAGGTGAGTGCGTGATCGTGGGTTTGTGTGGGCATAGGGATTGATGGAATGCGTTTGCTTGGTGTTCCGTGTGTTTGTGGTTGGAATTGTGCAGGTGACTCGATGAATCGCGACAGATTCGAGCCACGAGAGGATAGGCTCGTTTCTGGGTTATCGTGTCGATCGACACCAGGGTGGTGTGTCGATCGACACGGGCAGAGTCATATCGATCGACACCAGGGTTGCGTATCGATCGACATAGGACGGAGTAATGGCGATCGACACCTAGTGGTTGTGTCGATCGACACAAGGTCCCTGTACTTGTTCGTGTTGGTTGTTCTTGTTGTTTGCTTGTGTGCTCATCCTGGTATTGTATTGATTGTTATGTCTTTACTTAAATAACCCGTAGATGGGATGACCGCATCGCGAGATTTGTGATAATACTCACGCAACTCTTCTTGCCATGTGTTGCAGGTAAAGAGAAAATGTGATCGTGGAATCATGGCCAGGAAGGAGAGATGATCTAGGGTCTCGTATGGCTATGTGCTATTGTAGGATTGCTAGGTTGCTAGTGAATTTTGGGTTGTAGTTAATTGGTTTATTGGTTATTGGTTATTGTTTGGATTGTTGAATTGAACCGGTTAGATTTAATAAATATGGGATTATTGAATTGATTGAATTGGTCTAATTGTTTTATGTTTTCCGCATGTTGTATTGGCCCAATTGAGGATTATTATCTGTGATGATAATAATCTGAAGGGAAAAATTTTAAATTTTTGGGTCGGGTCGTTTCACTCCAAGCATAAACGGTCAAGCTCCAATAAGCTCACATAGCACCTCAACAGCACTTTCATGATCGAGGGTCACTGAGCCAAGCAAAAAATCGTTCAGGCATTCAAGCAAAAAGTCGTTCATGCATTCTCACAAACATCTTTCGGGCAGGAAAACGCCTATCAACACAATCCGAGAAATTATTCAAGGATCGAGCTTTAAGCTCAACCTAAGCTTGAGAACACTTCATTTATGACCCGAACCGAAACGATGTTAACCACTTTCTAAAGCCCCTAAATCTACCAACCCGCAGCTCAACATGGAGACTACTCACTCATGGTTACGGAACAAGCCATGACCAAGCTCGAATGATGTGTGTACGGTAAAATACAGAAATAAATGCGATTTAAGCACAAAGACTCAAACTTTAAGCTAAAGGCTGAAACTTTATAATAAAAAAAACTTAAAACATCAAAGTATCAATGCTCTAAGGGTCGATTACAACTACAACGTAAAAGGAACTTGAAAGCGATAAAAGAAAGAAAAATAAGACCTAGGTTTTTTTCAGGGGCTAAGAACATATTTATAACCCCTCATAACAGTACCCAGATCGATCTGGAAAGAAAATGGATCACCTCGCAATGGTCAACAGTTGACCCAAAAAAGTCAACAAAATATAGTAAGGATTGCTCACTCCATATCAGGGAAGTGACCGATATCCAGTGCCTATCCCGCGATCCATCCAGCATTGTGTCGCGACACGGCGTCCTTGTTAGGTGCAGGTTATCAGTCTTCTTCATCGGTTTGTATCGATATCAGGAGATATCGATTTCTTCAACTTATTCTTCAGCCGATATGGCGTGCCTGGTCAAACGGTCGGAGAGTCTTGATGCTCCATCGTAACAAGGGGATAACCTGGAATATCTATGCACTGTTGAGGTCAAAACTCCCCTCGGCTGAAGTCATCAAGAAAATGGCTAAGTGTCATTGGTGAGCTGATTAAGTCAACAAACATGATTGGCGAGCTGACTAAGTTAACAAACTGGATTGGCGAGCTGACTAAGTCAACAAACAGGATTGGTGAGCTGACTAAGTCAAGAAGCTGGATTGGCGAGCTGACCAAGACAGATGAGCTGAATTGGTACGCTGACTAAGTGAACACGCCAATTGATGAGCTGGCTAGGTGAATTAGCTGAAACAGCGAGCTGACAAGATGAATGGTTACATTGACGAGCTGCAAGCTAAAAGAGAGAGCTCGCCAAGAAACTCACTTCGCTATAGGTCGAATTAGGTGCGTTAATCACAAAGACGAGTTGGGTCAAATTTAAAGTCTACGACGACGTGACGATGAGACGGCGAGCCCAAGATCAACAAGGACGAAGTGGCGAGCTCAAGGCCCAAGAGACGAGTTGGCAAGGTCAAGCCCAGAAAAGAGATGTGACGAGCTCAAAGCCCACGAAGACAAAGCCCATGATCGTAGCCGACTTCAATAATAGGAAATCCCTAAAATTTAGGAAATCTTCCTTATCTCTTTAAGAGTTGACCTAACCGTCTCAAACTTGTATAAATAGATATGTACATCTCTTGAGAAAAGAATTCGCAACTTTACGCAAAAAGACTATGTAAAAATTAATAAAACTTTAATTAACAGTAAATGTACTTCTTTGTTCTCGTTTTGGTGGTTCTAGCTCACAGATCTCAATTTTCCTCTAAAAACCTTAACAAATTCGATTGTGTTGGTTTCACCCTCCACAAACTCCATCCAAATGTGTTTTAACCTGAAAAGTCTCTAAGAAAATAAAAAAGACTCGAAAAACATTTGAAAACATTGGTTATAATGTGTTAAAAACGCAACATATCACCAATGCATGGAGGATTTAATCGAAAGAAAAGAAGCTTCATCGTATCTGCCGGAATGGGGATATCTGTAAAAGACTTAAACACACACATATAAAAGAACGAATATAAAATAAAATGATTGTTATAGCTATAAAATAAATAAATACAGTAAAAGTTTGATTGTTTAAAAGCAATCTCTCTCTAAATTGATACTTCTTCCGTTTCAAAATATAAGTTGTTTTGGAAGTTTTTTTTATGTTTTAAAATATAAGTTGTTTTGATAATTCTATGTAATTTTTAACTTTATTGATTATTGTGTGACCAATAGTATTTTGCAGTCGCTTTTTCATTGGTTAAATTATTTTTATTATATATAAGTTGATACTTTTGAGAAGAAAAGTAGTTTCTTAATATTCGTATTTTAGTCAAAACAATTTACATTTTGAAAAAAATATAGTATTACTTAGTTTTTTTTTTGAAAAAATAATAAAAATTACGGATTTCAACATTGAACCAAAAAATTACGAATTAGTCGTAAATGTTGGAAAACGTTAAGGTAATTTGAAAGAAAAATCAATTAGAAGAGTCAACACAGCACAATCGAATTTTATAATTTTTGACGGCTAATCTCAATCTTATTCCCTATTATGTTTTGACGGCTATAAATGTTAATTTTAAAATCATTAGATAAGTTTAATGAGACGATGTGACGATAGGAATAGGAAGAAACAGTGGGGGTGCGTTCCGTTTACGGCTTAGGTGTGTAAAGAGTACAAGTCATGGCCATGGCAGCCATATTTTAGTCACGTGTCCACCTACTTCGCATCAGTGTACATTCTTATATAAAATCTTAATTATATAACACAGAAGTGCACATTTACAAGTGTTTTTTTTTTTTTACTTAATTACGTATATGCACACGCAATCAATACTGCCGCTATTTGCTTTTTTCGATGGCTGCCATAATTGAGATATGGAATAAATTACTAACGCCACATGTTCATAAAAATGGAGTTATTATGTTAAACAGTTATGGATCATCTGGTAAAGTGGAGTACATGGGTGATATTTTACTAATATATTTTTTAGGAAGTTTGGAAAAAACCGTAGTATGATATTATTGTTTAAAATTTTTATTATTTGCAAAGTTTCGAAAAAAAATTAACTTTTATTATTATTTTTTTGGTAACAATTATTTGCCGTACATCTCTTCAAATATCATTCTTATAAATTAATTTATAAACGTTATAAAATGGTTTCCATTTTCATAACTACTTTACTAAACTTCATAAACATGACTTTACAAAACAAAAACTTTATAACATGATATAAACTTTATAAAGTCTTATGATAATTTATAATATTATTTATAAAATTTCGTAGACATTTTTTTTTTTTAAATTGTAAACTTTATAAATTTATAAACGATCTTATGATATAACTAAAAATGGTATTTTAAAAATAGACAATAAGCAATAGTATTTTTTTTTCAAAGTTATATATTGTAGAAATGGTATGTTTGAAACTATTTATATATTTTTTGTCAATAGCGTACATTTTTTTTTGTCAATAGCGTACATTATGCTAATTTAAATTCAGATGATAATACGGTTGATAATACAGTTATGATATTAACAGAGACTACAAAATCATATATCCTGATGTACTAACTAAGTTTTCAAAAAATTGTTACAGCTGTTATATTTTCAAATTCATTTCATTTTGTTAGTATAGAATTCAGATTTTTGGCTTTTCAGACATGGGCTCTTTCGGAAATCTTCTCTGTGTCATCGAAGTTTACAAATATGAATTTCCTGTTTTGGTGTATGCCAAACAGATTTCAAGATTATAGGTTTCCATGGATTCTTTGGTATATATGGAAGACTCGAAATGATAAAAATTTTAGAGGAAAAGATGTTGACCCCTAGAGAATCTTAAGAAATGTCGAAGCAGAGGCAATGGCATGGGAGCAGGCTCAGTGCGATGTCTCGCCTACACTACCCTTGGATTGGGGACCTCCCGCAGACACTACCCGACACTTTACACATGTTTGAAATGCTACACAGATGGATCTTGGAAGGACACAGATACCTTCTCTGGGCTCGGATGGTATTTTTTTTGGGACAATGAGGTGACATTTATGATGGGCGCTTGTAATACTAGAAGAAGTCTATCCCCCCTGCATTCGGAGGTCGATGCTCTTCTATGGGCAATGCAGTGTATGTTTCATATGCAAAAGATGGAAGTCGCTTTCGCAACAGACTGTTTCGAGTTGGTAAAAATGGTGTCTACACCGATGGAGTGGTCGGCGTTTGGTGTACAACTGGAAGCTTTGACGAATCTAAAGGAGAAGTTTAATCACTTTTCATTATCGCTCATTCCGTGCGCACACAATTCTAAAGTCGATAGGCTAGCGAATTGCGCTCGTATGCTTAAGTCAGATATCTTTTATGTAAACACGTTATCACCAGATTGGATCTCCAACTGGTCGTAAATTAGTTTATTATGCTGTTTGACAAAAAAAAATTGATACTTTTGAAGGTGATTCATCTACCATCCACATGTTTTTCGTTCGTTCTTTGTTGATTATAACATAGGGTTTTGATTCCACCTACTAAGAGTATAACCGGTGGATATCAATAGAAAAAAAAGAAAAATAGTAGGAAAATAATTCTTCTCTAACTTTAGGATTTTTTTTTATTAATTCTAATTGAATAAGTAAGTTACAAGAGCAAATAAGAAAATAATACTCTATTTTTTTATACATATAGAAAAATATTTTCTCCAACTTTTATTTCAACTTTTTACTGTTCAAATCTCATATATTTATTTTTCTTTTAATTTAAATACGAATTATGCTCTAACAAGTACTCTCAATATATTTATTTTTAAGGAGTATAAAATCTTAAAATATCACGTCAACTGTTTTCATTAAACTAGAATATATTTTTGGGCGAGTTTTTAAAAATAACACTTTTAAAATATCATTTTACAAAAATGTTACAATAAGTTGTTCATTTTCAAACATATTATAACTTAAGAATTTTTGTAACCTTAAACCCTAAAATTATAAATTTTAGAAAAAGATATTTTGACTCTAACAAATTCTAACAGCATATAGTATCTTAAATAGATATTTTTTATTAAAATAAAAATAAACAAGAAAAAAGGAGAGAAAAGGAAATACCTTTTTTTATCCAAAAACCTGTTTTGGTATCTAATGTACACATGTCATTTTGCTAGTGGGTTTTTTTATTGAGAAACTCTTCATCGTATCTACTGATAGAGATACTCTAAACAATAAAAACTAAACCCTCACATAAAACTAATCCAAACATAAGTTATATTTTGAATAAATAATATAATATTAATAATAAATTTTGTTTTTTGAAAGTTATGGTATTATTGTAAAATAACATCTCAAAAATAATATTTTCAAAAAAAATCTCTATCTTTTTCGACACGATCAACCTAATAGAAAAAAAAAAATGTAAAAAGCTATCGATATGATAATCAAAACTGTTTTTATAGTATTTCTCCCTTTATTAGGTCTTGGTTTCAGAGTATTATTTGGGTCATGTGGTTAGTGACACATTCTCTCATCATTTGTTTTTGTTCTAATTATATATTTGAAAAGAGGAGCGAATTTATAAAGTAAAAGTGTTATAAAGACTCATTGAGTTTATCGTTAATATAATCATTTAAACTAATATAATCATTTAAACTCATTGAGTTTATCATTAATTCATTAATTAAATTCACGTCATGGTCTGAGCATCCTTTGTTTTATGAAAAATTCTTTAATTCATTTCGTTTAAATGAAATCGTAAGGAAGTGGTAACTAGTAAGCCAACAAAATCCTTAAAACATTAGAACAAGTTTAATCCATGTTAGGGTATCTTCAATCCCACTTCAAATTCCATTCCAAATGCTGTTTTGGAGTAAAATCATCTCCAACCTAACTTCATATTCAACTCGAAAATGGTATAAACCCATTTTTTCCTCCAAATATGGAATAATCTCATTTTTCACTCCATTTTGGAGTTGTACTTTTTAATTTATAAAATAATTTTTCAAATTTTGAATAAATTTATTATTTTAGTTTTTTTCCAATTATTACAATAAAACACATTTGGAGTGAACAATCTTACTTTATAGTAGAACATAACATCAAATTATATTAAATAACGATTTTACCTATACAAAATAAAATGCAAATGACATATATTTAATAAAAAAATTAAAAACATAAACGAATAATAAAAATAAAAATACATAAACTATGGGAAAAGTATTCAAATGGTAGTCATTAAATTAAAATCTAGTTTGTTAGTTTGTTTTGTTATTTCTATGTGTGTGTTATGTATTTTTCTTTCAATTATAAATATTAAGTTTAAATAATAATAATTTATGGACGTTTTAGAAAAGAAAAAGAAAATGGTGTTAATTTATAAATTCTATAGATAGAAAGTATAATTAGTAATTAATTATAGAATAAGAAAAAGATAATATTTTTGAAATATTTTTTTTTGTGTAAAAAATGGAGTAATACATTAGAACAAAATTCAATCTCATTTTAAAATAAAAAATGGAATGATACATTAGAGATGTTCTTAGAATAGGTAAACAATAGATTATAATTAAATCTAAAAAAACAATAGAATATAATAGATTTGTTTAACTTTTTTATAGTACTGATTTGATATAATTTTTATTATATTCTCATAGATTTAAAAATATGCCTCAAATTTTAGTGGATTCTATTGAAATTTTTTAAAAAAATTAAAATTAATCAAATCTTATATGCGATTAACTGTTACAATAAAATTGAATGGTTTAGCTATAATATCAATAAAAAAAACTATTTACTATTTTTTTAAATATTCAATAAAAATATTTTTATCATATCAATAAAGATTATTTTTTACTATTTTTTTAATATTTTATATCGTTTCAATTTTTTTTAAACGTATAAATTAAAAAGGTTCATTCTTTTTAATTCACCTCAAACTTTTATGAGATTGTTGTTGAAATAACCTCAAATTTGCGGTCAATTGCAAATGTAACCCCCTCTTTCTCTTTCCTCAAAATTTGAAATAACCAACCATAAAATTCAACTTATTCATGGAAATGCCATTATATTTGAATTAATTTTTTGTTTTTTAAAATCAGACATTCTAAACTATAAAATAAACAACCAGATATATTAACTTATTTACGAAAATGCCATTATCATCAATATTTCCAACCACCATGAACAACCAAAATGAAGCTCTAAATGCTTCCCCAACTAATTAGGAAAGGATAACAGCTTCATTTGTGAGCTCATAACTTCTTCTTTACCCATTTCCTCTCCAATTTCATCTAAAAAACTAACTAAATTTAGTTTTCAAAATTCTTTCTCTCATAATCTATCGATTTTTAATGGTTCTTTCATAAATTACGGTTGGGCTTCTTTGTTAACGGTCATATTAGAAGTTCCAGGTGCTTGAAAGAGCTGAAAACCGAGCTCTACGTGTGAAAAAGAACAAAAAACCGTGTTTTCCGATTTTGTAGACTGCACCAGAAGTCTACTAGTCAACGAAAGGTTAGATTTGCAATTGACCTTTTTTAAAGATATTCAAAGTAGACTGCTCGTGAAGTCTACCTGTTTTCCTTTGATAAAAAAAAAAACACTCGTAGACTTCACGAGCAGTCTACTTGAAAATGAGTTAGTTCTGTATTTGACGAAAACTTTGGCTTTAAAGAGTAGACTTCTCCGTAGACTTCTCTAGTAGACTTCTCCAGTAGACTGCAAATAGAGTCTACGGCAAGGTTATTTCTGGCATTGACCACATTGTTGACTTTTTGTGTAGACTGCATCAGAAGTCTGTTATGTACGGACGGGTTAGTTTTGCGTTTGACCAAAATCTCAGATATTGACCAAGAAAAACATTTATCAGTAGACTTCTTATGCAGTCTACTACTTATTAAATAAATCAGTAGACTTCTTAAATAAATCAGTAGACTTCTTAAATTAGTAGTAGACTGCATGAGAAGTCTGCCGATACATGTTTGGTCAAACACAAAACTAACCTTTTTTATAGTAGACCTCTGGAGAAGTCTACTCAAGAAGTCAACAATATGGTCAACTGCAAATGTAACCCGGCCTTTTGAGTAGACTTCAGAATGAAGTCTACACATTTCAGCAGACTTTTATTGCAGTCTACTGGTAGACTTCCTAAGAGAAGTCTACCAGTAGACTGCAATAGAAGTCTACTAAATAAAGTCAAACTTTAGTCAATTGCAGAAATAACCTTTTTATTCAGTAGACTTCTCTAAGAAGTCTATTTGAAAAAGTCAAATTCTAGTCAAATTATGGTCAAATGCAAAAGTAACCTAATAGACTGCTGCTGAAGTCTACTAGCGTTTGTCGTAATTGCAAAAATAACCCATTACGTAGACTTCTCGATGAAGTCTACTGGTAGACTTCTCTAACTTCATAGAGAAGTCTACTAGTAGACTTCAGAGAGAAGTATACTGATTTAATTTTCTTATAATTGCATTTAAAACTTATTTATAATGAATTTTTTAGATTTTCTTTCTCCCACATGTGTGTTATATAATGTGTTTCCTTCTGTGTTAATTTGACATATTTAGGTTCAATATTTATTGTATAAATCAAATTTCTTGTTTGAGTAGTACCTACATGTTGTTCGTAGACTTCTCTGTGAAGTCTACTAGTAGTCACTTAGTAGACTTCAGTACGAAGTCTACAGCAGATGTTCGAGACCTAATATGTTTTCTATTGTTTTTTTTTTACAGAGAATGGTTCATTTAGTTGTTGTCTATGGAGAATGGGCTATTCAAGATAAGGCGTGGCAATTTGTGGTTGATAATCCAAAAGGAGGAAGACTGTTCTTTTTGAGTGATGATTGCACCCATTGTGATCTTCTTGAGATGGCCAAAGATGAATATAAGCTGGAATCAGACTTGGTGGAGATCACTTATTCACTACCGGAATCAATGTTGCAACATATGGCACCGGATACTCCTCCAATGCATGTCACAAATGATAGACAAGTTAAGAATTTGATTGAGCTAAGTAAAACGCATGTTATACGTCTTTGTGTCTCGAGTCGGTTGGAGAAGGATGATAATGTCAACAATGATTGTGATGGAATTTTGGCCAGTGGTGGTGAAGAATATACAGACGTAGATGCTGAGGAATGCGAGGAAGGAGATGGTGACCACTATGGGGATGATACGGGAAATGATGTCAATGAAGAAGATCATGGTAGTGAATATGGTGATGGGCAAGACGTTGAAGATGGTGATGGGCAAGACGAGGATATAAAAATTGATGGTGTTGGTATCAATGAAGATTACAGTACATACGGGAAAGTAAAAGATGAGGATGAAGATGATATCTCATTTGATGGTGTTGGTGGGAGTGAGCGTTGTTTTGGTGAAGGATTAGGATCAAAAACGACATGGTTTGATGGTATACTTGCCGGACAGAGTTTTGGTAGCAAGGATGAGCTGCTTAGAGAGTTACAATTGACGGCCGTGATGTCAAGATTTGCATTCAAAACATACAAGTCTACTAAGACTCTGTTAGTCGCTATGTGTCGTGTTAAAGGATGCAAGTGGAAAGTCAGAGCTGCCGTGACGAATGAACCAAACCGTTTTTGGGTGACAAAGTATATTAAAAAGCAAACATGTTCACTACCGGACAGAGTCGCTCACAGGAAACGCTCTACTCCAAAGTATATTGGTAGGTTATTTATCGAGCGCGTCGGAATAATTGATAGAGTTACGCCAAAACATATACAAGATTCAATGAAGGTGATGTTTAGTATGAATCTGGATTATTCCACTTCATACAGATCATTGTTATACGCCCAAGAAATGGTGAGGGAAACTGCTGAACATGGATATGAAAATCTCCCATCTTATTTACATATGATCAAGAAAGCAAATCCGGGAACATTGACCGCTCTTGAGGTTGATGCTCACAATAGATTTAAATATCTATTTATATCGTTCGGAGCCTCTATAGCTGGTTTTCGGTATCTTAGACGAGTAATCGTGGTCGATGGGACTCATTTAAGTGGAAATTATGAAGGTGTTTTGCTAGTGGCGGCCGCACAATATGGTAATTTTCAGATTTTCCCTTTGGCGTTTGGAATTGTAGATGCTGAGAATGATGCTTCATGGCAATGGTTTTTTACCAAATTGAGAGGTTGTATTTCTGATCAATACTCGTTGAGCATAGTTTCAGACAGGCACGCGTCCATTAAGAAGGCATGCGAGACGGTTTTCCCTTGGGCAACCCGAGGTATATGTTACTACCATCTTCAGTGTAACATTATCACAAAATTTAGGGGAAAACAGCTCATGTACTTGGTCAAAGGCGCTGCGTATGCATATACGCTTGATGAGTATGACCGATACATGGATTTGATACGAAGTGTGAAACCATAAATTGCAACATACTTGGAGGAAGCGGATCCAAAGCTATGGTCACGAGTTCACTTCGAGGGAGATAGATATAACATAAAGACAAACAACATTGCTGAATCTATCAATGCCGCACTTAAGGTAGCTCGAGGATTTCCCATAACATTTCTTTTGGAATTTATCCGGGAGAAGCTAGGAAGGTGGTTTCGTATAAGGCGAGAAGATGCTCTACGTCTAACAACACGCCATACTCGGGCAGTTGAATACTTGTTGGCGGTTCGTGATGATTACGCATCTCGGATGAAAGTGGGACGCATTAATAATCTTCAGTTTCATGTGAAGGGAGGAGCACGTGACTGTATTGTTGATTTGGGCCAAAACAAATGTACATGTGGTGTCTTCAACATCGAAAAGATACCTTGCTCGCATGCTATTGCCGCTTTGGTAGAGAGTAAACAAGATGTCGGTACCGGTGTTTGCCCGACTTATGGAAGGGATTCTTTGTACTGGGCCTATGCGGAAAGCATTTTCCCGATAAACCCAGTCGGTGAATGTATAGCATCAACCCCATGTCTGCCTCCTAACGTGAAGATGCGTCCGGGTCGGAAGAAGAAATCAAGGTGTCAAACTTGGTTAGAAATCGCAAGGATGAAAGGTATTAAACAACGGAAGATTCATGCTCAATACAATTGTTCAAAGTGCAACCAACCGGGGCATACGAAGCCGAATTGTGGTACTTAGCTGTTTTCAGTAGTACTTACATGTTGTTAGTAGACTTCTCTATGAAGTCGACTGGTAGACTTCTCATACAAGTCTACCAGTAGACTTCATAGAGATGTCTACTGATTTAATTTTCTTATGGTAGCATTTCAAACTTATTTATAAAAATATTCCATTATGAGAAGTACCAAATAACGTCAATACAAGTGAAAACAAACTCCATAATGATATTTTTTAACAGATAAATACAATGAAATCTTATTTAGTAGACTTTGGTGTGGAGTTGCGTGAATTGTTTTGCATGAGACGAATAGCATTCCTGATCACTGGATCAATGTCTTCTTCGTCTTCCTCGATGCGTATTAAGTAGCCAAGGTGAGCGAGAGATCGTCTGTACTCTAGTTCAGTGATCTCCTCCACATCAACATCCGTAGACTTCCTTGATTGTCATTTGCTTGTTCTTGTCTCCCAAATGGTTGTTGTGGCTGTTGTGGCGGCTGTCGGACTGTTGGGTTGGCTCTCAATGCGGGGAGGGCGAGTACGATTTTCCTTGCTGTCATTGCCTTGCTGTCATTGATAAAGTGCAAGTCAAATAACAAATAAGAAACAACAAATAACAAATCTACAAATTAAGTTTCAAACCTGTTTATTCTAGCAGACTAAAGAGTAAGAGGTTTTTAGAGACACGAGAGAGATAGCGAGGAGACGAAAGAGATATATACAGCAGACGCGGAGGGATACGAAGAGGTGAAAAAGGAAGATTTTATCCGTATATTGTTTATGACCGTTAGATTGTTTCTAATCAACGGCCTATGTAAAGAATTAGGTGATCCTCACCTTCATTAATTAGCCAATGAAATAAGTTTGTTACAAGAGAGGTCTACTAGGTAATACAGGAGAAGTCTACTACAGAGAAGTCCGCTAGTAGACTTCTCTGTAGTAGACTTCTCCTGTTTATTCTAGTAAACTTCTCTGTCAAATAAGTTTGTTACAAGAGAAGTCTACTAGGTAATACAGGAGAAGTCTACTACAGAGAAGTCCGCTAGTAAACTTCTCTGTAGTAGACTTCTCCTGTTTATTCTAGCAGACTTCTCTGTCAAATAAGTTTGTTACAAGAGAAGTCTACTAGGTAATACAGGAGAAGTCTACTACAGAGAAGTCCGCTAGTAGACTTCTCTGTAGTAGACTTCTCCTGTTTATTCTAGCAGACTTCTCTGTCAAATAAGTTTGTTACAAGAGAAGTCTACTAGGTAATACAGGAGAAGTCTACTATAGAGAAGTCCGCTAGTAGACTTCTCTGTAGTAGACTTCTCCTGTTTATTCTAGCAGATTTCTCTGTCAAATAAGTTTGTTACAAGAGAAGTCTACTAGGTAATACAAGAGAAGTCTACTACAGAGAAGTCCGCTAGTAGACTTCTCTGTAGTAGACTTCTCCTGTTTATTCTAGCAGATTTCTCTGTCAAATAAGTTTGTTACAAGAGAATTCTACTAGGTAATACAGGAGACTTCTCTGTCAAATATACTAGCAAACTTCTGTGGGAAATAAAAACTTCAATCTTCAAACAGGAGATATTGTAGCAGACTTCTCATACAAAACTTAAAAATTTCAATCTTTTACAGAGAGGGGAAAAAAGTAGAGAGAGAAAACTTGAGTAAGAAGTCGAATTGGTGTTCCTGTTTGCTACGGCGAGGCATCGGCTCTGGGTATTCTCGGATTTGGTGGTTGATTTGGACTCCGGCGAGATGATTCGTCTTCATCTCCAGTTTTCGGCGTCTCCTCTTCGAATCGATCTCTGTTCCTTTGAGTGAGAAAGTTCTGGTAGTACCTGCACAACGAGAAACAAACATGTTGACTAAGAGTTACTAAGAGTTTACCTGTTATGACAATACAGCAGAGATGTTGACTAAGAGTTTACCTGAAAATTCTCTCGACAACTGCCTCATACAACAAAAAGTTCTCTCCGTTTTGTGAATTTTTTCGGGCATAGTTGTCGATGGCCCTGTCGATTGGTCATCTCGCAACAGAGAAACAGATTTCAGATTAGTGCTGCACAATTTTAGATTGGTGTTTGAATCGACATGTATGCAGTTAGAAGTATGTGGGTTTGTAACAATGATCTATACGCTCCTCAAGAGAAACAGGGTTGGTCATGGAACTTACAAGAGATTTCCTCCCATTATCGTGTAGTCAGCGATCTCCTGAGGGGCTTCAGTGGTTGTAGTTGGTTCATACAGAAAGGGAAAGAGAAAAGGAGTCAGACAGTGAGTTAGAAGTCAGAAAGGGAACATCTTGGACAGCGGAAGACAAAGATACTTACATGGATCTGAGGAGAAGTCAATGCTATATCCAACCCTCTCGCGAGGGAACCGAATTTCAGATGTAGCAGAGGAAGAATCCAGTTGCAGATTTGGAGATCGATACGGAGAGGCCATGATAGGTGATTGATTGAGATTTTAAGTTTTTGTTTCGCAAAAGAGGAGAAAGTGAGGAGCTTCGTTGGTTCGGAACCTAGGGTTTTCAGATAAAAGAATGGTTGACGGTTCTTTTTTGTTTAGATAAATGTAAATAGAGAAACCGTGATATTTGATTAAATCTAGTAGAAAAGTCTACCGGAGAAGTCTACAAGAGAAGTCTACAAGGGAAGCGTACAGCAGCAGATGTCTACTAGAGAAGTCTACCGGAGAAGTCTACTAGAGAAGTCTACTAGAGAAGCGTACACGAGAACATTAATGTACAGAAGCAGATGTCTACCGGTGAAGTCTACAAGAGAAGTCTACAAGATTCTGATCAATACAGAAACAAATGTATACTATTTAA
Source organism: Arabis hirsuta (assembly GCA_964056655.1). NCBI lineage: Eukaryota > Viridiplantae > Streptophyta > Magnoliopsida > Brassicales > Brassicaceae > Arabis > Arabis hirsuta. The sequence goes on along the minus strand of OZ053303.1, from coordinate 6,212,037 downwards.
GTCTACAAGAGAAGTTTTTAGAGAGAAGTTAATAACATATCAAATTACGTTAATGTACATTAGTTTGCTATGGCGAGGTATCGGCTCTGTGTTTCTTCGGATTTGGTGGTTGATTTGGACTCCGGCGAGATGATTCGCCTTCATCTCCAGTTTTCGGCGTCTCCTCTTCGAACCGAGCTCTGTTCCTTTTAGCGAGAAAGTTCTTGTAGTACCTGCACAACGAGAAATGTTCAAAATACAAGGAAAATGTCACTCACAATATTAATTTCACCAGATTGAAAACAACAAAAATTTGACTTGTAAAGAATTCGACATTTCATAGATGCTAGATACACATAATGACAGAATTCGACATTCAATACAATACACATGTTGACTAAGAGTTTACCTGAAAACTCTTTCGAGAATTGCCTCATACATCACAAAGCGAGATCCGTTTACTGTCATCTTTCGGGCATAGTTGTCGATGTCCCTGTCGAGATTGGTGTTTGAATCGACATCTACGCAGATAGAAGTATGTAGGTTTTTAATGGCGAGAAACAGTGTTGGTTCATGGAACTTACATGATATTTCCTCCCATTATCGTGTAGTCAGCGATCTCCTGAGGGGCTTTAGTGGTTGTTGTTGGTTCGTACAGAAAGGGAAAGAGAAAAGGGGTCAGACACTGAGAAGTAAGTAAGAACCATGAAGATCTTGAACATGGGAAGTCGAAGAGACTTACATGGATCTACCTCGCAGTTAATGGTATATCCAACCCTCTCGCGTCTAGGGAACCGCGTTTTAGAGGTAGCAGAGGAAGAATCCGGTTGCAGATTTGGGGATCGATACGGAGAAGCCATGATAGGTGATTGATTGAGATTTTAATTTTTTGTTTCGCAAACGAGGAGAAAGTGAGGAACCTAGGGTTTTCAGATAAAGGAATTGTAGACGGTTTTTTTGGTTCAGATAAAGGAGAGAGGAACCGTGATATTTGGTTTTATCTACTATAGAAGTCTACCGGAGAAGTCTATCTACAAGAGAAGTCTACAAGAGAACATTAATGTTTAGAGAAGCAGATGTCTACAAGAGAAGTCTACCAGAGAAGTCTACGAGAGAAGTCTGTCTACAAGAGAAGTCTACGAAAGAAGTCTACAAGAGAAGCGTACACGAGAAGATTTATGTACAGAAGCAGATGTCTACAAGAGAAGTCTACTGGAGAAGTCTACCGGAGAAGTCTGTCTACAAGAGAAGTCTACCGGAGAAGTCTACGAGAGAAGTCTGTCTACATGAGAAGTGTCCGAGAGAAGTCTACAAGAGAAGTCTACGAGAGAAGTCTGTCTACAAGAGAAGTCTACGAGAGATGTCTACAAGAGAAGTCTACCGGAGAAGTCTACGAGAGAAGTCTACAAGAGAAGCGTACACGAGAAGATTTATATACAGAAGCAGATGTCTGCAAGAGAAGTCTACTAGAGAAGTCTAGTAGAGAAGTCTGTCTACAAGAGAAGTCTACGAGAGAAGTCTGTCTACAAGAGAAGTGTCCGAGAGAAGTCTACAAGAGAAGTCTACGAGAGAAGTCTGTCTACAAGAGAAGTCTACCGGAGAAGTCTACGAGAGAAGTCTGTCTACAAGAGAAGTCTACGAGAGAAGTCTACAAGAGAAGCGTACACGAGAAGATTTATGTACAGAAGCAGATGTCTACAAGAGAAGTCTACTAGAGAAGTCTGTCTACAAGAGAAGTCTACCGGATAAGTCGACGAGAGAAGATTCATGTACATAAACAAATGTCTACTATTTAAGTATACAAGAGAAGTTGTTAGAGAGAAGTTAATAACATATCAAATTACGTTAATGTACATTAGTTTGTACATATCACATCCCGCCATAGTAGCCAAAAAATAAGGATGAGTTTTTCTCACAACTATAATATATAGGCAAGATATCTACAATATTGAAATTGTGAGGTCCTATATTAGTCATAAACATCCAATCCAGTATATGTATTTTCGTCTGACCCAGGAAATTCAGTCTCGGCGAATATCTCAGCCGAAAGCTTCTCCCTAATACGCTTTATCTTCGCATCAGACAATACAGTCGAACTAAATGGAATGCCGAGAGCATGGCATTCAATGTACTTTAGACAATACACTCCACAATCCCCAACTTTCTTGTTTTGTGGTACTTTGGATGCTGACCACCTTTCATGCGTGAATTTGGTGATTGGCCACTTGGGTCTATCTTCTACTGAACATGCTGTATGCATTAGATAAGGTACCATAACGGCAATGGGCTCGACCAAGTCTTTGAGTTGCGCGAGCGTTGTATGGGTTACTATAGAGTCCCACACCACAATGTGTCTCTGTGGGAGTGATATCCACAAAGCCACCCAATGGTCTTCTTTGACATTTAAAGGTAAATAAATGTCCTCCACTTCAGTCCCCCACGTCTTCTGTACTTTTGCATACTGGGGGAGTTGACTTGCATAGTAATCCCACGCCCCACCTGGTAGCGTTTTTTCCACTCCCATCAGGATTGGGTTCTGAGTTTTTAAAGTTATTGTACCGAGTAGGCCATATGTTGCCTAGAGTAGAGTCGAGGATGCAAATTTTGTCACTCCTAAACCACTCTGGATGTTCCTTGTACCGTTTCCTCAGCATATTCAACGCAGCATCCAGGTGCTGCGACAAAACAACCAAAAGAATCAAGGTTAAACATCAAAAACTTCATAGAGAAGTCTACTGGAGAAGTCTACAAGAGAAGTCTACTGGAGAAGTCTACTAGAGAAGTCTCTGAAGAAGACTTCCTAGAGAAGTCAACTGGAGAAGTCTGTCTACAAGAGAAATATACTGGAGAAGTCTACTGGAGAAGTCTGTCTACAAGAGAAGTCTACTGGAGAGAAGAGAGGAGAAGGCTTACCGTGTCTCTTAGCCGTTGTTGCGGCGTTCGAAGAGTCTAAAACCACTCTACATTAGTGAACGGAATGATCTCTTCGCCATAATCCCTGTTTAGCAAGGAAATTTCAGCAATTGATAAACTTAAACAATTAGTTAAGGTCTTTTTTATACTTACGGCTGTTGCTTCAACCACACATCAAGTCTCCTCGTCATTTGTTCATCAATGGTAGCAAAAGGATCATATCCTTTTCCTACCTTTGAATTAACAAGTCCCATTTCGTAAGGTGACTTATTTGCCATGGCCGGCTTCTTCAGCCTATTACTCTTTGCTCGTCTCAAAACCGCCTACTTTTTCTCCTCTTGTTTAGATTTCGTAATCTCAGCATAATTCGCAGGTAGATTCTGAGGAGACAGAATGATAAGGCTCTTATCCGCACAAGTGACACTCGCACTCTGACCATCATCCTTAAGTGTTTCCTTGGCTGCCTTCTTCTCCTCTTGTTTAGCTTTCTGAAGCGGTAAATTCGGTTGTGGTTTTTGAGGAGGTGGTATCATAACTCTCGGATCCGCACCAGTGACACTCGCACTCTGGCCATCTTGAAGGACTTCCTTGTTAAACATTTTACTCTGCAAGTAGAGGATCAAAGTCGAATCATATACCAAATAGAATATATCATCCAAACAAGAAAGGGAAGAAATGTTAAAATGTCAAAAGAGATTACAGAATTTAAACAAGATTACGCACTGACCCCAATATCAGGAACAGTCTTGTTCTCATCAGCAGCCGGTTCATTGGAGACCCCCACATGAAGAGCTGGGGCAATTTGGTTGGATTTGGTTTGCTCTTCCTTTCCAGTCTTCACAGCCTCTTCTTTTCCCTCTTTCACAGCCTCAATGCGTTCTAAGCGTTCCTCAATATTGTTGACCTTATCACCAAGGAGTTTGATATTGTTTTCACAGCGTTTAAAACCAGCATCAACCTTCTCTGACAAGTCCTTAAAATGCATGTCAAAGTGTGCTTGTATGCTCTGTACCAATGAAGGTAGTTTCGCCGTGTAACCAGACTCAAATTGTTCTCGACTCCTCTTCTCCGGTAAGCTAACAAGGCTAAGGCTCATGCTGCTTTCATTTTTCACACCAGGCTTCACCCTTGACTTCACACCCTACTTTCTTGTATCATTAGCGAAATCAATCACACCCGTCACTTGCCAGTGATCATGGGTCCATCTCCAGCCTGGTTCAAAAATAGCTGAGATTATGTTAACTATCTTATGGTCGTAAACATCATCATCCCACCTTGGGAACATATCTTCGTACTCATCCTTCATCACACAGCTTAGGACATTCACCTACAAAATAGACATATAAGACGTAGACCGATTAACCAGAAAAGTCTACTGGATAAGAGAAGTCTAGTAGAGAAGTCTACTGGAGAAGTCTACTGGAGACTTCTCCAGTAGAAATCTACAATAGAAGTCTACTGGAGAAGAGAAGTATAGTAGAGAAGTCTACTGGAGAAGTCTACTGGAGAAGTCTACAATAGAAGTCTACTGGAGACTTCTCCAGTAGAAGTCTACAATAGAAGTCTACTGGAGAAGAGAAGTATAGTAGAGAAGTCTACTGGAGAAGGAGAAGTCTACGAAGAGAAAGAGAAGTCTACAAAGACCTGTTTGTACATGTTCTCTTTCATGTATCTCTTGCCTCTGGATCCCTTGAAAGCCAGTAGAGGTGGAGTAGGTTTATGTGGAAAGGGACCACCATATTGGGCTGCATAATCCGGTAGAGAATAGTACACCCATATTTGGAGAACATGTACGAAGCCTTCCAGTGTATACGATAACTTTGCCAAGTCTTTCTCCTTCACTGACTTGATGAGTAACTTCAATGCAACCCTACCCCATGGGTAGTTTTGGAAGGCAGTGATATACATCACAAGCCTAGCAAGGTTAACATTGATGGGTGTTATCTCCTTTTTAGCTTCAATGTAACCGGCGTATATGCATAGATATCCCAACCTGATGCGGTCCAACCGTGTCCACTCTGCACATAAACCACAAGCTTCTATTAACTCGTTCACAGTTGGACCCCTGTCCAGATCAACTCCCATAAGGGTCCAAAATTGCCTCGTTTCTTCAGTGACCTCTACATCTGGGTTATCCAAGTTTGGAACGTCGCGGCAATTCAGACCGGTAATCTCCTCAAACTCAAGCAATGAAAACCTCAACGGCTTGTTACCAATCAGACTCCATATCTCATGGGGTTTCTTGCACTCTAGCTGAGCAGTTAGTATATAATGAACCATCCTCGATGCCCAGCCAAACTCGAGAGCATTGAACCGTAGCACCACACCTAATGGAGAGAATAAAAGCTCTTCCCACTCATCTTTCCTTAAGACGTTGCGTAGAGATTCAAACAATTTTGTATTTCCAGCATAGTAGTGTATGCTTTTACCCGCTTCAGGCTCATCTCCTTTGGAATAAAACCTTGACAGAAAACTTCTTGCATCCATATCCATCATCGCATCCATATCCACTGTATTTCGATGAAGTTAAACCGAATTCGTACTTTCCAGCGGCGGCAGATCGGCAAAGAAGACTGAAAAAAGAAAGTCAAAGCTCGAATCAGATAGAGAAATAGCGAGTAAGAGATAGTAAAATCAAAAAGAGTTGAGCGAATGAAAAGAAGGCATGAAGTGTCCGACGGTGATGATGGAGACGAAAGGTGGTAGATCTCTTGTTTGGAGACGAAAGGTTGTAACTTTAGGTTGTAAATTTAGGTTGTAAATTAACCGCATTTTTGTGGTTTTATAGGTAGGGTAAATACATTGGTTAAGTTCGGTTAATTTGGATGGGTAAAAAAATTGGTTCAATTTGGTTCAGCTTAACTACACGATTTGATGAATGTTTAAGAAATTCAAATTTTTAAAATGTTTTTAAAAAAATTCAAATTTGCCTCCTCATGTTTAGTAGACTTCTAAATGCGATTTAAATCTACTGGAGAAGTCTACTGGAGAAGTCTACTGCAGAAGTCTACTGGAGAAATCCACTGGAGGAGTCTACGGGAAAGTCTACTGAAGAAGTCTACTGGAGAGTCTACTACAGAAGTCTACTAGAGAAGTCTACTAGAGAAGTCTACTAGAGAAGTCTACTGTATCCAAAACCAAACATCGTATAAGAAAATAAAAGCACGGAAACATAGTGAAGACCTTCGATTTGGAAACCTTTGATTACTAAACATACTGAGAGATGCAAACAAAAACACATCCTCTCACAAACCTACTGGGCTTCGATGATGCAAACAAATACACATCCTCTAAATTAAGTCTACTTCACATAAATCGATATTTTCAATGATTATTCGAAACCCTATACCAAAACTTTCAAAACGTATAATATATTCACTCTAAAGTTAACATTTTTATGCAAATTTGACATTTTAAATATAAAAATGATAAACCCTAACTTTAACCCTAAGTGTAAAAACATGTTTGCAACCTATGATGTACCTTATTTGGTAACCCTTTGTTTAGTATAGTATGTATTTCATTCATAACATAATTTGTCTAAGTATGTTTAATTTTGTGAAATTTTATTTTTCACACATCACAATTGTTTATAGTCGGGTCATCAATCAAAATTTTTTATCAAAATATTTTTTGTTAATTTATAAATTTAAATTTAAAATATAATTATATAGTAGACTGCTGTAGTAGTCTACTAAACCACAAAAGTAGTCTTCATAACCTAATTTGTCTAAGTAGGTTTAAATATGTTTAATTTTGTGAAATTTTATTTTTTATACTTCACAATTATTTATAGTAAGGTCATCAATCAAATTTTTTTATCAAAATAATTTTTGTTAATTTATAAATTTAATTTTAATATATAATTATATAGTAGACTCCATGAGAAGTCTACTAAACCCCGTCCAGTAGACTTCTCATGGAGTCTACGAGTTGATTTCGTAACAGAAGTCTACTAGTAGACTTTTACATTACTTAGTAGACTTCTCTAGGTTAAAACAGTCATTATGCCTCCGTTTTATTGTTTGGTCATAAATGACGTAGTTGTAATTTCACTATCCCTTTGGGTTATTTTTCTCAAACATAGGATAAATGGGTTACATTTGTATTTTAAATAAATTTTAGGGTCATTTTTTGTAACCACGGCAACTTTTATAGACTTAAACACGACACTGCTCTGACCTATACACACCTCAAACAAATAGCATGTTATGTATTACATACTAACGTGGAACCATTATTATCATAAAGAGTGTAACAATAATATAAAGACACCAAAAAGATTATGGTAACATAAAGGGTTGGTTTATTTGTGCCCAAGATTTAAACTTTTTTTGGGATAGAAAGTTATTTTTTAAATCGCAATATTCAAAAATTATTTCTGAATACCGAAAAGATTATGAACCAAAAATTTGAAAATTCAACGGTTTATAAAAAAAAAAAATGTGTAACAATAATTTCAACACTATACTACACACTTGCGGTTTATTCTATATATGCTATTCATATGATGATATTTTAAGAATAAATATTTAAAAAATATTATCAATATAACCCAAAGGTTTTGATTAGTAATCTCTGTAATGTATTGAAATTTTTTTTTTAATCACAAAAATGATAGTAATTTTGGTATTAAAAGCTTGAAAAAAGATGTGCACTTTATCGGATGTTCAAAAAAAAAAAAGATGTGCACTTTTATCTATCACCTGGTTTGTTTAACAATGGTGAAACTAACGGGGTAAAAAATGTGAAAAAGGAAGAAGTAAGAGGCCAAAATGCGAAAGAATCTTTTCTTTTATAAAAATCATTACTGTAATTTTATCGCTTTCTTCTTTATCCAGCTCAGCTCCAGTGATCAGCCTCCTGCTCGAGTAACTGTTTCATTTTTTATTTTATTTTATTTTATTGTTTTCTTCGAAGAATTTTCATTTGTTTTCTCCATCGTTTCTTCCTTCCTTTCTCGGACTAAAACCTCATAAGCCCCAAATGGGCAAAAAAAATTCTTAAAGCCCTTTGCTAATCTAAAAGCCCCTCAATCTTTCCTTTCACAACTTTACCCTTCTTTTTTATTATTATTATATATAAACATCCAATTAAATAATCCACCAAACAAATTAAATTTTTTACCAACCAAATTAATTTTCAACCAATCAAAAACAACCACATACTCTTTCTCTCTCTTCCTCTTTCCCGTCGATTTCTTTCTCCTCTGTCTCTCCTGTCGCTGAAAAAAAAACAGAGCTCTGCTTCTTCTTCTTCGGATCTGCTTCACTTCTCTTCCTCGTCCTTCTTCTGTGTTCTTCATCTCATCATCTCTTTGCCATCACCCTTCTTCTTCTCCATCTCGTTGAAGCCTCTTTGCCCTAGTCCATCTTCTTCTTCATGTAGGAGTTACGAAAAACAGAGGCAAGGATTAAGAGTTGTTTCATTCTTGCACATGTGAGTCTTCTAAATTAAGGTATGATATTTCATTGTTTAGCAAGTTTCATGTTTATAGGGTTACATTAGGTTTTGTTCTAGTTTTGGAAATTTGTTTGTAAATTAAATTTGGATATTGGATATCTGTGTTTCTGGGTATTGGACTTGTTTTATAAGTTTATTAGGGTAATGTGCTAGGTTTTGTGGCAGCTGAATCATTATAAAGCAAACAAAATCGGACCTAATTTTTATACGTATAACTGGTACTACTGAGAATAACTGGTAGAACAAGTAGTATCGAGAATAACTGGTACATATGTTTTGGTACTGCAGGGGACATGACAATGAATTGCACAATCATATGTTTTGATTATGGAGGATGTTACTCAATGGAAGGTGATTGCGCAAGATGGAGTTCAAAAGGAGATAAAATTAAGAGTTTAGCGATACGGAGTGCACCGGAGGAGGTGACTTATTCGGCCTTGGTTGACGGAATTAGGAGAAAGATCATGATAGATGAAGCTACGACGCAGTTGAAACTTAGTTACTTTCCAATGATTTCGAATCTTTGGACACCATTAGAAATTTCGAATGATGATGAGGTTTTTGAATACCTAATGCAAGTGAATGGAGATGGTTGTAGAAAGCTTTTGAATGTGGAGCTCATCAATGTGGATGGTCCCATCAATGTTGTGGATGAAACTCAGAGATGTGTGGAAGCGAGAAGAGGTGTTGGAGAAAGTGATGTTGTTGTAGGGGATAATGATATGATAACTTTACACACAGACGAACCATTGGAACACCATGCGTTGGTAGATGAAGGTAAACGTGTGACTCATTTTGTGTGTTATGTCTGTCTGGTAAAACTGGGAAAACGGAGGTACAAGTGTTTGATTAGTTTTGTGTGTTCTTTCTGTCTTGTATAACTAGGAATAACTAGGTATAACTGTTTGATTAGCTTTGTGTGTTCTGTCTGTCTAGTATAACTAGGTATAACTATGTATAACTGTTTGATTAGTTTTGTGTGTTCTTTCTGTCTAGTATAACTAGGTATAACTATGTATAACTGTTTGATTAGTTTTGTGTGTTCTTTCTGTCTTGTATAACTAGGAATAACTAGGTATAACTATGTATTACTTTCTGTATAACTAGGTATAACTGATATAACTGTTTGTTTTTATAATCACAGATCACGAAGAGCTGGCACATTTTGATTGTCCTGAAGATAATGAGCAAGAACATTTTTATATGCCTGAAGATAATGACCAAAATAATGAGGAAGAAATTTTTGTGGATGGATCTAGCCTTGTATCCACTCCATGGGAAGATGGTATAGATATGAAATTGGGTCAAGAATTCGGAAGTAAAAATGAAGTGCAACTCTTAGTTCAACGAGCTTCACATAAAAATTGTTTTGAGTACATTATAAGCAAGTCGTGTACAAAACGATATGTGCTATGCTGTGTGGCAGCAGATAAAGGTTGCGAGTGGTATGTGCGGGTTAATGCGAATCGTGATTCAGATAGTTGGAAACTTGTAACTTACAGGAATATGCATACATGCTCTCGAGCTGATGCAAGTACAAGGTTAAAAAGAAGGAAAGGGACAGCAAAAATAGTTTCCGCTATTGTGGAGGAAGAGTTTCCAGGTAGTTTGGAGACTCCGAGGCCAAAACTTCTGATGAAGCTTGTTAAAACAAAAGCTAGTGTTGACCTATCATACACTACGTGCTGGAGGGGAAAACATCAAGCTGCTAATACTGTGAGGGGAAGTCCTGAGGAGAGTTATCGGATGTTGGAGGCGTATTTGTATATGCTACGGAAGATGAATGAGGGTACACAAACTTGTGTAGAATGGGATGAACATAATAGGTTTAAGTATATGTTCTTTGCGCTGGGAGCTTGTATTGAAGGGTTCAAATCCATGAGGAAAGTCATCATTGTGGATGCCACCCACCTTAAGCATTGTTATGGTGGAGTTCTAATTGTTGCGATGGCTCAAGATCCCAATCATCACCACTATCCAGTTGCTTTCGGTGTAGCTGATGGTGAGAAAGAAGAAAATTGGATGTGGTTTATGAATAAATTAAAACTAGTGATAGTGGAAGAGGATAAGGATGATCCTGAAAAAGCCAAGCGATCCGAGCGTGAACTGGTGTTTATATCTGATAGGAATGTATCCCTCATCAAGTCAATAAGTGTGGTGTTCCCGTTGGCTCACCATGGGTATTGTGTATACCATTTGGCTCAGAATGTGAAAGGTAGCGTTTCTAATACCCTGAAACAAACAGTTGTGGGGCATTTCATGTCATGTGCGGAAGCTTATACAGAGGATGTGTTCATAAGACGTTGTACTTCGTTCGAGAGAAGGTATCCTGCTGCAGCCGCGTATCTCGGAAGAAGTGTTGAGGTGGAAAAATGGGCAAGATGTTATTTTCCAGGAGAAAGATACAACATAACAACCACCAATAGTGTAGAATCAATCAATGGTGTTTTCGTTGAAGCAAGGAAGTACACGTTATTGCCTATGATTGATATGATCATAGAAAAAATAGCTGAATGGTTCAACAGGTATCGGAAGGCATCCACTGAAGTACCCGACTCACAGAAGCTGGTGCCTTATGTGAACAACATTTTAGAGAGTAATTTACCGATTGCGAAGAAGCTATTGTCGCAAGAGTTAAACAGTTGGACGTATGAGTACAATGTGATTGGAGAAGATGGAAAGAATTATGTGGTTAATTTGACGGAAAAAAGTTGCAGTTGCAAGTATTTTGATATCGATAGGTACCCATGCGTGCATGCGATACAAGGTATCATCCGATTAGGGGGAGGGACTGAGGTCCGTTGTTATGAGTTTGCCTCTAAGTTTTATACGGTTGAGCAGTGGGTAATGGCATATTTTGTTTTGTTTCCTTACTATGTCCATTTATGTACGTAGGACTGTGTCTACTTGATACTTAGGTACCACTAGAAACATACAAAAAATTTCAAAGAGTTTATAGCAAAACATATATTTTCCCTAAAACTAGACCTTATACATATGGTATATGTATGGTATATGTATGAGTTAGTAGCCACTTTTTATGTGAAACATCCGATTATGGTGAAACCGGAAATTTTAGTATACGAAATGATAGGAAATATATTTAAAGTGATCAATTCGATCAATACTACTAGAAAATTTATAATCTTTTGTACTTACTACTGGTTATACGTGAAAACAGTCAAAATATAACTATGTGCAAGCCAGTACTACTAGAAAACTAAGTATAACTATGAGTAAAGTAAATATTATTTTTTATTCGTTTTGCGGCGCATGTGTTACACGTTTTTAATATTTTTAGTGTGATAAAAACGTGGTTGCTAATCTCAGTAGTACCTAGTGGTATTGGATTAATACACAGTAGTACCCAGTAGTACTAGTAGTACGAAACCGAGAACATAACAAAATATGAGTATTTGTTTCCCTTAAATCCCTAAAACTAAGTATAACTATGAGTAAAGTAAATATTATTTTTTATTCGTTTTGTGGCGCATGTGTTACACGTTTTTAATATTTTTAGTGTGATAAAAACGTGGTTGCTAATCTCAGTAGTACCTAGTGGTATTGGATTAATACACAGTAGTACCCAGTAGTACTAGTAGTACGAAACCGAGAACATAACAAAATATGAGTATTTGTTTCCCTTAAATCCCTAAAACTAAGTATAACTATGAGTAAAGTAAATATTATTTTTTATTCGTTTTGTGGCGCATGTGTTACACGTTTTTAATATTTTTAGTGTGATAAAAACGTGGTTGCTAATCTCAGTAGTACCCAGTAGTATTGGATTAATACACAGTAGTACCCAGTAGTACTAGTAGTACGAAACCGAGAACATAACAAAATATGAGTATTTGTTTCCCTTAAATCCCTCCAACACTTAAGTACCTAAAAAAGGGAACACAACCAACACAAAATAACATCATCCTAATAACATCATCCTAATAACATCAACCTATAAACATAGACTCCTAATTCTTCTTCTTTGTCTTCTTGCGTGGGCTCGTGCGTACGACATCTCCGGTCTCCTTCCTTTTCTTAGACTCTTTCACAGTTGCGTTCTTAGATCCACCCGCTCCATCATCATCTTTCTTCACAGTTGCTTTCCTCGTGTTTCTCCCTTTCTTCTCTACTGTGTATGGTGTTCTTGTGTGCATAGATGGCTTAATCTCCCTAGCATCCACATCCCGCTTCGTGGCTTCCACCTTCTGCTTCTTCTTCTTTGGTTCACCTGCGATAAGAGTCGTCAGAGCCGTCGCGGCTTCTTCTTCTGCTGTCTTCTTTCCTCCTTTCTCTTCTGTCTTCTCTCCTACTTTCTGTCCTCTTTCTCCTCCGCTCAAAATACCACCATAGACAGCAGCACCATAAGCAACAGCTTCGTCAGGGTTCAAGGACTTGTTCGGCTCTTTCCCGTCAAAGAAGTCTTTCAACAGCTGTTGAACCTTTGGAATCCTAGTGCTTCCACCAACAAGGACAATCTCATCGATCTGGCTCTTTTGTAGACCAGCATCATCCATGGCCTTCTTCACGTGTCCCATGGTCTTCTTAAACAAGTCATTGTTCAACTCCTCAAAACGAGCTCTTGTGAGTGGCTCAGAGAAATCAACACCGTCAAATAAGAACTCAATCCCCACACGAGCTTCCTGCTGGCTACTAAGAGCTCTCTTGGCCCTCTCACATTCCCTTCGGAGCTTACCGAGAGCCTTGTTGTCATTGCTGATGTCCTTGTTGTGCTTCTTCTTGATCACATTGATGAAGTACTCCATAATTCTGTGGTCAAAGTTCTCACCTGCGCAACAAAGGTTTAACATCAACTTAATTTTGTGGTTTTCACTGATTAACAGATGGATTCGAGTGATCAAAATGGTAAGTTACCTCCCAAGTGAGTGTCACCATCTGTGGATAGAACCTTAAACACTCTATTGTCAATGGTCAAGACACTAACATCAAAAGTACCACCACCAAGATCAAAGACAAGGATGTTCTTCTCACCACCTTTCTTATCAAGACCATAGGCAATAGCAGCAGCAGTGGGTTCATTGATGATTCTGGCAACATTGAGACCAGCAATAACACCAGCATCCTTGGTCGCTTGCCTTTGAGCATTATTGAAGTAAGCTGTGAAAACAGTCAAAACCAGATAAAGAATCAATCAACTGTTGTTTAGAATTTGGAGATAAAAATGATGATGCAGAATTGACAAGAAGGAGCTAACCTGGCACAGTGACAACAGCGTCCTTGATTTTCTTCCCAAGGTAAGCTTCAGCTGTCTCCTTCATCTTAGTCAGGATCATGGCACTGATCTGCTCAGGACAGAAAACCTTAGTCTCACCATCGTTGATCTTGACTTCAATGTATGGCTTTCCATCTTTGTTGACAATCTGGTAAGGTACAAGCTTCCTGTCCACTTCGTCCTCGAACCTGACACAAGAGCAACATTCAACATGAATGATGAAACAAAACAAACACAGGAAAAAAAGAGAATGAACTTACTTTCTTCCGATCAATCTCTTGATGTCGAAGATGGTTCTCTCAGGATTAACACCCGCCTGGTTCTTAGCAGCTTCACCAACGAGCCTCTCGGAGTCAGTGAAACCAACCCATGAAGGTGTAATACGGTTTCCTTGGTCATTGGCAATGATTTCAACATGGCCATTCTTGTAAACACCAACACAAGAGTAGTTGGTACCAAGATCAATCCCTATAACTGTTCCCAACTTGGTAGCCTCTACTTTCTGTCCTACTTCTTCTGTTTTCTCTTCTTCTTCTGCTTTCTCGTCTTCTTCTGCTTTCTCTTCTGCTTTCTCTTCTTCTTCAGCTTTCTTTTCTTCTTCTGCTTTCTCTTCTTCTTCTGCTTTCTCTTCTTCTCCTTCTGCTTTCTCTTCTTCTTCTGCTTTCTTTTCTTCTTCTGCTTTCTCTTCTTCTGCTATCTTCTCTCCTTCTTTCTCTTCTTCTTCTGTCGCCTCTCCTTTCTCTTCTTCTCCTGTCTTCTCTCCTTTCTCTTCTTCTTCTATCTCCTCTTCTTCTGTCTCCTCTTCTTCTCCTTTCTCTTCTTCTCCTCCCTTCTCTCCTTCTTTCTGTACTTTCTCTCCTCCTTCTTCTTCTCCCTTCTCTCCTTCTTTCTGTCCTTTCTCTCCTCCTTCTTCTCCTACTTTCTCTTTTCCTTTGTTTCCCGTACCCTCAGCTCTCTCATCCCTCTCATATCCGAAATTGAAATCAAAGCCACTATCTCTTCCACCACCTCTCCAAAATTCATCTTTGAGATCCTTTACATCATTCTCTAAACCGAGAAACTTATCCTCTAAACCCGAAAACTCAGCCTTCACCTTATCAAACCCTGTGTCCATTTTCGCGGTCAGCCTCTTTTCCATTTCTTTCAACAGTTTAACAATCCCATGAGCATTCTCGGGTTCAACAGTTTCTTCTTCCTCTTGCTCCGTCTCCTTAGGCTTTCGGGAATCCACATCTTCCTCATACATCTTTTCCCAACAAATCTTCTTATTCTCTTGGAGATGTTTGCTCCAACTGTCTGGCAACATATCCAAAGCATCATAACCTAAATCATCATCAAAGATGAGCTCACTAAGAGCTCTTTCTTCTCCTTCCGGTTTCAAGATACTATGAATATCCTGTCAATGTTACAAAACAGCTATTAACATCCTATTAACATTAACCAAAACGAATTATAATTAAGATACTACTGTGTATCACACCAGTTATACACAGTAGTACCAGTTATACACAGTAGTACCTTAGTAGAACCAAGCTTCTCATATATCTCTTCCACTGGCCAACCTTTCATAGTAGAGGTTTCAAACTTCCGCTTGCACATCCTTGGACAGTCTTTCTCTGCCCCTTCAATATCTACTCTGTATGATCTCCTTAGATTTGGTATAACTTCGAAAGGCAGAACCTACATATAGAGAAATAACACGTCAAAGGTTAAATGTTAAAGCATTAATAGATTAAAAACATTTATAGATTCAAGGAAATAATATCTTTACCTCCAATGGAATTACAAATCCAGGCAATGTCAATTGTTCTTCCCGCGAACCACAAGTCATCTTTTCTATCTTTGTCATCAAGTAGTAAACATTCCCGACAGAGTCATCAAAGGTGTATCGCCCCCACGGAAATGATATACACAAATCCGGATCCTCAGCCATTCTAAACAAGAATGGCTCTATAGCTGAATCAGCCCCGGCCTTTTTTGCAAGTACCGCGCTTAAGAAATACAATATCATCATCCTCAGCCGATCTTGAGACCTCTTCTTCATCGAAAGAAGCTTGTCTTTGACATCTTTGACTCTTACGGATGTCCTCGTAAACAGCTTCTTCTTAAACTGAGACTTGTAATCACGCAACCTCATCTTCGGATGAAGTGTTTCGGAGTATTCATGGCAAAATAACCCACTGATCAGACCATGCTCTCTCAGAGAGTACCGGATTGGAATACCATTCACCACAAACCAGAGATTTTTCTTCGCATCAAGCTTTACCGTTCGAATCAGCAGCATAAACAAACCCTGGAGCTTACGGTTTGCTTCTCTCTCCATGTGGAAAATGTGTTTAAACTGCGGGTGAGATTTAAACCACGCCAACTCTGGTGCAAAATCCGGATTCTCTATCATCTCTAAGAAGGTGGCCAAATCACACCTGGTTTGGATCTTGCATACCGCATTATATTTGCTAGGTGGGTGGAAACATCGTCAAAGGCTGCATCGGAAGAGTAGGAGTATCAGATATATCCTGCAATCAAAACATTATTACAATCCTAATGGTACCAGTTATACACAGTAGTACCAGTTATACACAGTAGTATCAGTTATACACAGTAGTACCACTTATTGCTAACAGTTATATACAGTAGTACCAGTTCAACTAACAGTTATACGTTCACCTAAATACTAACTTTTATACGGTTTATACTGAATACTCATAACCAATTCCTCTAAATAACTAGCTTATATACTAACTTATATACTATCTAGTACCAATTCTCCTAAGTACTAATCCACACTTATACTATATAATATGACATTAGGAACTTGAATCACATACCTCCGAAACAGTAATGCATTCTTCAACTTCTTCTGAAGGGATCGGACCTTTTGAAGTCCCTTCCTTGGAACTCTCCTTTTCCTTTGCAATCTTTTTAGAACCTCCCTTCCTCATCCTAGGACCCATTTCTGCAAAATCCACAACACCATAATCAAAACGTCTTTTCTCAATTCATATGAAAACCCAAAACGGACCATTAGAAGCAAAACAAGACAAATCAACAATTCACACTAAGACAAATCAAGACAGACAAATCAAGACAAATCAAAAAATCTACATTGTCCAATTTCTTCATATCAAAATCTGAAAAACCTCAAAACCACATACAAATCAAAACCCCCAAGTTGATTTTTTTTCAAACCCTAATTTCAAACCGATACATATATCAAAATCAAAACCCGATTACATATCAAAATCCCCTTCTTGCAACCAAAAACCAATTCGAAATGGAAACCCATTCGAAATCGGAATCAAAATCTCAACCCAGAAATCTGAAATGGAAATCCCCTTCTTGCAACCAAAATCGCAACTCACCTTCAAGAAAAATCACCGTCGCAGTCCACGGTGATGGAGTCGACGCCGGCGAACAAGAAAAATTCGGGAGATAGACGAAATTGTTAAGGTTTGGTTTTCGATTTTTCGCAAATAAGAAACTGAAATCTTGAAGAAGAAGAACACGAGAGATTTAGTCCGAGAGGGAGAGGGAGAGAAGAGCGGTTTTTTTTTTCTTTCCGTTTAATTTGATTTTTCTTAGAAAAATCTTCAACAGTTTTTTTTTTTTTTTTTCGGTTTTCTTGGTAAATTTGCAGATTCATTAAGGGTAATTTCGTATTTAACCGTTTTTTGAATTAAAAAAAAATCAAAAAAAAATGGATTTTAAGCTTGGGGCATATCTGAATAAAAATGTGAAGGTGGGGGCTTTTGGAGTTACTCCCCTCCTTTCTCTTCCTTCAATCTGGATATAAACGGAAACGCTCATGCCTACTTCCTGAAAAAACCTTTCTTCTTTCAATCATCGACAAAAAATTCGGGTGCGTTTCTTCTTCTTCTCGCTCCTTGATTGATTTCCAGATTTTATTTCGCTAATTTTGTGATATAATTGTGGGTTTGATTTGTGGCTTACGATTGCAGGATCTGTTACCATGGCGCTTGTATCTCGAGCAGGAGGATCATACACTGTTCGTTCTGGAACTGTATGTTCAAAGACTGGAATTAAAGCAGGTTCTTGTGGTGTGTTGAGGATGAAAGAAGCTTGTGTTAGCTCCTACTCTAGGAGTCTTTCTACCAAATCCAAGAGAGGGCATCGATTGGTTGTTGCGGCAAGCCCTCCAACGGAAGAGGCTGTAGTTGCAACTGAGCCGCTGACGAGAGAGGATCTCATCGCTTATCTTGCCTCTGGATGCAAAACAAAGGATAAATGGAGGTATAGTGATTGTGATATTTCTTAGTTTGTGATCTACTGCTGCATTTGTTTTGTCCAAATTGTTTGTCTTCTATTTTGCTAACTTAACAGTCTGAGTTTTGCAGAATAGGTACAGAACATGAGAAATTTGGTTTCGAGGTCAATACTTTGCGTCCTATGAAGTATGATCAAATAGCAGAGTTGCTTAATAGTATCGCTGAAAGATTTGAATGGGAAAAAGTAATGGAAGATGACAAGATCATCGGTCTGAAGCAGGTAAACATTTCCCTGTGTTTCATCTTTTGAGATGTTTCATTTTTATATGTGAGCTTGATATACAATACAGTGATGGTGGATCCCTTTTTGGTTTTGATCAGGGAAAGCAAAGCATTTCACTGGAACCTGGTGGTCAATTCGAGCTTAGCGGTGCACCTCTTGAAACTTTGCATCAAACTTGTGCTGAAGTCAATTCACACCTTTATCAGGTAAGTTAAAATATAATTATTGCCAGTACTCTTACTTCAAATTGCGCCAAACAACCAACTTTCTATGATTCCTAACAGGTAAAAGCTGTCGCTGAGGAAATGGGAATTGGTTTCTTAGGAATCGGCTTCCAGCCCAAATGGCGTCGGGAAGATATACCCATCATGCCAAAGGTATAAGTCTTTCTCTATCCATAATATCAGACAAAATTCCTATCTTTTGTTTGTAAGTCAGATAAGATTAACTGATTCTACATGGCCAACGTTCTGTGCTTTTTATTTTTGTTTGTATTAGGCTTTACTTGTATCACGTCTGATCATGTTTTAAGCGATGACGGATCTGGCTATAATTTTTGACAAAATCTGTTCTGTGCAGGGGAGATATGACATTATGAGAAACTACATGCCGAAAGTTGGTACCCTTGGACTTGATATGATGCTTAGAACTTGTACTGTTCAGGTTAGATGAATATTCAGACTTTGTGAGACTTTAGAATTTCACATAACAAAACTTTTACTGCCTTTCTATTATCTTTTGTTGAAGCTTATAGAAACTACCTAACATGCATTCTTGACAGGTTAATCTGGATTTTAGCTCAGAAGCTGACATGATTAGGAAGTTCCGTGCTGGTCTTGCTTTGCAACCTGTGAGAATCTCGAGCTCATGGACTAATCGGAATCTTTTTATTAACAATTTTACTAACTATTGCATCAATATTATTCAAATTTAACAGATAGCAACAGCTCTATTTGCAAATTCCCCTTTTACAGAAGGAAAGCCGAACGGGTTCCTCAGCATGAGAAGGTTTCTAGCTTCAATTGTTATTATCCCCAAATTCGTTTGATTACTTTTCCTTCCTATGTTATAACTCTGGTATGTTTGACAGCCATATATGGACAGATACTGACAAGGATCGCACAGGAATGCTACCATTTGTTTTCGATGACTCTTTCGGGTGAGTATCAAATTGTTTATCGAGAACAAAGATCGCATTTCATCAGTTTGTTTGATATGAGAAGCTTGTGGAAGAAATAAAGACTCTGTTTGGCTTTCTTGATGGCTTATGGAAATTTACTGTGCTGTTCTGTGAATTTTCCTACATTTACAGATAGAATGATGCGTTGGTCTTTTACATTTTATGAAATAGCGTGGCTAATCTTAATTCTACTACTTTTTCTTCTGTTATTATCTTGTACAGGTTTGAGCAGTATGTTGACTATGCACTCGATGTCCCTATGTACTTTGCCTACCGAAACAAGAAATACGTCGACTGTACTGGAATGACATTTCGGGTCAGAACAATCCTTTATCTTTTCTATTAGATTCTTTAACTCTTTCCAGTCAAAGGGAATGAGGAATTGAAAACCATGGGATTTTCTTGAGACATTTCTAAATCTCATCATATTCTTCATCCTGCAGCAATTTTTGGCTGGAAAACTTCCTTGTCTCCCGGGTGAACTGCCTACGTATAATGATTGGGAAAATCATCTGACAACGATATTTCCAGAGGTTTATCATCTACCTCATGTGTCCATAATTTAGCTAATGACTTTCAGTTCCCTGTCTTGTGTTGAAGCCTGACGACATTCCATAACATTAATAGGTTCGATTGAAGAGATACCTGGAGATGAGAGGTGCTGATGGAGGTCCTTGGAGGAGGTTGTGTGCGCTACCAGCTTTCTGGGTAATACATTTATTAGCTTCATGAGTTGGTTTCATGATGCAACTTAGATTACAATAAATATCGACTGTTGTTTTAATCTTGTTGGCAAATTTCAGGTGGGTTTATTATATGATGAGGATACTCTCCAAGCTATCCTGGATCTCACAGCTGACTGGACCCCAGCAGAAAGAGAGATGCTAAGGAACAAAGTAAATACCGAGACACGCCACATTTATACTCTCCTATTCCACATCCTCGTTTAAATTAATACTCGGTTTGTAATAGGTTCCAGTAACTGGTTTAAAGACACCGTTTAGAGATGGCTTGTTGAAGCATGTCGCCGAAGATGTCTTGAAGCTCGCAAAGGTGTGTTTGTGTGCTTAACTCTCTTTGAAAACTTCAACTCAACTTTACTATCCTGTCCCATCCAGTGCCTAACTATAAATATATATTTACTTCTTTCTTTTTTTTTCCTTCTCCCTCAGGATGGTTTAGAGCGCAGAGGGTACAAGGAAGCCGGTTTCTTGAATGCAGTCACTGAAGTTGTGAGGACAGGTAATTACTGTTTCTCAATGGATAATCGCATCGCGCCATTGAAATGGGTTAAGCAAAACCGACCGTTTGTTCTATAACTTGGGTTAAACTTGGTTGTTTCCAAAATAACAGGAGTTACTCCGGCGGAGAAGCTCTTGGAACTGTACAATGGAGAGTGGGGACAAAGCGTAGATCCTGTGTTCCAGGAACTTCTGTACTAAAAACAAAAGTGGTCTAAAGACCTTTGGGTGTGTGAGTTTATGGTGTCTGAAGAACTCAGGAATAAGGTTTTTTTTTGTAATCGGATTTGAAAACTGATTTTGTTTTAGAAAATTCGAAGCATTGAATAATCAGAAGAAAATTGTATGTACTAAACGATTTCGGTGTGTGAAATCGTTTGGATATTTTCAATAATTTACCCATTTTTCTTTCACAAAAATTTGTCCACCAAAAGTATTGAAAATTTGCATTCTATACGAAATTTTTTCACTATTAAATAAAACACATGAAAACTGCTTTACAAGCTATTTACAACCTTTTTCTTGTTCCGGGGATTAACATTTTCTTCACACATCAACGACAAATGTAACCTTTACTTATATACTTTTCGAACGTTCTTCATTTGTACGTAGTCATAGTTTATCTTCTTATTAATACTGAAGTTCCTGAAACACAGGATCTATGTTTTGTCCCCAAACTCCATTGTATAACTCCAAAAGCTTCTCTGCAGGTGTAATCCCTGGTTTGTCACGGAAAATTAGGACCTAAAATATACATTAATCCTACCAAAACTTTCAGCCAACCTTGAAACAAAGCGTTACCTGTTATAGCCACCTCGGCGACAGCGTTTAAGAAACCAGTTTCCTTGAACCCTCTACGCTCCAAACCATCCTAAGCAATAGCAAACAAACTTCAGTATGTATATTACAAGAAGAACGCATGCATACATCAGCACATACATTTGCTAGCTTTACGACATCTTCTGCGACATGTTTCAAAAGACCATCTCTAAACACTGTCTTTAAGCCAGTGACTGGAACCTGTTGAAACCCAAGGAGGATTGGTTTAAAGGAGGATATATTCCTTTTGAAATTGAATATAAAAAAAGAAAGCATTGTGATCTCTCTTCCTAGCTTACTTGTTTCCTAAGCATCTCTCTTTCTTCAGTAGTCCAATCACTTGTCATATCAAGAACAGTTTGGAGAGATTCTTCGTCGTATAGCAATCCCACCTGAGATGCAAATACATTGAAATTTTTTACCGCAGACGATACTGTTGATATCTTTATTAGAGATGATAAGTAAATTACCCAAAAAGCTGGTAGGGCACACAACATCCTCCAGGGACCTCCATCAGCACCTCTCATCTCCAAGAATTTCTTTAACCGGACCTGATTAATGTTATTACCGAACATAATCATAAGACGAATGACTTTTACCACGGTAAGTAACATGGTAGTTGAAAATAATATGGTGTTCTTGAAAAAGAGTTACAACCTCTGGCCATATTGTTCCCATATGGTTTTCCCAGTCATTAATGGTGGGTTGTTCATTAGAGAGGTGAGAATTTTTCCCGGACAAGAAGTCCTACAAAGTCGAGAATTACGTTAAAATCATACAGTGTAAATTTTTTCATTTTCTTATAAAGAAGAAGTAGACCCGAAATGTCATTCCTCCACAGTCGAGATATCTTTTGTTACGGTATAAGAAGCACATTGGAAGATCAAGTACGTATTCGACATACCGTTCAAACCTATATCAAGACATTTATGATTAACAATATTGTTGAGGACAAAATCACATATTATAAAAAAAACATTTTGATACTCACCCGAATGAGTTATCGAACACGAAAGGTATCATTCCTGTGCGGTTCTTATCGATATCTGTCCATACATGGCTGTCAAAACATTGTCAATAGATAGATGAGAAAATAATAGTAATAAAAATAAAGCGCGCGAGAAAGAGGAATAACACAAATTACTAAAGTACAAACCAACCTCCTCATGCTTAGAAGCTCATTTGGCTTTCCATTATTGAAAGGGGAATTCGCGAACAGAGCAGTCGCAATCTGTTTGCTCAGGATATGATTAAAAAAAAAAAGAGTAAGACAAACGTTGTTTTTGAGTTCAAAATATCATTAACATTAAAATAGCATCAAGCTCCTCACAGGTTGCAAAGCTAGACTAGCGCGAAACTTCCTAATCATATCGGTTTCTGAACTGTAGTCTAGATTGACCTGAACAGAACAGGTTCTCAGACACATGTCAGGCCTTAAGCCACCTCTCACTAAGCGATCTATCAGGAACTCATACCTTTTCTGCACATAGAAATCACTTTCACAAATCAGACAAAGAGCCAGGTTAAGTAAATATTACAGAACTAATATATTTGCAGAGGAAAAAACCTTGGGCACAGTGGTTACATCCTCGAGGCCAGATTTGGGTTCAAAGCCAATTCCTAGGAAACCGATTCCCAACTCCTCAGCAACATTTTTGACCTGGTACAGATGTGAATGAAGCTCATCAGAAGTTTGGTGCAATGTCTCTAGAGGTGCTCCACTTAGCTCTATTTGGCCTCCTGGTTCTAATGATATGCTTTGCCTTCCCTGAAATATTATATTCAAACAAAATCATGTCAATTTTTTTGTTATTTAAACAGAAGAGAACAAAGTAGAGCATTATTTAATTAAATTTTAAATTATTAAAAACAATATTCAACCATCAAACAACAACAAATGGAAAATGAGTTCCTCTAACATATGAGAATCGATTTTCTAATGAGAAACTAATTCTAATTCTAATTCTCTGTCCCCCTTTTTAATATTTTCTATTTGTTAATTGATAAGAAACTCGTTAAGAGACTTAATGGGTTTCAGACCTGTTTCAGACCAATGACTCTTCCATTCTCCATCACCTTATCCCAATCAAATTTCTTAGCAATACCATTAAGAAGTGCAGTTATCTGTTCATATTTCACAGGTCGCAAAGTCTTCACCTCAAAACCAAATTTCTCATGTTCAGTACCTATTCTGAATACCCAGTCCAAGAGATCAAACAATACAAAAAAGAGTTGGAACAAATAACAATACAAAAACAGACTTGGAACAAATAAGTAGTTTGGTAGAGCATGAGAGGAGATGATGGTCATAGTGGTACCTCCACATTTCCTTTGGTTTGCATCCAGAGGCAAAATAGGCAATGAGATCTTCTTCGGTTAGTGGCTCGGTCGCGACTAAAGCAGAATCGCTAACGGTTGCCTTATTCTCTTGATTGTGATTGCCTGCAACGATCTTGCTTCTTTTACAAGTAAGAGATCTCTTGTGTGAGAAGCTAACATAGGTTTTCAAAGCACGCAAGTTCATCGCTGCACTTGCCCCACAAGAAGAGGGTAAGAGCGCCATGTTTTAGTTCCTGCAGCAACCATTATAGATTTATAACCCATGAGTCATATGTGCTACTTCTAGGGCTGGCCTTGACAAGAAACCCAACAAGTAAATGCTTTAGGCAACAAAAAATAAAAAACAATTCGGAGCATCATTTTTGTTATGAGCTTTAGACACAAGTTCATAACAAAGGGCCCGTACAAAAACTATCAGAGAATTTATTTTTATATTTAAGAAATTAGCAACGGAACTTCAATTCTATATTGCATATATATATATATTATATATATCAAACATGTAGATTGAAATTGAAACGAGAAAACATATATTAGATATAAGTGTGTCGAAGTAAGAAATGATCAACTGATCTCTATATTATATATTAGATATATATTTTTTTCTAAAAATGTAAATATCATTAAAATGAAATGGTTAAGTTTGACAGTTTGATTAACAAAATATTTAACCTAATTGGTCCTATGCCGAAAAAAAATAAAGTACATGAAAGCATAAGTTCAATCATTACTTCAACAACTTAAGCATATGAGCTTTCAGTGCCAAAATGCAAGGATAATGAGGAAGGAGAGTCGAGGAGAACCAATAACGGAATTTGCTAACGGAAACTGTTTCACTAGAACTAGAAGCCCACAGAAAGGGCCTTCATTCTAAAAAGCTCCCTTTCATCAACTAAACGAAACTACTCCAACAAGCTTAGAACCACCACTTTTACAGAAGTGTATGAAATTTAAACGAGAAAACATATATTGGATATAAGTGTTTTATATTGCATATATACTTCTAACATATATTTTGAAAAGTAAAACAAAAACATCCATTACAAAGTCAATGTTATTATAACAACAACATCCATTACTTCTAACATATATTTTGAAAAGAAAACCTATTCCTCCAAAAGTATGTGAAGATGGTGCAACAAGTCAGCAACAACAAAGAAAACATAAACGAAGAGCTAAGAAGACGCTTTTTTCCAAAAAAAAAAAAAAAGAAAGAGCTAAGAAGACGAAGAAGAATCACCACTTGAGTTGTCTTAAGTTAGGAGTTGTCTTAAGTTAGGGCATGAAGAAGAAGGGGAGCTAGTTGGAGAAGTAATGGCGGTCGTGTAGTACACATCCATGCGCTTATATTACACTCGTTTTAAGAAAAGTAATGAAATATTTATTTGAATAATACAACCACTTGTTATCTACTTTCAAAAATATTATGTTTAATATCAAATATGAATTCGGTAAACCAAACATGTCTAGTGACTTAGTAATAATGGTTTTTTTTAACCTGAATTCAAACTGTCTTTCATACAAAGGGTTATTCTCTAATTTGAAATATCTAAAGGGTCATTCCAGATATAAAAAAAACTATGAATTATAAATTTAGAATTCCTACGATGTATCTAAAAGAAAGAAAAGAAAAATATATTCTGTAGTCCGCAGCCGGCATATCCTTGATCATATCATGTATACGTTTGGATTTGTATGTATTTTTTTAGTCGGTTTGTATCTATTTTTTTGTGAAATTTTCTGCATTGTTTTATAAATTTTTTTAGACTCGGCCCAATGTTTAAAGGGTTTTACGCTCAAAAAAAATTTAAAGATCTTTTTATAAAGTTTATAAATATTTAAGACCTTTTTGACAAAATTTATAAAAATTAAAGGTCTTTTTACAAAACGATTTTAACTAAAATTGTAAAACTTATGATAAATTTTATGCCTAAGCATTCTATACCACTCTATAGAACCGGCCCTAAGTTTTACATACACACGTTTTTGACACGTATGATCATAGTTCGAGAACGATCAAAAGTGTAAATAATTTACATGGACACGAAGATTATAATGCACGATTATTTTCTAGGATAAAATGATAATGACACGTTACTACCGACATATTCTTGATCATATCAAGTATACGATTGGATTTGTTTGTATTTTGTAGTCAGTTTCTGAAACAATCCGACCGTTTTTTATTATTATTTAAATTACATTGATTTCAAATTAATATTTTTATAAATATTAATTCTCAATAATCAATCAAACCAATACATCATAAATCAAACATAACTAACGAAAAATCACTTAACTAATTAGCATCATTCAATCAACGAATAACTCAATACAACAAAACCAATTCCAGAATTTACTAACGACTTAGAAATTCTAACAATCCAATACTCAAGCAACCAAGACACTAGATCATCTCCTCTTTCCAGCCATGATTCCACGATCAGACTTTGTCTTTATCTACATCACATAGTTAAAAAAGATGCGTGAGTATTATCATAAATATCCAGTAAGACGGTCATCCCATCTATTTGGCTATATATACAGGCATAAACAAAAGATACAAAACTAGGATGGGCCAACAACAATGCACAACAAAACAATCAAATGAGTAACAACACAATAGGTCGTGCATCGATCGACACACCCCCTGGTGTCGATCGATGCACTGCTCGTGTGTCGATCGATGCATAGCTCGTGTGTCGATCGATGCACAGCTCGTGTGTCGATCGACGCAGCAACGCAGTGTCCAGGAATCGAACCTATTCTCTCATGGATCGATTCCAGAACGCATCACAAAGATCTCTTGCACAAAATCCACCAATACAAGCACGAAACCCACACTAAACAACACAAACAATTGCATCCTATCAATTTTTTTACCCAGATAACCCATGGTCACGCACTCACCTAGGTTCTGGAAAGGAAAAAGGAATGAACTACGAAGAACACTCGAAATCAGATCTCCAATCCAAAATCCTCTCTTCCTTCGCGAAGGAAAGATCCAAAGCACAATCCAGAGCCTCCCAACACACACTCTGAGCTTCTAGGATCAAGAACAGGAAGAAATAAACAATGATTCTCCTTTCTCTCAGATCCTCTCACAAACTCTCTGAAAATTTTTGGAACTGAAAATCTCCTCCAAAACGCGGCCACAACCCTTTTTATAGGCAACCCTAGGGTTTTCCCTAAACCGGCCCACAAACCAACTATTAAAACTGAATTTGTCGGTTCAATTTAACTTTGCGTCGATCGACGCACGACCAAATTATGAAATTTGGTTCGCGGTCGTCACAATTCTCCCTCACTAACATGGATTCGACCTCGAATCACGCAACACCATCTCACTACGGTTACCATCCTAACCAAAACCCGGCCAGCACCACCTGAGATCAACTCCCGATCCTTGAAGTTCATCTAATCTCATACTTACAATCACATTTCAGAAATTATTGCTCATAACTCATATCTATATACATCCCTCCCACTCTCAAGGTCGTCATTCTTTGAGCTCTCGGTGTATATCATACCCCTCCCACCTTTAGGAGCGCCGTCCGTCAGGCTATCGGTATGCTCCATGCCTCTTCTACTCTCGGGACACACAATCCGTCAAGCTATCGGCATGCAGGGAAACTCACATTCCCTGGAGAGAACTTTGTCCCTTAAAGTATATGCAGGGAACCCACTATCCCCTGGAGAGAACTCACATCTCTCAAGTATACGCAGGGAACCCACTATCCCCTGGAGCAATCAAATCTGCAATGAGCATCATAAGCACATATCGACTAAAATCACCTCCCGTGGTTCCATCATTACATCCCCTATCCCAGAATATCATCACATCCATGACCAATCTCTAGGTCATCCGAAACAACCCAATCACTAGGGTGTCTCCACTCGAGTCTCCCAGAAAATAGATAGTTCTAACTCACATAAAACTTGTATTTCCAGACTCCTTCTAGGAAATAGGCAAGTCCTAACTCATATAGAACTCTTATTCCTAGTCTCCTTAGAAGATAGACAAATCCTAACTCACATAGAACTTCTATCTCTAGCTCTCTAGAAAATAGACAAGTTCTAACTCACATAGAACTTCTATTCTCGGCTCTCTCTAGGCAATAGACAAGCCCTAACTCACATAGAACTTTTATTCTTAGTCTCCTCCTGAGAAAATGGACAAGCTCTATTTCACATAGAACTTCCATTTCTAGCCATCTCATATCACATAACTCAAGACCCACCAGTCATAATATAAGAATCCACATTTTATCAACACATTTAATAAGAAAAAACCATCTTATTAAATCTAAACAATGTATAAATCGTTACATCACCAAACAAAAATACATAGACAAAACTCATAGCAACATGCTATCTCAGCAACTAAAAACTGAAAAAGACAACGCAAGCCTCAACTTGCCTCTCGAACCATTTTGAAAACTTTGCCTTCATCACAGCCTC
This sequence comes from Arabis hirsuta, assembly GCA_964056655.1. Classification (NCBI taxonomy): domain Eukaryota; kingdom Viridiplantae; phylum Streptophyta; class Magnoliopsida; order Brassicales; family Brassicaceae; genus Arabis; species Arabis hirsuta. The sequence continues at coordinate 6,183,899 of OZ053303.1, read as the reverse complement.
TGGTTCCCAAGTCTCCTCCTCAACACTGTCACAGTCCCACAAGATCCTCAATAATGGTTACCTCTTCCGGCGCAACACCTTGACTCTCCTCTCGAGAATCCTCCCAGGTTTTGCCTCTAACGTCATGTTGGATGACGATCCTCTGAAATCCTAGCCAACACCTCCTTAGACTCATGCAGACACTTCCTTAGAATCAAAACATGGAAGACCTTATATAAAGCCTTCATATTCTGAGGTAACTCTAATCGATAAGCTACCGGTCCAACCCGTTCCACAACCCTGAACGGATCCATAAACCTCAGACTTAGCTTATTCTCTGAAATAGATCTGTTAGGACCTCTCAATATCGTAGCCTTGGATACACCTGATCTCCAAACTCGAACTCCAACTCTTTCCTCCTCTTATCGGCATAACTCTTCTACCGATTTTGAGCCTCCTTCATGTTTATCCTCAAAACATAGAGCTTCTTCGTCGTTTTCTGAACAAAGTCTGCACCAAACATGCTCTTCTCCCCTAGTTGAGTCCAACATAATGGTGTACGATATTGCCTCCCATACAAAGCCTCATATGGAGCCATACCGATACTCGTCTCGTAGCTATTATTATACGCAAACTATACCAAGTTCAAGTGATCCGCCCAATGACCACCATAATCTAACACACACGTCCTCAATAAATCCTCGAGCGTCTGAATCGTCCTCTTAGATTACCCATCTGTTTGAGGATGATAAGCAGTACTCTTGTGCACCTTAGTGCCCATCTCAGCCTGAAAGGCTCTCCAAAACTCTGAAGTGAACCACGGATCTCTGTCTCACACGATATTCGCTGACACTTCTTGCAGCCTCACTATCTCCCGCACATACTTCTTAGCTAACACCGCCGCTCCATCGGTTTTTTTAATGGCAAAAAAATGTACTGACTTAGTCGGAAGATCCACAATCACCCAGATTGCATCATAAATCCGCGAAACTGGTAATCCCACCACGAAATCCATGGTGATCATATCTCACTTCCACTCTGGAATGGGTAAACTCTGCAACAAACTACTCGGAACCTAATGCTTTGCCTTCACTAACTGACACACATGGCATGCCGCCATCCAGTTAGCGACGTCCATCTTCATCCCGATCTAGTGATAATACCATTTCAGATCCTGGTACATCTTAGTCACTCCCGGATTAATAGACAACATGCTCGCATGAGCCTCTCTTAGAATCTCCTATCTCAGATCCTCATCCCTAGGCAAAAAAACTCGCCCGTTCACAAGTATCGTCCCGTTCGTAGAGACCTGATACTCAGACCCTGCAACCTTAGAAGCATCAATCAATCCCTAATCCTTCTCCTGAGCTACTCGAATCCTGCTAAGCAAATCCACTTGGTTAGCTGCCTATAACCCCAATGGCTTCTGTTAGATAACACAATAACCTCAAAGTGCTAATCTCACTCACCAAAGCCTCCATATCCCGCTCATGAGTCAAAGCAACTATCTTCCAACTCAATGCATCTGCAACCAAATTCGTCTTACCGGGATGGTAACCAATCTCCAGATTGTAATCTGCTACCAACTTCATCCAACGCCTTTGTCTCTGGTTCAACTCTGGCTGCGTAAAGAAATAATTTAGGCTCTTATGGTCTGTAAACACCTGAACCTTTCCGCCATAAAAATAAGATCTCCAAATCTTTAGAGCGAAAATCACCGCAGCCAACTCAAGATCGTGGGTAGGATAGTTGCTCTCGTGCTTCTTCAACTGCCTCGAAGCATAAGCAATTACCTTCCCTTGCTGCATCAACACGCAACCCAAACCAACTCCTGAAGAATCTGTATACACCACGTATGACTCGCCCGGCTTTGGCAACGCCAGCACTGGTGTGTACTAGTCAACATCTCTTTTAGCTTCCCGATACTCTCCTCTCAAGCTGAAGACACACAAAAGGGACATCCTTTCCCGTCAGCTTCGTCATCGACTACGCCACACTCACAAAACCCTTGATGAACCTCCTATAGTAATCCGCCAAACCAAGAAAACTTCTAATCTCGGTGGCATTCCTCGGTCTAGGCCACCCTCTGATAGTTTTTATCTTCGTCGGATCCACATAAACTCTATCTGCAAAAACCACATGACCGAGAAAACTCATCTCTAGCTGCCAAAAACTGCACTTACTCAACTTTGCGTACAACTTCTGTTCTCGCAGGTTCTCTAGAACTACTCTCAAATGGACCTCGTGCTCCTCAGGACTCCTTGAATACACCAAAATATCATCAATGAAGATAATCACAAACTCGTCCAAGTAATCCTGGAAGATCCCGTTCATTAGCCTCATGAATGCTGCTGGTGCATTCGTCAACCCGAAAAGCATTACCACAAACTCATAATGCCGATACCTTGTCCCGAAAGCAGTATTTCTAACATCTGCCTCATCGATAGGAATCTGATGGTAACCCGAAGCCAAATCAATCGTGAAGAACCAAGTAGCCCCTCGTAACTAATTCAACAACTCATCAATCCGTGGTAAAGGATACTTGTTCTTCACAGTGACTCGGTTAAGTCCCCAGTAATCGATGCATAACCGAAAACTCCCATCCTTTTTCTTCACAAATAGCACTGGTGCTCCCTACGGTGAACTGCAAGGATGGATAAATTCTTTCCCCAAAAGATCATCTAATTGCTTCTTCAGCTCTGCCATCTCTGCTGGAGCTATACAGTAAAGCCTCTTAGATATCAGAGTAGTCCTAGGCTCCAACTCAATCGTAAAAAGATAAGACCGAGACGGTGGTAATCCCTCCAACGACTGAAAACATCCTAAAAGTCCTGAACAACCTGGATGTTCCCAACAACAACCTTTCCAATAGACTTAGCCGGTACTCCATCCGGTAATCGCTCCAAGATCAACTGTAGCAGACCCGCCAAACGATCATCTCGATCCCGGATTACACCTGCAGCAGCACCCCCACCCAGGCCTGTCGCACCGCCAACCACATTGGGACCCACACCAGTCCCACTAATCCTCACAATAGTACTCGCAGTGGCCACACCCACGGATCCCTTCTGAAACGCTGCGAAGCTGCCACCTGCTCCCCCGCGGAACTCTGGGCCACACTCACGGCGGCGGACTCACCATGGCCAACATGGCCCCCACGACCTCTACCTCTGGTCCCTCTAGCCATCTCTCTGTACTACCCAGCAGACCACTAAGCATACTAGAAACCAAAAAAATCACAAAACACATACCGTGGAATCTCATTGAAGGCTCGGAGAAGCTGATCTAGAACTCCAAACCCACACAACAATTGATTAACTACTCATTATCAACTCAATTCACACAACAATTGACTAACTCACATAATCAATTACGTTCTCCCGCCTTTGAACCATAAGGGCTCTCATACCAAACTGAAACAACTTGATCCTTTTTTTTTTAATAAATTGGTCTCGAATTAATGTTCCCATAAACATTAACTCTCAATAACCTATCAAACCAACACATCACAAATCAAACATAACCAGCAGAAAATCACTTAACCAATTAACATAATTCAATCAACGAATAACTCATTCCAACAAAACCAACTCCAAAATTTATTAACGACCTAGTAATTCTAACAATCCAATACTCAAGCAACCGAGACACTAGATCATCTCATTTTTCCGGCCATGATTCCACGATCACACTTTGTCTCTACCTGCATCACATGGTTAAAAGAGATGCGTGAGTATTATCATAAATACCTAGTGAGACGGTCATCCCATCTACTTAGCTATACACAAGCATAAGCAAAACATACAATACCAGGATGGGTAAACAATAATGCACAAGCAAACGAGTAACAACACAACAGATCGTGCGTCGATCGACACACCCCCTGGTGTCGATTGATGCACTGCTCATTTGTCGATCGATGCACAACTCGTGTGTCGATCGACGCACTGACGCAGTGTCCAGGAATCGAACCTATCTTCTCACGGATCGATTTCAGAACGCATCACAAAGATTTCCTGCACAAAATCCAACAATACAAGCATGGAACCCACACTAAACAACACAAACAATCGCATCCTATCAATTCATTTACCTAGATAAGCTATGGTCATGCACTCACCTTGGTTCTGGAAAGGAAAAAGGAATGAACTACAAAGAACACTCGAAATCAGATCTCCAATCCGAAATCCTCTCTTTCTTCGTGAAGGAAAGATCCAAAGCACAATCCAAATCCTCCCAACACACACTCCGAGCTTTTAGGATCAAGAACAGAAAGAAATCAACAATGATTCTCTTTTCTCTCAAATTCTATCACAAACTCTTTGGAAACTCTCTCGAACTTTTTTTGAAACTGAAAATCTCCTCCAAAACGCGGCCACAACCGTTTTTATAGGCAACCCTAGAGGTTTCTCTAAACCGGCGTGCAAACCGACGATTAAAACCGAACATGTCGGTTCAATTTAACTTTGCATCGATCGACGCACACCACTTGCATCGATCGACGCACGACCAAATCACGAAATTTGATTCGTGGTCGTCACAGTTTGTATTTATCTTTTGGTGAAATTTTCTGTATTGTTAATGAATTTTATTAAGTTTGGCCCAATGTTTAAAAGGTTTTATGTTCAAAAAATTTTTTATAGCTTTTTTATAAATTTTATAAATATTTAATATTTTTTTGACAAAATTTATAAAAATTAAAAAAAAATTTGCAAAAAAGTTTTAACTACAATTGTAAGATCCATAATAGATTCTATGCCTAAGCATTCTAGGCCACTCTATAGAACCGGACCTAAGTTTTACATACACACGTTTATAATTGACACGTATGAGCATAGTTCGAAAACGATCATAAGTGTCAATAATTTACATGGACACGAGAATTATAATGACACGATTTTTTTTCTGAGATAAAATGATAATGACACGTTACTACCGACAGATATCAAGTAAACCCTACCAAGTCCCTATGACATTATTGAGAAGATCTACTCGACGACGAATATACTTGCCTTACTTGAATATCCTCATTCACTTCCTCTTCACGATACCATAAACAGACTAACATATATAAGAAAATTTTCAAAAATATTCTTTATAATGTTTTTTTTTTAAATATTTCTTCTAATTTTAGAAATACCAATATTTATAAAGTATTAGATTAAGACCAGCATTAATATGCACATAAACCTATTATACAATTATCGATATGAACATTGATTCCCTCTGTTTCATATTATTTGATTTTTAAAGTTATTGCAAATAGATTAAAAAATTATTAATTTTTCTATTTCTTTAAAATAAAATATGATTTATAATCAACTCCAAAATAATTCAATCAATTAAAAAATAATCTGCAGAATTTAAACAGTCAAAATAACAAAAACACAATTAATTTTACATAGAAAATTGAAAACATCATTTATTATGAAACAAAATTTTTTTTTTAAAACATCATCTATTATGATACGGAGAGAATATATTTTAACCAATAACTTTTAAATATTTAAAATATTATTAATTGTTACATGATTTTGTTAACAATTATTATTCTAAAACTAATTAAAACATAAATATAAATATTTTCTACTTGAAATTTTTGTCTTTTATATATTGTTTTGTTGTCAACTCTTTTTTTTTTTATCTTTTCTTTAATATTTAATTCTACATATAGTCAACACATTATAAATTTTAATACAGTTTTAATTTGCATATTAAACATGCTATCTTTAATCATTGTTGGAATTTGGATCAAAGATTATAATTCAGCAATCCCGAATTCGACTTTAAAATATGTTTGATCTCAAAGAATAAAATTACAATTTGTCTTCAGTTAGAAAAAGATAGAAGCAATTGCAAAAATATTATTTTTGGTGTGTCATTTTGTAAAAATGTTATATTGAGTTATTCATTTGCAAAAATATTACAAATTATGGATTTTTAAAACTCAAATCTTAAAATTCTAAACCTTAAAAAATGTTGACCCTTAAAAACTTTAAACCCTCAAAACTATATTGTAATACAATATAGTTAACCCAAATATAAATAATATAATAAATAAATAATTTTTAAAAAATAACATTTTTGCAAATTTTTTTAAAAAGTGCCATTTTTAAAAATTGGTATTTCAATAGAATTTTCAAAATTTCTCAAAAGAAAATAACAATTTCTCATACACAAAAAAGGTTATACAGTTTCACAAATAATGTTTTCAATCTTAAATAGTTTGGGACAATTGCAAAAATACCATTTTTGGTATATTACGTTGCAAATATGTCATTGTTGGTATATCATTTGCAAAAATATTTTTAATTATAAAATTTTAAAGCATAAATCTTAAAATTTCTAAATTCTAAAAATTATTTTGACCCCTAAGAAACCCTAAACCCTCAAATCTAAACTCTAATATAACATATTTAACCGAAACATAAATCATATAATATATAAATAATTTTGAAAAAGTGACATTTTTGTAAAATTTTTTTAAAAATAATATTTTTAGAAAGTGACACTTCATAAATAGCATTTTCCAAAGAATTTGTACATCAAATTAAAAATTACGTAAAATATGAGCCTTCTTAATTATATAAAACTTTTTTGAAATAGTAAAACTAAAATCAAATATCACAAAAACACATATAATTGTATATTATTAATGTATGATAATTTTATATTATTAATGTCATTGTAACATCTCGGTTTCAGGAAATATGTAATGCATGCGAAAAGGCTTAAGTATACTTATATTTTCTGTTATACATCCAGAGAGAACTCCAGAGTTAAGCATGCATTTATTTTTTCCGTTACACATTTAGAGTTAACTCCAGAGTTAAGCGTACTTGGGCTGGAACAATTTATGGATGGGTGACCTACTGGAAAGTTATTTCCAGTACCGTGTGAGTGAGGACAAAACACGGTAAAGATCACGTGGTGATTTGCAGGGTCAGTAAACAAGTCTGTCGAACCTCCCGGACTAACGCACCGACCGTCGTACAGGATGGGCCCACGGGCCGAGAATGGGCATGGGCTCCACTGACAGGGGCAGTCGGGGCATTAGAAATGGTATCAGAGAGAACCTTGATGAGTGGGTGAGTCACACTATTAGGGGTAATGATCCTGGTACGCAACGTGGACGTTGCGATCAGTTAATGGAGGTGATTGTAACACCTCAGTTTCAGGAAATATGTGGTGCATGCGGAGAGGCTTAAGAGAATTGATTTGGCTACCTATATCACCAAAGTTCACTTATCTTTTCCGTTACAAATCTAGAGAAAACTCCAGAGTTGAGCGTGCTTGGGTTGGAGCAATTTAAGGATGGGTGATCTCTTGGGAAGTTATTTCTAGTACCGTGTGAGTGAAGACAAAACACGGGAAAAGATCACGTGGTGATTTGCAGAGTCAGTAAATAAGTCTTTCGAGCCTATCGGACTAACGCACCGATCGTCAGACAATAATGGACCCATAAACTGAGAGTGAACGTGGAACCCACTGACAAAAACAGTCGGAGTGTTACAATCTCTGTCTTCTTTTTTCATAGTGATCTGTAATTACCAAATTTTATACACGCTTCAATATTAATAATGAATGTAGTATAATATTACTTTGTACCTTAGATAAATTTCCATTTTCTATAAACATTTATTTGAACATTAGAACATACTAATACCCTTTTTCTTTTTGTAAAATTTTGTAACTTTATTAATAAAATAAGTATGTCTGTACATATCTATATCCTTTTGTTGGCATGTTTGTGAGTATCTTAAAATGTTAAGAGACAATTATAAAAATGTCATTTTTGGTGTGTTATTTTTTAAGAATATTACAATGAGAGTTGTCTATTTGTAAAAATACCACTAATTATAAAATTTTTAAAGCCTAAATCTTAAAATTTTAAACCCTAAAAAATATATTGATCCTTAATAAACTTTAAACCCTTAAAACTAAATCCTAATACAATATAGTTAATCCAAATATAAATAATATAATTAATAAATAATTTTTTAAAATTGGTAATTTTTCAAAAATTTTGAAAATATAATATTTTTGAAAAATGATAGTTCAAAAGTAGTATTTTTCAAAATTTCTCAAATTTTAAACGTAAATTTCTTTAATTTATATATTCTCATTTTCTCTCATTTGCTTTTTCTTCTATTCAAAATCGATAATTCTCTGTTTATCTTTGAGCTTTACGGCAATACCCTCTCTTTCCTTCTTCTTTTTATTTTTCCTAATTAACTTTGCTTATTGAAAATTTTTCTTTTCTTTATTTGTTTAATTGTTTGACAATACATGTATGGAAAACAGAATAATGCATAAAATCTTAAATTATATTTCCTATTGAAACCATAACAAACTTTTAACATAAATCGATATTTCATTCATAGTAAAATAATGTTTGAACTCATGTTTTGTTTAAGAGAAGAAAAAGATGGCAGCACACAATTAAAATTTAAAGAATTAGATCTCTTTTTTTCTTTCTTACAATTAAGTTGTAGTTGAATATGCAGTTTAATTTGGCTATTTTTATCTTTTATATGACATATCGATGAAAAAAATAATAGTAAATTGATTTATTGGGTTTCAACAGGTTCCAATCACTGGCTTAAAAACGATGTTTAGAGATGGTCATGGTCCTTTGAAACATGTCGCAGAAGATGTCATAAACCTAGTAACGGTATATATATATATATGCATGTGCTTTCTAGTCAAATGTTTCAGAATGTCCCATAAGATTTAAAACTTTTTGACCTTTTAATATGTTTTTTTTGGCTGATGAAAAATATTTATAATTGATTTTTTGAAATAATTATAAAAATATCATTTTTAGCGTGCCATTTATAAAAAATTACTACAATAGGTTGTCCACTTGCAAAGATGCCACTAATTGTGAATTTTTAAAATCTAAATTTAAAATTCTAAACGTTAAAAAATATTTGAGCCTTAATGAATAAACTCTAAACCCTCTAAACTAAACCATAATACAATATAGTTAACCCAAACATAAATAATATAATGAATAAATAGTTTTAAAAAATAGCATTTTACAAAAAATTTGAAAATATGGTATTTTTAAAAAGTTACACTTCAAAAATAACATTTCTCAAAATTTCTTTTTATTTTTCCACCAAATTTGACGTTTTCAAACGTGAGACTTGAAGTGATGGCTTCACTTGACTATGCTCTAGACCGGGCTTACTCATTGTAATGTCTATTGAGGGTATTTATTATTTATCAGGATGGTTTAGAGCGTAGAGGGTATAAGGAAACCGGTTCTTGGAAGCTCTCGCCAAGGTGGTTAGAACATGTAATGTTTCGTTTCAAGATTAACTGAAAGTTTTTGTAAGATATTTAGTGCATGATTTTGCGAGCCTAATTTTCTTGAAAGAACTTGTACAATGGAGATTGGGGACAGAGCCTAGAACTATGACACTATTGGAGATTGGGAACTATCTTTAACAAGAAAAAAAGAGAAGTGGAACTATGACACCACAACACAAAATGAAGAACCTGCCTACACTTCAATAAAGTCTCCTCTTGTTAGTAATGTTAACAATGTGGGAAAATGGTAATTCCGAGAATAAGAAGGTTGTGACTAGCTTGTAAAACGGTTTGTTAAACTCACAAAGTTAATGTGTTAATGTGTTTGATTTTCATCTTTTATCTAGTCAAAGCGTCTTTTTAGACTTTTTTTAGTTTTCTATCAAGTTTTTGTAAGAATTCAAATTACTAATATGGGCAAATTGATATTTGTAAAATAAAATACATAAACAAATTGATAATACAACAATACCGATACAAAGATTAGGAAAAGAACGGATTTGCAGATGCAAGATATGAACTTTATCTTTAATTCTGAAAATGGTTGTTTGGCGTTCTGAATCCCAGGATACAACTGTAATTAATTCTGTTTTGCATAACTCAAAAACATAATCTAACAAACGCTATTTTGTGTTATACTTTTAGACACAAAAATAAATAAAATAAAATAAATTGTAAGAGAGTTTTGTTGCTGTTGTTCATCTTATGATCATGTATGATTCGATTGTTTTTTAAGAAAGGAAGATTAAGGCTTGCTTTTATAGCCAATATGCCTAACGTCTATCACTGTGAAGGCTATAAAGGGAGAGTTGAGAATTTAATCTCACCATAACTATTTAAACGTAAATTAATATTATAAGTTACAAAAATCAAATCAAACTTGAATTTTCAGTTTCATTACTAACATCAATTGACGTTAAAACTCATTATTGGAAGAGATGTGTGTTTGACTTAATCAACACTTAATTTAAAAGGATATAAATAGAAAGAATAAATCTTTTGGATCGTTAGTCCATTTGCCATATTTCGAAACTTAATACCGAAGCCTGGTCCATATCTCTTTTTCTAATACACTAAAGTGTATTCCAGATTTTGAACTTTGTCATGAGTTCTTCACTTTATATATTTAAAGATTGTCATCCAAATTTCCAATGTGGGATATTAGCGAGTTTTAAAACTTAGCTAAATTTTGAAGTTTTACAAACTTTCAAGTCATTCACTTTGGACTTCCATTTTTTATTCAAATAATCAACTCTGATTTTGACATGTTATTACACTACATTATAGTGTTTACGACGACAATTATACAGTGCCTTAAATTCGGTTGTTCCGATGGACATCTCCAGCGAAAATCTCACCAAAAAATGTTTGTTAATTATTTTGTCAAAAACGAGTTCCAACAGTATTTTTAGATTTAAGTTTTCTTTTTGAAGGTCATTCTAGTTGCAAACTGAAATATGAAGATGCTAGAAAATGTTTGAATTCGATAGATATGAGGAATTCAATTTTCTCCCAGAATTTCATGAATCACTATATAATTATCAATCCCAGTTTAGTTATGTTTTAGACTTAAAATCTAGGGGTAATTTGAAAAATACACCAATTAGGTTTAGAAATTTGAAAAATACAGTTTTTTTTTTTTTGAAAAATACCTCTTTTCATAATTGAAAAAATTATTTTATCCATATTTAATTTTAATACTAATTAATTTGTATTAATAATTATTATTAATATTAGTTTTCGTTTTATTTGAGATAAAGTTAAGTTATTGATTAAAAATTAGTTAATTGGTATATATAATTATCACTAATATTTTTTTTATTTTTTTAGATAATTACAGTTTGTTGATTTTAAATTTTAAATTTACTATTAGATATAAAGAAGACAAATTATTTTTTATACATGATATTTATCTTTTTTTTTCTTTTTGTCGACAATTTTCAATAGAAAGCCCAAATGGGCCACGGGTGAGAAATTTTAACTTTTAATAGAAAACCCAAATTAGGCTCAAATTAAACTAAACATAACATTAACCTATATGTCAATGAGAAGTACACGTGTTCAGTATATGCATCAAAAAAACCTACGTGACATCGAAGGAGAATTCTAGAAGTCTCTTCCTTAATCTCCAAGCGTTGCCGGTGGAGAGATAAAATCTCTCTTTATCATAGTATATCTTTTTATAAAATTATAATTTATGTTGTGTAAAATTATCTATAATTCAGATAAAAAATAAAAAAAAATTTTGTAAAAGATATGATTTCCCTAAAATATAGGCAATATATTAATTTTTCACAACGAGTTATTTCCATTTTAAATATATAATTTATTATTGTTGTGCAGATTTTTTAAGATATTTTCGTAATTTCGTATTAAATAAAATGTAGTTTTCAAAAAATAAAATAAAAAGAAAGTATTTTTCAAATTTAAAAAGCCAAAAAAAAAATATTTTTCCAAATTTACACTAAAATCTATGCAAGATGGTCTTTTTATGTTAAAGAGAGGAATGTTGTGGCCGAAAATATATATAAAGGGATTACAAGGAGTAGTAATGGATATTCACACAATCAACAAAAAAAATTAAACAAAAGGGTATTTGCCCCAATAGCTTTTATTTCTTATATTCGTTTTTTCTTTTCTGTTCCGAATTCACAACAAATTCCAATACAATTTTTTGCCAATTTCTCAAGTATTTCTCCAGATACTGGTATCATAAAAAAAATTGAATAAAAAATTATTAAAAAAAGAGATTTGTATCATGGGCCACATGAGACGGATCATCAAGGAGAAACGATATCATGAGCCACGTAGCAACTACAGATTGGGCATTGAGATTCTTATTATTATTTTTTTTTTTTTAAATAGTAAATATCATTAATGAAAATAAAAGTTTAGGATAGGCCTAGACATACGGAATTTCGAATCGGATCCAAGTCGGGTCTTATCGGATACAAGTTTTATCAGGTATAAAAAATTTATACCCAAACAAATACCTGTAAAGTTTCGGATCGGATATAGGTTCGGGTCAAATCACAATTAACTATACCCAAAAAATTCGGATATAGATTCGGGTATAGGTTATTATATTACTCAGAGACATCTAGACGAGTTAATTGTGTTTTTCATCATGTTTTTAAATGTTTTTTTATTATTCTATTTTTTTTTTTATTTTACTATATGCGATTTTATGTTTCAATTTGTTTTAACGTATTGTAATATACATTTAAAATTTTATAAAACATAATAAATTCAAGTTTTTATAAAATCTTGTATATTTATATATACTAATTTGATTTTTTCATTTGATTTTTTATTAAAAAATAAATTATTTTTTTATTCTTTAGAATTTCATTGAGTATCACCGTTGAACATACAAAATTTAGAAATTTTTTAATCAATCTAAAAAATTAAATTATTATTAAAATTAATATTAAACTAATATTAAAAATATCGATATAGTATATGAATAATGATGCACTAAAATTTGAAAGAAAGTCAAGACTGTGCCCTGGAGCGAGAGGCTGGAGCGAGAGGAAGTAACAGTAAAGCGAAAGGCCAAACAAAAACGAATATCCATCCCCCTTGAGCTCCTCCAAGCTCCATTAGCTCCAAACTACATGAAAAAAAAAATGTAGTATGCACAAATCCTAACATAGATTAAGTTCTAAACTAATCTAAATTAGCATAAAATGAACTTTAAAACGCAAATATAATTCAAAATATAAGAAAAAAATAAAAAAGAACAATTTTTAAAATCATGCAAAATACACTAACGTCATACTACTACTACCCAAAGTTCAAAATTTTGCTAGACGCGAGTCGGGCGGTTGAGCTTGGTCTAGTGAAACAATCCGATCCGTTTTTTTTTCATCGAATTAGTATTCCCATAAAATACTAATTTCCAACACTTAACAATTCAACAAGCAACCAAACATAACTAGCGGAAATCAACTCAAACCAATCAAACGATTAAACCATCAAACCATCACCAATTCAAAACCAATTTAACAATTTAATTTCATAAAACCAGCAACCTAGCGATTCTAAACAATCACATAAAGCAAATAAACGAGACTCTAGATCATCTCCTCTTCACAGCCTTGATTTCACGATCACATCTTTTCTTTACTTGCATCACATGGTTAAAAGAGATGCGTGAGTATTATCACAAATACTCAGTGAGACGGTCATCCCATTTACTTGGCTATACACACATGCATAAAGAAATAACACAATACCAATCGATCAATCAACAACGCATAGCACGATAACCAGTAATCATTCATCAATCCATTCCAATTCACAATCAAACGCATCTTGAATACTCTGATTACTCAGATAAACCATGGTCACGCACTCACCTTGATTCTGGATCGATTCTAGACAAGGACAACCACGAAAATATACCTCTATGACACCTACAGCCCCTGCTCTATCTTTCTTTTCTCACGAACCAACAAAACCTCGATATTTTCTCCAAAAATTTCCTAAACCGAATTAGGGTTTCAGAAAACAGGAACGATACGCTGACTTCAAAAGCACACTGAGAACGGAAATTACCTCTGAACCAGGATTGAAAACCTGATCTGAAAACTAGATAGAGAGAGAGCTATCCAATCAGGATCGTCCTTTGAGTCTATCTGGTTCGACGGGATTCTTCCTTTGAAGTGGACTAATCGCAGATCCGACACTACACAAACCTCTCTGAGTAAAACAATTATAACTCCTATAATACAAATCCGATTGACAAACCGCTTTCTCTTATATCAAGATCAGAGAGTGGTGAGCCTAACCTGAAAGTTTCACTCCGATCTGATCTGTTCTATTCTTACTGGCCGTTATCCTCCTCTTCTAAAACCGGACAGAACTGCCTCCAAAGCCTCAATCTTTTTCTCTTCTCTCTGAAACTCTGAAACTCAGCTTTTCTCTCCCAAAAACGCTACTGAAATACGGCCTCCTGACTTATATAGGCAAACCCTAGGGTTTCCTTAAACCATATCGCAAACCAAAGCTCAAAAACTAAACCAACCGGTTCAATTTGCAACCTGTGTCGATCGACGCGTACACCCTGTGTCGATAAACGCACTGTCCAAAAATCTCAATTTTTGTTCACGGGCGTTACAATTCTTCCCCACTAACAAGAATTCAACCTCGAATCACGCAACACTGTCACACTACGATCAACACTCCTAACCAACCCAGCTAGCATCACCCGAGATCAACACTCTCGATCTCTGAGATCCACATCCAGTCCTATGCTTATAGCCACGTTTCAGACATTAATTGCTCTTAACTCATATATATCCACATCGCTCATACTCTCAGGATCGTCATCCCTTGAGCTCTCGGTGCACTATACCACTCACACCCTCAGAACATACAGTCCGTCATGCTCTCGGTATGCTCCATACCACTCACACTCTCGGGACACACAGTCCGTCAAGCTCTCGGTATGCAGGGAAACTCACATTCCCTGGAGAGAACTCATCATCTCTCAAAGAAATACAGGAGAACTTGTCATCCCCTTAGGAGAACTCGTCAACTCCTAATGAGTTATTCAGGAAAATCCTCATCTCCTAGAGCAATCAATTCTTAAACGTCAATAAGCATCTTTGACCAGAACTACCTTCCGTGGTCGCATCTTGACATTCCACTCTCCTGTAATATCATCTCATCCCTGACCAATCCACAAGTCAACTCTAAACAGCCCAGTCAGTCAGGGTGTTTACTAAAACTTTATCCCGGACATAAACAAGTTCTAACTCATCATATAACTTGATATCCCCACATGTTCTAAATGTCACAATTCCACAAGACTCTCATCAATGGTATCTTCTTTCGGCGCATAACCTTGACTCTCCTCTTGAGAATCCTCACAGGTCTCGTCTCCAACGTCATGTTGAGCTGAAGATCCTCCAGAATCCTAGCCAACACCTCCTCAGACTCATGCAGACACTTCCTTAGCATCGACACATGGAAGACCTTATGAAATGTCTTCATACTCTAAGGTAACTCCACACGATAACTCGTTCCACAACCCTGAACGGACCTATAAATCTTGGACTTAGTTTATTCTTTGAAATAGATCTGTTAGGACCCCTCAACATCGTCGCCTTAAGATACACCTGATCTCCAATCTCAAACTCTTTTATCCTCTTATCAGCATAACTCCTTTGCCGATCTTGAGCCTCCTTAATGTTCAGCTTCAAAACACGGATCTTCTCTGTCGTCTCCTAAACAAAGTCTCCACCAAACATAATCCTCTCCCCCACTTGAGTCCAACATAATGGTGTACAACATGGTCTCCCATACAACGCCTCGTACGGAGCCATACCAATACTCGCTTGATAGCTGTTGTTATACGCAAACTCTACCAAGTTCATGTGATCTGCCCAATGAATACCATAATCCAGCACATACATCCTCAACAAATCCTCGAGTGTCTCAATCGTCTTCTCAGATTGCGTATCCGTCTGAGGATGATAAGTAGTATTCATATGCACCTTGGTGCCCATCTCAACCTGAAAGGCTCTCCAAAACTCTGAACCAAACCTCGGATCTCTGTCTGACACAATACCCGCTTGCACCCCGTGCAGCCTCACTATCTCTCGCACATACTTCTTAGTCAAAACTGCCGCTCCATCAGTCTTCTTAATGGCAAAAAAATATTTTGACTTAGTCAGACGATCCACAATCACCCAGATAACATCATAAGTCCGCAAAACTAGCAATCCTACCACATAACCATGGTAATCATATCCTACTTCCACTCCGGAATGGGTAAACTCTGCAACAAACCACTTGGAACCTGATACTCTGCTTTTCCTAACTAGCACACATGATAAGTTGTGACCTAGTTAGCAATTTCCTTTATCCTGACCTAGCGACTATACCGTTTCAGATCACGATACATCTTAGTTGCTCCCGGATAAATAGACAACATGCTCGCATGAGCATCTCTAAGAATCTCCTGCCTCAGATCCTCATCCTTTGGCATGCAAACTCGTCCGTTAATAAGTATTGTCCCGTTCGCAGAGACTTGATACTCAGAACCCTTGATCCTTCTTTTGAGCTACTTAAATCCTGCTCAGCAAGTCTGCCTGGTTAGTTGCCTCTAACCTCAAGGTGCTAATCTCACTCACCAAAGCCTCCATATCCCAATCCTGAGCCAAAGCAACCCTCTTCCGACTCAAAGTATCAGCAACCAGATTAGCCTTACTAGGATGGTAACTAATCTCCATATCATAATCCGCTACCAACTCCATCCATCGGCTCTATCTCTGGTTCAACTCTGGCTACGTAAAGAAATACTTTAGAATCTTGTAGTCTGTGAACACCTGAACCTTTCCGCCATAAAGATAGGATCTCCAAATCTTCGACGGAAATCCTCCTTTGAAGTGGACTGATCACAGATCCGATACTGCACAAACCTCTGTGAGTAAAAAAATTAAAACTCTAAGAATACACATCCGATTGACAAACCGTTTTCTCCTATATCAAAACCAGAGAGTGGAGAACTTAACCAGAAAGTTTCTCTCCAATCCGATCCGTTCTTTCTAGTCGTTACCTTCCTCTTCTAAAATCGGACGGAACTGCCTTCAAAGATCTCTTTCTCAATCACGCCTTTTCTTAGCGTTAAGGAACATGAACACTCACAGATCTCTTTCTCTTCTCTCTGGAACTTTAAAACTTAGTTTTTCTCTCCCAAAAACGCGTTGAAATACGGCCCCTTGATTTATATAGACGAACCCTAGGGTTCCCTTAAACCAGACCACAAACCGACGCTCAAAAACTGAACCAACCGGTTCAATTTGCAACCTGTGTCGATCGACGCACACACCCTGCATTGATCGACGCACTGCCCAAAAATCTCAATTTCGGTTCGCGGGCGTTACATCTTGCGCCAAATTACAAGTGTGTATTACCTACATGTGTGTAGTGTCTACATTCATTCGACTGTTTACAAGTGTGTATTACCTAACTTAATCATACATCTAATCAATGAGTAATGATCTTATTATATATGCATGTGTACATCTTGATTAGATGTATGATTACATTGTCAGTATATGCATGGGACTAAGGCTGACTGTAAGATTCGATTCAAGTTATCCGTTTGATTCGATCAAAAAAATTCGGATATCCATAACTTTACAAAGCATAATAAATACTAAAAATCAATATCCATTATAATATATTTGTATATATCTATATATAATTATATATATAAATTGTATAATGATTATATATATATGTATGTAAATTTTATGAACTTCTATTCATCAAATTAATTATTTCAACTCTAAAGATATAAAATTAAAAAAGAAAATCTATTCTTAATGAAAAACTGTTTTTTGGGTTAAATTTGAACCTTTTTATTATATTTTTAATTTTGATAATTATTTTTAAATTATTACTGAGCATATTGGATATCAAATAAAAATTCGGATTTCAGCTGGTATTCAATTTGTTCTGGAACGGATACGGACCATACATAGCGAAACGGATCAGATCACATATACTTGATCTACCACTAAAATATACAGAACATGCGCTCTGTGCCCATTCTATTGGGTATTTCTTAACATTTTGCTCTTCTATTGGGTATTTAAAGAGTGTCAAATCACACTTTGTCAGTATTAAACAGTGAAAAGAATAGTTTCGTCTTGAATCACGTGGTTTTCGGCAAAAATCATCAGATTGCAAAATTATGTGAAAAACTGACAAAGTAAGTATGGCGATTAGTACCGCATGTGTGTAAAGTGTCTACATTCATTCAACTGTTTAAAACTGTTCATTATTCAACTCAATTATACAT
Organism: Arabis hirsuta; assembly: GCA_964056655.1. Taxonomy (NCBI): domain Eukaryota; kingdom Viridiplantae; phylum Streptophyta; class Magnoliopsida; order Brassicales; family Brassicaceae; genus Arabis; species Arabis hirsuta. Next base: position 6,165,784 of record OZ053303.1, on the reverse strand, counting down.
CGAATTAATGAGTAAAAAATCTTATTATATAAATGTATGGTTTACTTCTACTAACTCTGCAAGCCTTTCGTGCACTAGGTCCCCTTCTTTTCAGCCAACTTAGACAACTTCAGGTGATTCTTCTTTATTCTGTGTGTGTGTGTGTTTTTTTTTGAGAAAGATTTTTCGGTGTTTTGTTGCTGCAGAATATTTTTCTGTTTTACATTTTCGACATATATGTTGGAAATATATATATGTAATTTAGAGATCCGTTGCTCATTTCTTTCATAAAAAACACTTATCTAATATAAGACATTTTTTTAATGGATTGGTACAGTTAAAAGATTTATTTCCAAAATTCACATTAACATTATCTCAAAATCTTCTAATTAAACTTCCAATGTTTGATTAAAGAAAACAGTATTGCAAACTTTGCGACTAGAATTTCTAGTCTAGAAATATAGTCAGCAAAATAATCTCTCTAAAATGGCAATTTTTGTGATTGCATTAGTTAGCAAAGTAGGCTAAATATTTTTTCTATATATGTGTATGTATATGGTACCTTTATTCATTATGAGAGTAATACAATTCTTTCAACCCTATATCTCATCGGTCTCAAATAACTTATTGTAGTGACTTAATTCATTTGAACTGATATATGTCATAAAAAAAGTTGCTACAGGAAATAAACCATGGCGCTCCTACTCTCATCTTGTGGGGTTGGTGCTATGATAAACATGGATGCTTTGAAAAGTTATTTTAGCTTCTCAACCAAGAAATCTCTTACTTGTAAAAAAAACAAGATAGTTGCAAGCAACCAAGGGATTAAGGCTACCGCAAGCGCTTCTGCTGTTGTCGTGACCGAGCCATTGACTAAAGAAGATCTCATTGCCTATTTTGCTTCGGGATGCAAACCAAAGGATATGTGGAGGTACCACTATGATCATCATCTCATCTTATAACTTGCCCTATAAAACTAGTTATTTAAAGTTATTGTTTTATTTCTTGGATTGGGGATTTAGAATAGGTACAGAACACGAGAAAATCGGTTTCGAGGTCAATACTTTGCGCCCTATGAAGTATGAACAGATAACTGCACTGCTTAATGGTATTTCTAAGAGATTTGATTGGGATAAGGTGATGGAGGATGGCAGAATAATTGGTTTGCAACAGGTAACTGTTTTGTTCTCTTCTATTAAATTACCCAACAATGATAACATAATTTCTTTTTATTTATTTTGGCATTGATTATTATATTCAGGGAATGCAAAACATATCTTTGGAATCAGGAGGCCAACTAGAGCTAAGTGGAGCACCTGTAGAGACTTTGCACCAAACTTGTGAGGAGCTTCATTCACATCTTTACCAGGTGAAGACTGTTGCTAAAGAATTGGGAATCGGTTTCCTAGGAATTGGCTATGAGCCCAAATATAGTCTTGAGGATGTAACCATTGTGCCCAAGGTTCCTTTCTCCACAAACATATTAGTTCTGACATACTAAACGTGGCTTCCTCTGGCTCTTTGTCTGATGTGTGAAAGTGATTTCTATGTGCAGAAAAGGTTTGAGTTTCTGATAGATCACTTAGCGAGAGCTGGCCCATCAGGACCTGACATGAGTTCTAGAACTTGTACTGTTCAGGTCAATCTAGACTATAGTTCAGAAACCGATATGATAAGGAAGTTTCGCGCTAGTCTAGCGTTGCAACCCGTGAGAAGCTCGATGCTCTTTCAATGTTATGGTTTCTTGAACTAAAAAAGAAAAAAAAAACATATTTTTTTCTCTTTTCTTATATGTTTAATCAAATAGATGGCAACTGCTCTGTTCGCGAATTCCCCTTTTAGTTATGGAAAACCAAATGGGTTTCTGAGCATGAGGAGGTTGGTTTCTATGTTACTTTTTTGTGTCTTTCCTCTTTCTTGCGTGCATTCCTTTTTAGTATTAGTTTCATATCTATTGACAATGTTTTGACAGCCATTTATGGATAGATAGCGATAAGAATCGCACAGGAATGATACCTTTTGTGTATCAAAGTTTGTCTAACTTTGTGATCTTAAACTTTTATTAGAAAAAAAAAATTGTGATGATTTTACTAAACACTATGGTTAATCTTCAATGTGTTGATATAGGTTTGAGCGGTATGTCGAATACGCACTTGATATTCCAATGTGTTTCTTATACCGGAACAAAAGACATATCAACTGTAGAGGAATGACATTTCGGGTCTACTTTTTTTTTTCATAAGAAATTTTATAAAGGATAAACATTTGAAATCTTCTTTTGATCCCAACATATTACTTGAATTTGTAGGATTTCTTGTCTGGGAAATTTTCTCATCTCTCTAATGAACAACCAACAATTAGCGACTGGGAAGTCCATATAGGAACAATATGGCCAGAGGTTGATTACGCTTATATATTCAACAACACCATATGATTTTCAATTCCCATGTTTCTTACTATGGTTTAGAGTCATTTGTCTTATTATTATGTTCTGTAATAACATTATAAGGTCCGGCTAAAGCGATGCATGGAGATGAGAGGTGCTGATGGAGGTCCTTTGAAGATGTTGTGTGCCCTACCAGCTTTCTGGGTAATTTCATTATCTTTTATAAACATACAAACACTATTAGTTTCAAAGATTTATTTCGAATGTATTTGAGTCTCAGGTTGGTTTGCTATACGACGAGGACTCTCTCCAAACTATTCTTGATATGATATCTGATTGGACTACTGAAGAAAGAGAGATGCTTAGGACACAAGTAATCTCGGAAGATAGCTAATATTTGTATTATTTTTTCATTTTAAAGAAATGTTTTATGGTTTCAACCAATTGTTAATGGTTTTCAACAGGTTCCAATCACTGGCTTAAAAACAATGTTTAGAGATCGTCCTTTGAAAGATGTCGCAGAAATTGTCATAAAACTAGCAACGGTATATGGTTCCTGCCTTCTCATTTCAATGTCTATATAAATATTGAAGTTTTTCCTGTTATGGCTCAGGATGGTTTGGAGCGTAGAGGGTACAGGGAAACCGGTTTCTTGGAACCTCTTGCCGAGGTGGTTAGAACAGGTAATGTTTTGTTTCGAGGTTACCAGAAAGCTTTGGTAGGATAATTAGTGTCTATTAGGGTTATAATTTTCTTGGAAAAACAGGGGTTACGCCTGCAGAGAAGCTCTTGGAGTTGTACAATGGAGATTGGGGACAAAGCATAGATCCTCTGTTTCAGGAACTGCATTACTAAGAAAATGAACTGTGACACCACGAAATAAAATGAAGACCTTCCTACAATCTTTTGGACATGAATAATAAACATCAATAATATTCTCCACTTATGGAGATAATTGTATTTCCTGGAATAAAAATGTTGTTAGTAGCTTGTCAAACGGTTTAATAAAACTAAGTTAAGATAAAGCTACCGTGGTTGCCGTTTTGTTCACATGATTTTCTTTAGTAGCCTAATTATACATTAGTGATTTAAGTTCAAGACAGTCAATTTAGCAAATTTTTCTTATTTTATTGTTGTTCTAATTAAATATTTGAAACGAGGTGCGAATTGATAATGTAATAATATTATAAAGAATACAAAATTTATATCATTATATAATAATTTAACCTCATTCAGTTTACATTGGTAAAATTTACAACCACGACTTGGTATTATGACAAATTGTTTAATTTATTTTTTTTCAATTAAATCCTAGGGAAGAGATCAGCCAACAAAATACTAATAAAGAGGTGCGAAATTTATAACTTACCAGTAGCAATATTATTTAAGGTTAAGTTTTGAATAACAACAGTTAAAAATTATGATTTTTTTTGTGGAAATATGTCAATTGGCGGAATAGAAAAAGCATAAACAGGAGACAGAACCAGAAAAAAAGCAGATGGATCCATCCAAACGGAATTGCATGAATTGATTGAATCTTGCTCCTTTTTCTTCTCTCCTTAGCACCTCGGATCCATTCTTTGACCTCCTCCAAACTCCTTTAATTCCAACCCTCATGAAAACAAGAAAAAAGAATGCAGTATACACAAATCCTAATCCTAAACTTCTAAAATTCTAGACTAATCTAAATTAACATAAAATGTAGCTAACTATATATGCAATATGATGCAAATTAAATGTGGAAATAAACAAAGGAGAACAAATTCTAAAATCATACAAAATACATTAACATCATACCACTACCACTTGGTTATGAAAATAATACTTTTGTCGTGATTCACGTGATTCGACAAAAATCGTCAGACTGCAAAATCATAATCTTATTATATATACTGATTAAGTAATCGGAGTTAGTGTGAAAAACTGATAAATTAACTATGGTGATCAGTACCACATATGTGTAAAGTGTCTACATTAATTCGACTATTTAAAAGTGTGCATTATTTAACTTAATCATACATCTAATCAACGAGTAAATGATCTTATTATATATACGCATTGGTACTTCTACTAACTCTGCAAGCCTTCGTGCTCTAGCTTCCCTTCTTTTTCAGCGCTGTCTTAGTTGATTCTTCTTATCTCTTTATTTAGGTTTTCTTTGTGTTATGTTTCTGCACGATATTTTTTTGTTTTACATTTCGAAATATATGTTAAAATATTATTTATATATTAATTGGAGAGTAATTTTTTAAAAAATGTTTATGTGTCTTTACCAAAATCACTCTCCCAATTTTAATGTGACATGATATTCCTTAAAATATGACATGACATTTTCTCTAATTTAGTTCATTAATCCCTAATTAAAATTAGCTAAAATTTAATAATTAAAATTAGCCCAAGTTCAAAAAGAAAACGAGAATGATGGCTCTATTGATGAAATTAAGAAATAATTATCCAAAAATAATATCACTGAATAAAAAATTATTTTTACATGTTTTCTTTCGATTATTTGATTAGGAATTTTAGTTATTGTTATTTTTAAAAATAATTTTTTTTAGATTTTAGTAAATTTATGTATCATCATCAAATCCAAAGTTAAAATTATGATAATCTTTAGTAAAATCTACACAACATTAATCTGACGTTAACAAGATTATGGAAATCGTTATCTCTATAAATTTGCCTATCCGAAATGTAAGAATATCTTATAAATAAAATGTATGAGCAAATATAGATTTAAAAGTGTAGAGTTTGGCTGCTATAAAATTTATGTATCATCAATTCTAAATCTCAAATATGAAAGTCTATGATAATTGGAAATATTGAAAGTTTTCAATAAAAAAAATTAACATTTTTTTATATTTAATTAATAATGGACATTTTTTTATATTTAATTAATATATCATCAACTATAAATTTAAAAATATGAAAATATTTAGTAAAATCTACACAAGAACAATCTTGTGAAAATATTCCAATTAAATAAGAATTATCATATTCTGATTAATTGATTGACGTTAACAACATCCAAAATTTTAGTACCATTATTTATAATTGGAAAACTAGGGAAATCATTAAAAGTATCTCCACAAAATCCTTAAGGTAGTATAGTCTCGAAAATATTTCTATGGAAATGTATTAAAATACATCATATAGTTTGTGGAGATAATCTTAACTATTTCAATTATTTATCCTCACAGACGTGATTTCTGATAAGATGGTTATGTGTCATCTCTACAATCACTTTCACCAAAATAATTATGACATGGCTAACAAAATTGTGACATAACAATTTTGAATCAATAACAAAATCTTGTACAACTAAATCTATATTTGTTACCATAAATAAATCAAAAGAGTTTTAATCAATATATTATCAGATTTTTGTTTTTATTCTAAAGTTATATACAAATTTGGTTTCTCATGTAAAAATAGTTTAGAAATTGATTATTGTAAAAATAAAATTAGAGAACATTTTTATAGAATATATATTTTTTTTAAAATAATAATAAAGACTTACCAAATTTTTAAAAAGACTTGATACGTTTGTGAAAAACACTTCCCAAGTTTATAAAAAAAATATATAGTTATTCTTTTAAATTTTTTTTTATGCAATACAATTTAAAAATAATAAAAATATATATTTACTCGAAAGCAGCAATTTTTTTATCTGTGTTTTATTTATGAAATGTTTGATTATATATTTTAATGTTTTAAAAAACTAAATTATTTATTTGTATTCTAAATATTACTTAAGATATTCGGACAAACCAAATTTTAAATGTTGTTTTTAACTCTAATGTATTACATTTTAATTTGACACATTTACAAATATAAAATAATTAAATAGTAAAACTAAATTTTTGAAATTCATATTATTAATAAAAACGATATTGTTGATAAAAAAAATTAAAAACAAAAGAATCAACAACAATGTCTATAATAAAATCAAACAACTACATATTTTACATTTTTAAAGATTAAAATAAAAATAAAACTACATAAATAATTTATCCGCGTATACACGGGAGAATAACTCACCTAGTATACAAATATATGTTCTTAAAAACCATATAAAGAAATTTCAAAAAATGCCACTTTTCAAATGCCACTTTACAAAAATGCCATAATTTTGAAATCTTTGCAAAAATGCTACTTTTTGAAAATTATTTTTTCTTTATATTATTTATGTTTGGGTTAACTATATTCTATTATGGTTTAGTTTTGAGGGTTTAGGAGGGTTTAGGGGTCAAAACATTTTTTAGGGTTTAGAATTTTAAGATATAAATTTTATAAATCTATAATTAGTGGTATTTTTGCAAATGAAACACCCATAAATTGTATTATTGCAAATTTACACACAAAAAATGGCATTTTTGTAATTGTCCCAAATATATATATACTAATATGTAATTTAGAGATCCGTTGCTCATTTCTTTCATATAAAAAATACTTATCTAATATGAGACAAATTTTTTACGGATTGCTACAGTTGAAAGATTTATTTCCAAAATTCACATAACTTTATCTCAAAATCTTGTAATTAAAATTCCAAGGTTTATGAAAGAAAAAAAAAGGTTGCAAACTTTGCGACTATAAATCTAGTCAGCAAAATTATCTCACTAAAATGGTTAACTTGTGTGATTGCATTATTTAGGAGAGTAGGCTAAATAGTTTTCCGATATATGTGTATGTATATGGTACCTTTAATCATTATAAGAGTAATACAATTCTTTTAACCCTATCTCTCATAAGTCTCAAATAACTTGTTTTTCTTTTTTCTGAAATTGTCTCAAATTGTAACTTGTTGTAGTGACTTAATTCATTTGAAGTGATATATGTGTCATATAAAAAATTGCTACAGGAAATAAACCATGGCGCTCTTACTCTCATCTTGTGGGGTTGGTGCTGTGATAAACTTGGATGCCTTGAAAACTTATGCTACCTTCTCAACCAAGAAATCTCTTACTTGTAAAAAAAACAAGATAGTTGCAAGCAACCAAGGGGTTAAGGCTACCGTAAGAGCTTCTTCTGTTGTCGTGACCGAGCCACTGACTAAAGAAGCTCTCATTACCTATTTTGCATCTGGATGCAAACCAAAGGAAATGTGGAGGTACCACTATGATCATCATCTCATCTCCTGTTATATGAAGCTACTTATTTGTTTCAACTAATTTTTGTATTGCTTTATTTCTTGGATTGGGTATTTAGAATAGGTACAGAACACGAGAAAGTCGGTTTCGAAGTCAAGACTTTGCGACGGATGAAGTATGAAAAAATAACTGCACTGCTTAATGGTATTTCTGAGAGATTTAACTGGGATAAGGTGATGGAGAATGGAAAAGGCATTGGTCTGAAACAGGTAAGTACTCTATCTTCTCTTTAGATACCCAACAATGAAAACATAATTTTCGTCTAACTTTTTTGTTCTGATAATTATATTTTAGGGAATGCAAAACATATCATTAGAACCAGGAGGCCAACTAGAGCTAAGTGGAGCACCCCTAGAGACATTGCACCAGACTTGTGATGAGCTTCATTCACATCTTTACCAGGTGAAAACTGTTGCTGATGAGTTGGGAATCGGTTTCATAGGAATTGGCTTTGAACCCAAATCTTGCCTCGGGGATGGAACCATTGTGCCCAAGGTTGCTTTCTCTACAAATATATGAGTTATGATATTATTTAATGTGGATCACACTAGCTTTTTTGTCTGATGGGTCGAAGTGTTTTGTATGTATAGAGAGGATTTGACTTTATAAGAGACCACTTAGTGAGATCTGGCTCATCAGACTATAGCTCAGAAACCGATATGATCAGGAAATTTCGCGCTAGTCTAGCTTTGATGCTCTATTATTGTTACGGTTTATTTTTAACACACAAAAAAAAAAACATTTTTCTCACTCTTTTATATACAGATCGCAACTGCTCTATTCGCGAATTCTCCTTTAAGTAATGGGTTTCTAAGCATGAGGAGGTTGGTTTCTTCATTACTCTCTCTCTTGCACATTCCTTTTTAGTATTTATTTATCATCTATTGGAAATGTTTTGACAGCCATTTATACATAAATACCGATAAGAACCGCACGGGAATGATGCCTTTTGTGTTCGATAACTCATTCGGGTGAGTATCAAAAAGTTGTCTGTCATCTTTGTCTTTTATTGTTTCAAAAAAAAATCTGTCTTTTATGAGAAAAAAAAAACAAAATACAAAAATTGTGATGTTTTCCCTAAACAGTATGGTTAATCTTCAATGTATTAATATAGGTTTGAGCAATATGTCGAATATGCACTTGATCTTCCAATGTGCTTGTTATTGTTGGGAATGTCCTGCATCATTTGTACTTTATTCTAATTAAGTTGTAATGTCGAGGTTTGACATTCGTATAATGTTACGTGGTTATAATGTTTTGCTATAAACCGTTTACTATCTATAGACTTGAGGAGTCTATTGCTAATATTATACGGACCTATGGGATCACACATCTAAGAAAGCTGGATAAGGGTAAAATGGAGTTTAATATTGATTAAACTAATTTCTAAATTAGAATGCTCATTTATTTTGTGATATGTAAAATAAATAGTCATATATATATATATATATATATATATTATGAATACATATATCTATATGTACACATATAAGAAGATTAAGCCCAAAATCCAATTTGGAATTGGATTCATTAAGCCCACGTAAGACATGGGAGTTGACGTGGAGAATACCTAATTGGACTTGCACTTCATGTATATATATATATAAGATATAAGAGGTTAATTTAATTAGCCGACAAAAACATTCTTTTGAGAAGGAATAAATTTGTGTGAAACGATTCTAATAAAATTCCTAAGAGAAAACGAACAGTTCCTCAAGTTTTGAGATCCGATCTCAACGGTACTAGCATTTCGTCTAAATCTAGTTTGTGTGCGTGTGGATACCAATAAAGCCACGACACTTGGAATGCTAAATAACCTCGAATCATTCGAATCCATCTTTCCGCTGTAAGAATATCCAGGTATATTCGAAACCATATAACCTAGATTTAATTTAGTATTTACAAGAATCCTGAAATTGAATTCTAAATTAATATTTATAAATAGTTATAAATCGTCTACGAATTCCAACAGTGGTATCAGAGCCTACGTGTATAGTATTGAAATTGGTTTAGTTTAATATATATGATATATATGCTAATTGTGTGACTGGTTCTGTTTGAATTTATGAAATCGCATAGAACATGCTTACGCAAATATGATTTGATTTGACTATGAGATCTGTGATTCAAATTCTCTAGTACGCTTGTTGAATTTGGACATAATTGATCGCTCTTATAATTTGATAGTAATTGGTTATTGTGCATAGTTCGTATGTTTGTTTAAAACATGATTAACTGAAATTTGGCACAATAGTATTATAAATTGTAATTTGATTACCGATTACTGTATATGCATGGTCGAAAGTGTTTCGTTGTTTATCATGCATGATCGATTTAATAATATTATATAAGTGCACATATAAACTATGATTGATATATATATATGTTGATGTTCGTGTTCTATTAATAGTTAATACAAATACGAATATAAATATATGAATATCCCGTTCATGACATATACTTCCAGAAGAAAAAGTAAAACTTTTAATTATCTCATGATTATTGGCAGAAACCTAATAGATTAGGATATTTCAATTGTTAAAATTTGATACAGTTTCAATTGTTGAAATTCGATACATATTTGCCTTGCAATAATTAGAACTGGTTTAATCCTAATTTGATTAGGATTGGTTAAATTAGGATAAGTTCAATTATTTAGTAATATTTTCCAAATTAGTTATTTATTGTTAAATCATCTCAATTTGATTAAAAGTTATTTAATTTCCTAAATAAATCGTTATTTAATTAAAACATGTAGTAGGTATGTTAATGTTTTATTATTTTATATTAGATATAAGATTTTATTAAAACATAAATTAAATAATTCCTCAAATAATATCAAGTATTTTTTATGTCTTTCCAATTTCATCAACTGTTAAAACTTGAATGATTGTGTGGCGGGTCTACCAAATCAGCGGTCCACAATTATTTGAGATTGCAACAGATAGTAACAGTTACCATATGATTTGAGAATGGTTTACTTGACTAAGCTATCAAAACGGTTTTGGGCTTAGAGACATAGGGTTGGATAAGACATAAGATGTCATCCACGACCAATAATTATATTGGATATAATTAGCAAGGGTGTTGCTTACCTAAATAGCTGGATATTCGGGAGTTGAACCAAAGCTCACTTGAATTCTAGTGAAATATGGATCTTGGACACTATATTCATATTGAGGAAATTTTTTTTTGAGTATAGTGTGAGTTTTCTTAATTGTTGAGGATACTCGAATTCATGAACATCATATTAACTTCTGCTTTTCTTTCTTGATAGTTATGTCAAACCCTCAAAGTTTCTATTCATCACGATTTGTTCTTGAGAATGACAAATCAAACCTCCTTAATCACTTGGAAGATCTAGAAGAGAAGAAAATATTTGAGGTTTCTTCTAGGGGTATTTATGTTATAGAAGTAAATGTTATTACTTCTGGTTCTACTCCTTGGGTATTGGATACCGGCTATGGAGCTCACATTTGTGTTAATGTGCACGGTCTGAAAAACAGTAAAACGTTGGAGGAAGGACAAGTAGACCTACGCGTGACTAATGGAGCAAAAGTTGTTGCATTAGCTGTGGGAACATATCCATTGTCTTGACCTTCAGGCATGGTGTTAGAAATAAAGAGTTGCTACTATGTCCCTGCTATAAACAAAAATATTATCTCTATTCCGTGTTTGGACATTGAAGGATTTCAATTTTTGATCAAGAACAAGTGTTGTTCGTTTGATCGTGATGATATGTTTTATGGTAGCGCTCCATTAGAAAATGGACTTTATATTCTAGACCAAGGCGTGTCCGTCTATGACATTCGTACCAAGAGATTTAAGTCTAATGACTCAAATCAAACTTTTCTCTGCCATTATCGTTTGAGCCATATAAACGAAAAACGCATTCAGAAGCTTCATAAAGATGGACTTTTGAGCTCTTTTGATTTTGAATCATATGAGACATGTGAATCTTGTTTGTTGGGAAAAATGACTAAAGCTCTATTTACTGGAACACAGTGAAATTGCTAGCGACTTGTTGGACCTTATACATACAGATGTATGTGGGCCAATGAGCTTAAGTGCCAGAGGAAACTACCAGTACTTCATTACATTTACTGATGACTTCAGTAGATATGGTTATGTTTACCTGATGAAACATAAGTCTGAATCCTTTGAAAAGTTCAAGGAGTTGCAGTATGAAGTAGAAAATCAACTTGACAAAACAATTAAAGCTCTGCGATCAGATTGTAGAGGAGAATATTTGAGCCAAGTTTTTAGTGATCATCTCAGAGAGTGTGGAATTGTTTCACAACTCACTCCTCCAGGAACACCACAATGGAATGGTGTGTCTGAAAGGAGAAATTGAACTTTATTAGATATGGTTCGATCAATGATGAGTCACACAGATCTTCCATTATTCTTTTGGGGATATGCTCTAGAAACTGCTACGTTTACGCTCAACCAGATCCCATCAAAGTCAGTAGAGAAGACACCATCTGAAATAGGACTGGAAAAGTTCCGAATTTGTCTTTTCTAAAAATTTGGGGATGTGATGCTTATGTTAAACATATGTTTATAGATAAGCTTGGACCCAAATCTGATAAATCCTACTTCGTAGGTTATCCTAAAGAAACCAAAGGTTACTACTTTTATTACCCCACCGAAAATAAAGTGTTTATTGCTCGTAATGGTGCCTTTCTAGAAAGAGAATTTCTTTCAAAAGGTACTAGTGGGAGTAAAGTACAACTCGAAGAAGTTCGAGAGACACATGAGACACTACAAGAAAACACAGATTTAGCGTCAGCATATTTCGATGCTAATTCGACGCTAAATGCTGTTAGCGTCGGTTTAGCGTCGAAAATCATTTCGACGCTATTTTTGCGTCGAACATAATTTCGATGCTAATTTAGCATCGAATATTCGACGCTAATTGGATGCACATTAGCGTTGAATAGTTGCATCGAACTAATTCGACGCTAATTTAGCGTCGAATTAGCGTCGCTAAAATACGATGCAACTATTCGATGCTAAATCAATGCTATTTAGCGTCGAAGTAGCGTTGCTAGAATACGATGCAACTATTCGACGCTAAGTTAGCGTCGAATCGCAACGACAATCGACGCAAATTCGACGCTAAAAAGCATCGATTTAGCGTCGATATGATAATATTTTTTTTTTAAATGAAAATATTATAAAAAATATTATAAAATATACTAAAAATTAAAAATATTAAAAAATAAAATTATCCGGTACAAATAAAATTAAAACGCTAATCTACTGATGTTGTTGGGTCCTTAGGTTGATGACATCTTCTCGAATCATCTCTTTGGATTCCTGCTCGAACTAGGTTGGACCGGGAGGTGTAATAGGTGCTGGAGGACGCTGAAACCCTTGCAAAGCAGTTGCTAATGTCGGGTGATCCACTGCAATGATGTCAAAAAGACCGGTTATTGCCGAGAGGATAGTCTCTAGCAGCGCAATCCTAGTATTAGCAGCATCCAACTGTCTGGTCAATTGCGGATCAGACGAACCCGGAGGAGTGTAAGAATATCGAGCAGACGAAGAAGCTGCTGGGACATCTCTGATGGATCCAACACCCATAGTTCGTCCTCTCTTCTTCGGTGCAACCTATAAAATAAAAGTGTTATACAATAAAATTGTAATAAAAAATAAGTTTAAATATAATATAAGAATCTAAAAAATTACCTCCTCGTAAAGTCTATTGAAATCTTGGACACCCATCGTAGAGTAGACTGACTCATCTAGCTATGTCAGTCGTGCGTTGTACGCGTTGAATGTTTGTTCCGCTTGAGCGGTAACAAACGGCCCATCCTTCTTCCGATGAGTTTTCTCCATCACTTTAACCATCAGAGGAAGATCACCATCATCAGCCTGTTAAACAAAAATAAACATAGATAAAAATGAAATATATAATAAATAAATATTTAAAATACTAATAATTAAATTAATTAATTTAATTAAAATATTACCATATTCAGTCGTACTGTGGCGTACGATGATTGACCCGCACAATGCTTTGAAGGTCCATCTCCTTCGGCCACCGGCATGAGACGGGATGCAAAACACTTCCCCGATCTAACCACCGAATGGGGATCCTCCCAAAACTGCATTAGACCCGACCAAACATCAGGATCCATCCCTAGCAGCTTTGTCTCATCGCCCTTCGCGCGCCATGCTTTCTTCAAGTTACTAACGTAACCGTTGAGACGCTTTAGCGTCTTCTGCTCGAATGCCGCTCGCACTTCGAAAGTACGAAATTCCTCCCAGTGTCACCCTTGCTACAAAAATAAGAATAATGTTATGAATATATTTAAAATCAAATAATTTAATAAATAAAAATAAATAATATAAAATGACTTACCGTCCATGACTCGAACCAAATATCCCAAACATGTTGCGGCGTCTGGCTCCAATTAGCATGCAGCATAGTGAAATGGGCCATGATGGCCTTGGTGACCGAACGCGCAACCTTGTTATCGCTAAACCTGTAAAACAAAATATTAAAATGTTAATAATTTAATTATAACTTGTAATTAAAAATTAATTACCCAAAACAAATTTAATTAGTAATATTGCAAAAAATTTAATCATACCATAATGTACCAGGAGACCTCATCGGATGGAGAACCCTAACCCATGTCTCACGTCCAGGTTGGCGGAGAAGCTAACAAATCCGCATCATAAGAGGCGCGTTTGCCGGTGGAGGGGTCTCAGTGTGGTCATCTGGATGATCTGCTTCGTCTTCTTCTGGCTCTGGCTGAGGCGGTGGCGGAGCTCGTGGTGGAGCCCATGGACAATAGTTCGCACCCTGCGAACCCGACCCTGATCCTGATCCGGATCCGCGACGACCATCAGATCCGGGAATCATAGCATCCTCGCCAAATAACTGTCCGTATGAAGAAGGTGGTTAATCCGCCTATAAAATAAAACAAATTTATTAAATTAAAATATGTAAAATATAAATTTATAAATAAATTAAAAACTTGTAAAATAATTTGGTAGAACAATTCATAAATTCTTAAATTTTATATAAAATATATGAATAAAACCACATAAATCCATAAATTTAACATTTAGGAAATAATTTTATATTTTCCAAATATAACTAGTAAATTCGTTTTTTTATTTTAAATAATTATTTTAAATTCAAAAAATTCATATAGTTTTTCGTTTTATTTTACTTTACATAAATAAATATCATAAAATATAAATTCATAAATTCGTTTTTATTTTTGACAAATTTATAAATTAATAACTTATCAAATCTAAATTCAAATCTATAACTTATCAAATCTAAATTCAATTCCATTTCCTAAAATCTATTTCCTACATATTTCCTAAAATCTATTTCATATCAAATTTGTTCATATCAAATTTCCTAAAATCTATTTCCTATATATTTCCTAAATCCATTTCCTAAAATCTTTTTCATATCAATTCCATTACCAATATAAATAACAAATTTATAACAAATTACTAATATATATAACAAATTTATTAACATAACAAAAAATTACCATTTGAGTTGGTAAGGAGGTGATCCGCAGCGGAGAGAGAGAGACTAGAGCTCGGCGGCGGCGAGGAGAGAGAAGGGAGAGCGGCGGAGAGAGAGAGGGCCGGCGGTGGAGGGAGAGAGAGAGAAGGGAGAAGGGGCGGTGAGGAAGAAGAGAAGAGAGAGAGATTGGGGCAGCGGCGGAGGGAGAGTGAGAGAGAGAAGAGAAGTTGCAGAATTGCAGAAACCGGAAAGGAGGAAGAAGGCTTGGGTTGGTCTTATAAGATCCGTGATCCGACGCTATTTTATGTCGAATTAGCGTCGAAATTCATCTCAATCGACGCTAATCCGACGCAAACTAGCGTCTGATTAGCGTCGGTCCACATTTAAATATTTTAATTAATGTTCTTTTCGGTTTCCCACGCAAAATAAATGTTTACCGTGGGATTATTGGGAAATGTTTTAATTTAGCGTCGAATTAGCGTCGAAATGTTTTAAAATTCGACGCTAAATCTGATTACCGCCATCAGTTTAGCCAAAACAAATATGAAATTTTTTGGTTTACCGCCATTGGTTTAATCAAATTAATTCAATATAGCGTCGGTTTTGCGTCAGATTTAAAAAAATCCGATGCATTTTCCATTCTTTACCCTAAACCCTAAACATAAATTTAATTCATTTCGCGTCGAATTAGCATCGAAAACACAGAATTCGACGCTAATTCGTTGCTATTAGCATCGAATTAGCGTCGAATTCATGTGCTTTCGATGCTAATTCGACGCTAACTTAAACAAATTTTACGTTTGGGGTTTAGGGTAACGAAACCGCCCCCAATACGAAAAATATCTTAGCCAATTCAATCTTTGTTATAACCGAATAATTTTATAATTTGAAATTTTAAAATACATATTTTGTTCATATAAGGTTATGATGATATATGTAAACCTATATAGTTTTTTGAAATCAAAGTCCTTATACCCTAAACCCTAAACATAAAATATAATTCATTTAACGTCGAATTAGCAACGAATTAGCGTCGAATTCATGTGTTTTCGATGCTAATTCAACACTAAATGAATTAAATTTTATGTTTAGGGTTTAGGGTAAAGAATGGAAAACGCATCGGATTTTTTTAGATCCGACACAAAACCGACGCTATATTGAATTAAGTTGATTAAACCAATGGCGGTAAACCGAAAAATTTCTTATTTGTTTTGGCTAAACCGATGGCGGTAATCAGATTTAGCGTCGAATTAGCGTCAAATTTCAAAACATTTCGACGCTAATTCGTTGCTAACTGATTTCGATGCTAATTCGACGCAAACTGAAACAAATTTTATGTTTGGAGTATAAGGTAAAGAAACCGCAACGTATAGGATAACAATCTTAATCATTTTAAGATTTTATGTTCACAACATATAACGATAACAATCACATGAATTCGACGCTAATATAGCATCGAAATAGCGTTGACCGTAACAATTTTTTTTTTAAAATTTAAAAATATTCATAAATAAAAATATACTAAAAATTAAAAATATTAGAAAATAAATACGAAAGCAAATTTAAATTACAAATGAAATAAAAACACTAATATATGCTTCACTCTGAATCGTCATTTGAGTTCTCGTCATCCTCATCGGTACTTTTTCCACTCTCGTTTGCGAACTCGTCTTCGGGGTTTTCTGCATCGGTAGCATCAGGAAGTATTTCAGCTTCTCAATTTTGCGGATCTATAAGAATGATGTTGTCTATATCTTGTTCTGGAGTTGTTAGATCCACGGCAGTTTCATATTGCATAGGAGCGTCGTCGGATTCAACTATCATTCCTCTGGGAGCAATTTTAAGCACAGATAACCATGAAATCCCTGTTTTTCTGACACGTGGATATGGAATGAAACAAACTTGATCCGCCTGTGATGCAAGGACAAATGGATCGTACTTTGCATAAGAACGCGATCCGTTAACATCGATGACACCAAACTTTCCTACCCGAACCCCTTGTCCGACAACTGTATCAAACCATTCGCATTTGAAAAAGGTGCACTTTAAGTTAACCAAACTAGGGAATTGCACTTGAACAATGTCTTGTATAATGCCATAAAAATCTGTGTCCCCGGCTTGAACTACCACACCATAGTTCGCAGTTGCTCTATTTTTGCCACGTTCGAACATAGGAAACACATAACCTCATGTAAAATACATTGGAGATGACGTAACTTTCCTCAACGGATCTTGGATCAACTCTCTAAGCCATACAGGGTATGACGTGTCTCCATAATCAACCTGCCAAATACAGTATACACATTGTAAATATAGTATACACAAATTGTATATATAGGTTTTTATGAAAACTAGATATATATACTTTTGTTTTTAACTTACCTGAGTCCTCAACCATTTAGCAAAGTGTAGATCTTTACGTTTTTCAATCTCACCGGGGAATGTATTTGGGAAAGTCTCGTTAACTTGGCGAATGAATTCACTAATAGAAAATATAGTTATAACAAATGTTTTCAAAGCATATATAAGTACGAAAATAAACCTTTTGACCTCAATCCATAGTTGGTAATTATAATATGTACATCAGAAATTGGGTAACTTCGTCGCATTGTAAGAGAATATATGTGTGTGCACAATTGTAGTCTTCTTACGAGAACCAGTCTTCTTCTCTTGTGATTTCGGCATGCCTACCAACTGCACAGAATATATCTGGGACATCAGAAACTGGATAGGTCTATGCGATACCACCATCGTCGTACCTACGTGGAGCTTTTTTTCGTGTCCGGACAGTTGGAGGGAAGTAATATGAGCTGAAATGAGAGGTTTCTTTGGTTAAACTTCCTGCAACAATTGATCCCTCAACCCTAGTCAGGTTTTTTTCCTTTCTTTTTAAGTGTTTCATGAATCTCTCGAAAGGATATATCCAACGAAATTGAACAGGCCCTCCTAAATCGGCTTCGTGAGGAAGATGGACAGGAAGATGCTTAATCACATCAAAGAAAGATGGAGGGAATATCTTCTCTAAGTTGCACAGCAATATTGCGATGTTATTGTTTAGTTGTTGAATTCCATCCTGAGTCAGAGTTCGCACACACAAATCTCGAAAAAATGCTCCAACACCTAAATCCAAAGTCCAATATAAAAAAAAAAGAATTGTAATTTTCCACACATCATTTGTTTAAATATTTAAATATCGATCGTCATAGAAAATATACCTGTAAGTGATTCATGCATGTTCGTTGGCAAAAGCTATGCATAGGCGAAAGGCAATAATCTCTGCATAAACACATGACAATCATGACTCTTCATACCAGCAAATTTTTTCCCTTGCTCCACAGACTTAGAGAGTTTTGACACGTATCCATCTGGGAACTTAAATTCGGTGGAAACCCAGTTGAAGAATGTTGATTTTCCTTCGCTTGACAATCTAAAGATAGGCACTGGAGCTCTCCCATCTCCCGTGAGATGTAACTCAACTCTAGATCATATAAGAGGCAAATCCAGTCTAGACTTCAAGTTGTCTTTAGTCCTGCCTGGAATGTTTAAGATGGTGTGCATGATGTTATCGAAAAAGTTTTTCTCAATGTGCATGACATCAAGATTCTGGCGCAATAGATGATCCTTCCAGTACGGTAGATCCCAGAAAATGCTCTTCTTATGCCAATTATGTTCTTCAAGGTATCCCTCTAGGAGATTGGTTGGAATATTAAGCCAGTTACCACCACGTTTTGTTGTGTCCTGAGCTCCCCAATAATCAAGTTGACCTTCAATTTACTCTCTTGAAGGATATAGAGGTGGGGGGATACGTACACGTTTGTCATTTGTGAACAACTTTCTGTTCCCCCAGTACGGATGGTTCATAGGGAGAAACCTCCAGTGACAATTAAACCAACAAGATTTTCTACCATTTTTTAGTTGGAAGACATCTGTTTCATTTTGGCAATACGGACATGATAACCTACCATTTGTTGTCCAACCAGATAACATTCCGTACGCTGAAAAATCGCTTATCGTCCACATAAGCACAACTCGCATGGTAAAATTCTTTTTCCTAGAGTAATCAAAAGTACGAACCCCATGAGACCACAACATGTTCAACTCGTGAATCAGCGGCTGTAAAAACACATCAATAGATCTTTTTGGATGCTTCAGACCAGGGACTAAAATACTCAAAAACAGAAATTCCCTCTGCATGCACATATCAGGTGGAAGGTTATAAGGTGTCAATATAACCGGCCACAAATAATATTGCTTGCCAGACATACCGAACGGACTAAAACCATCTGTACATAGGCCAAGATAAACATTGCGCTTCTCTTTAGCAAAATTAGAGTGTACCGATTTGAAGTGTTTCCAAGCTTTTGCATCAGAAGGATGATGAACTTCTCCTTCAATAGTTGAATGTTCCGCATGCCACCTCATTGATGTAGTTGTTCGTTCCGAATGGTATAACCTTTGTAGCCTATCTGTTATGGGCAGGTACCACATTCTCTGGTACGGGACTTTACTTCTACCAGCTCCTTGGGGCTTAAATCTTGGTTTGTGGCAAAATCGACATTCCTGCAGATCTTCATGATCTTTCCAAAATATCATACAATTGTCAAATGCAAACATCTATCATCTGCGAGGGCAATCCTAAACTAGAGACTAGTTTATGTATGTTGTAATATGACTCAGCTGCTTCATTACCCTCTGGCAAATTTCTTTTAGAAGAGTTGTCCAATCATCCATGCAACTTTCATATTGATTATGATTAGACTTTATTGTCATCATCCTAGATGCCAATGATAATTTAGACAGACCTTCCCTACAACCTTCATAGATTGGTTGTTTTGCAAAATCAAGCATATCATAAAAAAATTTAGCATCTTCATTGGGTTCCTCAGCAACATCAGGAGTAGACATAACTCCAGGAAATGCATCAGTTACCATTTATTCGAACCTATTATGCTCTAACCCGACATCATGATCATCATTTTCTATAACAAATTGATGCTGATCATATTGCTCATTCGAATAACCCTGATCCATAGGTTGGTAACTAGTACTACCCGAAATTTCATCTTCATATCCCTCTCCATGATAAAACCAAACATAATACTCAGGTGTAAACCCTCTATTAAATAAATGCTTACCAACTGTATGAATTGTCTGCGGCCTCGAATTTTTGCACTTCCGACACAGGCACACCATCACTCCGGTCCATTGAATTGTAGGCACACTACTCGCTTGAGCCATGAAAATTTCAAGGCCGTTGAGGAACTCTTCTGAAAGCCCTCCATTTTCATATTTACGTCGATACATCCAGCGTCTTAGTTCGTATATATCGCCCATTTTTAAAAAAAAATTTAGTAGAAAATAACTTTTTAAATTTTTTTTTTTTCAGAACTATTTTTTTCCCTGTTGTTGTCGAATGATTTCTTACGTTGGTGTTGGGTCGGTATATATAGGAGATTTTAGCATCGAATTTGCATCGATTTTGCATCGAATGTTTGAATCGAATTAGCATTGAATTACTTTGCGTCTATTTTGCATCGAATTAGCATCGTTTTTGCGTCGTTTGTAACCGCCGCTAAATAAGTAGGTGAACCCATTTTTAATGTGTCACCTACCTACCAAATTCGACGCTATATTCGACGCTATATGTTCGATGCTAAATCGATGCAATATTAGCGTCGATTTAGCGTCGAAGTTAGACTCTAGACGGAACTTCGACGCTAAAGCATCGATTTATCGTTGAAATGTTTCGTCCCTAATTAGCGACGAATTAGCATCGGATTTTGTAAGCGACACAATTACGACGCAAATTTGACGCTAAATTAGCGTCGGTATAAATTTGACGCTAAATTTCGATGCTAAAACTGTGTTTTCTTGTAGTAAGATTGCTCCAACTTCTCAGGAAGAGCATCAGCTAGATTTACGAAGAGTCGTAGAATCTACACCTGTGGAACATGAGATACGTAGGTCCAAAAGGACTCGTCACGAACCTAATAGATATGGGGTTTGGGTGACAGATCATCATGATATATTGATTATAGAGAATGATGAACCTACGTCTCATGAAGAAGCAATGATGGGCCCTGACTCTGATAAATGGTTAAAGGCCGAAGAATCCGAAATGGAATCCATGTCAGAAAACCAAATATGGACTTTGGTAGATTTACCTGATGGTGTTAAAGCCATTGAGTGTTAATGGGTTTTCAAGAAGAAAATTGACATGGATGGTAATATTCAGATATACAAAGCTAGATAGGTGGCTAAAGGTTACAAGCAAATTCATGGTATATACTATGATGAAACCTATTCTCCAATCGTAATGCTTAAGTCCATTCAGATTCTCCTAGCAACTGCCGCTTATCATGATTATGAGATATGGCAGATGGATGTGAAAATAGCTTTCCTTAATGGAAATCTCGAAGAGGATGTGTACATGACACAACCTGAGGGTTTCATAGATCTTAAAAATACTGGAAAAGTATACAAGCTTCATCGTTCCATTTATGGCTTGAAACAAGCATCTCGGAGTTGGAATCTTTGTTTTAATGAAACAATCAAAGAGTTTGATTTTCTCAGAAACGAAGAAGAACCATGCGTTTACAAGAAGAGTAGTGGGAGCGCGGTTGCATTTTTGGTATTGTATGTAGATGACATACTGTTCATTGGAAATGACATTCCTTTGCTTTAGTCTATTAAGACTTGGCTAAGTAATTGTTTTTCAATGAAAGAAATGGGAGAAGCCGCTTACATTCTTGGAATAAGAATATATAGGGATAGATTAAATAAGCTTATTGGACTATGTCAAGACACTTAGATAGATAAGGTTTTGCATAGGTTCATAAGAAAGACTTTTTACCAATGTCTCATGGCATAAATCTTAGCAAGACTCAGTGTCCTTCGACACCTGATGAGCGGGAGTGCATGAGTAAGATTCCATATGCTTATGCTATAGGATCTATCATGTATGCTATGTTGTGTACTCGCCCAGATGTTGCATGTGCTTTGAGCATGACGAGCAGATACATGTCTGATCCAGGTGAAAGTCACTGGATGGTAGTCAAAAATATCCTTAAGTACTTGAGAAAAACAAAGGATAAATTCTTGGTTTATGGAGGGAGTGAAGAACTTGTTGTGAGTGGTTACACAGATGTCGGCTTTCAGACAGACAAAGATGATTTTCGATCACATTATGGATTTGTCTTTTGCCTTAATGGAGGAGCAATGAGCTGGAAGAGCTCCAAGCAGAGCACTGTGGCAGACTCAACAATAGAGACTTAGTATATAACTGCTTCTGAAGCAGCTAAGGAAGATGTTTGGATCAGGAAGTTCCCTATATAAAAGGGGTGAACAATCAACAATGCAATTCACAAACAATCAACGCAAGTTCGCCCCAAACAGGCATGCGTTGATCGACACAACCACCATGTATCGATCGATGCATTGTTACGTGTGTATACTTACATGATGCCCATTGTTGTAAGACATAGGTTGGTAAGTATTGTTTCACGATCTCCGTAGACTATAATTGTCTCCACCGAAAGATTTCAATCTCAAGAGATCGTGTTTGGTGACTCTTAGTATAGGAACCGTACCAATGAGACAGACAACCTACTCCATTCTCCCATAAAGGACCAAATGTTTTGTTACTAATTGTTTCTCTTTGCATTTTTAATCCTTCGGGATATGACATCAGTCGTCTCAACACTTTAAATTTTGTAATATAAGTTGATAAAACAGTTAAACCAAAACTAAATTTCAGCTGAAATCCTTTCTCTTGATTTGAATTGGGTTTTCTGCAAATTAATCTGCCAAGTGCCTAGGGTTTGCAGATATTCCCTCCAAATCATTTAAATGCAAATTAATCTTCCAAATTTTAGTCAATCCGCTATATAACCCTCGCGTGTATCGATTACATGGAAAAAATTAATGACGTTAACAAAACTAACGGAACATGAAACACATCGTTTTATCTGACTCAAAATCATTGTCTTCCTCTTGAATTTTGGTGGTTTAGTGTTGGATCATGTTGCATTTTGATTTAACAGAAAGCTAATTGCCAGTGTTTTTCGCAAACGCAACTTGAATCATAGACTATGCAATTGTGTTAGCCTAAGAATTTTCGTTTTGGGGATGACCACGAATCATTGAGTAAAGAAGACGATGCAATTGGATTGCTCAAACGCAACTTGTTAGTAGTTGCATCGTCTTTGTTGTACTCAAGGGATGAAGTTGATTGAGAGAAAGGAGGAACAAGACGATGATTTTTTGTTTTTGGGTTTTTTTAATTTTTTTTTAAATTTTTTCATAAAAAATTAAAATGACATGTCGTTTGTATAGCCAAAACGGTGTGTTTTGAATTTTGTGACCGATATAACGGTGAGGGTTATATTGCGGATTGACTTGCAATTGGAGGATTGACTTGCATTTAAATAACTTAAAAGGTATACTTGCAAATCCTAGCCGCTTGGCGGGTTTATTTGCAGAAAACCCATTTGAATTTGCATATTTAAAATAAAAATAAACATTGGTTAGTTAATAAGAGGATACATATTAGAGCACTATACCTTATACTGGAATTAGTGGTTCTCCATGGATGGGTTGGTCAAACAGAGTTATGAGTCTCTCGAAATTTAGTTGAGACGTTCTTTCGTTTTGTAGGAAATCTAGCCAAATTCTCACTTTTGACTGTTTCTGAAAAAAGTGGTACCAGTTTCAGTTAGATGAGACCTTGAAGATAAAGAAATTGTTATTTGTGGGCGTCCCAATGATTTTCGGTTCAGGTTAGATCAATATGAAATTTGAAAACCTAATTTCAGGTGCTCGAATTCCCTTGGAACTATTATACATTGGTATAATATTCACTACAAGAAAACAGCTACTATTCCGACGGCCAATATTTCCGTCGGAATTTTCCGACGGCTTACCGACGGATTTCCGACTAACATCTATTCCGTCGGTATTCCGACGGAATACCGACGGTACGAACGACGGAATTCCGACGGAAAATAATCTATCGTAATATTCTGACGACTTTCCGACGGACTACTGACGGAAATCCGATATTTTCGATGTCGGCAAATTTGAGTGGTTACCATTCGTTAGCGGTGGCCGATGGGATTGGTGGGGTGTTATGTCGGAGTTTTGTGACGGATTTCTGACGGAATTCCGACGGAAATCCGTTTTATATAAGTTCCTTCGTTTCTTCGTTCATTCATAACACAATTTTACAAATCAAAAAAATTTGTTAGCGATGAGTTCATATTTTCGGTCTTGGATGGACGAGCCAATGATGGATATGGGCTCGAACTTATTAACATCCGCTTACGCTGCAGGTATATGCGAGTTCATGAATTTACCCAGAAACCAAGATGCAGCAAAAAAAGGTCAGGATATCAAATGTCCATGTTCTAATTGCTGTAACAGAATTAGTGTTGCGGTTCATACTGTTTGGAATCACTTATATAGATATGGATTTAGGCCGGGATATAAGGTTTGGTTTTTACATGGAGAAAGCAATTACGAATATGGTAGTACTAGTAGTAATGCACCTTATTTTCCGGATAGCGTAGAAGAACGTACAACGGAAGTAGATATTGGGGTAAGTACGGTTGCGATGGTTAACGACGCGTTTAGAGAGAATTTGCAGTCGGGTGGTTATGAGGATGATAGGGTTGAAGAACCTAATTTAGAAGCTCGAAGGTTTTTTGATATGTTAGACGCATCAAAGCAACCACTGTACAGTGGTTGTAGGGAAGGGCATTCACCGTTATCTTCTGCTAGTAGGATGATGAACATGAAGACCGATTACAATTTGTCCGAAGAATGTGTTGATGCATTCGCCGAGTTTGTGAAAGATGTTTTGCCAGAGGATAATCTTTCTCCAGCATCATACTACGAGGTCCAGAAACTTGTTGCCGGTCTTGGTTTGCCCTACCAGATAATAGATGTGTGCATCGACAACTGCATGCTATACTGGAGGGAAGATGAGAACAGGAAAAAATGTAAATTTTGCCGTAAACCACGGTTCCAAGACACAAGTGGCAGAGTGAAGATTCCTTTCAAACGGATGTGGTATTTACCATTAACAGAGAGGTTGAAGAGGCTGTATCAATCAGAACGCACTGCTAAGGCTATGAGATGGCATGCAGAACATAATCAAGATGGAGATATTACGCATCCTTCTGACGCAGAAGCGTGGAAACACTTTCAATCGGTATATCCAGATTTCGCATACGAACGCCGAAATGTATACCTCGGCTTATCCACTGATGGTTTCAACCCATTTGGAAAGCATGGAAGAAAATATTCATTGTGGCCGGTCATCGTAACACCTTACAATTTGCCTCCTTCTATGTGCATGCGGCAAGAGTTCTTGTTTCTCTCAGTTCTAGTTCCTGGGCCAGATCATCCAAGACGATCACTCGATATATTCCTCCAACCATTGATCTATGAGTTGCAGATGTTGTGGGAGCATGGTGTTGAGGCATTTGATGTTTCAATCCAGCAGAATTTCAACTTGCGTTCGGTTCTTATGTGGACCATTAGCGATTTTCCGGCGTACGGTATATTATCTGGATGGACAACGCATGGAAGATTGGCATGTCCTTATTGCCAAGACAATACTTCAGCATTCCAATTGCAGAACGGAAGGAAGACTTCATGGTTTGATTGCCATAGGTGTTTTTTGCCGACAAATCATCCATATCGTCGGTCTAGAAGACATTTTATAAAGAATTTTCCAGTGTTTACTGGTCCACCTCCAGAGATAGATGGTCGCAGCATATTGGAACAGTTACGAGATTTTGGTGCAGAGCGAACTCCTGAATGTGGGGGTAATGGCCATCACCCCGTCGACGGCTGTGGGGAATATCACAATTGGCATAAGAAAAGTATTTTTTGGGATTTACCTTATTGGAAAGATCATCTACTGCGGCATAATCTAGATGTCATGCATGTTGAAAAGAATTTCTTTGACAACATCATGAACACCATTTTAAATGTACCAGGAAAGACAAAAGATAACTGGAAATCTAGATTAGACTTGCCATTGATTTGTTCAAGGGCATCCCTTCATGTTTTGCCTAATGGTAGATTGCCGATGCCTGCGTACCGGTTAGACGCGGGTAAGAAGGAAGTTTTCTTTGAATGGATTAAAAATTTTGTTAAATTTCCTGACGGCTACGCATCTAATCTGCGTAATTGCGTGGATTCGACGGAAGGGAAGTTTATTGGAATGAAGAGTCATGATTGCCATGTTGTGATGCAACGTCTTCTTCCATTTGCATTTTCTAATCTTCTTCCACAAGACATCCATCAAGCAATTGGAGGTATATTTCATAATTTTCTTTAGTTTATTACTAATATAATGTTACTATATATGTACTAACTTGATTACTTTTCGTTTGTAGGAGTTGGGGCTTTCTTTCGAGATTTATGTTCACGGACACTAACAGCGGACGGGATCCGGTCTTTAGAGGCCAACATCCCGGTGCTCCTTTGTAATCTTGAGAAGATATTTCCACCGTCTTTTTTTGATGTTATGGAACATCTTCCTATTCACCTCCCACGAGAAGCAGCATTAGGAGGCCCTGTTCAATACCGATGGATGTACCCGTTCGAGCGTTACATGTTCCACCTGAAGAAAAAGGTAAAAAATTTGAGCAAAGTTGAGGGATCTATTGTTGCACAAAGTCTAAACGAAGAAGTATCACACTTTGCCGAATATTACTTTCCTTCGGATGTCCGGACTAAAGGTAGACGGCCGGCGCGACATGATGATAGAGGTGAGAAAGCAGTGTATCCCGTGGTTGTACCTGAGTTGTTTGCGCAAGTGGGCCGCGTAAGTGGAAAAGGGAAGAAACGCATACTATCACCACAAGAGGTCACACATTTGCATACATATATCCTCAGAAATTGTGACGAACTTGGAGAGTATGAAAGGTACACCATTTCTCATACTAAATTTGTGCAATTATTTGTAGGTTGACCTAATAACAATTGTTATGTTACAGGATATACATGTCCCTAGCACAAACTTACCATGCTGATAAGACAGATTCCGAACTTGCTGTATTAAAAGATGAAGAATTCCCGGAGTGGTTGAAATTTTTTGTACGTTAAATATAACTCCTCACTCTTATTTTATAAGTTTTTCACGTTCATATGTTATTGATTGCTTACTTATATTGTTTTTAGGTTTCCGAAGGTTTACCAAGTGGTCAAACCCTCCCGACATGGTTAGTGGAGTTTTCTCATGGTTTACGCAGCACCGCGACTTCATATCCGAGATTTTGCACTAGGGGATATTCGTTCAGAATTCGTGACGAAGGACGTCAAAGGCCAACTTCGGACAATGGTATTTCGGCGCAATCAGGTGATACCATGTACTATGGCCATTTAAAAGAAATCTTGGAAATCCACTATCCAGGAATGTTGGACTTGAGGTGCATTGTGTTTATGTGCGATTGGTATGATCCATCCAATGGTAGTGGGGTTCGAATTGACCGTCTTGGTGTTATTTCGATAAATTCAAGCCAGAAATTACATCATTACGATCCATTTATCCTTGCATCTCAAGCAGACCAGGTATCAATATATTGATAGGTTTTCCGTTATATTTATACGTTAGGTTTTGTTATTTTTGTATATAAACAACATCCACCGTTAATGAATAGGTTTGCTACATTCCATATCCTCGAGTTGGGCGGAGGACAGATCCTTGGATGACAGTAACTCCAATTAATCCGCGAGGAAAAATATATGGAGTTCCGGAACATGATGCTCTACAAGTATCGCGAACCAACCAAATGTCACATGTTGAGGAGACGGATAACATTGACCTTGTCACTGATGTCACACATATCGGCGATGATCTAGTGCATTCGGATGAAGATGAACTACGTGAAGAATTTGACGACGATTCCGACTCCATCCCTAGTGAAGGTTCATCAGAAGAGTCAGATTAATAATTTATGAATAAAAATTTGTTTGGAGCTGTTTTGTACTATAACCCCTATGCGTTCCCTCTAATATAATGTACTTTATGGTAATATTCGCCAGAATCATTTATTAAATTTGCCGCCAGATTTCCGCGCGCGGGATAAAAGCTGTCCTAATTTTCGGACGACATAACGACGGAATTAGTTCCGTCGGAATTCCGTCGGTATTCCGATGTCGGCAAAGTTTGAGTGGTTACCATTGCATTATCCGCAGCCGATGGGACTGGCGGGGTATTATGTCGGAGGTTTCAGACGGATTTCCGACGGATTTCCGACGGTTTTCCGTTCTATATAAGGTTCCTCAGACGTTCATTCCTGTCAACAACACAAATAATGTCTTCTAACTCTCCTAATGAAGACTCAAATATCGTGGCAAACCACTTTCTACTTCCAAAGTACTCGTGGGAAACCGAAACCCAATGCGACACACACACTGAAGAGATACCCACTTACTCGTGGGAATTTGATACGGTCTCACCAATCTCAATCGGAGATTCTTCATCAACAAAAGTGCCGGAGAGCCAGTGCTTGCCAAACGTCTCGTGGGAAACGCAATCGCAGTGCGACAAATATCCAGACAAGAAGAGTGTTCTCGAAGACGTACAACCATCTCGCTTGATTGAAACGTCAAATACATACGGTGGAAGTACTTCAAATGAATGTAAGGATAACTACTATGATTATGAATTTGCCCAGAGACCAGAAACTCCGAACTTAAATATAGATGTTGATGCAATCAAAAGAGATGTTTGCGGTGGATATTTAGAAGGTACACCGAAGAATAAAAAGGATCAGTACAATGATGATGAATTTGCCCAAAGACCTGAAAGTCCGAACTTAAATATAGATGTTGATGCAATCGAAAGGGAATTTTGCAAAGGATATGTAGATTCTCCGCGAAAGGAAAAAAAGGGAAAAAAAAGTTTCAGGTTCTAAAAACAAATAAGTTTGGAGCGGATACAGAGACATATGTGTTTCAAACTTTAAAATAAATAAATTTCCTTTCGCCTTTTGTTTTTTCTCTGTTATAAAATTTCGTTGTGTAAATCTTTTATTCAATTCCCGGATATATTTAAAATTATGTATGAAAAAATGTTTGGAAATTTTTTTAATTAACTATGCAATCGGGTCACCACGCGGACTTTTAAACGATAGATTTTTCACAGTTTTCCGACGGATTGTAATTTTTATTTTTAAAACATGTATCTGCTATATAAAAAATATTACACCCGTCGGAAATCCGTCAACAATACCGACGGATTTCGGACGGCTATTAATTTTTTTTTAATACGGTTTTTTTGTTATATACAATATTAAATCCGTCGGAAAACTGTTTTATAAAAAAATCCGAATAAAAAAAATCCGAATAAAAAAAAAACGGGTGTAATATTTTTATAATATAAAAAAATCCGAATAAAAAAAAAGTTATAAAAAAAAATATTAAATCCGTCGGAAATCCGTCAAAAAATACCGACGGATTTCCGACGGATTTAATATTTTTTTTTTATAAATTTTTTTTTATTCGGATTTAATAAAATGCAAAAAATTTACGCGGTTTTATATATAAATGTTTAGAATCCGTCGGAAATCCGTCGGAATTTCCGACGGATTTCCGACGGAAACCCTAATTTCTGCCGCCTAAGAGCCTCGATCTCAACGAAAAATGCGGGAAATTCCCTCGGATTTCCGTCGGAAATCCGTCGGTAACCTGTAATAAAACCATCGTCTTCTTCTTCGCATCGACAGAACGAAAAGTCGAAAAAAAAACAAAAAGTCGCCGAAAATCGATCGATCCAATCGGAAACACGCCGGAAATCAACATATCCATCCACAATCTCAATCTCGAACAACAAATCAACAATCCAATGTAAGTTTTTCGAAGTTTTTTTTTTGTAAATTATGAATTTAGAGAATTTTGTGAATTTGTTAGATTTAGGTTGTTAAAAATTAATAGAAATGTAGAAATGTACGGGTTTAGGATGTTTGAAAAGTTTTTTATTTTGTAAATTTTGTGATTTAGTGAATTTTCGGGTTTATAAAATTTAGAAAAGTATTTATAAAATTATTTATTTTTAGAAAATTATAAATATTTATAATATAAAATTATTAGTAAAATTATGACGGATTTGTAAAATTTTACTAATTTTTTTATTTGTTTAAATTACAAAATCCCAAATTCTGGAAAAATCGTAAATATCTAAAACTTTAAATTACCAAATATGAAATTCCAAAAATTTTCTAAATCTGTAGGATATTAAATGTTCATATCTGAATTCCATAATCCAAATATCCCTAAATACCTATTTACAGAAATTTCAATTTTCCACAATCCCTAACTCCCTAAAACCTTAATTTATGAAATCCCGAAATTCCATAAATTAATCCCTAAATTCCAAATTCCCTACTTCTCAAAATATCAATATCCTAAAATCACTAAGTCTCCAATTCCCGTAAATTTTATAATTCGGAAATCTCAAAAATTCGATGTCGGCAAATTCTCAAAAACTAAAAATCCCTAAATCGGTAATGTAAATTAAATTATCTGTAAATTTATCTTTAAAATTTATTATTTAAATTATCAGAATTTATATTTATATATGTAAGTAAATTTCAACGGTATGTAAACATTTTGGAATTCGTAGGGACTATGGGCGATTTCATCACTCTACTGGATCCGGTACTTCCAGTAGGGGAGGGAGTCAGTCGCAAATCCCAGATACTAGCTTTCCGGATCCCCAACACCCGTCTCCTCCACTGGATACACAGCCCTCAGCTCCCACGGCCATGTCCGTTGAGGAGTTTGTTTCGCAACCTGGACGGGATAGGTTGCGTCGCCTAGATCCTGACTTGCCACCTAACACGACATGGTAAGTTTTATTTAAAAATGTATTTGATTATATTAACTTAAAAAAATATTTAACTAAATATTGTTTAGGTTTCAATTTTCGGGAAACGGGATTACGAGTTCGATCAACGCAATGACTAATTCGTTGATCACTTCCCCGTATCCCACATTTACTTCGATGCCGGTGGCAGACCAGGAGATCTGGTTTCGGCAATTTGCGGTATGTTTTCTTTTCCTATTAAGAATTTAGATTTTTATTTTCATTAAAATTGTCAATACTAATATGGGTACGTTTTTTTTTCCAGCAAGAATTTACTTGGGACCCACAGTTGACTGCCCGGGTCCGACGGGAGTTCTACAGAAAAGCCTCCCGGAAATATTCGTTGAAGATAAACGAATGGAAGGACACGTGGTACAAAGAGGGAAAAGTACCGCGCAGATTGCAAGATAACCCCACATTATGGGGTGGACTACTTGCCCATTGGGAACGGGAGGAGACAAAATCAAGCTCCGGAAAGAACTCGTCTAACCGGAACAGCGACCGGAAGGGGAAGGGACCGGCGACCCATAACCTCGGTGCGACGAGCAAAGCGTCACGTCTTCAGAAGCTGGTACGTAATTTTATAAATTTTACAAAAATTTTATTTCTAACACTTCTCATATTTATTTCATTATCTATGCCAACAGATGGAGAGGACCGGTGTGCGTCCGTCACATCTTGACTTGGTCAAAGATGCGCACACCAACAGAAAGACGGGGGAAATTCAAGATCCCATTGCTCGTGAAATCGTGGAGAGCGTGGAGAGGTTGGGTGAGGAGTACCTCCAATCCCAAACGATCGTCGAAGGAACTCCCCCGGCCACGGAAGTTCCTCTGGAGATGATCAACGAGTTTACCTATCAGGTTAGTAACACTGTCAATTATTATTAAATTTTAAATAAATTTAATTCAGCACAACTTACAACATTTATTTATTGATTTTTTTTCGTAGGTTGCGCCTAAGCACAGAGGTCGTGTGTTTGGCCTACCGGAAGACAGTTCATCCCCGTCCATCAACTCCTACCGCATTCATGCAGATAGTGCGTTGAGGGCACAGAATGCTGAACTTCTCGAGCGGGTGACCGGGTTGGAGTCCCGACGCGCACAAGATGAAGCTCGCTACGAGGAACAGCAGGCACGGTTGCAGGCAATGGAAGAGCAGGTAGCACGAATGCGGGAAATAGACGAGCAGATGGCACGAATGCGGGAAATGGAAGACAGGATGAACGAGTTCTTCCGTAACCGATAGACAATACGTTATTTTAATTTTCTTAATCACTTTTAAAAATATTGAACTTTAATTTTAACTGTTGTTTTTCTTATTTTTATTTTAATTTAATTTTAATTTATATTTAATTTTAATTTTAATTTAATTTAATTTATTTTAATTTAATTTCATTAAATATAATTGAATTAAAATTTTTTTTTTAATAAATACAATATCCGTCGGAAATCCGTCGGTATATGTATCCGTCGGAAATCCATCGGTATATGTATCCGTCGGAAATCCGTCGGTATATGTATCCGTCGGAAATCCGTCGGCCAATTACATACTCACGGATTTCCGACGGAATTATGACGGATTCCGGTTATTGTTTTTCCGTCGGAATTCCGTCAGTATTTCCGACGGAATTCCGACGGAATTTGTATTTCCGACGAGATAGAACCGACCGGTCAAAATCGTCGGAAAGCCGTCGGAATAAGCCATATTCCGACGGCTTTCCGACGGTTTTGACCGTCGGAAAGTTGCGTGTTTTCTTGTAGTGATTTTAGAATATGTTGAATGGTTAAAATATTGTGAATGTAAAAATAATTAGACTGTAAATTATGAAGAGATTATCTGATCCCCATAATTTTATATGTAAACAAAAAAAAATTCCGGTGACCATGTTCCTGTCTAGATTGTAGTTTTATTGTAATGAGCAAACGATGTGTGTGTCCGCTTTGACTTTTGATGATTTGAACTTCATAAAAGAAACACATAATAACCACATACATTCAAAACTATAAAACCAACTCAATTGCACTCAAACACAATACCTAGCATTCCAAATGTTTTTCTTGGCCAGTTCTCTTAATAATCTGATCCGCATAAATGGATCATTACTATCTTATTATTTTACCACACACATACTAACATGAATGTAGACAATTGGGCGGTCTCTAAATTTTTCCGGGGCCTCCATAAATGACAAGATGACCTGTTTCAGTCCACCATGTCTCCGTCGCGTCTCTCACTTTATAGCCACGAGTGTTGTCCGAATAATTCTCCGTGTTCTCCACAACATCATCCGTTTTATAGTTTCCGTCAACTATCAAGAGCCGACGTATATAGGCGTCCACATGAGGGTCTCCCGATGGAAACTTGCCGTTCCCCATTGGAGGAGTTGGAGGGGAAGGGCTAAACACTTCACCTCCCCATTCTACAAGCGTCCCAAAGCTCTCTTTGAACCTCTTTGCTGGCCAGAACCCAATTTCTTCCCGGGTGCAACACGTGGTGTTAAAGAGCAGCCACCAAGCCCCGTTGGCTCGATCCTCTATTCAACAAAACCCAGTTTTACAGAACACATTTCCTAAACAACTTTCCCCAACCCACTTTTTTTTTTTTTTGAATTACCAAGAGGTTCGGGGCTGAAACCCGAAATCCCATACCCAAAACCATAGTACGTAATATTAGTTTCGTCCCAAGAGTCAATTGAACAAACGACATCTAGGCTTTGCGTGAGATCTTTACCAGTTGAGTTTGACTCTTACAATTATATATCTATTTTTTTCCATTTGAACAAGAATTTTTGGGCCGAGGACACGAACTAGATTAACTAGTCCCCTTCAGTTTGCATGTGTGGAAATAAAAAGAAAAAGAAAGTGTGGAAAGGCATGAGTGCAAAGAGAAGTGACCTTGATTACGGCAATGTCAATATCTACTCTCTTTTTTTTCTCGTGATCGAGAGGCATACCGAGAGGAATATCGTGACGGACGTTAATTATTCCAGCTGAACATGCAGAATTATAACACGCATTTCCTCCTGCCTATATTAAACAATTTGACATATCTAAATATTAATCTTTGATTTAAAAACATAATATGAAAAACAAAAGACAGAAAATGACAAGGACATATGTACGCATTATGTAGTCAAGTGGATTATATTAGTACACAATGACACAAAATAGAAAATTCAATAGATAAGATCAATCCCGCTCACATATGTAAATACGTATAGCCGAGTTCTGGTGTCGCCGTACAATCGCTGGTTTACCTAAAATTAATGATAAAATGAAGAAAAATGTTAAAATAAACCAAGTTACATGGATCATATAGAAAGAAAAAAACCAAAAAAAAACAGATCTGAATTGATTAACTTACAGTCCAGCCAACTTGGAGTAGTTCATTTCCAAACTTAATGCACAATCGAGCAGAGCTGTATTGATTAGGTTCAACAAGAGGAAATTTTATACCAACATTCATGGACGCTCCATTGTAACTCTTTGGTTTTCCTTTAGTCCGCGTCACAGCAAACTGACACAGCGATTGAGAAATTTAACATTGTAATAGTATGAATATAACCATCGTAAGTAGGTTATTAGAAACCACTATTTTTCTGTAAACAAATACAGGGTAGATAATTTGAGAACATGAAAAATATACAGTTATTTATGTTCTTAAAATGTCATTCCACCATGTATTTACTATTCATGATATTTATCAAAATTATCAATGATTAAAACAAAAAGTTATTCATCTACAGATCTACTTAAAACAAGATTTCAATCGCTTTTTATTTTAGTCATTCTGCAAAACAATATATATATATATAGTCTCTACTATTCTATCAGTTTTTTTTTATATATGTGCATGTGACAGTTTCAATCGTAAAATAAAATCAATAAGAAAGTAGACTAACATGATGCCCATCGCCGGAAGACATAGGTTGGTAACTATTGTTCCACGAACCTCGTGGATTAAAATTGTTGCCACCAAATGATTTCAGTCTCAAGAGATCGTTTTTCGTGACTCGGAGTATAGGAACCGTACCTATAGGACAACCTACACCATTCTCCCATAAGTGACCAAATGTTCCGTTACTCATTGTCTCTTTTTGAATTTTTGATTCTTCGGGGTATGGTATCACACGCATCTGCTCATCAAAATCCAAAATAAGTTGAAAATTTAGTCGAAATATATCAAAGCAGAACTAATTTCAAGTAAAAGAGAAATCCTAATTAAGCAAAAAAAAAAAAAAACAATAGAAGAGAAATCTTTTTTTATATATATAGATATATTTTTTATGAGTTTTAAATAAAAGAAAAAATAGGTTAAATAGCAAGATCATACATATTAATTAGAGTAATATACCTTATAGTGAAATTTGTGGTCCTTCATGGATGGATGGTCAAATCCTGGTTGTTTGTAGAAATCCACGCACCCATAGCGTTCACCATATATAGACTGCGGATTAAAAAATAAGTGCAAGTAAGAGACTGCGCTAGTCACATAGATTGATACGTACATGAAATCCAAGGATACTTATTGAACCTCTTATAGGATAGTTGTTCTAAAGCAAGATTTATATATCTATAGATACAGTGGGGGAACATGAACCTTGATGATTTTGACAGCAGGTTTGTTGATAAGCTTGAGTTTCTGCTCTATTTCCAAATCTTCGACAGTTTCTAATTTCCCAATTGCTTCGACAATGCTATGGTTACAACATAAAACAGAGGACAGCAAAATCATCCACATCACTGGACACCCCAATTCCATTTTAATGAACACGAGAGAGCTAGACATATGAGATGATTTCTTTTTCTTTATATATGTGTATATATATATATATATATATATATATATATATATATATATATATATATATATATATATATATATACTTTTATTGTTGACACAGGTTAGGAATTGGAAAAAGATTTGACGAAGACTGGAAATAGGAAAACAATAAAACTTGAGAAATTATGATTTGGAAAAATTAACGAACCACTTTTC
This sequence comes from Arabis hirsuta, assembly GCA_964056655.1. Lineage (NCBI taxonomy): Eukaryota > Viridiplantae > Streptophyta > Magnoliopsida > Brassicales > Brassicaceae > Arabis > Arabis hirsuta. The sequence goes on along the minus strand of OZ053303.1, from coordinate 6,129,881 downwards.
ATTTTTTCTTCTTAAAAATTGTCCAACATAAATTTTATGTTTTTAAGATGAATATAAAAAGATTGTGGCTGTATTAAAGAATCAAAGCATCATTATCATTTTCAATTTTTTTTTTTTGGTCAATTATCATTTTCATTATAATCTTTAAATTACACCTAAAACCATACAATTTTGATTATTATTTTGAAAAATCATAAATATAAAATATTTAAAGACATCAGTTCCATGCCTTAAGATTTTTAAAACAATATTAACAAGTATTTTAACCAATAACACGTGATTGTTAAGAGACATTTTGAGTAGTTAATTAATACATATCTTCATTTTGTGACTTTTTATTCAATTCATCCTTAATACTAAACTTTATGATATTAAATGTTAATAAAAATATTTCCAGTCTATCTCACCACATCTTATTTTTAATTTATAATTAAACTTAAATTAAAAGAAATACGAAAAATATTAGTAAACCTAAACGAAAATAGTAAAGATAGTAAATCAGTATATTTATGTCATATTATTTTGAAATTTAAAAATAAAATATTTTACATAATTCTATTCCCGGAAAATAAAAGTTTTTGGCTCATTTAAAATGTTGGCCAGATTTTAGATTTCGCCTTAAAGTCTATTTTTTAACTTTTATTTTTTCTTTCACTTTGAAGATGGAAATGAAAAAATGTTCTCCAATGATATTTGATACGATCCCAATCAATGATCGGGACTTTGATCGGAGCCGGAACGTGTGCAATAGGATTTGCGGTGAAACGGATGCGGAATGATAAAGGGGAAAGAGGGTGAAACGGAGATGAATACAATTACACAAGTGATGAAGAACTTGAGTAAAGGGTCGGGACTCGAACTCCTTGGATATTACGCACCAAGAGAGAAGGAGGATTCTCTCGTTGAGAGAATGTGTGATCGGTGGAGGATGGACACCGATCGGTTGCGGAATGGATTAGGGAAAGAGTGAGATAAATGTGAATACAATCACACGAGTATGAAAGACTCGGTGAAGGGTTGAAGGCTCGAACCACTTGGATATTACGCACCAAGATGGAAGCAGGATTCTCTCGTTCAGAGAATGCTCGGATATTTCAATCCGAGAGTTTTGATCGCAAGTTAGAGAAGAGACTTTGATAATTCTAAAAACTTGGATGATATTATTATGAAGGGGGTGAGCACATATATATATAGCCTAAGGAAGGTTACATGCAACCTTCTTAGGAAATAACAAAAGCTTAATAAATAAGTTTGACTCATAAATGTAATGCATGCAAAAGACTTTGGAAAATGCAACTTTAACTCAAAAATTCTTATAAAAAACGTGATAGGATTGAAATGGGCTTGGGCTTGGTGAAAAGAAGGCTTGAGTCCATTAAAAAAAAGACCAAGAGAAATACTAAGTGAAAGATGTAAGCAACCTTGTTTGCCTCGTTAAAAACCATGTTCGGAAAACCCATTGGGACAAAACCGAACATGGGAAAAAAGTACAAGACAAGGCGCTTGTCACTTAGACATTCCCTTGATCTTTGTTCTCCTCGGCTTGCATAAGTATCACGATCCGGTTTGCCTCGGCGGATCCTCCGTCTTGTGCCTCCTTGAAGCATCCGTTGAATGGAATGCGTGAGCTCCCTTGCCTTTGACCTCGTGACCGGTCCTTGTATTTGCTCCATCGCGCATGACTTGTCCCAAACCTCGCGGTTGCCGATCCGGACACATCATCCCCTCCCTCTTGAAAAAGATTTATCCTGAAATTTGTTTCATGTGCAACAAAAGGGACTAAGTTAGAAATATGAAAGGAGTTTGACACATTGTACTTACCTTGAAGGTCCGATGGATACGCATCGATCTTTTTGAGTCTCGGCTTTGGCTTAATCTTTTTCGCAACATCCTTCTTCTTGTGCGGCAAAGAGAAGTGATAGAAGACTGTCTTGATAGTCTTGGCGATGTCAAAATACCATATAAACTCACGTCCATGTGTTGACCTAAACAACAACTCACAAATGGCAGCAATAGACGTACAAATTTTATCGTAAAACAAGTAGAAATCTGCCCTAAGGTAGCGTCTGCTAACAAATGTTTCACAAGCTGTATAAAACTTCTTAAAGCCTTTAACATGAACGTAAATCTGCTCCCAATTTCCAGAATCAAAAGTTATATTACGAGGGGTAGAGAAACGATTGTACCTCTCGGACAATGTGTCGATCACAACATTGTCCTTACCTTTCTTGTGTGTGTTGAAGTAAGGGAAGGTCTCGCTAAAATTTGCACACATGATAGGTAATTTGTGGAGTATTGGTGGTACCTCAAATTTGGGAAAAGATTCATGATCATTATGGATGGCTAACTCCTTCATTTTTACGGCTTTGGTTGGACATGCGGTTTCGAGACATGAGACGTCTTGAATGTATGGTAGTTCTTTGGGATTTTCGTCATCATGTTCCTGCAAAACATTAGTCACCGCACTCGGAAATACCGGTGGAAGATTAGAGAAACTCATGAGAGTCTCTTTATACACAAAAGGAAGTTATTAAAAGAACAAGTTTGTTCGATCTCACCCGAATGGATCAAAATATGGTCTTGATATACTTCGCGAGGCGTCATCGGAATAAGAGTGATCTTCTTACCCTTGAAGTCAAACGAGTGCCGATTAGTGAAGTCGTCGTGTATCACATTGTGGTCGGATTGCCACGGTCGGCCTAAGAGAATGTGACTTGATTCCATCGGTAATACATAACACACGACCTCATCTTTATACTGCCCAATACTCAAAGGTACCGTAATTTGACTCCCAACCTTCATCTCTCCTTTATCGTTGAAGCTTGTATGGCTGCGGATGCTTTCGAACAGTAAGTCCCAATTTTTGGACCATCGTGACACTTGCCACGTTTGTACAACTTCCTCCGTCGATGATGAGACTACAAATTTTATCTTGAACGACACACCGAGTATGGAAAAGGTTCTCACATTGCGCTTGGTCGTCGTCTTTGGCTTGTAAACTTAGGGTCTTTTGAATGACAAGTAACTCTCCTTGGGCCGGTGGTTCCTCGTACTCGTCGGGAGAATCTTCTTTATCCTCCTCATCATCCGTAACCACTTCACCATTGTCGAGAAGGATGAATGCCCGCTTGTTGAGACAATCCTTAGCCATGTAACCGCGACCTTGGCACTTGAAACATCGGATGTCTCGAGACTTGTTTGGATCAAAAATCCCCTTGCCTTTAGTATCTTCTTTTGCGTCAAAGACAGCGGCTTTCTCTTTAGGGTAGCTCGGCTCAACGTCTTTATACTTAGGAACACTTGGAGGAATCATGGACTTGGTTGACCGCCGATTGAATTGTTGCTCGATAAGGATGGCCTTATGAAGCATTTCTTCGATTTCCTCATAGTGTTGTAATTCGAGCCGGTCTTGAATGTCTTGGTCTAATCCTCCCAAGCACCACAACATGGTGGCTTCGTGATCCTCTTGGATGTTGGCGCGTAACATCAATTTCTCGAGTTCTTGGAAATAGTCATCGACTTTTCTAGTTCCTTGCGTGAGCCGCCTTAATCGTTGATGAAGTTCCCTTTGGTAATGACTTGGTACGAACCGCTTCCTCATATGATGCTTAAGTTGATTCCAAAGGACCACGGGATCCTCACCGCATCTCCGCCTAGTGGTGACAAGGGTGTCCCACCAACTTAGGGCATAATCGTAAAACTCGGTGACGGCAAGTTTCACGCAACTTCTTTCGGGTACACCCTGAAACTCAAAGATAAGATCCACCTTCTTCTCCCAATCAAGATAAAGATCCGGGTCACTCTTTCCATAAAACTCGGGGATTCTCACCTTGACGTGGCCATAGGCGTTTCGGATTTGGTATTCCTCATGATCTTGTTGTTCCCGAAACCGCCTCGGCCTCGAAGCATACTCGGATGGAGTATCCTCGTAATCGGACATGATCAAGTCCGGTTGTCGCTCATCTTCTTCTTTTTGTGGTCTTTTATCGTTAACCCTTTGAACCCTTTGAGGAGCGATGACGGCGAGCTTGTCGATGAAAAGTTGATCAATTTTTGCCTCGACCCGTTGCATTAAACGGTTAAAGAATTGGTCTTCTTGCGTGTTGCTAGTTTCTTCATTCATGGCTGCAACAAAACAACATAAAAGAGTATCAAGATTCTTCTAAACAAAACGCACAAAAGAAATCGATATAAAAACAAAGATATGGTGGCGATTGTAATTAAATCAACGATGGTGATAAATGAAATAAACAAAGATGAAGTAGTAAAACTTAGCTCTGGATCAAATCGTGCTCTGATACGATCCTAATCGATGATCGGAGCCGGAACGTATGCGGTAGGATTTGCGGTGAAACGGTTGCGGAATGATAAAGGGGACAGAGCGTGAAACGAAGATGAATACAATTACACAAGTGATGATGAACTTGAGTAAAGGGTCGGGACTCGAACTCCTTGGATATTACGCACCAAGAGAGAAGGAGGATTCTCTCGTTGAGAGAATGTGTGATCGGTGGAGGATGGACACCGATCGGTTGCAGAATGGATTAGGGAAAGAGTGAGATGAATGTGAATACAATCACACGAGTATGAAAGACTCGGTGAAGGGTTGAAGGCTCGAACCACTTGGATATTACGCACCAAGATGGAAGGAGGATTCTCTAGTTGAGAGAATGCTCGGATATTTCAAACCGAGAGTTTTGATCGCAAGTTAGAGAAGAGACTTTGATAATTCTAAAAACTTGGATTATCTTATTATGAAGGGGGTGAGTACATATATATAGCCTAAGGAAGGTTACATGCAATCTTCCTAGGAAATAACAAAAGCTTAATAAATAAGTTTGACTCATAAATGTAATGCATGCAAAAGACTTTGGAAAATGTAACTTTGACTCAAAAATTCTTATCAAAAACGTGATGGGCTTGAAATGGGTTTGGGTTTGGTGAAAAGAAGGCTTGAGTCCATTAAGAAAAAGCCCACGAAAAAATCAAGAGAAATACTAAGTGAAAGATGTAAGCAACCTTGTTTGCCTCGTTAAAAACCATGTTCCGAAAACCCATTGAGACAAAACCGAATATGGGAAAAAGAGTACAAGACAAGGCGCTTGTCACTTAGACATTCCCTTGATCTTTGTTCTCCTCGGCTTACATAAGTATCACGATCCGGTTTTCCTCGGCCGATCCTCCGTCTTGTGCCTCCTTGAAGCATCCGTTGAATGGAATGCGTGAGCTCCCTTGCCTTTGACCTCGTGACCGGTCCTTGTATTTGCTCCATCGCGCTTGACTTATCCCAAACCTCGCAGTTGCCGATCCGGATCACATCATTTGCATTTTTACTTTCAAAATGAAGGAGTAAATATGGATTCCCTCCGGCTTTTCAAATGTGGGCTTTGTCGACGACTCCAATGGCATTAGGTGTTTTCCCGGTTTCATCAGTCTTTGCTAATATGGATTTTCTTTACTGGAGAATGCCACCGGATTATAAAAAAAAAAAAGATATTCCCATGGATCATTTGGTATATTTGGAATGCACGTAATGATAAAGGATTTTCTAGGGATAGATGTGGCTCCAAACATTGTTGTACGAAATGCAGAGTCAGAAGCAGCAACCTGGGAAAAGGCTCAAACGGAGGAATATACCCACTTATCCATAGATATGGGCCCTCTTACTGATCCTCCAATATATGCGGGTTTAAAGTGTTACACGGATGGATCGTGGAAGGACACAGATGTTGCTTCTAACATTGGATGGTTTGCTTTTCAGGGTGAGGACACGGTGAATATGATGGGTGCCCTAAATACGAGACGAAGCTTATCCCATTTATACTCAGAAGTAGAAGCGCTTTTGTGGGCGATGCAATGTTTACTACAACAGCAGAATACAGAGTTAGCTTTCGCAACAAACTATTCCGACTAAGTGAAGATGGTGTCTACACTGATGGAGTGGCTGGCGTTTGATGTATATCTCGAAGAAATCAAGATGCTAAAGGAAAAGTTTCACTACTTTTCATTATCGATCATCCCACGCACACTTAATTCCAGAGCCGACAGGCTAGTGAATTGTGCACGCATTGTAACGCCCGTGAACCAAAAATGTGGATTTTTGGTTGGGTGTGTCGATCGACACAGGAGTGTATGTCGATCGACACGGGTGTTTTGACTTGTGAAGAAGTCGGTTTCTCGGTGGTGTGTCGATCGACACAGGTGGTGTGTGTCAATCGACACGAGTTGAAATCAGACCGTCGGGTTTGGTTCCAATTGGCCGGTTTGGTGGGCCAGTTTAGGGAACCTAGGGTTCGCATATATAGAGGGAATCCGTCGTTTTGGCCGCGTTTATCAGAAGAAAAACAGAGAGAAAAGGGTAGAATCAAGGATTTCGAGAGGGTTTTGAGTGTTCTTGAGGAGGATTGATCTTGTGACGGTGTTAGAACGCAAGGGAGATCGTTGTTGGGTGGATTTCGGTTCTGGGAAGGACGGATTCAAGGCTGTTCATGTGTTCTTCGTCGTTTTTCATCTTTTCAATCCGAATCGAGGTGAGTGCGTGATTGTGAGCTTGTATAAGTATAGGGAATCGATAGAATGCGATTGCTTGGTGGTTTTCGTGTGTTTTGTGAATGGAATTGTGCAAGGAACTCAATGATTCGCGACAAATTCGAGTCATGTGAGGATCGACTCGTTTCTGGGTTCTGCGATGTCGTGTCGATCGACACGAGGCATCCATGTCGATCGATACCATGGTGGTGTGTCGATCGACACCTAGAGGTTGTGTCGATCGACACAGTGTTTCTTTGTTGGTTCGTGATGATTGTTTGGTGTATGATTGTTTTTGTGATCATCCTGGTATTGTATCTTTTGTTTATACTTGTGCTTAATTAGCCTGTAGACAGGATGACCGCGTCGCTGAGTATTTATGATAATATTCACGCAACTCTTTTTGTCATGTGTTGCAGGTAAAGAGAAAATGTGATCATGGAATCGTGGCGAGGAAGAAGAGATGATTTAGGGTCTCACTGTGTGTTGTCGTTTTATGGAATTGTTAGGTTGTTAGTTATTGGATATTGGTTGATTGGCTGAATTGTTTTTGATATTTAATAAAGTATGGAATTTGTTAAATTGGAATCTGTTGTTGATGGTTTATTGTTCCGCGCTGCTTATTTGTTGACCCATTGAGGATTATTATCTGTGATTATAGTAATCTGGAGGGAAAAATTTTAAATTTTTGGGTCGGGTCGTTTCACACATAGTTGAATATAATGTTTCTTTTGTAAGTTCGTCACCGCCTGATTGGGTTACCAATTGGTGGTAGTTGAAGTTTATTAAGTTGTTGTAAAAAAAAAAAAAGGAGTAAATAGTGTTCTTTCATTTTTGAAGAAATACTATTCATTTCTTCATATTTTGAAAATGAGATTTTTATTTGCAGATGAGGTTTTTGAATATGTTTTATTGTATCCAATTATTTGAAAAATTAAATTCAAAGGAAATATATGTATTTGAGGGTTTCGGGCTACAAGAAAGTAGGTATCTGAGAGCTTCGGACTTTAGGCTATGTTCCTTAGTTTAAGTTGGCTATGTGGTAGGTTTTTCTTTATTTGCTTATATATTCTAGGTTTATTTCTAAGATATTTTTTTAACGCTGGGTTATTAACTATTACAAATTCTAAGAACGTTTATATAGACGATGCTGCAATGGACAATTTTGACCTGACATACGAATTATGATGAACGGTTCTACTTGCACCATGCTGAAATTTTTTTGAAAATGTTATCTCCATTAATTTGCATTCTCTGGAATTCCAACTTTATATATCATGGGGTAGAAACATAATGAATTGTTGGTCAAATCATCGGATTTATAGGGCTTCCACTTCTTTCTAAGACTTTGGTGGACTATTTTTGCGAAGAAATGGTCAATTAATTTCCAAACCATGGTTTCCATTACAGGTCGTACATTTACAAATTAATAATTTGTGCCTATATGTAACGACCGCGAACCAATTTCTGTGAATTTTGGCCGTGCGTCGATCGACGCAGGTGGTGTGCATCGATCGATGCAAGTTGGATTGAACCAGACCGGTTTGATTTCAATTGTCCGGTTTGGCCGGTCGGTTTAGGGAACCATAGGGCTCGGGTATAAAAGGGTTCAGGCTGTTCTTGGCCACATTTTTATCAGAAAAACAGAGAGAAATCAGAGAGATTTTGAGTGTTGTGAGATTTCTGATTGTTCTCGATCCTTTTGGGGGCTGGGTTTCGTGATTGTGAGGATCCAGGAGCGTGTGGAGGTTGTGTTCTGCGATTTGGGAGTGTAAATTTCGGATTTGTAGACCGTGTTCTTCGTGAATCCTCATTCTTTTCCTTCTTGCATCGAGGTGTGTGCGTGACCGTAGGTTTATCTGGATAAAGGGTTTATAGAATACGATTGTTGTGTTGTTTTGGTGTGTTTTCGTGTTGATTGCGTGCAGAGATCGATGTATTTTGATCTAGGATCGATCCATGAGAGGATAGGTTTGATCCTGGAATCTGTGATATTGCGTCGATCGACACACGGGACAGTGCATCGATCGACACACGGGACAGTGCATCGATCGACACCGGGGTTGCGTGTCGATCGACACACTGGCTGATGCATCGATCAACACCGGGGTTATGTGTCGATCGACGCAGGTATATGCATCGATCGACACCTAGCGGTTGTGTCGATCGATGCATGTCTGTTTGCGAAAGACTTCTGTTGTTTGTTCATGCTTGCGTTGTTGTTTGAATCACCCTGGTATTGTATGGATTCTTATGCCTGTGTGTATAACCTGTAGACGGGATGACTGTCTCACTGAATATTTGTGATAATACTCACGCATCTCTTTTTGCTATGTGATGTAGGTAAAGAGAAAGTGTGATCGTGGAATCATGGCCGGGAAGGGGAGATGATCTAGTGTCTTGATTGAGTGGTTGTATTGCTTAAAATTGCTAGGTTGTTAGTGATTCTGGAACCCCTGTTATTGTTATTGGAATAGAATTGAATTGATTGGTTATTGGTTTGTTATGGTTTAGAATTTAATAAAGTATGAGTTTCATTAAATTGGTGTGATTGTTAATTGTTTATTGTTCCGCATTGTTGTGTTGACCCGTTGAGGATTATTATTTGTGATAATAGTAATCTAAAAGAGAAAAATTTAAAATTTTACGGGTTGGGTTGTTTCATTTTGGTATCAGAGCCCTTATGGTTCTAGGACGGGTGCATTTAATTGATTATGTGAGTTAGTCAATTGATTGTTATGTGAGTTTGGAGTTCTAGATCATCTCTTCTGAGCCTTCAATGAGATTCCACGGTATGTGTTGTTTGACTTTCTGTTTTTCTATTACTTAGTATTCTGCTGGTTAGTGCACAGTGATGGCTAGAGTGGCTAGAGGCAGAGATAGTGGGAGCCGTGGAGGCCAAGGTGGTCGTGGTGGGTGTGGACACGGGCGTGGACTCGAGAGTGAGTCTATTGCCGCGAGTGTGGCCCAGGAAACCACGCAGGAGCAGGTGGCTGACTTGCAGGCATTTCAAGAGGGGTTCGTGGATGTGGCTGCTACGAGTACCAGTGTGAGGGCTGGTGTAGGTCCCGGTGTAGTTGGTGGTGCAGTGGGCCCAGGTGGGGGTGTTGCCACAGGTGTTGCCCCGGATCGAGATGATCGCTAGGCGGGTTTGCTGCAAATGATTCTGGAGCGGTTACCAGGTGGGGTGCCGGCTCCAGGTCAGACTTTGGGAGTGCAGCCAGGTGTGGCTGTTGTTCAGCCAGGTGGGGCTGGTGTTCAGCCGGGTGTGGCTGGTGTTCAGCCGGGTGTGGCTGGTTTGCAGCCGGGTATGGCTGGGTACAGCCGGGCGGGACTGGAGTGCAGTCGGGTGTGGCGGTTGCAGAGGAGCTTCCATCCTACCTAAGGATGATGGAGCAGATGCAGAGGATTGGCACCGGGTTTTTCTCGGGTGGTGCCAAGCCTGAGGAGGCCGATGAGTGGCGGCTGAGACTAGAACGTAACTTTTGCTCTATCAGGTGTCCGCAGGGATACCTGGTTGATCTGGCAGTGCATTATCTGGAGGGTGATGCGTATTTCTGGTGGAGAAGTGTTGAGGCAAGGAGGGTGGAGGCCAAGATGGTCTGGGAAGATATCTTGGCTGAGTTTAACGCGAAGTATTTCCCGTAGGAGGCGATGGATCGGTTGGAGTCGAAGTTTCTGGACTTGGCTCAAAGGGACCGGACAGTGAGGGAGTTCGATTTGGAGTTCAGTCGACTCCTGGTACATGTGGGTAGAGGCATGGAGGGTGAGCAGGCCTAAGTGAAGAGGTTCCTGAGGGGACTTCGAGCTGATTTGAGGACTCGCTGCAGGGCGAGTAGGTTCGCCACGAGGGCAGAGCTGGTTGAGACAGCTGCTGCGATTGAGGAGGATCTGAGAGTGCAGGCTGTGGTGGTTAGTCCACCGGTGCAGCAGCAGAGGAGATCGCAACAGCAAGTGTGTTCGAGCAGGGGCGGCAAGCCTGCGCAGGGTCAGAAGAAGAAGTGGGACAGCACTTCAAGGGCCAGTCAGGGTGGTTCGGGTTGCTTCGGGTGCGTAAGCACGGATCATCGGGTGGCAATTTGTCCGAAGAGGACCGGGGCTCGGGATACGCAGGTCGAGGCATGGGATACGCGGGTGTGCTTTCACTGCAGAGAGCCGGGGCATATCAAGCCCAAGTGTCCAAACCTGCAGCAGATGGTAGTGGCGGTAGTGCAGCCGGTGGCTCAGATTGCAGCGCCGCCGCGAGTGTTCACTTCAGCGGAGGCGGGTGGTTCTAGCGCCAGACCGATCACAGGTATTTTTTGGACTTAACTTTTAAAATTTTTGTGGTATTTGAATTTAGTCTGTTTTGGAAATTATGAGTCTATGCTAGAGTGTTAGGGTTCTTAAAGCACATGGGATTTGTGCAGGGACCTTAGTAGTGGGCGGATGTGAGTCCCACGTTTTGTTTGATTTGGTAGCTACGAATAGCTTCATTACTCTGGAGTATGTGGAGGGCATCGGTATCCAGAGTGATTCTATAGAGCAGCTGGGAGTAGTTAAGGTTGCTGGTGGCAAGTTTAGCTACTTTCGGGTGGGCTCGTGGTATGGGTGTTCTCGTGGCGGGAGAGTTGATGCCAGCATATCTGATCATTAGTCCGGTGGAGTTGTACGATGTCATTCTCGGGATGGATTGGCTGGATCGGTACAGGGTCCATCTGGATTGCCATCGAGGATGGGTTGTGTTCGAGCGAGAGGCGGAAGGTTGGTTTATTAGGGTGTGAGGCTGACTTTTGAAAGTCTGGTGCTTTCAGCCATTCAGGCCGAGCAGCTGATTGAAAAAGGCTGCGAGGCATATTTGGCGGCGATAGTGATGCTAGAAACTGTTGGAGAGGTTGTAGTCGGGGATATTCGGGTTGTTCAAGATTTCCAAGATGTTTTCCAGTCGTTGCAGGGATTACTGCCATCACGGTCGGATCCGTTTAGGATTGAGTTGGAGCCTGGGACGACTCCTATATCCAAGGTGCCTTACCGTATGGCTCCAGCATAAATGGCAGAGCTGAAGAATCAGCTGGATGATTTGTTGGGGAAGGGTTTCATCCGGCCTAGTGTTTCACCGTGGGGAGCACCGGTGTTGTTTGTGAAGAAAAAGGATGGGATTTTCCGGTTGTGCATCGATTACCGGGGACTTAACCGAGTCACTGTAAAGAACAGTTACCCTCTGCCGCGGATTGATGAGTTGTAGGATCAGTTGCGAGGGGCTACTTGGTTCTCCAAGATCGATTTGGCTTCGGGTTACCATCAGATTCCTATCGACGAGGTAGATGTTAGGAAGACTGCTTTCAGGACGAGGTATAGGCATTACGAGTTCGTGGTGATGCCTTTCGGGTTGACGAATGCGCCAGCAGCATTCATGATGTTGATGAACGGGGTGTTCTAGGAGTATTTGGATGTGTTTGTGATCAACTTCATTGATGATATTCTAGTGTATTCGAGGAGTCCTGGGGAGCACGAGGACTGTTATTGCTTAGAATTGATGATATTGCTTAGAATTGCTAGGTTGTTAGTGATTATGGAACCCTTGTTATTGTTATTGGAATTGAATTGAATTCAATTGTTATTGGTTTGTTATGGTTTAGAATTTAATAAAGTATTGGTTTCATTAAATTAGTGTGATTGTTAACTGTTTATTGTTCTGCATTGTTGTGTTGATCCATTGAGGATTATTATTTGTGATAATAATAATCTGAAAGAAAAAAAATTTAAAATTTTACTGGTTGGGTTGTTTCATTTGTAACGCCCCGACCGCCGACGAGCTATCGATATATGCAGGGGAAATCATTATCCCTTCGAGAGAAATCCTCATCTCTCAATAACATACAGGGGAAATCCTCATCCTATCGATATAACGCCCACTCTCGGCCCGTGGGCCCACCACCTTTGTCCGACGGTCGGTGCGTTAGTCCGGGAGGCTCGTAATACTTGTTTATTGACCCTGCAAATCACCACGTGATCTTTCCCCATATTTTGTTCTCACTCATACGATACTGGAAATGACTTCCCAGTAGGTCACCCATCCTTAAATTGCTCCAACCCAAGCACGCTTAACTTTGGAGTTCTCTCTGGATGTGTGACGGAAAAGATAAGTGCACTTTGGTGATATAGATAGCTAAATCAATTCACTTAACCCTCTGCGCGCATGCACCACATATTTTAGAAACTGGAATGTTACACTATACATATCTTTATTTGTGTTATTTTGAATTTGCATATCCAAATTAAAAAAAATTGTGTCAAAACCGAAGAAAACATTTGATGCAATGAAAAGATGTTCAAACTGATGTCGTCGAGCAACCGAAATCCTAACACTGTTCGTGGGTAAGAGATGAAGATGATAAATCCCCAAAAATGACTAGACGACGTCTTTTGATTAATTTTTTTTTTTTTTTTTGAGAAAATTTGAAGAAACGACATCATTTTGAGAAGTTAATCCATGGAGAATAAACACAATGTATTAAATTTGGGTTATTTATAGACTTCTAACTCAAAATCAATTGACAATGATTGGATTGACCCTTTATGGAACAATATCACTTAACACAATGTTTCCCTTATTTTATTATGACTCACTAAATCCTATATATATTAATTGAGCAAACAATAGAAAAAAAATCATAGGTGCCAATCAAAGAGTAATTAATGAGACACATCATTTATTTTAACCAATCAAAACATTTCAATTAGAAGTATATACCATAGTGAAAACTATATACATATATCCTAATTAGTTTTTAACATAAACTCGTTGATACATGTTTTAAATTTTTAAACCAAACTAAATGTAATATTTTAGACTTACCATAACATCTATTTTCTAATATATTAACAAACTTTTTATTAGTATATTGTGTATTTATGCATTTAGATTCATATATTATACAAATACTTTTATTATGATATGTACTCTACTATATATATATATATATATATATATAATCACACATACAGATTATATTTCACTATTAGAAAAACATATATTATTTTTCGTTTGTTATGTCCGACAAATTCATATAAATCTAAAACTTATCTGATTTATCGTATGTTCAATAATTTACACGAATAATAAAGATAAATTTTATTTTTAAAAGACATTGAAATAAAAACATTTTCATATGTTTTGATCAATTTACAAATAAAAATATTAAAACTAATAGTAACATATGTTTGATCAAAAGTATTCAACTTTATTATATGCATAAATTTTATTATATTTATGCATAATACATATTAATTTTGTACGTTTACAAATATTAGAATTTATATGCTTTGTCATATACGTTTAATTATTAAAAAAAAAGTTATATATGCCAAAATCGATTAATCATTTTATTCAATCATTTAATCCCGTACTTGGACGTGGGACTGATATAATGCGTTTTTAGCGCATTCTAACCGTTGTTTTAAAGGTTTTTATCGAGTGTTTCACTCTCTTTCGAGTCATTCTAGGTACTAAAGTGGCTGGAAGCAAGGATTTGAAGTTTGCAATTGGATTTGGCGAAAAAGAAGGAAAAAGGGATCTTTTTGAAGATTCTGCCCAGAAGGAGCACGTGCGCTAGGGTTAGGTGCTCCCGCTCCCCAGAAGATCCAATTATGGGAATATTCATTAAACCCTAATTTTGTAACCCTATCTTGGGCCAGCCGCCAAGGCTTTATTTAAAGAGGGGTCTTCGACCCTTTTAGGAGACGAGAAAATAACGCAGACCGTAGAGAGCAAAGAAGAGAGATCGAAAGTGAGAGAGAGATTCGATACTTATTTTTGGAGATTTGTCTTCCTCATATTTGTTGAAGTTTTCTTAAACCCTACTCTTTTACTTTGATTTAATGAAGTATTCATTCCCTTTTGCTGCTGTTGTTTGTGTGAACATAAGCGAGTAATCCACTAGTTAGGTTAAGAGTTTTCGATGGGATTAGGATTCATGAATTAAGCATAGATAGGTTTTAATAATCATTCGATAATCTCCACCTAATATCGATCTTATTGCCTAGGTTAGATTGATCACCTACCCTCTGATTTTAGATTGAATTTACTTATCAAAAGTTTGTAAATTGCTGGAATTGATTTAGGTGGGCGATTTGATCCTTAGCCAACGAAAGTTGAAGTTAGGGCAATTCGTGAACAAATCAACCCTAAACGCTTAATGTTTGATAATCTATATAACCTCAACGACAGTTAGGGTGTTAGATTGATTGTTAAAGTTGTAGATGCCACGAAAGTGGATCTTTTTATATTTATGGTTGAGTTCGAGATTTGGTCATAATCTGATACCTGAATAATTGCTTGGTCTTGATCGTCTAATCCCTGAGAATTATCCCTTGATCTAACACCTTTCCATTATTGTTTACAACCGATTTTTACTTTGTTTTGCTTTAATAAAATCGTGACATTCAAACCATCATTTAATCGCTTAGCTAAACTTGTAACCTATAGGATTAGAGTGTATTGCTGGTTCCTTTAACGAACCTCACTATTCTGCATTCGAATTAGTGAACCTAGGTTTTAATCTTTTATAAACCGGAAAAGGACTATTATCAAATTGGCGCCGTTGCGACGGGGACCAACTCGATACCTCTACTTTTCGATTACGATTTTAGACTAAGCACTAATCTCGTTCTTTTGTTTCTCTTGCGTGTGTTTCAGGTGTATGAACTCAAGGACAACAAGGAGAAATCTTCAAACTCCCCTCGTCACTTTGAGCAACCCTAAGCTTGCGAGACTAGAACGAGAAAACAGACGACAAAGGCCTAATCCCGCTGATATGAGCGATCAAGGCGACAACGACATGGCAGCTGAGCTGCAAAGGTTGCAAGAGCAGATGGCTTATATGCAACAGCACCATGCGCGTGAACAGCAGCAACAACGCGTGTGAGCAGCAACGAACCATAGGGGATATGGACAATCCCCATGCTTATTACCAGAACCGAGCTGCCATAGTTCCTCCTACTGTTGAAAGGAATGACTATGAGATCAAACCGCAGATGATATCGTTGGTTAAGCAACACTTGTTCCACGGACTGCCTGCTGAAATCCCGATGGACCATATAGAGAATTTCGAGGAGATTTGCTCCACGACAAACTCTAATGGGATGAACCCGGATTTCGTAAAATGCAAGCTGTTTCCGTTTTCACTCGCGGACAAAGCTTCTCGTTGGCTTAAGTCTTTACCTGCTGGATCCATTACGACTTGGGCGCAATGTAGAGCTGCGTTTTTGGACCACTTCTACACAAAATCCAAAACCGCCAGTTTAAGGAACAAGATATCCTCCTCCACCAACATTCCGGAGAGTCCTTCTGTGAGGCATGGGAAAGGTTTAAGGAGTATAAGAGAGAATGCCCACACCATGGTTTTTCTGATGAGAATCTGCTTGGTATTTTCTACGATGGCGTGGACTGGGACTATAGGAATGCTCTTAATGCTGCAAGTGACGGCGATTTCATGACCAAAACCAGAGAAAGTGCGTATAAGTTGATTGAGAACTTGGCTATGAGTTCGAGCAACAAGTCCCAGGAATACGACAGGACTGCAAAATCCAATGGAACGGATTCCACCAAGATCGATGACCTTACGGCCAAGATCAACTTGTTGCTCAAAGCAAACCAAAGGATGGTTCACTTTGCAGATGAGAATGGTGAAACACTCGCTGAGGACATCGTTGAGGAAGGAGACAGTGATCAGCAGGAGGTTATCTATGTGAATGGTCAAGAGTTTATACGAAATTGTGGGTTCAACCAGAATTATAGGAGCCACCCGAACCTCTCCTATAGGAGTACGAATGTTGAGAACCCACAGGATCAGGTTTACCCGCAGCAAACCAACCCCCAAAACCCAAAACCTCAGGATCAAGGTTTCCAGAAGACCTACCCTCAGAACTTCCAAGGTAAGACGTTCCTCCCTTTCCAAGGTCAGAAACCGCCGTTCTCTAACTTTCAGGCTCCTGCGAGCTCCAGAAGCACTTCTCAGGATGAGTTGAAAGGAATGATGCAGCAACTAATGGCTAATCAGCAGAAGTGTGTTACTGAGATCATCACGAAAGTGGATGCTATGTATTCGGACCTTAACGGTCGGCTTGAGGCAGTTTGTAACCATGTGAAGAAACTCGACACCCAGGTCGCTCAAACAGCCGAAGCAACCAAGAGACTACAGGGAGTGTTGCCTGGTAAGACGGATGCAAACCCTAGGGAATTTGTGAACGCCATAGAGCTGAGAAGTGGAAGAGTTCTGCCTGGAGTCGTAAGGGCAGAAGCTAAAAACTGCCCAGAAGGAGCACCTGCTCCAGCAGAAGGAGCACCTGCTCCTGAAACAGAAAATGATGCTGAGGTTGCTGGACCAATTTCTACTGTTGTAAGGCCGAATGAGATCATTGACAGGGTTCGATCTCATGTCTACAAACCCACTGTTCCCTACCCAGTACCTCCAAGGAAATCACAGAAGGATTTAGAGGAGGCGAAATGCAAGGAAATGTTACAAGATTTGACGGTTAAGCTAACATTAGCGGATGCAATTCAGATGATGCCGTCCATGAAAAAGTACGTGAAAGGTTTGGTTACTGGACGGATTCCTTCAGAGCAGAGAGCCATGATTGTAAGTAAGAATTGTAGTGTTGTGCTACAAAACAAAGCCATTAAAAAGTAAGAGGACCCAGGTAAGTTCGTGCTTTCTGTTGATATTGGTCATGTGCGATTTGCTTGTTCTTTGTGTGATTTAGGCTCCAGCGTGAACCTTATGCCATATTTGGTTACGCGAAAGCTTGGGTACACAAAATTTAAACCAACACGGATTTCATTGGTGTTTGCTAACATATCTATTAAGTTGCCTGTAAGAATTTTGGAAGATTTGCAGGTCAGGATTGGGAACATCTACATTCCAGCGGATTTCGTGGTGTTGGAATTGGATGATGAGCCGAAGGATCCTCTGATTTTGGGACATCCTTTCTTACGCACAACTGGTGTAATCATTGACGTAAGGAATGGGACGATCGGTCTCCACCTGGGAGACATTATTATGGAGTTTGAGATGGATCGGATGCTGAAGAAACCGACCATTGATGGGAAAACCTTTGCCATTGAGGATGATCTCGAAATCTCAGATGGAGAGATTGAAGAGATTCTGGCCGATGATCCATTGGATGTTGCGTTGACAAAAGCCAAAGGCGAGCATGGGTATTTAAGTGAAGATACTGTTGGGTTCGCAAGGATTTTGGATTCTGGGCAGATGGCAAAATCAATCGAATTCTTGAGACTCGAAACAGAGGGAGCTAACGGAGCACCTGCTCCTGGGAACTCTGTTGACAACCCTTGGAGTGAGCTGAAAGCTCCAAAACTTACCAGCTGGGCTAAGGTACGCGTTTCTTGGCCCTAACTCCACATATCCTGTTATAATAAATGCTGATCTAAATAATGTGGAATCCGCCTTACTTTTATGCGAGCTTAGAAAGTATAGGAAAGCTTTAGGGTATTCGCTTGATGACATCCCTGGAATTTTACCTGAATTGTGCATGCATAGGATACATTTAGAGGATGAATCTATGACTTCTATAGAGCACCAAAGAAGATTGAATCCGAATTTGAAAGATGTTGTTAAGAAAGAAATTATGAAACTCTTAGAAGCTGGTGTTATTTATGCAATATCTGATAGTAACTGGGTTAGTCCTGCACACGTAGTACCTAAGAAGGGCGGAATCACTGTGATCGCCAATGATAGGAATGAACTGATACCTACCAGGACTGTCACAGGACATAGGATGTGCATCGATTATAGAAAGTTGAATGCAGCGACTAGGAAGGATCATTTTCCCTTACTATTCATTGATCAAATGCTCGAGACACTAGCTAACCACCCTTACTACTACTTTTTAGACGGTTATTCAGGTTTCTTTCAGATTCTCATTCACCCGGATGATCAGGACAAAACGACCTTCACATGTCCATATGGCACTTTTGCTTATTGCAGGATGCCATTCGGACTATGCAATGTTCCCACGACTTTTCAAAGGTGCATGATGTCTATCTTTACTAATTTCATTGAGGATATTATGGAAGTTTTCATAAATGACTTCTCCGTCTATGGGAGCTCTTTTTCCGTGTGTTTGTCTAATTTGTGCAGGGTGTTGGAGCGCTGTGAAGAGAAACACCTAGTGATGAATTGGGAGAAGTGCCATTTCATGGTGAGGGATGGTATAGTTCTGGGTCATCGAATATCAGAAAAGGGTATTGAAGTTGATCGGGCAAAGGTTGAGGTGATGATGAGTTTGCAACCACCGGATTCAGTCAGAGGGATATAGAGTTTCCTTGGTCATGCGGGCTTTTACAGACGTTTCATCAAAGACTTTTCAAAGATAGCGAGACCGCTTACTCGACTCTTGTGTAAGGAGACGAAGTTTGAGTTTGATGGAGCTTGCCTCGAGGCGTTTCACACGATAAAGGGAGCATTGGTGAGTGCACCCATTGTTCAACCGCCAGATTGGGATCTACCATTTGAGATAATGACGGATGCTAGTGATTACGCTGTGGGAGTAGTATTGGGGCAAAGGAAAGATAAAAGGCTCCACGTAATCTACTACGCTAGCCGCACCTTGGATGAAGCTCAATGTAAGTATGCTACGACTGAGAAGGAGCTGCTGGCAGTCGTGTTCGCCTTTGAGAAATTCAGGTCATATCTTGTGGGTTCGAAGGTCATTGTTCATACCGACCACATGGCGTTGAAGTATTTGCTCACCAAGAAAGATGCGAAACCGAGGCTCTTAAGATGGATTTTGTTGCTACAAAAGTTTAATCTACAAATCGTTGATAAGAAGAGTACTGAGAACGGGGTTGCTGATCATTTATCTCTCCTTAAAGTCGATGAAACAGTCCCGCTTGATGATGCACTGCCAGATGAAAATGTTTATGCGGTTAGATCAATGTGGTCCAGACCCTTTACCATTAAGGAGGTCCGTTCATATGGAGTCGTGGTGTTGCTGAACGCCAAAGGCAACGAGTTTGTGGAAACGGTCAGAGGCTTAAGTTGTACCTTACTGAGACAAACGAAGCTGAAGGAGGATTCATCCCCTTAGGCGATGCACCAAAAGCCTAAATGGCTAATCAAGTCAAGATAAAGACTTTAACCAAGCGCTTGGTGGGAGGCAACCCACTGGTATATTTTCTAACATTTTCAATTTAATCTCTTTTATTACTAACTTTGAATTTCAATTTAAGTTTTCAAGTTTTCCTAAAAAAAAAAAAAAAAAAAAATTTTCGTGTTATGGAATACAAGAGGCAGATCGATCGATCCACTCTTTACGATTGATCGATCCGGATGAGGGATTCAACATACAAACCAGCGGTTAATGTCAGGATCGACCTGTCTAGTCGATCCAAATTCCAGGGAGCACCTGCTACCCAGAACAAAGCACGTGCTACCCAGAACAAAACACCTGACGCCCAGAATAGAGCACCTGCTCTCCTGGGTAAAATTTTGAAATTCAAATTTAGGCCCACCAAGAGGTACGTCGAATAGAATAAGGCTAGTGGGCCGAGAAATATGGGATTATTTTCCAATTTTAATTAGGAAATAACAGTTATAATGGGACCCCCATAAAGCGCTAATTTCTCGCGCCCATAACTCTTTCTTCTCCTTCTTCCTCTTTCGATTTTCTCCATTAAAACTCTCAAGGTTTTTGCTATAAACCTCAACTTCTTCAATTCTCAACCGATCTGAGTGATTTTTGCATTGATGTCACTTGAATTTTCATCCCCATTCTGAATCTATCAACCGTTTTTCAAGGCAATCAAGGTAACCACTCGAAATCCCAATTTTTGTGCTCGCCGTTTTCAAAACCAAAGGGTAAAAATCACTCATTGATTCTGTTGATTCGTGGCTTTGCGATTGTTAAGTACACCATATGTTTGCTTTGGGATTGAATTCGCGTGTGTAGAATTGTGTATTTTGACTTGAAATTTTGTTGAACATGAACCCTAATTTTTGGAGAAAAATCGAAATCTATGGGGATGGAGATGTAACTGGGATTATGTTTCTTTCATTTTTTACCCTGGGCTGTTTGGAGTAGTCGAAATCATCTGAATAAGAGGCAGGCAATTTGATCTCAAATTTTTGCAAAAGCAGGGGATTATCTTTTGGTGTTTGTATAGATTTATGCTAGATTTGTTTCGTGCTTGTGGCTGTCATTGCAGGATGACAGGACCACGAACAACAGTGGGAAATCCATCACGCTCCAGAAAAGGGAAAGAGACCTCCACCTCCTCTCAACTCACAACCAACCCTTGGCCACGTGGTGAAGGTCAACGGTTCTCCCTTCTTGATTCTAGCCTTCCTCTCGATTCAGATGTAGAATGGGACCAGAATGACACATACTACTACAATAACTGGCTTGTCTACGATGTGGGCAAACGCTAAAGGATTTAGGGCTGCTCTACGATGTGGGCAGCATACTTGAGGCTTGCCAATTGACTGATCTGGTCACCCAACCCGATGATCTCTACCCCGACCTGGTGAGGCAGTGTTTGGCGTCCGCCAAACTGACTTATTCGGACCCGCGCAAGCCGGTGGCTTCACAGGGAGTGCTCTCTTTCTTTGCTGGAGGAAAAAGATATGAGGTGACTATCAGGGACCTCTATGCCCTCTACGGTTTCGACTCCACAGAGGAGAAAGTGGTCTTCTCCACACGCCTCCAGGTTGCACACAGGTTTTGGGACTTCATCGCAAGTGGAGATTACTTTTCTCGATCCACAGCTCAATCCACCATTCGGAACCCTGCTCTTCGGATCGTAGTCAAAGCCATCAGCACCATCTTCTTCTCGCGGGATGATGCAAGCAAGGTGCGAACCGATGAATTGATCATGCTTTACAACGTTGTGAGGGATACCATTAGCGGTGAAACCGGTTTGAGCTGCGAGTTCGATGGAAGCGTCAACATGGGAGCGCTCTTTGCCTCATACATTACGGAAAAGAGGACTAAAGTGGCAAAGGGAAAGGCGACATCACACAGCAAGAGGATCGGGAGTCTGTTGACCAGGCTGTTCCTCCACGTCAATCTTGACCTCGCGTCTTACACTTGCAACTCCGCGACGGAGTTTATGGATAACTCTTACCTTATCTCTTGTGAAATCTTGGCTGACACTAACATATACAGGTTCACCGCGAGAGACAAAACCACCCGGTTCTGCCGATTGCCGCAGCCATCCCTGACAGACCTGGAAGTTGCAGCCAATGTAGGGTTCACACCCGGAACAGAGTATCTGTGCTCTGCTACTAGAGCACCGACAGAGAGAGCACCAAAACCCAGGAGGAGCACTTCATCCAACAGACCCGCTCCTGCTCCGGTTCCTGTTTCCACTACTGTCCCGGATATCCCTTTGAGCCACGAGGAGGAAGACGACTTGGCAGCTGATACGAAGAGGACACGTCAGTCCAGAGCACACTACCGCATGCCATACGCGAGTGAGCTGACGCTAGATGATATTTCGGACACTCCGGAGGACGTCGAATATCGACGTTGGATGGTTGCATCCACCAAGAAAAACAATGGATTGCTCCGCCGGATCCTCCACATGATCCAGAAGGACTGCAGCAGTTCTGATGCCACCGGGACGATGCCATCCACCGCACCTGTCCAGCCTGCCTCTCGACCTTCTACATTCGTCCGTCCGTCTACCCGCTCCGGCAAGCGCAAGAAGCCGATCACCAGCGAGGACTCCGATGATACCACCAGCGATTAGACATCACCCCTCCTATCCTCTCCCTACGTATTCCATGAACACTTTTTTATGCATTTTCATTTTCTTTTATTTCTTTTCTCACTCTCTCTTTTCTTATTATCACACCGAGACGGTGTGAAGTAAGTCTGGGGGAGTTGCTACTAATCACGTTTATTTTGGTTTTTTTTTTCTATTTTCTTATGTCCTACTTTGAGTCTTTCCTTTTTTTTATTTGTTTTATTGAGTCAAGACTTTGTAGGGAATTAAGACTTTATCTTATGATGATCTTTGAACTATCTATGTTTAACTTTCTCTCTAGTGACCATTTTTTTAGAGCATGGGTACAAGGAACAGCTGGAACACTTCGATACATCATCTTCCAAGTTTCATATTGACCAAAAATTTCTCTCGCTATTGGCACTAGATTAGGGAAACGAACCATATTCAGGACTCCTTATTCTTTTTATCACTCTTGTTGTTCCTGAATAGCTAGCTCATTTTTAGTTAGTACCCTCCTTAACCCTTACCTCTTTTCAAGCCCCTTGTATTCTTGTTACTTCATTGTCATATGTGCAGCATATGCGCAAAAGGGTTAGAGAGAATTGGGTCAACACTGCATCTAAATCACTCTTTCTGAAGAACGAGAGCACCTGATCCCCAGAAGGAGCACCCGCTCTTATTTTCAGAAGATGGTCTTACAACGAGGTGGAACAAAAATTTCCGCAAAGGAGGAATGATATTGATGAGCTCCACTTGGGTATGTACAAGCAACTCTGATATTTTCGTGTTTGAGAGGCATACACTTGTAATCAAAACCCTCTTCATCATTAATCAAAAAAAAAAAAAATTATTTTTTACAACAGATGATGAAGAGTGGTAAATTTGTAAAATTGGAAATGTCTCTCTGCACAGCGAGTATACCCAAGGTGGACGATGGCTAGTTGAGATGTTGGAGAAATTTGGAGAAGAAAGAGTGGTTTAGAGAATGTGGATATCAACGTACTCGTTCTCTCTTGCAATTTTGTGCAATATCCTGCATCCACTACGAAACATCGGGTAGCCCTTAAACACTTTAAACACTTCTAGCTCCACCTCTAAATGGCCTTAACCCTTAGCGTCATCTACCCTAAATGGTGCCTTTAGCGAGACCCTCACGCAACTTTAATGTGTTGAGTTTGTGTTTGGGAAATGGAACTTGGTTGAGAAATGTGTTGAGGATGTTTTGGTAAAGCTTTGTTATTCGTAATTTGGATTATGTGGTTTGCAGATTGAAGGTTTTAAACTCGGTTCACTGAGGATAAAAGAGTTCCCGCGTTTTCAAACCTTTCTCCTTCACTTGGTTTTGAATTTGTTTGAGGACAAACAAAGATCTAAGTCTGGGGGAATTGATATAATGCGTTTTTAGCGCATTCTAACCGTTGTTTTATAGGTTTTTATCGAGTCTTTCACTCTCTTTCGAGTCATTCTAGGTACTAAAGTGGCTGGAAGCAAGGATTTGAAGTTTGCAATTGGATTTGGCGAAAAAGAAGGAAAAAGTGATCTTTTTGAAGATTCTGCCCAGAAGGAGCACCTGCGCTAGGGTTAGGTGCTCTCGCTCCCCAGAAGATCCAATTATGGGAATATTCATTAAACCCTATTTTTGCAACCCTATCTTGGGCCAGCCGCCAAGGCTTTATTTAAAGGGGGGTCTTCGACCCTTTTAGGAGACGAGAAAATAACGCATACCGTAGAGAGCAAAGGAGAGAGATCGAAAGTGAGAGAGAGATTCAATACTTATTTTTGGAGATTTGTCTTCCTCATATTTGTTGAAGTTTTCTTAAACCCTACTCTTTTACTTTGATTTAATGAAGTCTTCATTCCCTTTTGCTGCTGTTGTTTGCATGAACATGAGCGAGTAATCCACTAGGTAGGTTAAGGGTTTTCGATGGGATTAGGATTCATGAACTAAGCATAGATAGGTTTTAATAATCATTCGATAATCTCCACCTAATATCGATCTTATTGTCTAGGTTAGATTGATCACCTAGCCTCTGATTTTAGATTGAATTTACTTATCAAAAGTTTGTAAATTGCTGGAATTGATTTAGGTGGGCGATTTGATCCTTAGCCAACGAAAGTTGAAGTTAGGGCAATTCGTGAACAAATCAACCGTAAACGTTTAATGCTTGATAATCTTTATAACCTCAACGACAGTTAGAGTGTTAGATTGATTGTTAAAGTTGTAGATGCTACAAAAGTGGATCTTCTTATATTTATGGTTGAGTTCGAGATTTGGTCATAATATGATACCTGAATAATTGCTTGGTCTTGATCGTCTAATCCGTGAGAATTATCTTTTGATCTAACACCTTTCCATTATTGTTTACAACCGATTTTTACTTTGTTTTGCTTTAATAAAATTGTGGCATTCAAACCATCATTTAATCGATTAGCTAAACTTATAACCCATAGAATTACAGTGTATTGCTGGTCTCTTTAATGAACCTCACTATTCTGCATTCGAATTAGTGAACATAGGTTTTAATCTTTTATAAACCAGAAAATGACTATTATCAGGGACAAAACTTTGTAATACAGTATTCTTCTCGGTTGGCTAACATAGGAAAATAGGTTTTGGCCGTTTTTTTTGTTTGTTGGGGTGTGCTGTGTGCAAATTAAAAATAACACGAGTTTATTTATTGGCACAAGTTGTTCGTATATGTACGAATCGTAATAGAAACCCATGACTGAAACATAAATTGACAATTTTTCACCTGTTTTTGTTTTTTATCCTTTAGTTTACTGCGAAATTGTATCTTCTATAATTCTAAAAGCGAGCTACTTAAACTGAATCAAAATGGAATTTTATCGTGTTTGCAAAATGCTCTCTTCATTTCAAAGTTTAAGTTGGTTTACAGGTTTTTTTATTTTAAAATATAAATTGTTTTGACAATCTTAAATACTTTTAATTTTATTGAATATTGTGTGATAACTAATATTTTCAGTCTTTTGTGATTAGTCAAATTATTTTTATTAAATATATTAAATAATATTTTTTAGTTGAAAAGTAATTTTTTAATATCTGCATTTTTAGTTAAAACAATTTATATTTTAAAATAGAGGGCGTATTTAAAATAAAAAATATTTTCTATAATACATTACCATAAACAGATCCATGATAGAAACATAAATCATTAATGCATAGTCAGTAGTCAAACACAAATACAAATACAAAATACTTTCCTTTATTTCTTTTGGCCATACTCAAATCCTTAAAGTATGGCCATATAATATTGTTGAACCATGCTGTGTGGTCCATGCACAAGTCAAATAAAAAATATTTAATTAAGTAATTTCCAGCAATATACCGAAAACATTTAATGTTAATGTCCACGTTGACTGAATTCTTTTTAGGATAATAGAAAGAGAGTATAATAGTAAAACTAAAATATATCGGATTAATGATTTTCTTTGGTTAGAATTCTTCTACAAAAATGTTTATAACTGGTTACTAAAAAAGACTATACTTGTTCACAACTGAAGAAAAATGTTCTTATTTAGTAATAAGTAATAACTATGCAATTTATATACGATATAAGCTTGGAGTTATTATGTGCTATTATGTTTAATTTAATTACCAAGTTCATTATTGGAGTTTGTTTTTATTAATTACATTATGATCGTATTCCTGTCCCTTTTGCATCACCGTTTCATAGTTTGTTCGTTAATCATTCAAAGCTTAATTATCTCTAACTAAAAAGAACACACTATTAATCTTTTGCAACACAAAAACTACTCCTATACATCCCAACTTGAGTATTACTATTTTCTTCGTGATTATATTCTTCGAAATCTATTGAAATCCTACACATAAGCAGCTAATAAAATAAGACAATTTGTTTTTAAGACCATTAAACATATAAATACATAAGACAAAAAAATTTACAAGAAACAAATTAGAATCTTTCTGAAAGAAAAAAAAAACTTTTGAATAATCAAACTCTTACCATATTTATACCAATTACATTTCCATTTCTTTTGAATAGGGTTGTTAAATAGAACTAGCATTTTCAATTGCATTTCTATTAATTTTTAATAGAGTTATTATGTAGAATCGGTATGTCAACCATATTTATGTTTACTTTGGCGCGCTTATAATTTGAATTCAGGCGTTTCTATCATATTAAAAAAATATGTAATTCTATACACGTAAAATACGGATTTTTTTCATATGAAATTTCATCATAATATTTTTGAGAAATTTTAAGAAATGCCATTTTTCAAATGCTACTTTCCAAAAATGTCATATTTTTAAAAATTTTACAAAAATGCTATTTTTCAAAATTATTTTTTCAAAATTATTTTTTCTTTATATCATTTATGTTTGGGTTAACTATATAGTATTAGAGTTTAGTTTTGAGAATTTTAGAGGTCAAAACATTTTTTAAGGTTTATAATTTTAAGATTTAGGTTTTAAAAAATCATAATTAGTGGCATTTTTGCAAATGGACAACTCTAAATGATATTCTTGCAAATATACACACAAAAAATAGTATAATACTCCCAATATTTTTTATAATCAGGATATTTTCGAATCAAAAATTAAACTAATCTTTCAAATCTGTAGAGGGCCATATATGTTCGCCACTTCATCCCCTTGTCCTTATAAAATCTCATCTCTTCTTCTTGTTTCCACATCCCGAATCTTTGACTACTTCCATTTCCTGGTTGCTTCTGCACAAACAACAAAATGGTGCGTAGTAATCGTCTTTCAATACTTTCTTCTGACTTTTTTCAAAAAAAAAAAAAACTTTCTTCTGATTTATTAAATCAAATATTATTAGTTTCTTCTACCTTTTCTTTTATTATATCTCATGATCTAATTCTTTCATGGTTTAAATGTATTAGTCCAACGGATCTCCAAACCGTCCAGATGGTACGAATATGATCATACAATACAATTTAGCTCCCTCGTTTTTATTCATTTTATCAAATTATTAAATTTATTTTTTAAATTCTAAATCATGAATTCACTTAAGGTTTTTTCTTTCCTCTATAGAATTGAAATTCAGTGTGGATGTGAAGTCCGAACCTTTGGCACCTATCTTTATCAAAATCGAAAAAGGAGTGGTATTTGTACTCACGAATTTTGTTTACAACAAATACATATAGTAGAATCATTACAAGTTGATTCTTATTCGATTTTATATCATTGTTAGGATGTAATCCATGTCCTGCATGCTTATGCATTGAAATTGAAACTAGGATTAGTCATACTTTCTGCGTTGGGATTTGTGCATAAAGTTATTTTACCTATGGCTTCTAAGAAAACTTATGATGAGGTATGATTCCAATAAAAAACATATTCGGTTTCACATATGTTGTTTATGATTTCTTTAAAGTTGTTTTTGTTTGCTACAAAGGGCGTCTACCAAATAATGTCGTTATCGGGTAGAATTATACCTCTTAAAACGGGAGAAATTGATGGGGACATAAACCTTGTTATGTCTGATGCTCATGGTGCAACGGTTGGAGGAATAGTGCAAAATCTTGTTACTGAAACCACTGTTGAGGTGATTACTTTTCTTATCAATTACAAATATGTAAGATATGTGGTTAAATAGTATTTTGTTAACGAATTTAATTAAATTTGGTCGTGATTACAGGTGATTGTATACCCATCCTATTATGATCCGTCTAGGTCTCATCCATTTGATTTCGATCCTCCATTGCTATTTGGCAATCCCTTTTTGCCAAGTTCTATTGATCAAAGCGCTAGCAATCAAAGTTCTAGCGAACGAACCTCTAGTCAGACAAGCTCAAGCAAACCAACCTCTAACCATCAAAGCTCTAACGAACCAAGCTCCAGTGAGTCAAGCTCTATGGATGCAAGTTCTATCCATGCAAGCTCTATTGATGCAAGTTCTATCCATGCAAGCTCTATCGATGTAAGCTCTAGCGATTCAGACTCTAGTGATCCAAACTCTAGCGATTCAAACTCTACTGATCCAAACTCTAGCGATTCAAACTCAAGTGATTCAATGTCAAGGGATCCAACTCTTTGAAATTGGTTCAGTGTAAGGGCCAATATCATAATATGTTTCTTATGAATAAAACTACATATGTATCATCGTAAATCAACAATTACATTCTGTTGAACAAGTTCTTTATAATGGAACTTGTTTAGTTGTTGTAATTGTTATGGTCATTAATATTAAAGATATTCGATCTTTAAACATGTTTCAAAGTTTAGTTGTTGTAATTGTTATGGTAGTTTGGTCAATATAATAACTAGACTTCACTTTTGACGATAATAATAGGTTAATGGATATCGGTTATTCTTTTCATTTTAAGGAAAGTTTCTATAAGTTTGGTTTTTTCTCGTCAATGTCATAAAGAAGTAAATGTTTTTTTAATAAAGAATAGAGAAGTATAAGTTGGACAACAAATATGTTCGTAACAGAAAATAAATTGTATACATGAAAACGCACTTGTTGCTTAGGGAATACACTAAATTACTCTATCGCGCGTAACGTCTTATGCACATTTTGGTTCATTGCCATATTTAGTTTTTTTCTTTTGCTGAGACTTTTTTTTTTGTAACTTAAGCCATAATAAGTTGCCTTCGTTTTGTTAAAAAAACATAAAAACTATGTGAACTAGAATTGTGCATATCATGAAAGAAAGAAAAAAACAAAATAACGCTCTAGAATAATTATATTGAATTTCAAAGTATCTAAAAGTGAATAATAATATGCAAAAGTCAAGGCCTGGGAAAAGGTCCAGACGGAGAAAAAATGTGGCTCCAAATACGGTTGTACAAAATGCAAAGGCGGAAGCAGAGACCTGGGAAAAGGCCCTCACAGAGGAACAAAACCATAACCCAACGGTTTTAGGGTCTACGTCTGGTACACCATCCTACCCAGGTTTAAAATGCTAGACGAATAGATCTTAGAAAGATACATATTTTTTTTCTAGTATTGGATAGTTTGCTTTTCAGCAAAATGATACGGTGTATATGATGGATGCTCGGAATACAAGAAATAGTTTATCACTTTTACACTCAGAAGTAGAATTATTATTGTGGGTGATGCAATGTAAACTACAACAACAGAAGATGGAGATAGCTTTTGCAACATACTGTTTCGACTTGATGAAGATGATGTCTACACCCAATGGAGTGGCCGGCATTTGACGTATATCTCTAAGAAATCCAAAAGCTGGAGGAGAAGGTTCAGCATTTCTCATTATCAATCATACCACGCACACTTAATTCAAGGGCTGACAGGCTAGCGAATTGTGCACGTTTAGTTGATCATAACATTTCTTTTGTAAGCTCGTCTCCGCCTAATTGGTTTTCCAATTGGTGGTAAATGAAGTTTATTATGCTGTTGAAAAAAATATATATATGCAAAAGTCGAGGACAAAAAAGGTTGAGGACAAAGCTTTTGTGACAACCATTAAAAGTTTACAATTGTTAAACCAAAGGTTGCAGTTGATAAGACATACATTTGAAGTAAACATACAAAAAAATAATAGATAAGGTCTTAACATGAAACTGAAGTTGTGGATGAGATGGAGATCAGCCGACTCTTTCTCTGCCGTTCACGGTTTTAATTATTGTATATTCTAACTTATTTTGTACCTTTTGGGTGGATTTGACTATCCTATCTCGTTAAGTACTGTTAAAATATGTGGATATTAGATCTTCTAATTAATCTACTTTCTTACATAACGTTGCTTTTTTTGACAAATTTAAAATTTAAGAGCTATATTTGATCTGTAATAAAAGGAAAAATAGCATGATTATATGGAAAAAACTCAACATAAGTCTATGGCGAAGCAGAGGAACCATCTGATTTCAACTGCTTAGATTTAGGTTTTGTTTTAGTTCTCCGACTAATTAACAATGCAAGAAACATTATTTCATAATTTCGACCAAATAACCCATAGAAAAAGCAAAAAATGTAGGGAAAACAATTGAGAGTCACTTGAGACGAATAGCCTTTTGTCTACGGTTTATTATTAATTGTATGACTGAATAATTACAAACCCTATTAACCCATATATAAGTCCAAAACTTGACACAAATAGACAAAGAAAATATGGACTAATTATATTTCCCAAAATATATCGTCGTGATAGGAATGCCTCAGCCCATGGCATTCATCCTGCTCCCTGGAGAAGGGCCCTATTGCAGTACACTTAGATTTTAAATGATTAAATATAAAAGTTGGATGGTCGAAACTGTGTTCAAGATAACCTCCATCAGACATCTTTAATCCTTATAAATATGTGTCAGATACAATTTGTAGACAACAATTTTGACATATATAATGTCTCCAACTTATTCCACATTTGTTTCGAAGTTGTAAGATCTATTGCCTGATGAGTAATCTTGCGTGACAAACCCATACGAATTTTCAAAACTACCTTATCATGTATCTCATCCTAATCAACATGTGTGAAACTTTCTTGCGTTTCAGTTAATATCATCTTTTAATACCCTACTGTGTCAGCTGTTTCTTCACTCGTTGTTGCCAGGGACCAAAGTTTCCCTTACCATCGAAACGTGGAATCCCGAACTTAAGAGAGTTTCCTTATATGGTTTCTTTTTTATGCAACCCATTATTTTTCATTAACTTAAATGTCGAATCTTACATCCGTTCATACCACAATACATGAAAACAATAAAATTTTAAGGAGAAGAAACAAGATAATTATACGACAGTGAATCAAAAACAATTTCTTGATGCGTCGGTATAAAGCTCACGGCTAAGCCAAAAATCATAAGTTTGGTCACATTGAGCTGTAACGTTGAAAGACTACACATATCTCCAAGTTTCGTCAAAACGAATCCGGTTGCATCCTTTGTCCCGGTAAAGACCGCTACACAAGAATACAAAACGACTAGGAAAATGCTCGATTTTGGTTTTGAGAAGGTTCTTAGTCTCAAAAAGAGAAGAAAAGGTGGACAAGTTGTTTCCCACCGGAAGGAATATACAGGATTTGAGAATCCAGAAAACTTTGATCTTCTCTCCGTGGAAAAAATATCGAGCTCAGAAAATATAGGATTTGAGAATCCAGAAAACTTTGATTTTCTACAAAGAGAAAATATCAGGATCAAAACACATCAATGATAAAGCCAGCCTTTTGTTAAGACCAGAAGTCGTAACAGTGTAATAAACATACCATGACGTGGACTTAGATTGATAGAAGGATGGGCCTGATGGGCCAAAAAGCCAAAAAGTCAAAATGGGCCAAGCCCAATCTCTAGGATTCTCGTGACGGAGGAGCTTCGGGAGATTCAACAGTGGGAAGGGGAAGCGTCTCCTCCGTAACGGATGGTTGCAACGACCGCGTGAGATACAAATTCCAAGCAGCCACAAAATGATAGAAATCAAACTCGATATTCCAGAGTCGAAATGGTTGTGATAAGACAAAAGCCACAAGCAACAACACACGCCACAACTTAATGGAATAAAAACTCTCTGGTATTCTCCACACAACTACAAGACTAACCAAGCCTTCATAAAAACACCAATCAAAGAGTTTTATGCTACTAAAAGTTTGTACGAGAGAGTGCTCCAGGCATGCTTGTGATACCTGACAAGAGATGCCAATTCGAAGGACACGGCTGTTGATGGAATGAGGAGCCATAGGTAAGGAGTTGAGGGAATAGAGAAAGCCCCTGATGAACATTAGTAGCAGCACTAGCTCCATAGAGGAGTAAGATTTGAGAAGTTTCGATATGCACCCGGCAATAGAAACTTGCCTCTCCGGCCTTTTAATCGAGAGCAAGAGCAAGGCACCGTTCGGAGCAGCAGATGAGAAGCTCTGAGAGAGTGAAATGGAGCGGATCTGAGAGAGTGAAACGGAGGGCGATGAAGACGGTGTTTCCTCATCTGGTTATTTTCCCATAATTGCAACCTTATCTTGCGGTTCTAATACTAGTGGTTGTAAACTCAGTTAAGAAAAATCAAAGAAGAAACGAAAACCATAAAGAAAGCAATTTAGGAAACTACCCATTTGACTCATGACATTCCTCTTGATCACTGAAGAACGATATACCCTTTTAAAATGCACTTTGACTTTAATTCATTCATAGCAGGTTGGGTGCTCGAAGCTGTGGAATCTCATCAAAAATTCTAAATGCAAGGTATTAACATCAATTGTGAATAGAAAAAAGAACCAGATTAAAGGTACAAAAATATTTGAAAATATATTTTTTAGCGATTACATTTATTTGATATTAGATTCGGATTCGCATAATACTCATAAAGTCATTATGACACATAGGTGAATTTGCTTCCAAAGATGATTAATTGAGATGTTGGGATTTATCAGAGATTAAGTGGCATATATAGTCCATGTTGGAAGAGAGAGATTGGACCTCAGTAATGTTTCACGGAGGAAGAATCCATAGGAACAGGGGACATGAACCTCTCAAACCTCTCAATTCCGTCTCGAGCCCTAAGTATCATATTTTTGCCAACATTGGAATTGTGGATTTGAGGATGTGAGAATTGAGAATAGCATCCCACAAATATAAATGAAAGACTCTTACCAAGACGATGAGGTACAAATTTTTTGTGGATATTACAAAGGAAGCGAAGGTAAGATCGTGCAAGTTTGTCGCTGTAAATGGGTGATTCACATTGAGAGAATAGTTAGTGAGAAAGTTAACGGAACAACAATTAGTGTTGGTGTGCATGCTTCCAAAATTATTGATGTGTGGGAAAGAACGGTTCCGTTCTCATATTTGTGAAGAATATCTCACATGAGAAGTGAGAAGGGATCTTTAGTGATATATAATACATGAACTAATCTAATAATTGTAAACTAGTTTTGAATTGAAAGCACATGAAACTTAAACATGGGAACAAAACATGAAACATGTTGTCTCTACTGATATATATAAGTTGGCATGATGGATTTAATCCAAAATTAATCCTAAAACGGTAATTTTCGAGATTACTAGCTAGACGAGCTATTATCTCGAAGGACGTGTGTAAGGTATCTCACATCAAAAGGGAAAATGGACTTTGAGCGACATATAAGTGACAGTGGTCAATCTATTCATTGTCAATTGGTTGAAGTTGGAAGTCCATACAACTTTATATTTTTCTTTAAATTGATTCTTTTAGTTCTTTTAATTAAGAAACACAAGCTGGTAGATTTTGATCTCTTAGGTGATTTGTGTTTTACAACTTAAAAGATTATTCTCAAAAAAAAAAAAAAGTTTGTCTCCATTAGGAAAGTAACAAAAATATAGTTACTAAAAGACTGTGAAATGGAATGTTTTGACTAAAAACAATCAATTGACTTGTTTCTACCATAGACTTCATCTCCTCGTCCTTATAAAATCTCTCCTTCTTCTTCTCTTAACAATCAATTCTTGGTTGCGTATTCATAAAAAACAAAATGGTTTGTAGTAGTCTCTATATACTTTTGTTCTTGTTAATTAATTAAACTATTTTTTGTAGTCTTATTTTACCTTTACTATATATTCTTATTTCTCATGATCTAATTTTTCATTTTTATAAATATTTTAGTCCAACGGATCTCCAAACCTCCCAGATGGTATGAATATGATCTAGACAAAACAATTTAGTTCATATTTACTATATTTTGGTCATTTATAATGATTTTCTTTCATATTCTGATTAATGACTTCACTAATGTGTTATTTCCTCTATAGATTATGTATTCAACGTCAATATGAAATCCGTACCTTTGGCACCTATCTTCATAACAATCGAAAAACAAATGGTAGTTATACTTTGATTATTTTTCAACAAATACATATACTAAAATCAATTACAAATTAATCGAATCTTATTTCATTGTCAGGATGTGATCCATGTCCTACATGCGTATGCATTGAAATTGAAACTAGGATTAATCATACTTTCTGCTTTTGGATTTGTGCGTAAGGTCTGTTTACCTCTTATTACTCAGACAACTTATGACCAGGTACAATTCCATTTTCGCATAAACAATATTGTATTTAATTTCATATATGTTGCTTCTCATAGGCTTTTTATTTATTTTTGTTTGTAACAAAGGAAATCTATCAAATTATGTCATTCTCGGGTAGAATTGTACCTCTCAAAATGGGAGAAATTGATGGAGGCATAAACCTTGTTATGTCTGATGTTAATGGTAGAACGATTGGAGGAATAGTACAACATCTTGTTGCTGAAACTAATGTTGAGGTGATTACTTTTATATTAATACATATATTTACGCAATGTGGTTCGATAATATTTTTGTTAACGAATTTTAATCTTGTCATGATTACAGGTAATTGTATGTCCATTCTACATGTCTCATCCATTTGAATTCGATCCTCCAATGATATTTGGGAATCCCTTTTTGCCAAGTTCTAGAGATCCAAGGCTTCCAAACTCTAACGATACAATCTCTAACGATTCAAGCTCTAGGAAAGCATGAGAAACAATGTCATAAAATATATATCTTATGAATTAAATAACAGCGTTTATGTATTGCCTTCGTAAATCAACAAATCCCTTATGTTGTAACATAATTATAATTGCTGGTTATGAATTATTAAGGATCTTTGATCTTCTTACAAAGAGTTAAATTCTGTTAGCATGCTGTTTAAAAAGTCAAAAAAAATATATATGTAGATTGATAGTTAATTTGACAAAATTAGTAAAAATGAAAAATCTTTTTGAAAACCGTTATAAAAACTTTCAAAGCGCCAAATTAGTAAGAACTAAAAATTCGTTGGAACCGTTATAAAAACTTTCAAATCGCCAAGTTAGTTAAAATGAAAAATCTGTTAAAATCTT
The DNA here is from genome assembly GCA_964056655.1 of Arabis hirsuta. Taxonomy (NCBI): domain Eukaryota; kingdom Viridiplantae; phylum Streptophyta; class Magnoliopsida; order Brassicales; family Brassicaceae; genus Arabis; species Arabis hirsuta. The sequence continues at coordinate 6,094,826 of OZ053303.1, read as the reverse complement.
TTATAAAAACTTTCAAAAAATGCCAAAAAATTATTTAAGTGTTGTATGTTGTGGATTAAAATATACAAATTTATTTAAATTTAAAAGTATATAAATTATTTTTATATTTCATTAATATCGAATTTTAAATTTCTTAAGTAACAAAATGAATTTATATCTTGGTCAATGTAATAAATATACTTCATGTTTTCGTATGACAATCATAGGTTAATGGGAATCTGTTATTCTGTTATTTTATTTATCTTTATTGAAATTTTATTAAAGTTTAGTATTTAAGTAATAAATAAGTATATTGTCGATAACAATTACTTTTCTATTAGGAATAAATTATATACCATAAAAACACATTTGTTGACTAGGGAATAAACAAAATTAGCTTACTATTATAATGTCTTATACATATTTTTGGTTCGTTACCATATTAAGTTAGCCTATGTTTTGTTAGATAAACCAAAATTATTAGAATTAGAAAACTGTTATTATAAAAATCAATATGTATCCAAGAGTTTTGAGAATCGACAAGTCAAAGCGAAATAAATAAAAATATGATTCACTGCATAGATTGATTGCTTGTTGACTTTTATATATATATATATTTTTTTTTTTATTATTCGAAATGCCCACGGTAATTGGTATATATATATATATATTTTTATTCGAAATGCCCACGGTAATTGGTATTGAACTCATTGTGTGGCAAATTACTTATAGGAGTTAGGACAGCATTCATATCTGTATTGACCACCTCTCCTCAGTATCTTTTAAATAGTGGACTAAAATGGTGTTTCTTCTCCTCCATTAATTTTTCCACCGTCATTCATTTCTTAGTCAAACTGAGCCGTCGCCGAAAATCGATATAGTTAACTATGTTCAAAATGTAACTATGTTTCTCATAATAATTTACTATGTATGTTATTTTTTCATTATAGTAGATAACTATGTATGTTATTTTTCTTCATTATAATAGATAACGACGTTTTGAACTAATTAACTATATTTATTTGAATAACTAACTATTACAACAACGTTTTTATGTATTAAACTATGCTTCAAATAAGTAGTGTAGATAACAATGCTCTGAAAATAGTTAACTATGTTTAAAAAAGTTACAAATTATGTGATGTAGTTAACTATGTTCTGAAATATTTTGGAAATAGTTAACTATATTACTCCTTCCGTTTCAAAATGTAAGTTGTTTTGGCTAAAAATGCGAATATTAAGAAACTATTTTTCTTCTAAAAAGTATCATCTTATATATATAATAAAATAATCTAACCAATGAAAAAAGTGACTACAAAATACTATTGGTTACACAATAGTCAATAAAGTTAAAAAATACCTAGGATTATCAAACAACTTATATTTTGAAACATAAAAAAACCTGCAAAGCAACTTATATTTTAAAACAGAGAGAATATTAAATAGTTTAATTGTTACAACATATTTGTTTTTTGTCATCTTTTGCTCCATTATTTTTTCAAGGGCAGTTATGCAAAACACATCTACTTTTTACAACGATACAATCGCATGAGCAATTTTTCCAATGACTAAATCAATAGAAGATTTTTATGAATTTTTCATATATATTTACTTTAAATATAGTTGTAAAGACAATTTCGTCATATTTTTAATTTTTTCAGTTAGTTACGTTGGATATGTTACTTTCTGAATTATATGTTACAGAATTAATATTCCAAAAATACAAAGCCCAAAAAAGGAAACAGATATATAAGAAACATTATGCAATCATATAAGAAATCAAGTCCTCACTAAAGAAGTGTAAGGCCCAATTCAAGCCCATTATTCTTATTCTCAATCGTATAACAACGGAAAAATGCAACAAAAATTTTAAGAAATCTTTTATTCCACAAAAAAAAACCAACAAAAAATGTAGTGATAATTTTTTTTTTATCGGCAAAATATTCATTAACTAATATAATTACAGAGTTTGTTCAACATACAACAACTGCCATTACAAAACCAAGAGATTATATAATTATCATTTTGTTGCCTTGCTCTTTTTGCGATGGAATCCACATAATTATTAGTATATCTTGGAATTGCTCGAAACCTGAAACCAAAGCTTTGAGAAATTATATTCCGAATATCCTCATAGTATATAGATATTGCTTGATATCCTCCTTCTGTACCTCTGCAACACATATTCAATGCTTCAATTGTGTTTCTTGAATCACTACAAAATATCACATACCTATATCCAAGTCGATTTATCTGCTGTACTGCCTCCCTAAGCGCATATGCCTCCGCTTCTAGTGTAGTTGCAATCGGTTCTAATGCAGACGAACCTTTCATAACTTTCATGCCTTTATCATCCACGAGAAGCCATGCAAAACCCGCCTTTTGGTTTGTTGAAATCCACGAACTGTCTACAAAACAACACCAAGTTTTTTCAGTATTAACTACTTCCAGTTCTGTTTGTGGCATTGCCTTTGCATGTGCCTTCATTTCTTCATGTTTGTTCTCCAATTCCTCTAAAGCTTCATGCCAGTTCTTGTGTTCCATAATTGCCTTATTTATTGTAACTGGGATCAGTTCCTTCTGACCTTCAAAGATAAGTTTATTCCTCATTTTCTAAAGGCGCCAACCCACAAAAGGATACAATGGAATATCCTTCACTCCAGATTTATTAAGCTCCATGAGCTTCTCAACATTTGTAATTAAATCATTAGTTTGATGCGATCACCTGGCAACTGACATAGTGGGGCACGCTCCCATATCTCCTTAGCTACTCGGCAATCAAACATCAAATGATTGATTGTTTCTTCATGTTCCCCACACAATTGGCAACATATATCAATCTGCATTCCTCTTCTCCGCAATCCTTCTGCAGTAGGCAAAGCTTTATGTATCACTCTCCACCAAAAGTACTTAATCTTTGGTGAAACATTAAGAGACCAAAGATTTTTGAAAAACTTAGTTGTTTGTTGTTGAGGGAATTGCGCGTAAGTAGAATGCAATAAGTGGTAACCTGATTTGACAGTGTATACTCCATCCTTTGTATGTGCCCAAGTAAGCTGATCTTCCAATCCTCTGACACTAGGCTTGATGAGTTTGATGATGGGGAATATCCTTTGGAGTAACAAATTGATTCAGCTTACTTTCATTCCAATGTGTTGTTCCTGCATTTATGAATTCAGAGACTTTGATATTAGAAGTTGCAGCAGGATTAACACATCTAGCCGGCGTTGGATTATCCCCATTCAGCCAGTTATCACTCCATGCTCTAACTTTCCTACCATTTCCTATTTTCCATATTAGTCCTTGTGTAAGCAATTGATTTCCTTAATAAATACTCTTCCAATCATAGCTAGAGTTTACGCCCTTTTTAGCTTCCAAAAGATTTGTATTGCTAAAATATTTTGCCTTATAAACTCTTGCTAAGAGACTTTCCGGTTGCATTAAAATCCTCCAACTTTGCTTAGCTAACAAAGCGATGTTAAAATCCCTTATATCTCTAAATCCTAATCCTCTTATGGATTTAGAACATGCAATTTTCTTCCATGCTACCCAGGGGATTTTATGCCTATCCTTATTACCTTTCCACCAAAATTGCCTAATAGCACTAGTAATCTTATTAGCAAGACTTATAGGAAGAAGAAAACAGGACATACTATATGTTGGAAGAGCCGTTGCAATAGATTTAATTAGGATTTCTTTCTCAGCTGGTGAGAGCAACTTCGAGTACCAATTGTCTAGCTTATTCATAACTTTTTACACAATGAAGGAGAAGGTATCAGTCTTGGATCTTCCAATCATCTCTGGTAGACCTAGATACCTACCAAATCCTCCTATTTTCTGAATTCCCATCAAGCCTGCTATTGTTCTTTTCCTGTCAGCATCAACGCCTTTGCCAAAGATCATTGCAGGTTTCTGGAAATTAACTCTCTGTCCTGACGTATGGCCATACCAGTTGAGAACCTCCAATAAACTACGGCATTCTTCTTCTTTAGCTTGACAAAATATAAGAGAGTCATCAGCAAAAAATATGTGGGAAATTGACGGTCCATTCCTGCTTGCTTTAAAACCAGTAATTTTCTTTTGCCTAACATAATTTTGAGTCATAGCTGAAAGACCCTCTATACAAAGCAAATATAAATAGGGGAAAATTGGATCACCTTGCCTGATGCCCCTGGATGGAATAATCTTACCAACAGGTGAACCGTTAATTAAAACAGAATAGCTCACTGACTTAACACAAGCCATGATCCATTTACACCATTGATCTGCAAAACCAAGTTTTCTCAGAACTGCTTCTATAAAAGTCCATTCAATCTTATCAAATGCTTTAGCAATATCTAGCTTCAACGCCATATAAGTAGTTTTTAGCTTTTTGGTTTGTAAAGAATGAAGTAATTCATGAGCGATAAGTATATTATCCGTAATCAATCTTCCAGATATGAAAGCGGACTGATTTTCAGATATGATTTGACCAAGCCAGGGTTTTAATCTTTCAGCTAAAACTTTAGAGATGATCATATATGCAACATTGCAAACACTAATGGGTCGATAATCCTTAACTTCTAAAGGGGAGTCAATCTTTGGGATTAAACAGATATGCGTATGATTAATTTTAGAATTTAAAGTGCAGGTATCAAAGAAGTGCTTAACAAAATCAACAACACCTTTGTTAATTGTCTGCCAATGATGCTTGTAAAAGCCAGCGTTCAAACCATTCGGGCCTGCAGCTTTATCCATATTCATTTTTGCAACCGCCAAAAAAATCTCTTCCTCCGAAACCGGTTTAATTAACTCCATATTCATCTCAGCCGTAACCTTTGGCTGTAGAGGCTGGAGAAAGGAGGATGCATCAATACCACACTCAGAGGCGTACAGCTCAGTAAAATAAGAGATAATCACTCTCTGAACTTCCTCATCTTCTAACCATGTTCGCCCATCTCCATCAGTAATAGATGTGATTCTATTATGGCTTCTTCTTTGTTTTGTTTTTTCATGAAATTACTTTGTATTTTTATCCCCAGCTTGAAGCCATAGAATTTTACTCTTAGCCCTCCAAAATTCTTCTTCAAGCTTGTATTCTTTAGCTAGATCCACCTTCAAAGAACTTATGAAATCATAATTAGGGCAGGAAGATTCATACTCATTATGTAGGAGGACTTTGAGTTCCTGGATCCTTTTTTTAGAGTTAGTTTGTTGACTAGATTTCCACCTTGCTATTCCATTCCTACATCTCTTAAGCGCATCATGAAATCTCTCAGGTGGTAAGCTCTGACACTCTTCCCTCCATGTTTTTTGTTCCACTTCTTTCACCTCTGGCTTGTACCTCCATCTATTATCATATCTAAACAATTTATGCCCTCTCCAGCTTTTATCTTCAGTGCATAAAAGGATTGGCCTGTGATCCGATCCCATCCAGTTCAGGACTTTAACATGGGCTTTAGGAAACATGTCTTTCCAATCTGCATTAGCAACAACTCTATCAATTTTTGTTTTGACATTATGTTCATATCGATAATTAAACCCTAAAAACAGTCGCGAAAGGTTTTTGACTATTATAAAAACGTATATTTCTCTTAAACCTCGAAGTCTGAATCCACCATATATGAGAGAAGACATTACCAATGGAAACCCTAACCAACGACACAACTTCCATAGGCAATATTAACGGAGATTCTAGCGAAGTTAACATTGAGAATCTGTCCTTTTATGACGTTTCTTTGTGTCTCTCCACAAAAACTCATCTTCTTCTTGGTCGCTAATAAATCTATACATGTTGAAGATTTGATATGGTATCATGGATGTGAGATATGGGATCTTCCAAAGTCTCCAGCTTCTTATATCCGACCTTCTTCCTTTGCTTTCCCTGATCTTGGAACATGTAAATTCGGTTATAGGGATTCTTCCAGTGGATTATTTTTAATGGAGGGAAGTGGTTATGGTATCTATGTTGGTAATCTAGTATTACAATAGTGGGTTAAAATCCCTTTTTGTCCATACAAATTTGGTCTGTTTGCTTTTGTGACTTGTGTGGACGAGGATGGTGTCGTTTTGAGCTTCAAAGTGGTTATGTTAAAGAATGGATGGCTTAATAATTTTCATGTTTGCATGTATTCGTCTGAGACAGGTGTTTGAACTTATAAAAGACTTTAGTTGAAACGACCCGACCCAAAAATTTAAAATTTTTCCCTTCAGATTATTATCATCACAGATAATAATCTTCAATTGGGTCAACACAACATGCGGAAACATAAAACAATTAAACCAATTCAATCAATTCAATAATCCCATACTTATTAAATCTAGCCGGTTCAATTCAACAATCCAATAACCAATAAACTACAATTCATAATTCACTAGCAACCTAGCAATTCTACAACAATACACAGCCATACGAAACCCTAGATCATCTCTCCTTCCTGGCCATGATTCCACGATCACATTTTCTCTTTACCTGCAACACATGGCAAAAAGAGTTGCGTGAGTATTATCACAAATACTCAGCAACGCGGTCATCCCGTCTACGGGTTATTTAAGTATAGACATAACAATCAATAAAACACCAGGATGAGCACATAAACAAACAACAAGAACAACCAACACGAACAAGTACAGAGACTCTGTGTCAATCGACACAACCACTAGGTGTCGATCGACATGACTCCGTCCTGTGTCGATCGACACACCACCCTGGTGTTGATCGACACGACAACCCAGAAACGAGCCTATCCTCTCGTGGCTCGAATCTGTCGCGATTCGTCGAGTCACCTGCACAATTCCAACCACAAAACACACAAAACACCAAGCAAACGCATTCCATCAATCCCTATGCCCACACAAACCCACGATCACGCACTCACCTCGAAGAATCGAAATGAGAATGGAACCAACAGTTACAAAAAGACTCGTACACGACGAACCACTGGTCCAAAACCAAAACGGACGACTGTTCTGGAAACTAGACAGACACAGCTACGCGTCGGTATGCGGATCGTCTCCAGAATCCTTCTGGTTCAATCGGAAATCAACCCCAAAGCCGACTGATCGCAGACAACAAACTGCACAGACCCAACGAGTTCAAACAGCCATAACTCGATGAATAATCAACGAAATGACAAACCGTTTTCGCCTATATCAAGAGCAGAGATCGGAGAACTTACCCACCAAGTTTCACCCGAATCCGTCTCGAATAACCCAGCCGTTTGCCCTCTCAAACTTCCGAACAGAAGCTGTTCTCACCCACAAACCTCTCAAGAACAAAGCCTCTCTCTCTCAAACCTCTTCCAAAACCCTAACTTCTGATTTCTGATCAACAAAAACGGCCAGAACACTGTTTCTACCTTTTATATCGAAACCTAGGGTTTTTTTTAACCGGCCCACCAAACCGGACAATTAAACCGAACCTGCCGGTCTAATTTAGCCCCGTGTCGATCGACATACACCACCCGTGTCGATCGACATAACGCCCAAAACCCGACTTCTTCTAAGTCCAAAACACACGTGTCGATCGACACACCACCCTGTGTCGATCGATACCCACCAAAAATCCACTTTTTGATTCACGGGCGTTACAATTCTCCCCCACTAACACGGATTCGACCTCGAATCACGTGGCACCGCCACACTACGGTCTCAACCACCTGACCCGCACCCGGCAAGTATCCTTCGAGATCACACTCGAATCCCACAACCCGTCCTGCTAGGGCTAACACTTTTGCCTAAAATTCGACCAGATTCACTCGGAACATCAACGATGCACGCCCCATGGTCCGGGTTAGGGCTACCCGATTGACCGTCCAACAATCAAACAAGAACATGTCCGACCAACTGTTGACCCCGCATTGGACCAAATGATCGTACAACAATCAAACAAGAACATGTATGACCATCGGCGTAACATATGCTACCAGGATTGTCCGAAACAAATTCCAGACTCCAGTAATAACCCCAGACTCCACGTCCACAACACACCCCTGGCCCTCAGCCAGCACCACTCGTGATCACACCTGATCCCCGAGTTCTACTAAGCTCACACTAGCCTCATTGCACCGTCTCACCACGGCTGCAATCCTGACCCAACCCGGTCAGCAGCACCTGGGATCCACTCCCGATCCCCGAAGTTCATCCAGTCTCATGCTTACAACCACATTACAGATACTATTGCTCATACTCATATCTATATACCACACTTCGCTCTCAGGATCGTCACCCTTTGAGCTCTCCAAGTATATCATACCCCTCCACCTTCAGGACCGCCGTCCATCCAGCTCTCGGTATGCTCCAGCCCCTCTCACTCTCAGGACACACAGTCCGTCAAGCTCGGCTGCAGAGGAATCACACATCCCCTGGAGAGGCTTCACCCCTCAAAGTATATGCAAGGGAACCACTTTCCCCCGGAGAGAACATCACTGTCCCCTCAAGTATACCCAGGAGAACCACCATCCCCTGGGGCAATCACTCTGTAACATGCATCTTAGGCACCTGTCGACTGAAATCACTCTCGTGGTCATCCGAAACAACCCAATCACCAGGGTGTTTCACAGAGTCCCTGGAAAAGACAATTCTAACTCACATAAAACCTCTTTTCCAGACTCTTCCTAGGAAGTAGACAAGTTCTAACGCGCATAGAGCTTACATTTCCAGCCACTCCTGGAACATGTACAATCTCATTTCCAGCCACTCCTGGAACATGAACGATCTCATTTCTAGCCACTCCTAGAACATGACAAGCCCATTTCTAGCCACTCCTAGAACATGAACAATCTCATTTCCAGCCACTCCTGGAACATGAGCGAGCTCTAAGCCGCGTAAAACTTCTATTCCTAGCCATCCTAGCCGATAGGCAAGCTCTAACTCACATAGAACTTCTACCGCTAGACCTCCTCATGACCCACCAGTCATCACAAACCATGACATCACTAGTCATCCCATAAGAACACACGTCTTAACCACACATTTAATAAGGCAAACTCATCTTATTAAATCTCAAATGTATACTCGTTACATCCACAACGAAATACAAATATCTCAATCATAGCAACATGCTAATACAGACTCTGAAAACCAGAAAAAGAATTCAAGCCACCGCTTGCTTCTCGAACCACTTCGAGAACTTCCTCTTCATCGACGCTTCTGGTTCCCAAGTCTCCTCCTCAATACCATCACAGTCCCACACGACTTTCACCAACGGTATGCTATTCCGGGGCAGCACCTTGACCCTCCTCTCGAGAATCCTCACAGGTTTCGCCGCCAACGTCATGTTGGGCTGAAGATCCTCTGGGATCCTAGCCAACACCTCCTCAGACTCATACAGACACTTACACAGCATCGAAACATAGAAGACTTTGTGAAAAGCCTTCATACTCTGAGGTAACTCCAACCGATAAGCCACCGGTCCGACCCGCTCCACAACCTTGAACGAACCCATAAACCTCGAACTCAGCTTATTCTCTGAAATAGATCTGTTAGGACCCCTCAACATCGCTGCCTTGAGATACACCATATCTCTCAGCTCAAACTCCAGCTCCTTCCGTCTCCTATCGGCGTAACTCTTATGCCGATCCTGAGCCTCTCTCATGTTCAGCCTCAAGACACGGATCTTCTCCGTCGTCTCCTGAACAAAGTCTGCTCCTCTCCCCCACTTGAGTCCAGCATAATGGTGTCCTGCACGGCCTCCCATACAGAGCCTCATATGGAGCCATTCCAATACTCGCCTGATAGTTGTTGTTATAAGCAAACTCTACCAGGTTCAGATGATCCGCCCAATGACCACCATAATCCAGTACACACATCCTCAGTAAATCCTCCAATGTCTGAATCGTCTTCTCAGACTGCCCATCCGTCTGAGGATGATACGCGGTACTCATATGCACCCTAGTGCCCATCTCAGCCTGAAATGCTCTCCAGAACTCTGAAGTAAACCTCGGATCCCTGTCTGACACAATGCTTGCTGGCACCCAGTATCTCACGCACATACTTCCTAGCCAACTCCATCGCTCCGTCGGTTTTCTTGATGGCCAGAAAATGTGCAGACTTCGTCAGACAACCCATATCGCATCATAGGTCCGTGACACTGGCAACCCCGTCACGAAATCCATGGTAATCATATCTTACTTCCACTCCGGAATGGGCAAACTCTGCAACATACCACTCGGAACCTGATGCTCAGCCTTCACCAGCTGACACACGTTGCACGCTGCAACCCAGCTAGCTACATCCCTCTTCATCCCGACCCAGTGATAATAACGTTTTAAGTTACGATACATCTTGGTCATTCCCGGATGAATCGACAACATGCTCGAATGAGCCTCCCTCAGGATCTCTTGCCTCAGATCCTCGTCTTTTGGTACACAAACCCTCCCGTTCACCAGTATCATCCCACTCGCTGAGACCACATACTCTGAACCGGCCGCCTGAGAAGCATCAATCAAACTCTAATCCTTCTCCTGAGCAACCCGAATCCTGCTCAACAGATCTGCCTGGTTAGCTGCCTCTAACCCCAACGGCTCCTGTGAGATCACACACAACCTCAACGTGCGGATCTCGCTCACCAAAACCTCCATATTCCACTCCTGATCTGAAGCCGCTCTCTTCCGACTCAACGCATCTGCAACCAGGTTAGCCTTACCCGGATGGTACCCAATCTCTAGGTCAAAGTCTGCGACTAACTCCATCCAGCGCCTCTGTCTCTGGTTCAGCTCTGGCTGAGTGAAGAAATACTTCAGACTCTTGTGGTCTGTGAATACCTGCACCTTCCCGCCATACAGATAAGACCTCCAAATCTTAAGTGCAAAAATCACCGCAGCCAACTCCAGATCATGGGTAGGGTAATTGCACTCATGCTTCCTCAACTGCCTCGAAGCATACGCAATAACCTTCCCCTGCTGCATCAACACATATCCCAGACCAACTCTTGAAGCATCTGTATACACCACATATGGCTCACCCAGCTCGGATAACGCCAAAACCGGTGTACTAGTCAGCATCTCTTTCAGCTTCCCGAAACTCTCCTCCAAAGCTGAAGACCACACAAACGGAACATCCTTCCCTGTCAGCTTCGTCATCGACTGCTCCATACTCGCAAACCCCTTGACGAACCTCCGGTAATAACCCACCAACCCAAGAAAACTCCTGATCTCGGTGGCACTCCTCGGTCTAGGCCAACCTCTGATAGCCTCAATCTTAGACGGATCTACAGAAACCCCCTCTGCTGACACAACGTGGCCAAGAAAGCTCATCTCTCGCTGCCAGAAACTGCACTTACTCAACTTCGCATACAGCTTCTGCTCCCGCAGCTTCTCCAGAACCAACCTCAAATGTACCTCGTGCTCCTCATGACTGTTCGAATACACCAAAATATCATCAATGAAGATGATCACGAACACATCCAGATACTACTAGAAAACCCCGTTCATCAACCGCATGAACGCTGCTGGCGCATTCGTCAACCCGAATGGCATCACCACGAACTCGTAGTGTCCGTACCTCGTCCGAAAGGCCGTCTTCCTGACGTCCGCCTCATCAATCGGAATCTGATGGTATCCCGAAGCCAAGTCAATCTTGGAGAACCAAGTAGCCCCTCGCAACTGATCCAATAACTCATCAATCCGCGGCAGAGGATACCTGTTCTTCACAGTGACTCGGTTAAACCCCCGATAATCGATGCACAACCAGAAACTCCCACCCTTCTTCTTCACAAACAGCACCGGTGCTCCCCACGGTGAAACACTAGGCCAGATGAAACCCTTACCCAACAGATCATCCAGCTGTTTCTTCAGCTCTGCCATCTCTGCTGGAGCCATACGGTAAGGCGCCTTGGATATAGGCATCGTCCCGGGTTCCAACTCAATCGTAAATGGATCTGACCGCGATGGTGGCAATCCCAACAACGACTGAAAAACATACTGGAATTCCCGAACAACCTGAATATCTCCTACTGCAACCTCTCCAACAGTCTCCGGCATCACTATAGTCGCAAGATACGCCTCACAGCCCTTCTCAATCAACTGTTCGGCCTGTATCGCTGAAATCACGAGACTCCCGGAAGTTGGTATCACACCCTGATACACCAACCTCCCCGTCTCCCGTTCGAACACTACTCGTCCACGCCGATAGTCCAGATGGACCCTGTACCGATCCAACCAATCCATCCCCAAAATGACATCGTACAGCTCCACCGGACTTATGATCAGGTCTGCTGGCATCCACTCTCCCGCCACCAGAACATCCACACCACGAGCCTGCCCGAAAGAAGCCAACATCCTACCACCAGCAACCTTGACTACTCCCGGCTGCTCCCGGAATCGCTCTGGATCCCGCTACCCTCCGCACACTCTGGAGTAATAAAGTTATTCGTAGCTCCCGAACCACCCTGACCTCTCTGGCTGGCTCCTGAAGTGCTCTCCCACTTCCTCTTTTGATCCTGAGCAGGCTTACCGCCCCTGCTCGAACCCGACTGCTGCCTCCTCTGCTGCTGCACCGGTGGACTAACCACCACAGCCTGCTCCCTGATATCCTCCTCGATCGCGGCAGCCGTCTCTACCAACTCCACCCTCGTGGCAAATTTACTTGCCCTGCAGCGAGTCCTCAGATCAGCCCAATGTCCCCCAAGGAACCTCCTCACATGGGCTTTCTCGCCCTCCATGCCCCTCCCAGCATGTACCAACAACCGACTGAACTCCAAATCGAACTCTCTCACAGTTCGACTTCCCTGAGTCAGGTTCAGAAACCTCGACTCCATCCTGTCCACCACCTCCTGCGGGAAATACTTGGCGCTGAACTCAGCCAAGAAATCCTCCCAAGCCATCTCGGCCTGCACTCTCCTGGCCTCGACGCCTCTCCACCAGAGATGCGCATCACCATCCAGATAGTGAACCGCCAGGTCCACTCTGTATCCCTCAGGACACCTGATCGAGCGAAAATTACGCTCTAATCTCCACCGCCACTCATCGGCCTCCTCAGGCTTGGCACCACCCGAGAAAAACCCGGTGCCAACCCTCTGCATCTGCTCCATCATCCTTAGATAGGATGGAATCTCCTCCGCAACCGCCACACCCGACTGCACACCAGCCACTACCGGCTGAACCCCAGCCACCACTGGCTGCACACTAGCCACTCCTGGCCGTACACCAGCCCCACCTGGCTGAGCTCCCGGAACCTGACCCGGAGCCGGTACCCCACCTGGTAACCGCTCCAGAATCAACTGCAGCAAACTCGCCAAACGATCATCTCGGTCTTGGGCCACACCTACGGGAGCACCCCCACCCGGGCCCCCCGTACCAACAGCTACCTCGGGACCCACACTGGCCCCACCAGCCCTCACGCTGGCACCTGTAGCAGTCACACCCACAGACCCCTCCTGAAACGCCTGCGAGTCTGCCACCTGCTCCTGCGTGGTCTCCTGGGCCACACTCGCGGCAACAGACTCACTCTCAAGTCTTTGCCCGCGTCCACGCCCACCACGACCACCTCGGCCCCACGGCCCCCACGACCTCTGCCTTTAGCCACTCTAGCCATCACTCTGCCCTAACCAGCAGACTACTAAGTACTAGAAAACAGAAAGTCATAAAACACTTACCGTGGAATCTCATTGAAGGCTCGGAAGAGATGATCTATGTACCCAAACCCACACAGCAATCAATCAATTATCACACAATCAATTAATCAATCACCTGCCCTAGAACCATAAGGGCCGCCCTAGAACCGTTAGGGCTCTGATACCAAACTGAAACGACCCGACCCAAAAATTTAAAAATTTTCCCTTCAGATTATTATCATCACAGATAATAATCCTCAATTGGGTCAACACAACATGCGGAAACATAAAACAATTAAACCAATTCAATCAATTCAATAATCTCATACTTATTAAATCTAGCCGGTTCAATTCAACAATCCAATAACCAATAAACTACAACTCAGAATTCACTAGCAACCTAGCAATTTTACAACAGTACACAGCCATACGAGACCCTAGATCATCTCTCCTTCCTGGCCATGATTCCACGATCACATTTTCTCTTTACCTGCAACACATGGCAAAAAGAGTTGCGTGAGTACTATCACAAATACTCAGTGACGCGGTAATCCCGTCTACGGGTTATTTAAGTATAGACATAACAATCAATAAAACACCAGGATGAGCACACAAAAAAACAACAAGAACAACCAACACGAACAAGTACAGAGACTCTGTGTCGATCGACACAGCCACTAGGTGTCGATCGACACACCACCCTGGTGTCGATCGACACGACAACCCAGAAACGAGCCTATCCTCTCGTGGCTCGAATCTGTCGCGATTCGTCGAGTCACCTGCACAATTCCAACCACAAAACACCAAGCAAACGCATTCCATCAATCCCTATGTCCACACAAACCCACGATCACGCACTCACCTCGAAGAATCTAAATGAGAATGGAACCAACGGTTACAAAAAGACTAGTACACGACGAACCACTGGTCCAAAACCAAAACGGACGACTGTTATGGAAACTAGACAGACACAGATACGCGTCGGTATGCGGATCGCCTCCAGAATCCTTCTGGTTCAATCGGAAATCAACCCCAAAGCCGACTGATCGCAGACAACAAACTGAACAGATCCAACGAGTTCAAACAGCCATAACTCGATGAATAATCAACGAAATGACAAACTGTTTTCGCCTATATCAAGAGCAAAGATCGGAGAACTTACCCACCAAGTTTCACCCGAATCCGTCTCGAATAACCCAGCCGTTTGCCCTCTCAAACTTCTGAACAGAAGCTGTTCTCACCCACAAACCTCTCAAGAACAAAGCCTCTCTCTCTCAAACCTCTTCCAAAACCCTAACTTCTGATTTCTGATCAACAAAAAAGGCCAGAACACTGTTTCTGCTTTTTATATCGAAACCTAGGGTTTTCCTTAACCGGCCCACCAAACCGGACAATTAAAACGAACCTGCCGGTCTAATTTAGCCCCGTGTCGATCGACATACACCACCCGTGTCGATCGACATAACGCCCAAAACCCGACTTCTCCTAAGTCCAAAACACACGTGTCGATCGACACACCACCCTGTGTCGATCGATACCCACCAAAAATCCACTTTTTGATTCACGGGCGTTACATTAGTCCCGTGAGTGGTACGCCTTCTCATCTTCTATGAGTCTCAATGGGATGCATTATTTTTTGTCCCAAACACACATTGATGAACCTGGAGAACTCATAGTTCATGATTTCTATTATGAATCTGATCAACTTTGGGCTGTACCTCTCCCTTATCGTTCGCATCACTACAACCGAGACTTCAAAAGAGCATTGTGTACATGTCGAGGATGTGTCGTGTATATCAAAACATTAGCTCAAAATGGAGACAATTTTTTGAAAGTTTGGATGTTGAACAATTTTGGATTAGAGGATGAATGCTGGCAACTTTTGTGGACAACCCCCCTCCCGTTTATCTATTCTGATATTGGTTATTATGCACCGATGGTAATGCATCCATTTGATAGTGATATTGTCTATATATGGAGTCAACGAAAATGATGTTTGGTGTCATTTAAGTTGAGGACACAAAACTATAGAATCCTCAGAGACGCATCAAAAGGGTACAATGACAATGATGATTGCTTAATGAACCAATCTATTTGGTAGGATTATATGAGTTACTATGGAGATCAAGATCAGATTATAGAGTTGGAACTGCTGTCGCTTTCTCCCAATTTGTGCTCCCACGGTGGATGGAATCGTTAATTTGTCCTCCTCAAGTTGAAATGATAAATACAACTTCACTACTTTCTTTCATTGCCTCGGTGCAAAAGACAAAGAGGGAAAAGGGCGAAGGAAAAAATGTTTTGTGGATTAAAGATGAATGGTATCCTATTTATCGTTTGGTTTCTTTTTTTCTCTCATCTCCAATTAATAGAGTTTTTATAAAGTTATCTGGCTTTCTCATTTTTATAGTGAACATTTATTGAAGTTAATTATATACCGGTTATGTGTATTAAACCTGGTCTAAGAGAGTATATAAGTTGTAACAAAACATTGACTAAGGCCAACAGATCAATAACAAACTTTTCTTATCTTTACATTCTCTCTCTAGTTCGGCTCTCTCTCTTGCTCAATCTTCAAGCTCTAATATGGTATCAGAGCACAAATCCGCACGTTTTTGCGTTTGATTCTTTGTTTTTCTTCATCGATTCATCAGAATTCATCATTTCATCGATTGATTTCTCAAAAATCGATCTCTGTTTCTTAATCTCTATTGAGATTTCTTCTTCGTAACCTCTCTTCTTCTTATTGCTTTGATTTCTTCTTCAATCGAGTGTTTTCCTGTTCAATTTGATCATTTCGAGGTTGATATACAATGGCTTTAGCTCAACAGACGTCGGAATCTCATCCAAATTCAGAATTTCAACCTTCGATTCTAGTCTCAAGTTCCGGTAACAAAACAGCTTCTCTTTCATATCCGAACTCCAATTCTTTGTATGTTCATAGCGCCGATCATGCAGGTATATCTCTTGTCTCTGAAAATCTTACTGGATTAGAAAATTTTAGTACTTGGTGTCGATCGATGTTAATGGCATTAGGAGTTAGGAATAAAGCTGTTTTTGTGAATGTATCTTATCCGGAATTTGTTGAAACACATCCAGATTTTGGCTCTTGGTGTAGATGCAACAATATCGTTTGTACATGGATTGTCAGTGTTGTGGATAAATCGATTGCGAAGAGTATAATGTACATGGATACGGCAAGACAGATGTGGTTAGATATTAATGATCAGTTTAAATAGAGCGATGGACCTCGAACTGCAAAGAGCATTAGTGAGTACTACACTAAGCTCAAACATCTTTAGAAAGAACTAAAAAATCATGAAAGTCTTCATAGTTGTTGTTCTGGCGGGCTGGATTATGTGAATCAAGAAGTTGGAGATGAACAAGATCGTGTGTTGAAGTTTCTAATAGGACTGAATGAGTCCCTCACTGCTACAAGAGGTCAGATACTGATGATGGAACCTAAACCATATTTGTCTAAGATTTTCAATCTTGTGTCTCAGGAAGAAAGACAGAGATCTTTGAAGAATGGTTCATCTAGTAGTGTTGTTGTGTTTCAAATATCTCAAGCTGGTATTTTACCTGATCCAGTAGTTGCAGCTTATGTCAGTGGTTATAATAAACAGAAGAATCGTTCTATATGTTCTCATTGTGGTTTAGCTGGACATACTGTGAATCGATGCTACAAACTGCATGGTTATCCTCCAGGATATAAAGTTTCAAGTCAGAATGTAGCAGCAAAAACCCCTGAACCAGAATCAACAAGGCAATTACAACACTTTTTATGTTAAACCATAGCAGTCTTGGCCTCAGAGGAAAGAGAATGTGGCAAACCTGATTGTTAAGGAGGATGGAGTTATATCTATGCACAATCCGCAGGGTGTTCACTTGGGGGATGTCACATCAGATCAAACCATAAGTTTCTTAGTGTTCTGAATACTTCACCATCTATTCAGAATACTTGTTCTCAGATTGCAAGCACTACATTCACTCTTGCAGATGGGACAGCCTCTATCTCAAAACCCCAACCACATCTTATTCCTCATACACAATCTTCATCAGGTACTTCTTTTGCACCACTAAGTCTCATTTCTTCTGTGGGAATTCAGAAAGGCCTTAATTTTGCTGGAAATACATGGGCGATTGATACTGAGCTAGTTGTCATGTTTGTTTTGATTTAGATCTATTTCTTAAGACTAAACCAATCAGTAACACTTCTGTGACTCTTTCTAATGGAACTCACATTTCTGTCAATCTTTCTTGCACAATAATGCTTTCTGAAAATCTCATCATTTATTCAGTTCTCTTTATTCCTCATTTCAAATTTAATTTACTCAGTGTAAGTGCTCTTACTCAAAACAACACAATCTTAGTACTCTTCTCCTCTCATTCTTGTTATATTTTTTCCTCATAATCCTTTCTTTTCACAGGAGCTTACTTCGGACTTGATGATTGGGAAGGGTAACCTCCACAACAATCTATATGTCTTGGAGCCTCCTCAATCACATATTGTTTCTTCTATTTCTCAAGACATTCCAATTCTCAATGTTTCTTCTGAAGTTTGGCATCAACGTCTTGGACATCCTTCTCCAAGCAAGATTCAATTACTCTCCAAAATTCTTCATTTTGAAAAGAGGAAATCAGACTGCATTTCTGTGTGTAAAGTGTATCCTTTGGCAAAATAGAAGTGTCTCTCTTTTTTTTCTTCAAACAATTTGTCACAATCTCCTTTTGATTTGATACATCTTGATATTTGGGGGCCATTTCATGTTCCTACAATAGAAGGATATAAATACTTTCTTACTCTAGTAGATGATTGTACAAGATTGATGTGGATATACTTGTTACCTAATAAAAGTTCGATTACTCTTGTCTTTCCTAAATTCTTACAATTGATTGAAACTTAATATCAAACAACTATGAAAGCCATTCGTTCTGATAATGCTCCAGAATTTTTTTTTACTTCTCTACTCAAATCAAAGGGCATCATTCATTTCTTTTCTTGTGTTTATACTCCACAACAAAATTATGTAGTGGAGAGAAAACATCAACATCTTCTTAATGTGGCTCAATCTCTTTTTTTCAATATAATGTCCCTTTGGAATATTGGGGAGACTGCATTCTTACTGCAGTTTATCTTATTAACCGCACACCTTCTCCTCTTCTTAATAACAAAAGTCCTTATGAAGTCTTGACTTCTAAATCTCCTAATAACAGTCATCTACGAGTCTTTGGTTTGCTTATGTTTTGCCTCGACACTTCTAAAAGATATACACAAATTTTCTCCTCAAGCTAAACCTTGTGTTTTTCTTGGTTATCCACCAGAATACAAGGGTTATAAAGTTCTTGACATTGAAACCAGAACTGTGTGTATCACAAGAAATGTGGTTTTCCATGAGTCTAATTTTCTCTTCTTATCTTCTTCTCCTGTTTCTGATATTTTTGATCAGATAGTTCTTCTTCTCCCCATTCCAGATGATGTTTTCCCAGCATCTTTTGATCTTCCTCTGGATTCTGCAGATATGTTTTCTGCTAACACTGAATCTTTTGATTCACTTTCTGCATCTCCTTCTCCTGCTTCTCCTTCTGATTCTTCTTCTATTCTTCTTCCTTCTCTTTCTCCTCTTTCTTCATCACATTCTCCTTCTCCATCTATTTCATCATTTTCTTCTTCTCCTTCTGATTCTAATCCACGAGAAGTGTCACCTGTTGTTTCAAAGTTTAAAAGACAATCAAGGGTTCCTACTTATCTGAGTGAATATCAGTGCTATATCTTGCATTATGACTCTGTATTTCCAGCTCATCCCACTTTTACCACCTCATATCCCATTTCAGATTACATTTCATATGATAATGTTTCTCCCATATATCGGTTTTTTGCCCTCTCTATTTCCTCCACTGTTTTACCTAAAACCTTTCAAGAGGCTGTCAAATCTGTGGAGTGGACAGAGGCTGCAGGATGTGAAATGGGTTCTTTAGAGGCTACTGGTACTTGGTCTATATGTGCTCTTCCTCCAGGTAAACATCCTATTGGTTGTAAATGGGTATTCACTTTGAAGTATAATCCGGATGGTAGTATTGAAAGACATAAAGCACGTCTTGTTGCAAAAGGATATACTCAACTTGAAGGCTTAGATTACTTGGATACATTTTCTCCAGTAGCTAAGATGGGAACTTTGAGATTAATCCTTGGCTTGGCAGCAATTAAGAATTGGTCTCTTACTCAGTTGGATGTGAGTAATGCATTTCTCAATGGCGATTTAGATGAAGAGATATATATGGTGATTCCTCCTAGATATACTGAGTTGAATGGAGTTTCTGTTCCTAAAGGCTCTGTTTGTAGACTTCACAAATCTTTATATGGGCTTAAACAGGCATCTTGGCTATGGAATCAGAAGCCATTGTGTTTGCTGGTTTTACTCAGGCTCCTAATGATCATTCTTTATTTGTGAGATATAGTTCCGGTGTTTACTTGGCTATGTTGATGATTTGTTGGTAGTGGAAAGTGATGGTAAGGCAGTAGAGAAGTTCAAGGACGTTCTCAAATCTGCTTTTAAGCTTAGAGACCTTGTCCCTGCTAAATACTTCCTTGGTTTTGAAATTGTACGCAACAAGAATGGCATTTCTATCAACCAAAGGAAGTATGCGTTAGAATTACTTGAAGATGTTGGACTACTTGGTTGTAAACCTCTCTCTGTCCCTATGGAGCCTAATTTGAAGATGTGTGAATCAGATGGTGAATTGCTTTCTGATGCATCTGTGTATAGAAGAATTGTGGGCAGGATGTTGCATTTGACCCATACTCGTCCGGATATTACTTATGATGTGCATAAGCTAAGTCAATACATGCATGCTCCTACTACAGTCCATCTACATGCAACGTATAGAGTTCTTCGATATATCAAAAGTGCTTCGGATTAAGGACCCTTCTATTCTGCATTCTCTTCCATTAATCTTACTGCTTTTATAGATGCAGATTGGGCAGCTCACTAGCCATTGTTAGCACACGATAAACGCTATAATAATGTTTTAATAGCGTAAACATAAACACTATCTAAACGCGTGTTATCGTATGTTTGACCTATACGATAGCAGAAATAGTGACGCTATTAAAAATCTTATATAATAGCGGTTGTAAGGTGCTGTATAAATTGTTACAGTAGCATTTAGTATATGTCATTCTAGTTCAATATACAACGTATATATTATGCTCTTTAATATGATAATGTGGCATTTGATGTATGCTATTTTAGTTTTATATACAGCGTATATGTAATGTTGTGTAATATTCTATCATAACAGATGATATTTGCTATTCTTGCTTAATATACAGCGTATATATATATCACTATGTTGTTTTTTGTATTCATATATGAATTATTGATGAATTAAATTCATTTGCTTATGAATGAATCAATTCTAAAATAAAAGACACAATTTTATAAAAAGAAAGCACCACTAATCAATAAAGTCTTACAAACTCAGTTTAACAAAGTGCTGAAATGAAAGAGAGAGTCACAAATGAAACCACAAGTTCAACAAAGTGCAGAAATTAATCAAAGAGAGAGTTTAAAGGATTATGACTTTGTCTTCTGGCCAAGCAAGAGAAGTATCTAAAGCATCGGCCATACACTCTATCTCAGTAGAATGCCTCCAAACTTCTGCGTCTGGAACCTTCACGACATCAACCCAAACTCTCACTGCATTATGCCCCAGAGGAACATGGTGGACTAAGTGGTCCGGATTGTTTGAAGCCCAACGTCCTTCAGCCACCACTTGACTCTTTCCGGTAACATCCATCAACTTACATTTCTGATTTTCATCAATTTGGACTAGCTTTTTACGCTGCATGATGCACAAAGTATAAATTAAAGCACAATATTAAACGGAATATAACAAATACACACTTACAGGAGATCTCCGAGTAGGTTGTCCAACTGTTTTAGCTTTCTTTGTGGGAGCAGTTGGACTTGGTACTGGAAAATTGTCTATAGGAGGATGTGGAGTCACTGGGGATACAACTGGGGTTGTCTCAAAGATCACTTTACTCTCAGGCCATGCTACAGATGAATTAAGACAATCTTCAAGTAGATTCATGTCTCCTGTAGGCCTCCATAGGAAATAATGAGGTTGTAGTACCACATCGACAAATACTTTGACTGTTGTAGGTCCGAGAGAAAGTCTATTAGCCAAAATATTGGGGTCTCGTGACTGCCAACGGCCTTCAGCAACAATTTCATTCACTTTGCTCCATCCCATGAGTTTGCATTTGTTCATAGAGTTGTCTACGCTCTGAAAAACAAATGTATGCAAAAAATAACAACAAACTGTTAAGCCTACATTATCATATTCTAGAAATTTAAGTTAAATGATATCACTTACCAATTCTTCATCAATGACCCCATTCTCTGAACGAACACAATACTCGTCGGGCCATGCAATCATCTCCCCAACAGCCTTTTCCATTATACTCATGTTTAGCGTAGGTCTCCATAGAAATGCATCTCCTTTTGTGGATTTCTCAACTAAGACTTTCACACAGTCAGGCCCTAAGCAAACGCCTTTCACCAATTCAGTAGGTTCAGAAGACAATATACGTCCCTCAGCCACATTTTCATCAGATCCAGACTAATCAAGCAACACACACTTAGCGTGTGCTCTTCTGTTAACACTCTACACAATAGAAATAAAGAAATAAGTCTGAATTATAATTAAACTCATCATCATGTACTAAGAATAGGCAACAATTACTCTTACACCTGAGTTCTCATCTATTTCGGTCTCTTGTCTCTGTAAAATCAACAACCAACAATAAATATATGTATATACCTATTTGAATGAATTCATTAACAAATATGTTAAAATAATCAACCTCTAATTTCTTCAGTTTGACAATTTCTGCCTTTAAAGTATTAACTTCATTCAGCAAATTAACTTGGTTCTCTTGCATTTGAACCATGCTCTTGTTCTTGATATTGAAACAAGCTAATTTTGACATACTAATTCCTCTACCCATAGCCCTTAGACGACTAGGATTATCAGGTCCCAGAAGTTGTGAAAGGTGATCTGATTTTAGATTTGTTAACGAAGCAGGCTGTCTTTCAATATCAGCTGCCTCTTTCTAAAAACCATCAAACGCAATGATGATATTATAAGTCTACACACTCAAACTAGAAAACCAAGCAAAACAAATTGCACAACTTACAATTTTCGCAGCTGCTCTAGTATTCACTGCCGTCCCATCTTTTCTAATACGGGATTTAACCCAAACTTTGAGCCTAGTCACTTCAGAAGCATCTGAGCTCTCTTGTTTCTACTCAATATCATAGAATCACAAAATGAGAAGACAAAATAAATTTTGCGTATAAAAGGGAAATGTAAGTTAAATCAAACAACTTAGCATTTCTTCAGCCAATCGAACCATCCCTTTCCTACTACATGTGTGAAGAAATTGTTTGCTTCTTCTTTCTCTATACTTCTCACTAATAGCCTACACATGAATGTTATTAGTCAAATAAAATTATACAAACAAGTAAATAAGTCATATATAGTTCAAACCTTAAACGATGAGCCGATTTTGAGTTTAATAAATTTACGCCATTCGTTAAATGAAACGTTCTTGGGCTTCAGGTCCATCCTCTCTTGGTTCACCTTAGCTGCTCTGACCTTTGTTACTAAGCGTGATTTGAAACTCCTCCACAAACATCACATCTGCTTGAGCACAGCAGTCTTCTGGTAATCTTCATCCAGCTCAAACCTTGCCTGCAGTATTGACATACAATAGTAATCATTGCAGTCACATATAATAGTAAACAGAATTAATAGACAGGACAAACACCTGAACAGATTTCCACAACACAGTCCTTAAATCATCGCCAACTTTCCTCCAATCATCGATTGTGATTGGAACATGTTCCCGGACCAATGATCTTGCATACGATGATAACTTTACTGATTCAGGGCCATATGGTTCTCCCTTGTCTATAAAGTTAACTCAAATTCGAACTAAGGGATCCTTTGCGATATCCCTCATCCTATCACAAACAACAAACACATGCATTACTTTGATATTGAAATCCACAACACAAACAATCTAAACACATCTCTGGTTCACATCTATCGATTACAACATCGCAAATATTTTAGCTAAGAAATATCAAATCTCAATTTTCAATATCAAGCATATGTAAACTAAGAAAAAACGTGAGCTTACTTGGAGATTTTGGATAAATCGCAGAGTATAAGATTGAGACAAAAGGTTTCTCTTTGTTCTTCAATCTTCAGCTTCACACCTCGTCAGAAGAGAGAAATAAATGTCAGGCCGAAATCGATATGACTTAGCTCAAATTCGAGCTAAAGATAGTTGACAAACGAAATGAAAATCACAGAAATTGATACTTTACCTTAACCACAAGAAGATAGAGAACCTAAACGAGAAAGATGGAGCCGATTTAGAGCTAGGTATAAGACCACCGGCGCTTTGTAGATCCAGCACAAAGAGACGAAGCCGAGACACCAAACGCGAGCTGAGACAGAGGGAGATAGAGGTGAGAAATGGTCGAGGATGAGAGATTCTCCGGTGTCGATGTGAGGAAGAAGCTGCTTACCGGCGACGGGATGGAGAGATTCAGAGGTGAGGAAGTTCGCCGTCGCGAGGAAAGAGAGAAGAGAAGAGAAGAGATTTAGGTCAAAATCGATCTGGGGATTTTTTATTTTTCTAAATCCGAAAATAAAAGTGTGATAAAAGGTTAATTGTAAGCGGGATAAAGTGATTTTGGGTTCCGGCTTATGTATTTTTGGCTTTAGTGTTATAAAATTGCTATTGTATCTCACCAAATATTTTTAATAACACTTACAGAATCAATGCTATTGTATAGTGCTATCAATATCCATATTTGTTGTAGTGGCTTGTCCTGATTCTAGGAGATCGGTCACTGGTTCTTGTGTCTTTTTGGGGAATTTTCTTATCACATGGCGAGCTAAGAAACAACAAACCATTTCCAGAGTAGCTCTGAGGCGAAATATCGTGCAATGGCATATACAACTTGTGAATTGATTTGGTTGCATTCTCTTCTGGCTGACTTACATTGTGCTCCATCAGTTCCTGCAAATTTGTTATGTGACAACCAGTCTGCCTTATACATTGCCTCAAACCCTGTTTTTCATAAAAGAACAAAACATATTGAGAATGATTGCCATGTGGTTCATGAGCGATTGCAGAGTGGTTTCTTCAAGACTCTTTATGTCAAATCTGAAAATCAACTTGTTGACATATTCACCAAAGTTGTGCAACCTTCCTTGTTCAAGACATTGTTATCCAAGATGAGCATTCATAGGTTATACATGCCATCTTGAGGGGGGATATTAAAATTAATTATATACCGGTTATGTGTAGTAAACCGGGTGTAAGAGAGTATATAAGTTGTAACAAAACATTGACTAAGGTCAACAAATCAATAACAAACTTTTCTTATCTTTATACTCTCTCTCTAGCTCAATCTTCAAGCTCTATAACATTGTATTTCGATAATCGCTATCAACAAGTACTCTAGGAGCTTCTACCCAATAAAAAAAAAGGTACTCTAGGAGTTTCCCATGGATAAGTATAGCCATGACATCAGAGAACTGAACATTATCTCAAATATTAAATAATCAAATTTTTATCAATGACAAATATTTATCGTAGAGAGCAAAAATTACATTAGTTTTTTTCTTGAACAAGAGACAAGTATGTAATAATTTGGATAAGATGCTAGGTGTGCTTAAGTCGGCAGTCTATCCATTTTAGCAACCCATATCAGAAACGCATAAATTTTTCCTAACAAAGAGGGAAACAAGGGGAGAACAAATCTAACACAATCTAATAAATCTAAACGCATAACCTTGGTCCAGTGGTAACTCCCAAGTGGGAGAGTACTAGGTTCGAGTCGCCTTGGCCACCTAGCCGCGTTTTAAATTTGGAATATTTCCGAACGCATACCCGAATGCAAAGTCTCGTGGAATTAGTTTTTGGGCCTAAAAAACTTTTGGGATCCCACGGTTATCAAAAAAAAAAAGAATCTTATTTTCTTAATAACTTTTTCCGTAGCGTTTTCATTTTGTTTTTGAGCAAGAGTTGGATTATTCAAATTAATATTCTATAAACGCTTCTCTTCCGGTAAAATAGTATGGCTCGTCGTTGAAGTTAAGAGTAGGTGGGGTGTGTTTGGAAACCATGGATATGGTAATTTAAAAGATACCTTGTTGAATGACCCTTAAATTTTTATGTATCAATTCAAACTTCAAAGAATTTTAACCAGACAATAAGTGAAATTGCTACGTTTTAGGCTTTTATATTGAATCTGAAAAATATGGAAAGAGTAGACTAACCATGGAGACATTTTGAATTGAGATCATGCCCATGGAAATAGCAATTATTTTTAAGCCAATTCGAAGTATTCCTATCTGCCGTATTCCTATCTCGTCTCTAACATGTTCAAGTCTATCATACTTCTAAACATTATGATGACACACGGACACATGATGAACATTTCAAATGATTATGAAGAAGACATATAGTATCTTATGAAAACACTCAAAATCTCCACATGTAACCAGACCCGGTTTTAGGGGACTGCAAGGTGTGCAATTGCACTGGCCCCTCCAATGGGCTTCACAATTTTGGCTATTTTTTTTTGCAAAAAAATCTTAATATTTAAATATTTTGCAAAAAGGTCATAAATTTCTATAAACCTACAAAAAGATCCTATTAGTTTTGATTTTTTTTTTTTTGCACACAGCCTATTATAGGAATGAGCCGGGCTTGGATGTAACATTAAACTAGCCAATGACATAACTCGTACTTGCACCATCTAAGCCAAGGTAACAATATGAAAGTAACATTGATCGAGATGAAGGTTCGTGGGATGGTCACTAAGGTCGTTTCCTCTTTCCATAAAGTTCATAATTTATTTTGGTTTTTAAGTGACACTTAACGATTCATTGTTTTTCAAAAGAATTATTCTCGACAAAAATTATATATCGTTTGATACTACATATATAAAACTACATATATAAATCAATGTTTTTATCGTTTTATATTTTTCAAAAAAGTGATTATATTTATATTTAATTATTTGTATTGTTAGCAATTTAAAATTAAAAGCTCTTGCAGTTTAAAATATATAAAAAATATGTATCAATTGAGTATCATTCCATAGTTTTACGCAACTTTAATACACCACTAGAGTTTGTTTAAGTCGGTGGACTTTTTAAAAGGTATCAAACTTATAATAATCAACTCAATCGCAACTGTCTACATACCGACTACGAGGATGTCAAACATGTTTGTATGTACCCTGAAAATTTCCCAGCATTAAACCAAAAAAAAAACTTCCCAGCATTAAATCTATATAATTGTTCTTTCTTTTTTTCATAAATCAATGAAACAAATAAGTCATCAATTTATGGATAAATCCATGGATTGTAAATGCATATATACAGAGAGACGACAAAAATTTGAAGATTAGTCCGTAGAAAATGAAAATCTGATGGCGACGTGATGACAATCAAAAGTCATACTAAAATTATTTCTAAGGACACAGAGGAAATGTCGACTTGCATGCGTTAGTCTCTAAACAGTCGAAGTTCATGACGTTGGACAATGTATGTCATGGTCAAATAAGTTTTAGAAAAGTAAGCACTATAAATTGACTTATACTGGATATGTGGATTAATATGTGGATGCCATTCCTTTGGAAAAATATTACAAAATACAGAAAATCTACCAAGGATATTCGATTATTTAATTCCAATATTATATGTTTTTCTTTGGATCAATCAATCAAATCCTATAATTTGTTTTGTCCCCAAATTGGACCCATGCATGTTTAAATGACTCGCAAGAAAACCACCGACGAGCGTATATTATTCCACATGCTTAGAATTAAATGTCAAAAAAATCCAGATGCGAGATCTTTATTACTTCCTTTATATCATATTACTTAATTTTTAAAGTTGTTGCACATAGATTAAGAAATCATTTTTTTTCTAATTTTTTTAAATAAAACATGTTTTATCATCAACTTCAAAACAATTCAACTAATTAAAAAACAATCGGCATAATTTAAATAGTCAAAAACAACAAAAACACAATTAATTTTAAATAAAAAATTGAAAACATCATTTATTATGAAACAAAAAAAATTCTTTAAAACATCATCTATTATGATACGGAGGAAATACATGAACTTAATTTTTTTATATTAATAAACCAGATGAAACATTTCAGTTACATTAACTTCGATTTTATTTGCTAGAGCAACTCGTAGATCATAATTATTATCACTATGGAATATTTATTGGTCTTAGTTTGCTCCTATGATAGTATTGCATGTATACGTAATCATTTCATATTCACGGACAGAAGATGACATTGTAGTTGGTTCCGGTAGGGCAAGTGAAGACGCTGGTGGGATCATCCTTAGGGTAACTATAGGTGTCTGGACAACGTTGCTTGAAAAACATAGAGAATGGAGTTGGTCCACAATTACCAGAGTTGCAACAATGTTCCTCCGTTTTAAACACCGGACACGGTCCATTGCACCCACCGTCCATTCTAAGTTGGCTAGGACATTGTCCTATAATATCTCCGGCACACCTGTAAGTGTATATATGAATGGTTGTTTCACAAAAATATGGATACTTTCCAGTACCGTATTTTAACATGTGCAACTAAAGCAATCGAACATGATGATTTCGATTAAAAAACAAAATTGTTGTTTAAGAAAATTTTGAATATATGATAGATGTATGGAAGTTAAAATATATCAAAAATGTTGTTTATTTATTTATTGCATATTGCCTAGTTTGAGGTGGCATTAGTTTGTATGGTTAGTCGTTTTATATGTTACATTAATTTTACCTGATTTTGCGGGTGCATTGCCCAGATGCAGAACTGAACTCCATTGGAATGTTGAATCCATCGATCACCGAAAGATTGATGAAATCTTGGTTTGCATATTGTGTGAGAGCATATTCTGCCAAGGTATTTGGTGAGCGTCCATAAGATTGGCACACAAGTTTACCATTGCAGTCTCCGGTCTGGCAACGACCATTTCCAGCGGCATCAAAGTTGCAGTTGGTGCGACCCCAAATCCGAGCCTGGGTGGTACCTGGATCACTATTAAAGTTCCATGTTTCGCCTCGACCGAGCCGTCTTCCACCACCAGGTTTTCCAGGAGCATTTGCAGCGGCCCAAACAACATACGGACAATTGTTTCTCACTGTGAACGTAGCCGCATCGGATGAGATCACAAAGTATACGGTCACAAATACAAAGAAGAAGACTATGGGGATGGTTTTATGATAAGCCATTTTTGAAGTAAAATCAACCAAACAAGTAATTGTATATAAGGCTTGCTTTTTGGTAGATAGGTGTTCTGGTGTTTATATAGATATATGATGGGGTAACAATGTAATTTATTGGATAAGAATTAGGATGGTGAGAAATTTATGGGGCTTTTTATTGCTCAAAAGAAATTATGGTTTTTCCCATGACTTAAACTTTGAAAGCCATCGTTGATAAGTTGGTCAAGCTAGTTTAATGTTTCTAAGATATTTAGGCAGCAAAGAATTGTCATATTCGGAGAAAAACAAATAGTTAGAATGGGATACATATAACTAAGAAAAATCAAATAGTTAGAATGTAAATAAACTTTAATATTTCTAATAATATATATGCATTTGGTACAAAATAAAGAAAGTAGTACGAAATTATTTGTGTTTGAATCCATGGTTCTTACTTAAAAAAAAAATTGTGAAATTTTCATAGAAAAATGTTTTTTTTTCTTTAGTTGTGTATTTGTTGAATCATTTACAATCTATGCAATTTTTAAATTTTAAGACGGAGTCATAACAAGGCTGCGATAGTACTAGTAAAGAAAATTCCAACATAGCAAACTTAATGTCAAACTGTATAAATGGGTGTATCCGACTTTGTCAGGTAGCCAGCAAATACAAATATTTCTATAACAATTTATAGTGTTTTCGAGAAGATTGATCCGCACATAAAAGATACGTCTAAAAATCTATATCTCTACTGTACTTCGATTTTTGCTACGACAGTTCGTTGGAGGTGTGACTGCTTTTATTTGTATTTAGCATCTAATTTCCAAAAGTTAATACAATTTTGAAAGTGTGAGAAAAAAATGAATTTTCTCTTTTTTACTAAACAGTTTACTAAGGAGTAGTGACGCAAGCAAAATATAAAATTGGGTAAGTAATACAGTCCAATAAAGTTTTTGGCCTGGCTTTCACTTAGAAAAGTAAACGTCAACAGATCTAAATAGTTATAGCCCCTACATTGTGTGGCTGTCATTACGTAGTTTTTAAACTATTCTAAAGAATAGTTAGAACTAGAGGAAATATATCCCATGATTTGAAAAAAAACTACGGTAGTTTAACTACCGATAGATTATACTATGGATCCAATTGATAAAATAGAACGGTATAAAATTTTGACAGTACATAATACAAAATATTTACTCCGCTTCAAAATATAATATGTTTTGGAGGTTTTTTTTTGTTTCAAAATATAAGTACAGTTTTATTTATAATTGGTAAGATTATTTTTATCTTAAATATTAAATGATATTTTTGAAGAAAAAGTAATTTATTAATCTTTGCGATTTTAGTCAAAACATCTTATATTTTGAAACGGAGAAAATATAGTTTAATTAGAAACCATACAAATAATGATAAAAAAA
The DNA here is from genome assembly GCA_964056655.1 of Arabis hirsuta. Lineage (NCBI taxonomy): Eukaryota > Viridiplantae > Streptophyta > Magnoliopsida > Brassicales > Brassicaceae > Arabis > Arabis hirsuta. The sequence continues at coordinate 6,064,571 of OZ053303.1, read as the reverse complement.
AATAGCAATACATTAAACGGAGAGAGTATAGTTTATGTTCAATAACCATAGAAAAAACTATAACTAAAATTCTAACAAATTAACCTCAATCTAATGTTGATCTTTTGCCACATATTGTAATTTTAGTTACTTTTTTGATTATAACTTTTTTTGGTTAGTTAGCAAATTGAACCTTAAAAAAATAGTAATACCACATCTCGTAACACTATTTATTTACCACATCATTGATTGGTTACACAAAATGTGGTATATGTTGTAACACATTCTTTCAACACTACCAATCAAGGTGAGATATTTATTTTATCACAACACCAGATTTTACCATACGGTTCATAGTTTTTTTATATTAGCAAGCCAGATGAAACATGTCAACTACATCAAGCTCGTTTTTATTTTGAGCAACTCGCAGATCACATTAGCATGCATGGATTATAAAGTGATTGCGGAAACCCATCCTTGAAAATCTACAGAGTTCGGTCGGTCCACAGTCTCGAACATGGTCCATTGCAAGCATAAAAATGCAAACAAGTCGATTATAGGAGGGTTTAAGAGAAGCCATTTTTAAGTACAATACCAAGCAAATATTTAAACATGGGATTTCATCTTTAAAAAATGTTGTTCTTGTGTTTTATTTATGTGAATTGGGGTAATACTGTAATTCAGGACTGACCCAAAAAAAATTGGGACCATAAACAAAATTAAAAATTGGGGCAGTTATATAAAAAAAATTTGAAAAAAAGAAAACGTAAACAAAAAAAAAACGTAAGCGAGAGATAGAAGAGAACAATTAAAAAAAAAAATCTTTTGGACTGTTGATATAATATCTTTTTTCCCCATACAATTGGAAAAAAAATCTAAAACTCATAACATTCACGATAATAATGTACATATAATTATTTTTATATTAAATATCCTAGGTAATTTGCAACCATAACCAAAAAATAATAAGAATAAGTAATTTAATAAACAAAACATAATGTGGAGACATAAGAGCCATTAATCAAAATTCATTTCGTTTTTGATGGGTTTTAATAAGATTTCGAACCATGAAAATGAAAGAGGAATTGCATCTTACGTGGCAAATGTATAGAGCTCTTTTTCTTAGCTGATGTGGAGGCCTTAAGGAGCCTCAAACAAATTCTATTAGTTAGTATAATAATTTATTCTTCGTAGCTAAATGGGCTAACAAACAAGTGTTATTAATTAGTATAATAATGTTTCATTGGACTCTGTCTAAGGTCAGCCTTGCTGCATTTAAGTGGATAATTAAAGAATATGTGGTGAGAAACTTATGGAATTCAATCTTATGGTTTCAACATGGAAAAAGAGAGTTACGAAAAGTCAGTCAAGCTAGATCATCTTTTCTATCACTTTTAAGCGGCAGAGAAATATCATACTATTCAACGAACGTTTGTGGAAAATAACTACCTGAGTAGTGGTGTTTAATCCGGATAAACAGAACCGTTCCAAACAACAGCAACAAAAAACAATCTAAAGCATCATGGAGTTTTTATACATTTATAATAAATTATTATTTTTATATCCAAAAACAATAAATTAAAATCGAATATGAACCGAACCAAAAGTAGAAAAAATAAGAAAAATTTGCTAAATTAATTCAGTTTGAAATTGGTTTTGTCCCAATAACCTTTATACATGCTTCTTTGTCTTAATAACCTTTGATATTTCTAAAACCCAATTTTAACCTTCAATATTAGTAAAAATGATTTTTTAAAAATATTTTCGTAATATGTAAAATTGGTTTAAAAAATTAAGGTTATGTATTCTTATGTGATGGAACACGACCGGTTTTAAAAATCGGTTTTTGCTTGGTCATCTCCAATTATAATTTTTCTGGTTTAGTTGTGATGGAACACGACCGGTTCTGTATTCTTATGTGATGTTAACCGGTTTATTTTTGTTAAAGAACGAATTTGGTGGTGTCGAGAACCAAAGCCACTTGGTGTCACTACAGACTCTTCCAAAATCAGGACCGTCGAAGTAACCGGTTTAGAAGACTCAACGTTGAACAAAGTTGGAAAATTCTCGGCCGAACAAAGAAAAGAGAAGATTCATAGGTACATGAAGAAGAGGAACGAAAAGAATTTCAACAAAAAAATCAAGGTTTGGTTCTCACTAAACCAGATTAAACCGGTGATTATCATTTGTTATTCTACTGATTTTTTCCTTTTTTTCTTTTATGTAGTATGCATGTAGAAAAACTTTGGCAGATAGTCGTCCAAGAGTAAGAGGAAGATTTAATTTGGTGAATCAATAAGACAAGCTTCTTCGAGTCATCATGATGATGAAGATGAAGACGATGTAAGATACCCGGTTTATATGAATTTTATGGCAAAATGGAACGTCGATTTCCAACCAAATCTAATTAAACCGGTTGGTTTTACATATGGGAGTGAAGTATGAAGAACAATTAGTAGATTCTTCAGACATATTTGCACATATTAGTGGAGCCAACTCTTTCAAGTGGCAACTACCCAATCCAATCTTGGATTTGAGTTTTAAGTCCTAAACTACCAATAAGACTCATGTTTGTCACATGAATCTTATAGTCTTATATAAATATGTAAAATATTTTTTGGAAAGTAAATAACTAATAGTACTAGATTTAGGGAATTAAAATTAACTACAGTAGAATATACTTTCTACCATTTGGTAGAAGATAGAGAAAGAGGTAAATAAAAAGGGTAGAATATGTATTTTGCGTATCGTAGAAGACAAAATCATTGGTAGAAATAACATTCTGCAACTGGTAGTACTAAATCAAAATGGTAGAATATGCAATCTGTGATATGTAGAACTTGTGCAATTAGTAGAATACTTTCTTCTACCACTCGTAGAATGATACAAATTCGCATAACACCTAATCTACTAGTAGATTCGACCATGGTAGAAAGAAAAATAAATAATTTTCTATCATAGTTTTTTTGAAAAAAAATATAAACATGAATTTATATGTCTTGTACATTACTCTTTTTTATTTTCCCGATTTTATAAAATTATAAAAACCTTTTTTTTGTATTTTCCAATATTAATCAAAGAGTAATATAGGAAAATTTGGTAAAAAAAAAGCAAATGTTATTGGGACAAAACCAATTTCAATGTGAGTCAATTTAGCAAAATTTCCCAAAAAATAATCAGAACTTTACTTCAATATGAAAGATAATTATATGAAATTTTACTTCAGGTTACTAATTTCTACGACTATAATACACACACAACTAGATAAACCAAACTGAAACCATTCAAAACCTAGATTGCCACCTCTAATTAAACTCTTTCTTTGAAACTCTATCGATGTTATGAAAATAGTGATTAATTAATAGTCTCTAAAACTATATCAAGCTATAATTGTATAGAGAATTACTAGTTCTAATTAAGACGATATATTCCCTCTGTTTCTCAAAAAATGTCATTCTAACCATATTTACACAAATTAAGGGGAGTATATTCAATATAGCATTTTAAGTGATTTGAGTTTTAATGAGATTTTAGATGATTTTAGTAATTTTAGAAAATTTAATATAAAACTTTATACAATCCCACGTAAAACCATGTGATTTGGCTATTTGTATTTTTAACAAATAAATCCTTTCAAATCCTTCTTAAATACCATGAAATCATTAAAAACAAATCATTCATATGTTTCAAATAACAGTGGATTTGAAGGTATTTTTCCAAATTACTAGTTCAATAAAACTAGATTTTAATAGAGTTTTTAAATTCATGACCAATAACATAGGATTTGAAAAATCATAACAAATCACTTGAAATGATATATTGAATACACCCCCTAAAAAAAGTATTAAAAATTTTACTTTATCCTTTATTAATACACTAAATAAATTTTTTTCTGTAATTAATACATTAAAATAATAGGGTCAAAACTGGAATTTTATTTTAAATTCTGTATTGAAAATACAAAATGACTTTATGTAACAAAAATAAAATTGTAAAATGACATTCTTTGTAAAATGGAGGGAGTATATAATAGTCTAACAATTCAAGTTTTTTATATACTTAAATAAATGTACCAGACCCCATTATTATTATTTTGAAATAAATACCTTCGAACTAAATTGTTCGGCGACGGTACAGACAACATACTACTAATTTCCACAAGGAGTGTTTTTAGGGAGATAACGAAAATAAATAAAGCGATAGACGACTTTATAAGTCAAGTGAGGACTTGGTAAAGATTTCACCTATATGTTCGTATATATTTATATATGTTTGTGAAAAGAAAAGAAAAAAAAATGCATAGATATTTATATCTTAAAAACTTCATTTTATAATTTCACTCTCTGTATTATATCGTTGATTAGTCTTTTTTTATTTAGATGCAATTGTTTAACTCGTTGGCTAGAGCCAATTTTCAAGGTCCCGACAATAAGCAATTTTCTGATTACTTTTCGGAAAAAAGTTAGTGACAACATAATGTCTCTATATCGATAAAATAAAATTAGAACTCAGCAGACACAGTTAAATCAGGTTATAATCTTCTTAGAAACAAACAAGGTCAGTCATCTGTTACACCTTTATCTCTATTTAGGACATTGTGGAAGCATCAATTACCGCCTAAAATTATGCATTTTTGGTGGAGAGTCTTGCATAATGCATTACCAGTGGCTTCAAATCTTAAACATAGGAGGATTCTAGATGATACTAACTGTCCTATCTGTGGTGATGCTGAGGAAAATCTTAATCATATGTTTTTCCAATGCCGAAGAAGTAGAGAGATTTTGGAACTTGCTCCAATAATGCGGTCTTTTATTCCATCTTTGTTTTCCAATACGTTGATGGATAATTATTCTGGTTTTTTGTCAGCCACTCAAGGGCATGCTGATCAAACAATGTTATTTCATTTCTTGGGTTGGCGAATATGGAAGCAAAGAAATGATGTAATTTTCAATTCTAAACGTTGGCCCATTCCAATGACTGTTAATAAAGCAGTTCAAGACTACCATTGTTGGCTGGAAGCATCGGATAACCAGTATAATGAAGAGACTCAGGATTGTAGATTGTCGATGACTATAAGGGAACATAAGCATATACCGACTACATTATGTGAAATATTTGATCAAGTGCATCAACAGATTTGTATTGTAGATGCTTCTTGGATATCGCCAACTGATAATATAAGCATTGGTTGGAGTTTGTATGATTGTAATTTAATGTAGTTGCTCTGTGGTTCAGGTTCATTACCACCAACGCAGTTTTCAGAATGTGCTGAAGTAAAGGCTTTGAGAATGGCAGTAATGGAAAGGTTAGGCTATAGGGATGTCACATTTTGTGGAGATCTTCAAAATATATATGGTTTCTTACAATGCAAGGAATTGAATCTAGAGTCTACTCAAGTAAGGCATTTTCTTTATATAGTGCAGATTCAGAATATATTCAATATAGCAAACCTTTGTAATTTTGTATTTTTCAAAGTTTCTCGTCAAGCTAACGATTATGCGGATCGTTTAGCTAAACATGTAAGGGTACATTTTCAAAGATATCTTGTACAATGGCCAATGTAATGTGTTAAAATGAAATAAACATATTTGGACGACAAAAAAAAAATTAGAACTCAGCGATATCGATATATAATACATATACATAGTACCGTTCCAATTCGTGTGTCTTTTTGGTTTGCTAGTGGCATCACACACTGATTCAATTACCCAAAACACACGACAAAATAAGTTGTGCTTCCTATCCACTAGTGTGACTATTTTTACAGTGGAGACAAATGGAAAGTTGCCACGTGATTTCTTGTAATAATTTTTATGTCTATTAAATTATTTTTTATATAGATAGTGGTCTAGTGGTTTTGAGAATAAAAATTCAAATTCAAAATCATTAGTTCAATTTCATTTGAAAAAGGTAATTTACATGTTAAATGTGATATTATCAATGGTTGTCTGCGACTTCGAGATAAATTATGGATAACGATCTAAATTTCCCACGAATTATATGAAATAAAAAAAAAGTAAGAAAAAAACTATTTTTCACACGGGTCGCTGAGCTGGCGATATACGTTAACGGTTTAGATTTGCTGGTTTAGTGAGGGTTTTGGTTATTAACGGAAACAATGTTGTTTGCTATTGGGCTTTTGTCAATGGGCTTTTGATATTTGATGAAAGTCCATTAGTTAAAGCTTAACTTTGTTTTACCATTCTGGAAACATGCTGCTTCTGTGAATCTTGTGCGCTAAAACCACATGTTGTTTGCTTTTCGTCTCTGTAACAGAGGAGAGAGAGAGAGAGAGAGAGGATTTCCGGTTAATCGGAAATCTCTTTTCCGGCATGACCGGAGCTTTTGGTGTAAATATTTCCGCTTAGACAGATGTTCTCTCTTCCGGCGTTTTCCGGATTTTGTTTCTCTTCTCCTTTATCGGAACTGGCCTCCTCTTTCATGCCTATGATGCGACGGAGAAGCCAGATCCTGGCGGTGGTGGTTCAGAATCTCTTGCCTCTTCTTCTGATACTGATCCTTCTTGGCTGGGAGTAGGATCTCCCCTTATTCCCGGAAGAATAACCTTACTGAAGGTGGTGGGGGTGCGGCCATGTGTAGTGACGGTTGGTGGTGAGCAGATTTCTGGAAAAGTCAAGCTTGGATTGTTTCTCTAAGGAGATTTGGTGACTTCTTCGTCGGCGGTTTGAAATCGACGGGATTTTCGACTGACAGCGGCGGAGGTAGAGGTCGGCGGCGCCGATTCAATTGCAACCCTAGAGTTACAAGTAGCTGACACGTGTCAACTTATATGTAATTGTTATCTGTAATAGTGTAAAAGATAACATCTGGGCTTTTAAATTGGGTTGTAACTTAGCTCTTGGAAGATCATCTGTAATGCCCAATGGGCTTTTAATATAATCAGATTGATGACCAAAAAAGAAAATAAACCACATGTTGTTTATCTTTTATTTTATTTTTTTAATCATAGTAAACCACATGATACTAGTACTACTTCATATTCTTTTTGCTGAATCTTTGATTGCATCTTCTGATTTTTGAGATCCATATTCAGTATTCAGTTCGAACTCATTTCCATTTCCACTTCGAAGTAGTACTTTTTTAGCCACTAGTCTCTCAATAATATCTCCTCGTAAAATTAATTTCAGGATAGATTACCTAAACTAATTTCAAATCTCGTCAATTTGGGATCAGATCGATTAGACCACCTTTAGGTCATAACAATTTCTGTTCGAATGGAGCAGTTTGTATGTGTTTTTGGACTCAGAGTCCATGTTATGTTTTATGGACTTTTAATTCAAAATTATTTAACAAGTGAATTAACCCATAATACTTATATGTACATTATTGTTTAAATCTCTCCCACTCAAATGTTGAATATATGCTTCAAAAATTTTGACCAAGCAAATTATAATTAAATCTATATACGTGCACAATCATGTTTACCATTATCAAATAACAATATTTTCCAAAAGTTAGTTGTACTTTTTCTTCTACGATAAAACGAGGACTTGATCCTTTTTCAATTTTGTGAATCGTGATCAAAATATCAAATATATTTTGAAGTTGAAGTTACCAACACACGTTCACACGACATGTGAGTATTAGAGAATGAGATATACCTTTAATCAGAGAATTAGTCCAACCCTGGAATATTCCCCTCATTTTAAGGATGAGGCCTAGCCGTAATTCCATACTTGATGGGTACGCGTGGAGTTATTCGACGACGGGGGCATACACCATTAAGTCGGGATATACACTTGCTAGCAAGATAATACATTCTCGAGAACCACTGATAGTGTTCGAACCAAATATTACTTGTCTCATGAGCCAAATAACAATATTTTTCAAAAGTTAGTTGTACTTTTTCTTCTACGATAAAACGAGGACTTGATCCATTTTCAATTTTGTGAATCGTGATCAAAATATCAAATATATTTTGAAGTTGAAGTTACCAACACACGTTCACACAGATTGTGCAGTTCTAATACCAACATCATCAACTCAACACAAGAGGGCATCGAGAGCGTTAGAAACATCTAATGCAATTTTTGATCCGATAAACCTTTTCCCAAATTAGATCCGAGTTAGTGAAACGTAGTGTAATCTTGTTTTTATTTTTTTTGCCAAGATTACTTTTTTTCTAGGTAATGCTTTATTGTAATACCTTTTTTTTTGGTCAAAAACTTTAGTGTATTAACACTTTATTTCTTAATGATATATATATTTTTAGCAAGTCAGTGATCAATGTAACTAGATTAAAGTTTGGTTTAGTATATAGTAAGCAATCAGCTAAATCCTTTATATATATGGTAGAGACATGAATGGAACAAAAAAAATTAAACTTTACTAATGTAATTCTTTTATCTAAGAAAGTACCAAAAGTTTGATGTATAGATCTGTTTTAAGAAAATAATTTTAAATAAAGTATTATTAAGTAGGTAAAATGAAAAGATAAATAAACCTTCACAAAGATGAAAAATCCAAGAACAAACTCATAACCAAGCTTTTATCCAAAAGAGGTAAAGAGGGAGAAAAAAAACTTAGCTTAATATCATACCTCTCACCTTCGAAATGGAGGGTCAAATATTCTCTTTGTTTTTCCTCCTCCACCACTCTTAATATCTCATTCCCCTTCTCCTCCGCCATGTCATGAGGTCTCTATCTTGATGTAAATCATGTCTCAACCTCTACTTCTTCTTCATTCACCTAAAAAGGATCAAAGAGACACAATATGCATGCAACAACCCCAAAAATGTCTAAATACAACATGCAAAGTGGTTAAAAAAAAGGAGAAACAAGTGCTAAAGTTAGAAAATATCAATTATGCGATTTATATACGAATAGTACTGTTATAAAATGACGACATTAGTACACCACTTGTTATATGTCATGGATTTTTGTAATTAAAAAAATCTATCTAGGTATTTTAAAAGTTCTATTGATAAATTTTATATGTGACAAATTTTATACATTGGTTAAAAAAAATTGGACATCAACACATTTTACATTACTCGTAACTTATGACGGCAGATCTTAGTAACCTTATACAAATTGTAGCTAACCAACTTTTGCTGAAATTTGATTGCAAAATACTCCTTTTACGCAATTTGCTGTTTGTTAAGTACGGTGACAGCCAAACTAGTCTGGAGAATATAATGTATCAAAATATTAAATTAGAAATGAATTTGATTATGTACAAGATGGAAAAAAACTATACGAAGAAAATGACCCCACCATCTGAAGAAAGTTTAAACTAATTGAAGCTGTGAAAAACTAAACTCTATATAATCCTAACCTTCATCTATAATTCTTTAACAAAGACAATAGGAGTATCGATATCAAATAAAACAAAAAAGGTAAAGGAACAGAAAGAAGAAGAAAAAGTTTGTTGTTGCCAAATCTAGCCGGGTACATACTAAATACTATCTATGGGTCGTCCAAATCCTAACCAGCCGAATGAGACACAACCTTCGGTTCAACGTCCACCAGTTCAACCAACGGTCACCAAAAACAGTGGTACAATGGGTAAGCCGCAAAACGTACCGCCGGTTCAACCAACGGGTTACCAAAACAGTGGTACAATGCGTAAGCCGCAAAACGTACCGACAGGCATGCGCAGAGCAATCAATAACGCATCAACAGGCAGACCAGACAATAACCATTCACAGAATCTTTGGAGTTCTGACCTCTTCGACTGCATGAACGACAGTGAAAATGGTTAGACAATTTTTTTCAAAATAAAACAATAATCTTGATCAATACATAAATTTAAAACATTAATTATTTGGTTTTTTTGTTGTTGTGCATTGGATCAGCCGTTATTACATGTATAGCTCCATGTGTTACGTTTGGACAGATAGCTGAGATCACTGACGAAGGAGCAACCCGTAAGTCATTCATAATCATATAAACACAAAAACATTTTTCATAAATAAAATCAATCATCCTAATTAATTTTTGTGTATGACGCAGCTTGTGCGACTGGTGGGTTGTTGTATGCAGTGATATTTGTATTCGGATTCTCGTTCGTCTACTCATGCATGTTCCGCGAAAAGATGAGAAACAAATACGGATTACCAGATGCTCCGGCTCCCGATTGGATCACTCACTTATTCTGTGAGCAATGTGCTCTTTGTCAAGAGTATCGTGAACTCAAGCACCGTGGTTTTGACCCCAATATTGGTAAGAGAATTCCGTTCTCTCATATTAATTTAATATGTTTTTATGATGTTTTTTTATAACCAGTGCTACTTTAAATATTATGGAAATAGGGTGGAATGGGAATGTGCAAGCACAACAACAAGAGATGGCTCCTCCGACTAGTCAACGGATGAGATGATATAAGTTCTTGTGTATTGTTCCCAAAATGGTAATAATCAACAAACAAATAATGCTTTTTTTTGTATGTTGGTTTGTAGAGTTTAACATTTTTATGGTAGAAAATAAATGTAAGGCAGTGATTGTACGTGGGCGCCCATGAACAAACATGAGTGAATTTCCCGTAATTTCTTCCTATTTTCCGAAATATGCATAAGTTTCTTCAAACTCTCAATCTACATGTAGTGATCAAATCTAAATAAGTTTTTGGTTTGAATTTCTAAAAAATAAACCTTTTTTAGACATTAACTACAATATAGTACAAGACAGTAGACGTTATACATTAAAAACCAATCAGTAGAAAATCCGAAAACAAGATAGGAAAATGGTCCAATACACTTTTATAAGTGATTAGAATGCCTTTTTTTTTTTTGATCAAAACATAGATTGAATTTATTGAACCGGAAACAAACCGGTTATTGTTGGTACAGCGATTAAGGCTGATTTTGCAATTGCATCGGCGTTTACATTATCAGATCTAGGGATATATACACACGATGCTTCTCATTCCTCTTTCAGTTTGACGATATCCTGATGATTCCATAGATCTCTAGATGGAAGCTTCCACTTTTGATTAGGTTGATTAAGGTTTGAGAGTCCGAAGCCATTGTGAAGCCGGTGAGGTTTCTCGATGATGCATGTGTTAGTGCTGCTCTCATGGCCATAGCCTCGGCCATCAAGGGTGATCCCACTTATGTCTCTATTCGTGCTCTTTGGGCGATTGTGTGGTTCTCCGGGTCCTTGATGATCCAACCTATACCTGCGATTCCCTGATCCGATCTTCATGAAGCGTCCGAGTACACTCTGTATGATGGGTGGCCCGTCGATACGGTGGTAGGCGATTTGGCCGACTTCGGTGGTTGTATTTGTGCCGTGATCCATTCTGAAGCGTCTCTGATTGCCTTGGTAATCGTTTCTGCAGTTGAGAAAGTTCGATTCTGGAAAAGCTTATGATTGCAAGTGAGCCATAACGACCAGATTACCCAGGGAAAGAGAGGGCCCTCAACGATCCCAGTTGGAGGTAAGCATATAAGTTGGTTTGCCTGGAGTAGTCTCGCTTGCAGTGTAGAGATCGTACCTGGGGAGATGTTGTCTTTCAAGGGGGCCATACTCTAGACATCCTGCGCAAAAGGATAGTGAAGGAATAGATGGTCAATGGTTTCGTGTTCCCCACAATGAATACGTTGCGCTTGTGACATGACTCCTCTGGATGCAAGTTGTGCTCCCACTGGTAAGGCGTCTTTAACTGCTTTCCATAGGAATATCTTTATTTTTTGTGAAGTTTTGATGTTCCAAATGCCCGAGTTCCACTTGAAGTTACTTGTGTCTCCTTGGTTGATATGTTTTGCTGTTGATTCTTTTTGCAATGTGGTAACCTGATTTTGTTGTGTAGATACCAGATGTGTTTCAAAGCCAGATGACTTTTTTGGATGCTCCCATGTTGCTTGGCTTCAAGTTAGTGATCTCATTTACCATATTTAGGAGAATTGAGTTGATCTTTTGTATGTCCCAGTCTCCTATGGTTGGAAGAAGGAATTCATATACTACCATATTCTTTGACCCTTTGTTTGGTGGACCAATAGGGATGGATGGTGTCTAGAGAGAGAGCCATGGCTCTTTCCATACTTTGGTGTTTTCACCGTTTCCAATCACCTTCCCCAGCTTCAATTTCAGAAGATCTCTCTCAATCAGAATCCCACGCCAACCATGTGAGGCTGAATTTGGTTGTTGGCAGTCCAAGAAAGGTTTAAATGTGCAATACTTACCAAGCAGAGTCCTAGCTAGGAGGCACTCTGGATTTTGTAGTATTCTTCAGCTCAGTTTTGCTAGGAGAGTATCATTGAAGCATTGGATGTCTCTAAAGCATAGTCCACCCTTCTTTTTCCCCATGGTGAGTTTGTCCTAAGCTATCCAGCACATCTTTCTCTTCTCACAATTTCCATCCCACCAGAATCTGGTTAATGTTGATTGAATTTGTTTGCAGAGGCTCATTGACAACTTGAAGTAGGACATTCTGTATGTTGGCATGGCTGCTAACACTGACTTGAGCATCACCATTCTTCCTGCTGAAGATAGAAATTTGGAGGACCAGCTAATGGCCCGTTGTTTAATTCGATCAACAATCAAGTTGAATAAATCTTTTTTTCTCCTTCCAAAGTGTTATGGAAGTCCTAGGTACTTTCCCAATCCTCCTTCCTTTGGGATGTCTAATTCTTTTTAACTCACTCTTTTGGATGTTGTGGAGCTTTAAAGAAAAGAGTTATTGCTGATTTGTGACAATTTATCATTTCTCATACTTTTTGAGTATTGCTTTAAGGGCTTTGATGTTGTTTTTGTTTGCCTTGCAGAAACAAATGGTGTCATCAGCAAAGAGCAAGTGGTTTATCCTTGGGATTTGTCTTGCAACTCTAAACCCAGGTAATTTCCCCTTCTGTTGAGCCAGTTTACATAGTCCTAAGTGGACTTCAGAACATAGAATAAAGATGTAGGGTGATAGAGGATCCCCTTCTCTGATTCCTCAAGTTGGTAGGATAGATCATTTTGCTGTCCCATTGAGTAAGAAGGTGTAAGAAACTGAAGTTATACATTGTATAATCCAGTTGAGCCAAATATTGTGAAACCCTAGCCTCTCCAAAACTGCTTTAATAAAGTCTCATTCTAGATATCATACGCCTTACTCATGTCTATTTTAACAGCTATGGAACATTTTTTGTGCAGTTGATGTTTTAAGGTAGGGAAGGACTTCATTGGTTATCAATACGTTGTCAGAGATGGATCTTCCTTGGACCAAAGCCGATTAATTTTTAGATACAATTCCTTGCAAAATAGGTTGTAATCTTCTAGTGAGTATTTTAGAGATGACTTTGTAGTAGACATTGCATAAAGAAATGGGCCTGTAGCCAGCAACTGTTTTGGGGCTCTTTATCTTGGAAATTAGCCTGATATATGTTTTGTTGATCGACTTGGTAGTTCTCCAGAACTAAATATTTATTGTACTTCCTTAACTATTGAAGGTCCCACTGTGCTCCAGTTTGCCTGGAAGAACCCAACTGAAAATCCATCAAGGCTTGGAGCTTTATCTCTATGGATTGAGAACATAGCATCACGGATCTCTCTTGTTGAAGGTTCCTTGGTCAGTTTGTCGTTTGTAGCACTGGAGATGCTTGGAGTGAGAGCTTCAAAAGAAATTGACAAGCTCCTTCCCCATTGGGAGGTAAATAACTTCTCAAAGTATTCATTGATTGTCTTTGTAATTCTTTCTTCTGTGTATTCAGAAGTTCCTTCATTGTATTCAATTATTGTAATGTTATTTATAACCCTTCTCACACTAGTGCTAGCATGGAAGTAGCATGTGTTTTTGTCCCCTAGACTGAGCTACAACTGTCTTCTCCTTTGTTTCCAGAATTCTTCTTCAGCTTTATAGGCTAGTGTTAGTTCTGTATTTATTGTGTGAATGCTCTCTGCTTTAGAATTGGGACAAGCCATAGCTTCCTCTAGTTCAACTTGTTTCTGCACAATGGCCTTTTGATTGTTCCTGTGTTTCTCCTTATTCCAAGTGATAATTGCTCTTCTACATCTGCTTATCATGTGTTCCACTGATAACTCTTCCTTTTTTGTCCAAGTCTTGGAGATCAGGTTCTGGATTTCTGCATTATCTTGGAGCCTTCTGTCAAAGCAGAAGAGTCTCTTTATTCGTTTCTTCTTGTTCGTGAAGTAGGAGACAAGAGGCATGTGGACCGATCCTTCAAATCGAAGATATTATGATCTGGCAGAGGAGAAGCGTTCAAACCAAGCACAGTTTTCCATGGCCCTATCAAGCCTGCACAGGACTGTGTGGTTGTATCTTGTTCCTCTCCAAGAGTAGTAATTTCCAGAATGTTATGACATAAATAATCTGAAGTCCACAAAAGTGCTTTCAGGTCTTGTCTTACCACCTTATTTTTATGGGTTGTCCAGGATTTCATTAAAATCACAACAATTCCTGCTTACTATGGCTAAGGAAGAGGTTTTGGTGGAGACTGGAAATCCACCTTTCCAAAGTTCCTGCCTCTTCTAGCATTTGTTGGCGTGGCATTGGCCTCAGTATCCTGTCTCTCTTGGCCTCTGACATCTTGGTGAGACCTTTTTTTTGGTGTAGTACCAGCATCCTCAGCCTGATTTGATGGCAGTTGTCTTGGCTCTTTGCTTAATATAGGTTGTTGGTTGGTGTTTGTTGGGCCTTTTGTTATAGCAGGGATAAGTCTTATAGGGGGAGCCATGGCACTTGTAGAAGCCCTGTTTGATCCCATCTGTAATCTTGGTTCAGGTCTGTACCCCTCTTGGTTCTCCACAATTATGCCTGGAGAATGTAGACTTTTCTTCCTAGGTGACATATGTATTTGGAGAGCTTTTTTTTTTTTTGCGGGAGCTTGCTCTTTGTAGAAATTTTTGTAGTCTAACCAGTTCTATTTTTCAGGGGGGGGTCTTCCACGTTTCTTCTTTGTCACTACTGCAGCTTGAGGCTCAGCTGTCTACAGTTGTGGAAGGTCTTGTGGGGTGTAGATCATAGTGGAGTCTTCTCTTACTGGGTATTCTCTAGTATTTTGTAAGTGGAGAGTTTAGGCATGAGCTACAATTGATGCGGTAGTTTTTTTCATGAGTCCCTCAGTTTCTCCCTCAAACACCTTTTGCTGTCTAGCTGACTTCTCCACAGGGTTTCACATTGCAGTAGTTTATGGTTCCATCCATTAGTTCATCCATTACCTGTTCAGTGGTAAGTAGGGTGGATGGGAAATCTATATGGTTTTTAATTCTTACCAGTGGGAGGGGGCGTCTATTATTTTGAGTGTTTGGCTCTGTAGTTGAGATTTTTTCTGATTCTGGCTCCCTTTGTGTCCACTATAGGTTTTGTCTCTGCGAGATCTGGTGTCTGGGAGCTAGTCGAGAGTAGGATCTTACTTCATCACCCTCCCTTAGCTGGGATTGATGAGTTATGGAGGCTAGGTTCCTCTGATTTGAGTGTGAGTCTGAGGCAATTCTGTGGTGGGTCCTTGAGTCTCCACCTCTTGGTTGAGAGTTGGAGCTGTTCCTTCAGTTATTTGCAAGGGGAGGGAGAGCTTGGAGGAGATTTTTTCTCCAAAAGGTCTACCGTAGTGGTTTCTCCTTTCCTAGTAAGCTCTTTGACTGGGTCAAGTGGGTCTTGTCTGAGGTTGTTGTTGTCTCTGTGAGTTAGTTGTTGACTTGGGTTCTTGCTTTAGGTGCCTTGGAGAGAGCTCTGAGGGGTTTTTGGGGGCAGTCAACCATCTCATGGGTAAGACAGTAGCACCTAGTACAAAAATTCTTGAGCTTTTCATAGACCATGAATACTTTTGCCTCTTTTCCCTTGTCAAAATGAATGATAGTTTCTTGAATGAGGGGCTTTAGACCATTGATTGATACCCTAATTCTTTCAGCATTTGGAGTAAGGTCCGCCACCTCGAATTTTCCATGGGCTTCTCCAATATCTCTTGTCAGTGCTCTATCCCAGTAGTGGAGGGGGATCCCTTTTAGTTGGATCCAGAAAGAGATCTGTGAGGGGAAGCTTTGGGAGATGATTGGCTCCCAATTCTGTATTATGACCATCTAGTTGGAGAAGTTATATGGTATGTTTCCTAGGACATTGTTGAGGTCATCCTCTCTGGTGCATCTAGATTGGAATAGTCTGTTGCCCAAGTCAGCACCTTCAGTAGAGCCATGTAGTTCCCATCTTCTAATGAAGTATGATATCATGAACCATATTCTCTGTGCTTTTGGGTTGGTTAATCTCCCTATTAAGGTAAGCTCGTTCTTCTTTATCAAATTTGAAGTATCCATTGCTCGAGTTCGAATCCTTATTCTTGGAGGGGACTCTTTGTTTTCAGCTATAGCTTTTCCTTTTTCCTCATAGGTGAGACGTCTATTCATGTTGTATATCTTGGTGTAGGAAGCTTGTATGAGCTGTGCTATTTGGTGGAGATGTTGTTGATTTTCCTTTGTGCCAGAGATGTAGAGTTCGGTGTAAGCTGACCTGAGTATGGTAGGTTCAGATTCTCCTTCAAGTGTGTTGGAGATCTAATGTGTCGAGGGCCATGGAAGTAGTTTTTGTGGCAGCAGGGAAGTTCATCTTGCAGTTTCACCGGGGAGGCAAGGTTCCGGTTGACCTAGAGGTCACCGTTGGCATGCTTGAGCTCGCCGGAGAGGGTTGTTTGTGGTTAGGGTTTCTATTTTGGGAGGGAGAAGGGGTTAGGTGAAAAGTGTTTTTTGAAATGGTTTCTTGAAAAGGTAATTTAGTGTTGGGTAAAAATGAGGGATATTCAAAAACCCTTGTGTAAAAACCACTCTCGTAAAGAGGAGCATTTTGTATTATTATCTCTCTTTGATTCCAAAAGAGACTCTTTTTGTATTAAAATGCCTATGATATTTTTTAACCATTATTTACTGGTTCAGTTGTTAAGACAGGTTACTAGCTTTCGTAGCTTACAATTAGTATTATCACCCGCGAGTATGCAAATTACAAAACCAAACTTACATCTCAAAATAACTTCGAATCATTTGGCCAAGCAGGACCATTTTCTCATATATCAGCATTGTGCATTTTTCCTACTAAACCACCACACTTCCGTACACATATAACTCGTTATGTATTAAAGGTAAAAAAAATCACTCTATTTTCTTAAGGGTCAATTGATTATATAACTAAAAAAAATTACCTGATAATGTAACTAGAACCTAAGTTAAGGTATAAGGCTTTGACTACATAAGTACTGTTTTCTTAGAGGGCTTTCGGCTTATTCGTATCTGAACTCTCGGTTAGTGCAAAAATTTATGCCTACTTTCTTAAAGAGTGCGTAAAACTACCCCGACTCGATATAATTTAACTTTTCTAACCCAAACTTTTAAAATTAGGCGTATAAATACGTGATTGGTAACAGAGTTAGTTTGGCCGTTAACGAAGCTGACTAGGCTGCTTAGTCATTAAAACTGAGTTAATGAGTCAAATTAGTTTTTTTTTCTTCCAGCACATGAAAACGATGTCGTATTTCTTCTTCTTCTTCTTCCACAGTTATGAATTAAAATAAAAATCCTCAATTAGGTGACATCGTATTTCTTCTTCTTCTAGACTTCTGAAAAAGCAACACCAAGAATAACTTTATTAGAACCATGATTCTCTTCCTTCTTCTTCTTCTCACCAGTATCATCTTCATTACCATAGGTCCATACTCATAATATGAACTCGAATCTTCATTCCTACTCAGATCTAAATGTGAAAAATCTGGAATCGACGAGTTGGAATATGGGATTGGTCCTGATAATTTATTTGAAGCTAAAGATAGGTTTTTTAACAAAATCAAATTTTCGATTCCGTCTGGGATCTTGCTGGAGATGGAGTTTTAAGATAAATTTAGAGACTTCAAGGTTTGAGAGTAGAGTAATCGAAATGGCTATACCAGAGGAAAGAATTAACGGCAGTGAAAGAGTGGAGAGACTCGGGGAGACGAGGAGGTGATGAGAGAGAAGGGCAGTTTTGGATAGAGAGTGAGGTTAGAGATGGAGAGAGAGCTCTTAAAGCTGTTAAAGAGAGAGAGATCGGAGGAGCAATTTGTGAAGGATATTCCGGTGACCAAGCGGAATGGTGAACCGGAATCGTAGGTTACAACGGCGGAGAAGGATTTGGAGGGAAGACGGTGGTTGCAAGGATCTTTGACGGTGGGGATGTTGAGAGATTCAGGAGTTTTGAGTTGTTTTGGGTCTAATCAGCGCCGGTCCATGCCTTGTAGAGATCCTATTCTGTTTCTTTTTAAGTCAAACCGATAAATAATACTAACTGGTTTTCATTAGTTTCAAAAGTTAAAAAAACAGAGTATAATATCTCTAAAACCAGTGTATAATATCTTTAAAACTAGTGTAAAAAAACAGAGTATAATATTGATGTATTGCGTTTTTAACGCATTCAAACATGTGTTCCCGGAGTTTTATAGAGTCTTTTCTTTGTTTTCAGAGTCTTTTCAGGTCGAAATACGTTTGGGACAAGTCTAATGCAAAATGGAGCAAGAAATCGAAGAAAAAGAGCAAAAGAGCATCAAAACAGTCCAAATCGATCGATCTACTCCTGGATCGATCGATCCAGATCCAGTTATGTTCAAAATATCGGTTCATCTCAGGATCGACCTGACTGCTCGGATTGAAGATTTGAGGAGCAGATCGATCGATCCATTTTGAGGATCGATCGATCCACTTACTAAAATCAAGAAAAAAAGGGGAATTCAGATTTCCTTATTTTACTGGGCTTTTGCAAGAGATTTCGACCAAGACGTTTTTAGACCTATTTATTCTAATTTTTAGCCGTTTTTTGGGGTACACTTTATTTTTATCATTTTTTTAGCTTTGGCAATTTGTAAGCACAAGGGAGACGAATCTCTGACTCTGCGATTATTGAGAAGATTTCTGAACCCTATTGGATTTCTGTTTTATTAATCATGAGTTTTTCTTCATCTTTCTATTGTTTCTTCATCACCATGTCTGAGTAGATCCATAGTTAGGTTTTAGGGTTTCAAGGGATTTCATGAATCGATGAATTAGACATAGATAGGGATTTGTATTTGTCTTCATCTATCGTTGTTCTTATTGCTTGAATTAGATTGATCACCTAGTTCCTGATGTTAGGATATTTAATGCACCAAAAGTGTTCGATTAAATGCCTGAAAGAACGTAGATGAGCATGTTGTCCTTAGCCAACGAAAGCTGATGCTAAGGCGATTTGTGAACATATTAAACCTGTTCGTTAATGCTTGTCTAGAATTCTAAGTTCAAACGACAGTTTAGAATCTTAGGTTGCTAGATAAAGTGATTGATACCACGACAGTGGATTGGTTATAAATTTATGTTTGAATTCGAGACTGCGCTTAATTGTTCCCTGAATAATTGTCTGATTCATGATTTCTGATTTCCTGCGAATATCGTTAAAGCCTGACATTTTTAATTCATAAGTTCACATCGTTTATTTGTCATTCTTATTTTATTTTGCAAACAACCACATTTTGTTAACTTACCTTAGTTTCAATCTCATACTTTCGTAGTGTAACACTTGGTCCTTGTGGATTCGATCCCATAATTACCACTTCGATTGATGTGCACTTGCAGTGTTATTTTAGGGTTAAAACCTCTGATATCAAATATCTCTAAAACCAGTGTTAAAAAAACAGAGTATAGTATCTCTAAAACCAATTCAGCAATTTGTAAAAGTCAAAACCCTTACTTTGATACAGAACAGAAGACGACGCAAACCGTGGGAAGGAGACGAGCAGTTTTTTGGACTAAAATAAGAAATATCTAAAGTAAAAATAACATTAACCTAGCCCAAAAAATTTTGGGCCCTAATCACCCGCTTCCTTTTCTTTCGTAATAGGTCGGACCTGGGTCTAATGGAGAAGAGGTGGTAGTACGAGGGATGGGAGATTTGGTCGGAGAGAGAGATGGGTCATGTGACAACATTTTTTGTGATGTTTTTTTTTGTTTAATGAAAACGACGTCGTTTCGTTAATAATTTGACTCATTAACTCAGTTTTAATGAGTAAGTAGCCTAGTCAGCACCGTTAACGGCCAAACTAACTCCGTTACCAATCAGGTATTTATACGCGTGATTTTAAAAGTTCGGGTTAAAAAAGTTAAATTATATCGAGTTAGGGTAGTTTTACGCACTCTTTAAAAAAGTAGGGAAAAGTACTCAAATAGCATAGAAAAATTATTATATTACTAGAATAACATACATCTTTTGGAAATTACTCAAAAGTTTTTAAAACCTAGTAAATTACAATAAACACCCTTGGTTATTTTTTTTTAATTAAGGTTATTTATAATTAAAAAATGATTCACTAATCCATGTCATTAATCACTGTTCCACATCACTAATAAGATTAACCGTGTTAACAAGTCGGAAAAGGAAACTCAAAGGACGGAAAAATAAAAACTTCGTGTGTTGTCGTCGAAACTTCCAGTGTTTTCCCTCTAGTCGATTTCTGAAAAAAATTCACCGCCGTTGTCGTCAAAACGTCTTCTCTGTATTTTCACAGTCGGATTTTAGTCGAAGGTGAGTATAAACAGAGGAGTGGGGATTCTTCATCTTCTTTCGTTTTATTTTGAGTTTTTCGATTTATTTTGAGTATAATCTGAGGAATCGAAGGTGTTTGTCGCTTATTAACGGTATTGTGGCTGATTTATTATTCTGTGGCGGCTTGTTTATCATTGCTAGTGGCTGTTTAAGTTATTTATTGCGGCTGATTTATTGTTATGATATGGCTGATTTATTTGTGCAATTGTGGCTTAGTTTGTGTTACGTTGCGGCTGATTATATGTTCAATTGTGGCTGAGTTTGTGTTGTGTTGCGGCTGATTTATATGTGCAATTGCAATTGTGGCTATTGTGGCTGAGTTTGTGTTATGTTGCGGCTGATTTATGTGACGTTGTGGCTGAGTTTGTGTTTGTGACTTGCTTCGGAGAGCGTTTTGGAAGAGTAGTCAATGAGAACGAAATTCCTCTTTTGCGATGGGGTGGAACCCGTACACGTAAAAATCTTACTACAGCCATATCTGAGGAGATCAGAGATCATGGTGAGGTAAGAAGGTTGACTTGGCTGAGTTATTAATCATTTGATGTCTGACTTATGAGTTACTTGATGGCTGAGTTATGAATCATTTAATGTCTGACTTATGAGTTACTTGATGGCTAAGTTATGAATCATTTGATGTCTGACTTATGAGTTACTTGATGGCTGATTTACTATGCAGGTGCGTGTGAAGAAAATGGTTATGAAGGAGGTTGTAGAAGAGTTGTTTCCACAGTGGTCGAGTGAAGAAAATGACCCACAACTTGTAAATCTGATAACAGATATACATGCGGATAGGTTTGTTAGAGGTTTTTGGGATGTGAAGAGCAATGAGAACAAGAATAAAATGAAGGTTGCACTTTCGTTAGATTACGAGCAACCCCCCACAAAAAAGCAAAAGAAAGCTAAGAAAAACCAGGAAGTAAGCAACAGTGAGATTGTGTTGCAGCATGGTAGTGAGGAGGATATGGGGAAAGAGACGGATTTGACGACCGTAGTGAATATCCTAGAAAATCTTGTCAGAAGATTTGACAACTTTGACAACTTTGCTAGTAGAATCGAGAGTGTTGAGTCGCAGTTAACCGCCTATAACAAAAAATTTGGAGAGATGTCAGATTTGAAGAAGATGATTGGTGATACAGTCCGAGCTGCTGTGGAAGAAAGAGTTGCATCTATTGAGAATGATCAGATGCAAATGAGAGAGCGTCTGAAGGCTCTCAAGGCACGGAATAGTTCCCAAAAGGATGATAACGTCTCAAAAGTCAACAACATCCCGTAGAAATCCGTTAATAGTCCAAAGGTACGTTACAGCTGAGTTATGTTTATTTTTGACGACTGAGTTATGGTTATATCACGGCTGATTTATTCTTATTAGTCTCGGCTGAGTTGTGTTTATATGTTAATACAGCTGAAGAAGGACGAGTTCAAAATTCCTGAACCAGTCAACAACCTCCTGCATAAATCCGTTAATAGTCCAACAGCTGCAAACGTACGTTACAGCTGATTTATGTTTATTTTCGACGGCTGAGTTATGGTTACTTTTGACGGCTGAGTTATAGTTACATAACGACAGATTTATTCTTATTATTCTGGCTGAGTTATGTTTATATATTAATACAGCTTAAAAGTCCTGAACCAGTTAATAAGGCCACTAATTTGCAAAAAAAATTGGCTGAGGAGTTTGGTAATGACGAAGAAACAGTTGATTTTGTTACTATTTCTCCTGCTAAGAAAAATAAATTGGCTGAGGCAAAAAAGCAGAAGCCTGAGGTTAAAAATCAGAAGGAGATCACTGATTTAAAGAAGAAGGAGGCCGATGTTTTAAAAAAACGTTTTAAAAAAACAGGGGCCACTAAGAAGGACAACGAGGAATCGTAAAGGCAACGACGATCCGAAACCTACAGAAGTGACTATCCCAGCATCGAAAAATACAATAAGAATACCTTCTATAAAGAAGAAACAGATTGGAACCAACAGTGAAATTGAGGATGTCACTGACAAAATTGTCGCGCAAAATAACGAACTGTTGCCGGAGTCTGATGAGGAAGAAGAGGAAAGGATTAGGTCTGAGAGAATTAAGGCTTATCGGGAGTCAAGTGTTCAATTATCTCCTGATGGGTTTTCAGCAAGGCTACAAAATGATCCTCAAGCACGAGTTTTTCCTTATATTGGAGACAATGGAACGACATGCATGAGGAAAAATTATGAACCTTCACCGGCAATATATGATCCTCTCTCACCTGCTGATCCGGTTAAAGTGGATAAACTTTTGGATCACCTAAAGCCATTCAAGTATGACCCTTTAGAGCATGTGTTAATACAGCTATTAGCAATATTTGGCTAAACTAACTTGTGTTTAATTGTTTTAGGGACGTTCCACTTACAAAGGCTGATGAGAATATCGAGTTCTACAGAATTCTCATAACTGAGAGAAAGTATTGGCCAAATCCAAATTATGGATGGTTGTTTGATAATGTAAGTATACTGTTGGGGCTGAGTTAAATATATTTAATGTCTGAATTATTTATTCTTAAGTATGCTTTATGTCTGAGTTATATATTATATGGGGCTGAGTTAAGTTTAATTTTGGGTTGACTTGATTCTCTTTGTACAGCATATTGCTGCGTATATGAGACTCCTCATAAAAAATCCAAGCTAGATCCCTCCTCATTCTACTCCAAGCGAATTGGATTTTTGGACGTTTGGTTTACTTCAGGATGGTGTATTGATTATCCACAGTTCAAGATCAAACCAAAGATGTTTAAGTTCAAAAGTGCTGGGTATGAGGCGTTAGTAAACGGCAATATTCCCGCAGATATGCCAACAAAAAAGAAGTGGTTAGAAGATGTCGATCACTTGTACGGAGTTCTACAAACTGGAGGAGATCATTGGGTGGCATTTCACGTGGACCTTCTTAAGGAGAAGATCGATGCTTACGATCCCATCATTGGACAGGTAACACCCGGAAGTGAACAGAAAATCGTAGATGCATTTAGGCCGTTTACGAAAATGATCCCTGCAATGATGAACGAATTAGTTCCTGCCAATCTCCGAACACCTAGAGTCAAGCAGTTTGCGTTCCAAAGGAGGAAAAGCAAATACATCCCACAAAACGACCAAGTTGGTGACTGTGGGGTGTATGCATTGAAGTTTGTCGAGTGTCTAGCGCTTGGTCTAACTTTCGATGGGATAAATGATGCGAATATTCAGGGTATATGGGTAAAGATGGCATCAGAGATCCTCCATGAAAGAACTTTTAATAGGTTTGGGCAGTTCGAAATATGAACCCGTTTATTGTATTGTAATTGACTTATGCATGATAAGCTTTCATTAAAAGTGTAAATTAAATAGAGTCCCAATTAAGACTATTTAAATCAGCCCTAACTAAGACATACCGCAGCCTTGTCGTGTATATAACTCATCCAAACCTCAAACATACCCTAAAATCGAGATAAATAATGTTGAGGTATAGGTTCTCTTACAACTATCTAAACATACACTAACATCGTGTGTATATAACTCAGTACTTTAAGCCTATACAATATGAATGGTATCTAATTGGTGAGATAAATAATGTTGAGGTATAGGTTCTCTTACAACTATATAAACATATACTAACATCGTGTATATATAACTCAGTACTTTAAACCTATACAATATGAATGGTATCTAATTGGTGAGATAAATAATGTTGAGGTATAGGTTCTCTTACAACTATCTAAACATACCCTAACATCGTGTGTATATAACTCAGTACTTTAAACCTATACAATATGAATGGTATCTAATTGGTGAGATAAATAATGTTGAGGTATATGTTCTCTTTCAACTATCTAAACATACACTAACATCGTGTGTATATAACTCAGTACTTTATAAAGTTACGTTGAAGCTCTTATAACCTAAACCTAGATTATCTGAATGGTATCTAATTGTTAAGATATATGTTCTTTTTGAATTTACGAATGGTCACTCTAAAGAACTCGATACATAAACCCTAAACCCAAATTTATGACATTCCCAAACCATGCCATAAGTCAGCCATTAGGTGCATATAAGTCAGCCGAACGTGTAATTTATCTCTCGACGTTTCGTATTTGGGCGGGAAAAAAAAACATAATTCATTCAATTTTATCTCGCGACGTTAAGTGCATATAAATCAGCCGCAACGTGTAATTTATCTCGCGACGTTTCGTATTTCGGCGGGGAAAAAACATAATTTATTCAATTTTATCTCGCGATGTTTCGTATTTCTATATATCTGTATATATCTATCTTCTCGTAAACCTTGTCTCTCCCATCACATTCTATCCAACACTGTTTTCTCCCTTCTCTGTAATCTATCTATTTCATATTCCTTTTCGACATGTCGGTTGTCCCACACTGTAGTTTCAAGTTAATCAGAAGTGTCGATGCCATATTATACTCTGCTGATCGGGATCACCTCCTCGTTCTAAACCCTGGTATTGGTATTATTGATAAAACAATCATCACGTGGTTCAAATTTTTACACGAGCTCTCGAAGGCGATCCCGGATATTCTTCGAGAAGGCTGGGTTCATGAGTGGCCGACT
The DNA here is from genome assembly GCA_964056655.1 of Arabis hirsuta. NCBI lineage: Eukaryota > Viridiplantae > Streptophyta > Magnoliopsida > Brassicales > Brassicaceae > Arabis > Arabis hirsuta. The sequence continues at coordinate 6,039,540 of OZ053303.1, read as the reverse complement.
TACCGCTTCAATCCCGATTATTTTAAGGAACGATGATTTCTTAAACTCGCTGTAAGCCAACACTAATATCTTTCTTTCCCGATCATTTTATCAACAATAATAATATTTTTTTTGCAGCGGAAATACAGATGGGAACCGAGACACACTTTGACGATTTGGACACATTTTAATCTGGTGGCTATTTCGAACTCAAATGCGCACGTTAAGGAGGATATAAGCGCATGGTGGCGAGAAGCCAGATTGGATAAACACTATAGTTTGGACGAATCTGGTCGATATGTTTGAAGAGTTTGGCCCTGATAATTTTGGTTTTTGAATGTAATTTAGTTATGAGACCCTTTAGTTATTTGTATTTTGAATGTTTAAACCAGCCGTATATTTTGTGTTTTGAATATTTAAACTAGCCGTATCTTTTGTGTTTTGAATGTATAAATCAGCCGTATCTTTTGTGTTTTGAATTTATAAATCAGCCGTATAGATAAGCTAAACTGACGAGTTATTTGTGTTTTGAATATTTAAACCAATAAGTGAGCCGCTTCTTTTGCACAAAGCAGTCATAACTCAGCCGAAACACGAATTCGTCACTCTTAAGTCAGTCGCTTCTTTGCACAATCAGTATGAATTAATTGATTTACAAGTCCGAATTTACTATGGCTTCATTTATTATGCGTGTGTATATGTACATAATCAGACATACTTTGATAATATCGAGACGCTAAACTGACGGTCAAAAACGCATCAAAATTTCCTCAGTTACCGAACAGTTGCTTTTTGTAACTACTCAGTAACCGAAGAGTCGCTATTTAATTTTTTTGAATCAATAAATACCATTTAAACACTCATTAACTAGTCATAAACCCTAGTTGTTTTTCTACTCAGTTACCGAACAGTTGTTTTTCGTGACCATTAATGAGAGTAAAGGCTGACTAACACATAAGTCAGCCTTTACTCAGTAACCGAAGAGTTGCTATTAAATTGTTTTAAATCTATAAATACCATCTCTTTAGTGTTTCATTAACCTTATATCTCTAGAGAAATTTACTCAAATTTGCAGTGAAATAATAACTCAGCCGTACTATATCCACTTTGTAATGGAAGTATTCCCTCTTACCGCCCTACCTGAAGAAATCCAAGCGTTAGTGGTCGAACGTGTGGCCGCTAACTCCGTTGCAGATCTATATAGATTGAGAGCAACATGCAAGTCTATGAAGGAGCTAAAAGACCGGCCCGGAGTGTACGCATCTATAGATGTGTTTACCGTCCCTTCGTACATACATCTATCTAACTTGGTGATGCAAGTATGCTACGCTAATGGAAACCCGAGTACACTATTCTTAGAGGGTGTACAAATGTTCTTCACGTTCGACCTCCAAGATGAAGGAATTGCTTTGATTAAGAGAGCAGCAGATGCAGGATTCGAGCGTGCTTTGTACACATATGCAATGACACGCAAGGTATTTTGGAATACTGAGGAGTATTTCTCTCTTTTCACAAGGGAATCTGTTTAGAGGATAGGCAAGATTGTTAGATCTCTAGACTGGGGTTGGGAAACGTCTCACACTAATGCGTTTCTAACGAAAAAGTATGAGTTCATGTCAAAGGAAATAACTTTGTTCTATAATTGCACATGTACTCCATTGATGGACCAAGATTGGGATCTTTGGTACATTGAAGACAGTAAGGAGGACAACTTGTGTGACTGCTGCTTTTGGATCAAAGAGTTAGGTCTTTTTTACCGTGATTTTAAGCCGATTATATATTGGCCGGACACTAGGCTTTGGGTGTTGTAATATAAACTACTGTTTTCTCCTTTATAATGTAATTCAGATCAGTTATGTATTTTTAGTACTCTAATGTTTTGTTTCTTCGTTTATGACTTCACTTTTGACATGCATAAGATAAGTCAGCCTTCTGTTAAATATAATTCAGCCGTGTAGTAAATATAAGTCAGTCGTGTATTAAATATAAGTCAGCTTTTTCCTTCCAATAACTCCGACTTTCCACGATTTCGTCACTGCTAAGTCAGACAATTTACGCAAGGTCAACCGTGAAGTACCTATAGGTCAGCCGTGAAGTACCTATAGGTCAGCCGTGTAGTACTTATAGGTCAGCCGTGAAGTACCTATAGGTCAGCCGTGTAGTACCTTGTATTTTGAATTTACTATAAGTCAGCCGTGTAGTACCTATAGGTCAGCCGTGAAGTTAACCTCAAATTACACTTTTTTAAATTTACAATTTAATTGAATAAATATGGCGTGTGAATATATGTATGTAATCATATTACGCACGCATTTGGTACTCTCGAGACGCTAAACTGGCGAGTTATATGTATTTTTTATAGTATTTTTGGCTACAACTCAGTAACCGAACAGTTTCAGTAACCGAACAGTTTCGTTTTTTTCTATAGATACCAAGTGAACACTCAGTAATCGAACATTCGTTTTTATTAACTTTGAACTTGTTTTATCCTTTTGCAATCTCAAATACAAGTTAGTTTTTCCTTGTTCACCTAGTATATGTAATTCACGTTTTTGCAACTTGATTTGTTTATATGTTTACATTATATATTAACATCCTATTTTCGATATACATGCAGCAGCAATGGCAGAATCGAAGAAGATGATGAAGCGTCCAATGGAGGATGACCATGGACCAAATGCTGTTAAAAAGGCCAGAAGGGAAACCGAGGACCATTACAAGATGTTGATTCTCTCGCTCAAGGAACAGATGAAATCAAAAGCTGAATTGCAAGATGCTTTGGTGGAAGTGAAATCTATTTCTGCGAAAATGGATTTGCTTGAAGAATTTATCGGGAAGGAAAAGGTTGACTTCTTTGCTGAGTTGGACAAACTTGCAGCAGAACTCGTTGAAGCCGAAGAAAAGATGTTAAATGCCAGCGTTCAAGAACTTGATTGGATGAAGTTTCATGCAAAATAGGATTATATGTTTATCTAATGCTTATGTTTTAGTAGCCTTATGTTTATGTATTTTTAGTACTCTAATGCTTATCAATTAAAGCTACCTTCGTTTGAATATAAATTCTTCGTAATAAATCAGTCTAACATTTGATATAACTTAGCCGAAACTTCGTTCATGACTTCACTTTTGACACGCATTAGATAAGTCAGCCGTGTATTAAATATATTATAAGTCCACCGTGTAGCACCTATAGGTCAGCCGTGAAGTTAACCTTAAATTACACATTTTTAAATTTAAATAATAGAGAATATATGATTTATTATGGCGTCTGAATATATGTACGTAATCATATATTAGGTGTAATGATTACTCTCGAAATGCTAAACTGACGAGTTATATGACTTCCTATATTAGGTGTAATGATTAATCTTTTGGGAACTAGGAGTTATGATTGAACTTTTAGGAACTCTAATATTTTGGTCAGCCTTAACACGTTTATCTCATTTATAACTCAGTCATGACTCAGCCTAAACTAAATACTCAGTAACCGAACAGTTTTTAATTGTATTTTTTGTAACTACTCAGTAACCGAACATTTTTTTAATTGTATTTTTGGTAATTACTCAGTAACTGAACAGTTTCTAATATATTTTTTCGTTGTTTTCTATAAATACCAAGTGAACACTCAGTAACCGAACATTCGTTTTTATTAACTTTGAACTTGTTTTATCCTTTTGCAATCTCAAATACAAGTTAGTTTTTCCTTGTTCTCCTAGTATATGTAATTCACGTTTTTGCAACTTGATTTGTTTATATGTTTACATTATATATTAACATCCTATTTTCGATATACATGCAGCATCAATGGCAGAATTGAAGAAGATGATGAAGCGTCCAATGGATGATGACCATGGACCAAATGATGTTGAAAAGGCCAGAAGGGAAACCGAGGAGCATTACAAGTCGTTGCTCCTCTCGCTCAAGGAACAGATGAAATCAAAAGCTGAATTGCATGATGCTTTGGTGGAAGTGAAATCTATTTCTGCGAAAATGGATTTGCTTGAAGAATTTATCGGGAAGGAAAAGGTTGACTTCTTTGCTGAGTTGGACAAACTTGCAGCATAACTCGTTGAAGCCGAAGAAAAGATGGCCAAAGTCGAAGTTCCATAAATTGATTGGCTGAAGCTTGATGCAAAATATATGGTTGACTAAATGTTTATCTAATGCTTATGTTTATGTAATGCTTATGTTTTAATACTCTAATGTTTATGTATTTTTAGTACTGTAATGCAGAATTTGTTTCTTTTATCATAACTCAGCCTAAACTTCGTTTATGACTCAGCCTAACCTTTGACATAACTCAGCCTAAACTTTGTTTTTGACTCAACCTAACTTTTGACATAACTCAGCCTAAACTTCGTTTTTGACTCAGCCTAACCTTTGACATAACTCAACCTAAACTTTGTTTTTGACTGAGCCTAACCTTTGACATAACTCAGCCTAAACTTCGTTTATGACTCAGCCTAACCTTTAACATAACTCAGCCTAAACTTTGTTTATAACTCAGCCTAACCTTTAACATAACTCAGCCTAAACGCCGTTTTTTACTTCAATTTTGACACGCATGAGATAAGTCAGCCATGTTTAAAATATAAGTCAGGCGCGTAGTTTCTATAAGTTTAGCCGTGTATTTAAAATAAGTCAGTCGTGTAGTATGTACGTAATCGTATTACGCACGCGTTTGGTACTCTCGAGACGCTATACTGACAGTTATATGGCTCCCTATACTAGGAGTAATGATTAATCTTTTGGGAACTCTAATCTTTTTTTAATATTATTTGTTTTAAAAGGCAAAGTTACAAAAAATGACTTTGTTTTGGGAACTTTAAACAAAATATTATGATTTGTTTTTAAAAGGCAAAGTTACAAAAAATGACCCATAAAATCTGAACATATAAAATCTCCACATTTGGCTTTTGTCTCTAAACCCTAGGTTGTGAAACAAAGCGGCTCCTCTCTTTCTCCTCTCTTGCGAAACCAAAACTTATGATCTCCATCCATCATCTATCACGACCTCTCCGTCACGATCCCCAAATCATTCATCGGATTCTTCCTCTGCTGACTTCACGAAAGAAGATCCATGTAAGTCTCTTCGACTTCTTCTGTTCAAGATTTTTCACCGTATTTTCTCTTTCCCTTTCTGTATGAACCATGTAGAGAGTGTTTATCTAAGCTTGAAGAAAGCTTGAGGTGCAAGCAAGTAGTCCTAATCTTAATTAAGTTAGAATTAAAGATTAGGATAAAGACAATCTTATTTTAGGAGTTATCTAAATAAGTTGTATGTAAGTTATTCATAATTGGATTAGGAGAGATCTAATACCTATATAAGCTTATGCTTGTGTGTTGCATAAGATACGAGAGTTTGAGAGATAGAGAGATTGAGTTTTGTGTAAGTTTCTTAATCAAATAAAAGGAGAGTTAATCCTAATCTCAAGCTAAGATACGATCATAGGTTTCAAACAATATTTGGTATCAGAGCTTATTCGATCTTGAGACAACACGAAGATCATACGAGCTGAGAGTCATCACCAAGCTATGGGAGACATAGTAGTTGCAACAAGTAAGAAGGAAAGCAGTCCTTCAACGATTCAATGCCCAATGTTGAATTCAACAAATTACACTGTATGGTCTATGAGGATGAAGGCAACACTCAAAGTACATAAGGCGTGGGAGATAATAGAACATGGAATAGATGATGGAGACAAAAACGACATCGCAAGAGCACTTCTGTTCCAGTCCATACCCGAATCCTTAATACTACAAGTTGGAGATCTAGAAACTTCAAAAGCTATATGGGATGCAGTAAAAGCTAGACACGTTGGAGCAGAGAGAGTAAAGGAAGCGAGATTGCAAACGCTCCTAGCTGATTTTGACAGGATGAAGATGAAGGATGATGATACCGTTGATGTCTTTGCCGGAAGACTATCTGAGCTATCCACAAAGGCTGCTGCACTTGGAGAAATTATTGAGGAACCCAAGCTTGTTAAGAAATTTCTTAACGGTCTACCGAGGAAGAAATACATACACATCATAGCCGCGCTTGAACAAGTCCTTGATCTAAATAAGACAAGCTTTGAAGACATCATAGGGAGAATGAAAGCTTACGAGGAAAGGATATGTGATGAAGAAGATCATGAGGACCAAGGGAAGCTAATGTATGCTGATACAGACTCACAACGTCAACAGTATTACTCCGGAAAAGGCAGAGGAGGACGGTTTAATCCACGAGGAAGAGGCAGAGGCAGATATGGTTATCAACAAAGCAACAGACAAGAGAGTGATAAAAGTAAAGTGATTTGCTACAGATGTGATAAGGCAGGACATTACGCATCGGTATGTCCAGACAGACTGTTTAAGTTGCAAGAAATTCAGGAGCATGAGGAAGATGCGACTCAAGAAGCAGATCACTTAATGATGCACGAGGTTGTTTACCTAAACGAAAAGAGCCTAAATCCAGCTAAATTTGAGTCACCGAATAATGAAAACAACATCTGGTACTTAGACAATGGAGCCAGTAATCACATGTCCGGTAATAGGAGTTGCTTCTTAAGGATAGATAAGGGGATCACAGGGAAAGTCAAGTTTGGAGACGATTCCTGTATTGACATAAAAGGGAAAGGCTCAATACTTTTCTTGAGCAAGAACGGAGAAAAGAAAGTATTGACATATGTCTACTACATCCCTGACTTAAGAAGCAATATTATCAGCCTTGGTCAAGCCACAGAGGCAGGTTGCAAAATAAGCATGAAGCAAGATGATCTAATTATATACGATCGAGATGGGAAGATGCTTTTAAAGGCCAAGAGATCAAGAAATCGGTTATATAAAGTACACATGGAGGTAGAGAAGTGCTTGCAGCTCCGTGTCTTGAATGATCCTGAGAGATGGCATGCTAGGTTTGGACATGTTGGGAGAGAGGTAATTAAAACAATGATTCAGAAGGAACTCGTAACAGGATGACCAAACATGTCCATTGAAAGAGAGATTTGTGCGTCGTGTCTTCGTAGGAAACAAACACGTCGTGTTTTCCCTCAAGCAACAAAGTATCGAGCTGCGAATACTCTAGAACAAATACATGGAGACTTGTGCGGACCAATCTCGCCTCCTACACCTGCGCGTAATAAGTTTGTGCTTATAGATGACCATTCACGGTATATGTGGTCCATACTTCTAAAAGAAAAGAGTGAAGCCTTCACCAAGTTCAGGAACTTCAAGGTTCTAGTCGAACGAAAGACAGGAAGAAAGATTAAAACGTTGCGAACCGATAGAGGAGGCGAGTTCGTGTCTCAAGAATTCAAGGAGTTCTACGATACAAACGGTATTAATCGACACCTAATAGCTCCATATTCTCCACAACAAAATGGAGTGGTTGAAAGACGCAATAGGACTCTGTTAGAGATGACCAGAAGCATCCTAAAGAACATGAACATTCCGAATTTTCTATGGGGAGAAGCGGTTAGACACGCTACCTATGTCATCAACAGAGTAGCAACAAGGACTTTGATCACTCAAACTCCATATGAGAGTTTCAAAGGGAGGAGGCCTAATATAGATCATCTACGAGTCTTTGGATGTATCGGCTACTCAAAACCAGAATCTCAACATCTTAAGAAGTTGGACGACAGAACAAGGACCCTTGTTCACTTGGGGACAGAACCAGGCTCGAAAGCCTATCGTCTACTAGATCCAACGACGCAGAGAATTTTCATAAGCAGAGATGTAATTTTTAATGAAAGCAAAGGTTGGGATTGGAATGAGTTAGAGAAACCCGAAGGTAGAGAACGAAACATGTTCCAATATATACTTAGAGAAACAGAGGAAAGAGATAAAGAAACAGAGGATGAGGTCAATAATGCTAGCGAGAAGGCGAGCAATGAGGAGGTCCTCGTTCCTAAGACGGATTTTGAACCCAATGATGAATCGGAGGGAGAACAAGTACAACCGACTCTTAGAAGATCATCAAGACAGAGTGTGCAACCAATCTACCTAAGTGACTATGTATTACTTGCAGATATTGAGAGTGAACTACTTTTGTTGAGTATCAACGATGTACCATGGGATTATAGTGAAGCGAAAGAACTTGAAGTCTGGAGGGACGCCTGTGCGGATGAGATAACATCTATTGAGGAGAACGATACGTGGAAGCTTGTTGATCTACCGGAAGAAGCAAAGGTCATAGGCCTAAAGTGGGTGTTTAAAGTAAAAAGAAACTTAGATGACAGCATAAATAAGCATAAAGCGAGGCTCGTAGCAAAGGGGTACGTACAGAGACATGGCATAGACTTTGATGAAGTTTTTGCTCCTATTGCCCGTATAGAAACAATTCGGACAATCATGGCTCTAGCAGCTTCAAACGGATGGGAAGTGCACCATCTTGACGTCAAAACCGCTTTTCTTCATGTTGAGTTAAAGGAGACAGTCTTTGTTTCACAACCAGAGGGTTTTGAGGTAAAAGGGAAGGAAGATAAGGTTTATAAACTGAGCAAAGCCCTCTACGGATTAAGACAGGCCCCGAGAGCTTGGAACTGCAAATTAAACACCATTCTTAAAGAATTGAACTTCGAGAGATGTTCTAAAGAAGCATCGCTATACAGAAAGAAAGGAAAAGAAGACCTTCTTCTAGTAGCAGTTTATGTTGACGATTTGTTGGTTACCAGTTCGAGCCTAGAGATGATCACATCATTTAAAGCAAGAATGGCAAGTAAGTTCGAAATGAGTGATCTTGGGAGGTTAAGTTACTATCTTGGAATTGAGGTGACACAAGGAGACACTGGTATAGTGCTAAAACAAGAAAGATATGCACAGAAAATTTTAATTGAAGCTGGAATGGATGAATGCAATGCCACTCATACGCCAATGGAATCGGGTTTGAAACTGTCAAAGGAGCTAGACGAACAGCCTATTGATTCAAAGATGTACAGAAGGATGGTCGGTTGTCTGAGATATCTGTTACATACACGACCAGACCTCTCGTATAGTGTTGGAGTTATGAGTAGGTATATGGTTGAGCCCAAGAAGTCACACGGAGACGCACTGAAACAGGTACTTAGATATTTACGTGGTACTCTCTCTCATGGACTCATGTATGGTAGAGACAACAAGTCAGGGCTGGTGGGTTATAGTGATAGTAGCCACAATGAGGATATAGACGATGGCAAGAGCACCACGGGTCACATTTTCTATCTTAACAACTGCCCAATTACCTGGTGCTCTCAAAAGCAAGAGATCGTAGCTCTTTCTACCTGCGAGGCTGAGTTCATGGCAGCCACAGAATCAGCCAAGCAAGCCATTTGGTTGCAAGAGTTACTCGGAGAGATCACAGGTGAAGCGTGCTGCAAAGTAACAATCCGGATTGATAATAAGTCTGCAATAGCGCTTACCAAGAACCCAGTATTCCATGGTAGGAGTAAACACATTCATAAGAGGTTTCACTTCATTAGAGAATGTGTTGAAAATGAGCTTGTAGAGGTTGAGCATGTTCCCGGTAACGGTCAAAAGGCTGACATTCTTACCAAAGCACTTGGGAGAACCAAGTTCAAGGAAATGAGAGAACTGGTTGGAGTTCAAGACGTGAAGGAAGTCGGATTCAAGCTTAAGAGGGAGATTGTTGATCTAAACTTGAAGAAATCTTGAGGTGCAAGCAAGTAGTCCTAATCTTAATTAAGTTAGAATTAAAGATTAGGGTAAAGACAATCTTATTTTAGGAGTTATCTAAATAAGTTGTATGTAAGTTATTCATAATTGGGTTAAGAGATATCTAATACCTATATAAGCTTATGCTTGTGTGTTGCATAAGATACGAGAGTTTGAGAGATAGAGAGATTGAGTTTTGTGTAAGTTTCTTAATCGAATAAAAGGAGAGTTATTCCTAATCTCAAGCTAAGATACGATCACAGGTTTCAAAAAATAGAGAGTATACTCCATAAATAAGAGGAGGATTACGAACAGCACTCATAAACTTAGGGTTTTTCTTATCTTCGAAGCTCCTTTTCCAACTTCGAAAATGGCGGATCAAGTATGTAAATCTCCTACAAACCCACATTTCTTTCAACCTCTTCTTCCCGGCTTTCACTCCCACGTCGTATGTAATCTCCCTTCTTCCCTCCCTCTTTCTCTATATATATATATATATATATATATATATATATATCTCAATGTCTTTCTTCTTCTTTACGGTTTGTGTTTGTTGCAGAGCATTCCGGTGAAGTTCTTCTCGAAATACATAGAAGGAAGACATGAAAGAAATATGATGGAGCTTAAGTCGGACGCGTGTGAGAAAACATGAAAAGTTAAGATGGAAGGTCGGAGACTCACCTTTGGATGGAAAGAGTTCGTAGTTGCTCATGATTTTGAGTCGGAGACTTCATCATTTTCAGACACGAAGGAGATTTTTTGTTCCACGTCACTGGTCTTTGACCTAGTTGCTGTGAGATTCAATATGTACAGTCTAGCAACAACGTCGATGATGATGATGATGTGGAGGGGGGGGAGGAGGGGGAGGAGGAGGAGGAGGAGGACAACATCTCCACAAAACATAGCAGCAAAGAGAAGAAGAGAAAAACCGGTGAGAGTAGTCAAAGTAGAGTGTCATCTACACTAAGTGAAAACCGATTTGTGACACTAACTGTCAAACCAGCTAGTCTCAAAGATTCTAGACTTGTAAGTTTAAGTAAACTCTCTTGAAGTAGTTTTGTTCCCTTATTTTTTTCATTATTGATGTTTTGTCAAGAGCTTATTGTCTCTTTCTTATGCAGAATATACCAGTGAGCTTTACTAAGACTCAACAGATGGAAAAAGCAGGAGGGAAGGAGATTACTCTTTTGGACAATCATGGAGTAGAGTGGCCAATGTATTTATGCGTGGCAGACATACATATGAGGTTGCGCTTTGGTTCAGGGGTTATAGAATTCATCAAGGCTATTGGCGTTAAGACGTATGAATCTTTTGTGCTGGAGTTGGTTTGGGAAGACAAAGCATCTCCTCCTATGCTCAAGTTCTGCTCCAAGATCAAGGCATGATGCCTCTAGTTTCCACCCAAGTAGTTTAATAACTATGGTTTGTTTTAGTGAACTCATAATCTATGTAGTATGGATCCGATGACTAGCTAGTTTTCTCTCTCTAGCTCTATAATAACTATGGCTTGTTTTAATGAACTTATATCTTGTTCGTAGCAAATCATCTTGAAATTAAAATACAATTTGCTAAATCATCTTTACCAATCTCAAGTTTAACAGCAAATAATCTTATAACCTTATAGATTAAGTACCACAATTTGCCAAATTTAAATATTAAAAGTGTCATAGACTACTCGAGAAGTCTACATAACTCAGCCGTATTATAATCATAACTCAGTCGTTCATTGACAATAATTCAATCTTACTTTACGGCTGATTTATCGCTGTAACAAAAACACAAATCATCCCTAACTAAGACATACCGCAGCCCTGTCGTGTATATAACTCAGCCAAACCTCAAACATACCCTAAAATCGAGATAAATAATGTTGAGGTATAGGTTCTCTTACAAGTATCTAAACATACACTAACATCGTGTGTATATAACTCAGTACTTTAAACCTATACAATATGAATGGTATCTAATTGGTGAGATAAATAAAATTGAGGTATATGTTCTCTTTCAACTATCTAAACATACTCTAACATCGTGTGTATATAACTCAGTACTTTATAAAGTTACGCTGAAGCTCTTATAACCTAAACCTAGACTATCTGAATGGTATCTAATTGTTAAGATATATGTTTTTTTTTTGAATTTGTGAGTGGTCACTCTAAAGAACTCGATACATAAACCCTAAACCCAAATTTATGACATTCTCAAACCATGCCATAAGTCAGCCATTAGGTGCATATAAGTCAGCCATTAGGTGCATATAAGTCAGCCGCAACGTGTAATTTATCTCGCGACGTTTCGTATTTCGGAAAAAAAAAACATAATTTATTCAATTTTATGTCGCGACGTTAAGTGCATATAAGTCAATCGTAACGTGTAATTTATCTCGCAACGTTTCGTAATTCGGCGGGAAAAAAAAACATAATTTATTCAATTTTATCTCGCGATGTTTCGTACTCTCGAGACGCTATACTGACAGTTATATGGCTCCCTATACAGTAATGATTAATCTTTTGGGAACTCTAATCTTTTTTAAATATTATTTATTTTAAAATATTATGATTTGTTTTTAAAATATTACGCGTTTGGATGAGTTACCATAACTCAGCAGTATTGTAATCATAACTCAGTCGTTTATTGACAATCAGCTGTATTGTAATCATAAGTCAGTCGTTTATTGACAATAATTCAATCTTTACGGCTGATTTATTGCATTAACAAAAACACAAATCCATACATATCCAAACAACACTTTTAAATCGGACAAGTTTTTGCATTATGTCCAGACTGTTTACAACGAGAACATGTGTGTCGTTCCCTAGGACGTTTGTTCTCAAGGGCAACTTGTAAAGCAGATTTCGTCCTACTTTTCTTAGGCCTTCCTGGTTGCTGACGAACAAGTGGGGGCAAGAACGGTTGGTTAGCAACGTTATTTGGAATTTGGAGCGCTGAATCTATCGGCATGATCGAGTCGATGTATGCGTTTACCAAATAACTGCTGTTGTAGTAAGGACTGCACAAGGATATACGACAAATTTTCTTGTCTTCGGCAGCTGCGTTTGCATGCACGCATGGTAGTTTCTCGTGTTCGAAACGCCGACATGTGCATTTTCTCGTTTCCAAATTCACAATATGCAAAGACGATCCATATGTAACTTCCGTGTGATAAGGATTAATCCTTTGTATCGTCATAAGTCTGGCGGCAATGACACGGCCCTATTTATAATACATAAAAAATTAAAAAACATTACAGCTGGCTTTTCATAAAGGCTGGGTTATGGAACAATAATGACTGACTTATGAACTGCAATGGCTCACTTACATGTAGTAGTTTCTCGACACCATGCGAAAGCGTGGTTAGCTGCGATTTCGATTCCTCTCTCCGTTCTTCAAACCATCTGGTCATCATAACCCATATTGATTCTAATAGTCGAACAATGTGAATACTTCTAGCATTTGACAGTGCTCTGTTCATTGATTCTGCTATGTTCGTAGTCATCAAATTGTACCTTTAGCCCGGGAATTGAGCACGCGCCCACAGTCGGACATCAGCTCTTTGGAGGTAGCCATGAAGTTCAAGATTAATCGCTTCAATCTCCTCGAACATCGTAGTAAAGTCAGAAACCCTAAAACATTTTGCCGCTTTCTTCACCAGACGAAAGACATTTTTTCCTTTGTACCGTTGCAAAATATTTTTATATAAATGGTAAGTGCAAATTACACGAGAAGCCAATGGAAACACATTTCCAATTGCTTTTCCTATCGAATTATGCATGTCCGAGATAATCGCAAGAGCCTCATCGTCAGAAATCAAAATTTTTAGTTGCGTAAAAAACCATGAATCATCATTTTTAGTGTCAACCACACCGAAGGCTATTGGGAAAATCTGAAAGTTACCATCCTGAGCTAGTGCTGTGAGAAGTGTTCCTTTGTATTTACCATTAAGAAACCTACCATCGACAATGACAACTTTGCGCATGAAAGGAAACCCATTTATGCTCGCACCAAACGCAAGGAACACATACATGAATCTTCCAAACTCATCAATTTGAAGACGCGTAACCGTACCCGGATTTGCCCTTCTTATCATATATAGGTAAGGAGACAAGTCTTCAAACCCACTCTCAGGAGTTCCCATATCGATTTCTCTTGCAAATTTTAGCGTTCTATGTGATTTCCAATAATCCATCTGTCCACACGGAAAACGTAAAGTACAAGTAAATCAGCTGTAATAAACAAATAAGTCAGTCGCAACGTACCAATAAATCAGCTGAAATAGAAGTCAGTCGCAACGTACTAATAAATCAGCTGTAATATACAAATAAGTCAGCCAAAACGTACTAAAAATCAGCTGTACTATACAAATAAGTCAGCTGCAACGTACTAGTAATTACTTTTACACCAAAATGCTTATTGATAGTTATTCCGACACTCTTAGGTCAAACTGACAGACCAACGTCGCCGAGATAATCCATGTACAACTAGCCTAAAATATCTGGTGTTGCTTGTCGAGATCGATTAGAACGCTCAGTTACAGAACATGTATGCTCCAAATCGTAAATACGAACATAAAATGCCAGTAATTCCCCTTGTGTAGAAGCACGAACTCTCCAGAGACATCCATCAACCCAACACTTAACAATGAGTGTGTCCGAATTGGATACGTCTACATCAAAATCAAATTGATCTCTCACCTTAAGAAGTTTCAATCGTTTCTACAAATCGGCTTTACTCTCGTATCGTTTCCCTACCGCGAGGTTTAGGGAAGACATCTCCAACCTTAGAACCTCTGGATTCCTTTCCGATCCGCTTACCGACATGTTCTGAGCTCTCTTCTTAGGCGGTAGCGTCAGTGAATCTTCGTCTTATGTTGGAGGCTCACCGTATGAACTGAGTTATCATCTTCAGATGAAGCACCATCCGAGTCGTCGAACATATCAAATCGGCTTTCAAATTCATCATCTTCTTCGTCTTGTTCGCCTACTTCGTCTTCTCCGCCTACTTTGTATTCTTCACCTTCAATTTTACTTGCGCAATCCATGTCTTCATCGTCGCGTTTATCTTCGTATTTTGTTTCAACACCACGAGAATTATCATTACTGAAACCACCGTAATCTTCGTATGTAGATTCTACTTTTGAGCCATAACTGAATAACCTTGTCTTCTTCTCTCTCACTTCGTCATTCCAACTAATTTCGCTCTCCTTTTTCTCCCTAATCTTAACACAGAGACGTAGCTGTTCGAATTTCCTTAGGCTTAGAAAACCTATCAACTGTCGAGTATTGGAGACGTAAACTGGTGGAGTATCGTGCGCCATTGTTTTCAAAGTTTTATTCGAGAACATGTAGCTCAGCTGAATCTGATGGCTCGACTCGTTCAATCAGTAATCATCGAGTACCGACTTTGCAAGTTCGTCATGTGTTGTTTCATCATTTAAATACAGAACTCTACACCCTCTACCGTCGGCGTTGAATACGTATCTGTTTTTCTTGACCCAATTACCAGAAACAATAATTACCGGATCCATAAAATCTCGAACAAAGATCAATGAAAAAAAATAATGAGGAAGGAAAATAGATGAAGAGGGTGACGATTAAGTTTCTGGGTATCAGATGATAAAGAAGGTAAATAGATGAAGAAGAAGAACACACGGCGTCACAACATAAAACTCTAACAATGACATGGAAAATAGGAGCTGATGACATGGAAAATCGGATTTGATGTCATTAATTTTTTGCTTATATGGCAAGTGAGCCACAAAACGAAAACGTAAATCAGCCTAACTAAATCAGTCATCAAATGCAAATGTAAGTCAGTTGCAACGTGAATACTATTTCAGTAATAAAAACAACAAAAATCGGGTTCGAAAAGAGGCCATAAAAGGGCGTAAATTAGCTGGAAAATATTATGTCAGGTGTATCGTCAAATAAACCAACCGTCAAATGAATACTATTGTAGTAATTAATCTTTCGCTAATAAATCAGACGTAATAAGGCCGAGTTTACTATTAATCAAGCTAAACACGGTTGATTTACACTAATTATACTTAAATCAGCCGTAACTACCTTTCATATGTAAGCCGTCCGTTTAGTAACACAGCCAGTCGATGATCATTCCATCATCTTGAGAAACATATCTCAACCAGCCGATGTACAAATCAGCCGTCATATATGTACGTAAGTCAGCCATTAGCTCATAAATCAGGCAGATTTTTGTAAACTCAGCCGTCACATAAATCTTAAGTCAGCCAGAAGATCTTAAATCAGCCACGTTTTGTAACTCAGCCGTATCGTTTGGCTTATTTGTATATGTAAATCAGCCAATTTTTTTAAGTCAGTCACATTGTATATAACTCAGCCGTCAATACTGCCGTAATGATTTACGGCTGAGTTCATTAATACATGTCAGCGATTTCCTATGTGGTGCCGGATTTTATCTGACGTGGCACTCAAAAGTAATGGCATTCTTGTAATTAGATTTTTTGTCAGAACGTAATTACAAGGGCACACTGGACATTAAAATAAATCAGTAATAAAAAAAAATTTATATACTTCTATTAATATTACCTAATTTATGTGCCGTTTAAGTTAAGTTCCCAAAAAAGTATGCATAAATTTTCGCACTAACTGAGAGTTCAAGTACAAATAAGCCGAAAGCCGGTTTACTTAGATTACTAGATATAGTTACTTTTATTTAGTTATCCATCATGCTAATTTTCCTTTTCATAAAGTTACAACTAAGAACTGAAGCGTAAGTAAGTGTGCTTAAGAAAATTTTGGACCCTTAGGCCTAAGTCAAACACACTACTCTTATTCTCAATTGTAGTATCACAACTGTTTTTCAGTGACGCTTCGTTTCTTTTCTGCTGTCAAGAGAGGCAAAACATATAAAAAAATATAAATGCAAGTGAAACAAAGAGAAATTTCCGTGGTAAATGTCTCATTGTTTCTATGTGAATCTTACTTTTTTCGATATCACCGAATTGTTTTCCAGTATTCAATATTCTTCTCTCTCCAGAATATCATTCGTCTCCAACTCTATGTTTAAATAACACCTTATCCAACATGCTTCTCTCTAAACGCCAGTTGTCTCTCTGAATGCCAGATTTCAATATTCTCTATATCAATTTAAAGGAGTTCCATCGAGAGTTGATGGCTAAACCTTTTGGAATTGGAGAATGCAACAAAATAATATCAATGGATTTGAAGCCCTTAACTGACTAACAAATAACAAGGAAAAGAACGAAAACTAATAAAGTTTTTAAAATCCTTACAAAAAGAACATAACTTTTAGAATCAAAATGACATCATTGACTTCGGAAATCAGTAGTTGTCTAGATCTTTGGCCAAATCGTTGTCTTCTCCATATATCAGGTTGATCTTGAATGATCACAACCTTTTGATTTCGACATCGTGTAAGCGAAAAAATTTATTTTTAGTAATTTCTTTACCAATAAATTTTGTAAAGATGGTTCGAGTTAAATGTTATGCTAATATCATTTAGTTCCATGAGTAAATATGCTTATCCTTTCAAAAATTATGCCTTTTCACCAATATATATTGCTTTTCGTATGAATATTAAATAAGTAAAAGACTATAAATCTAAATTAATCAATATATTCTAACATTAATTAGAATCGAACTTCATGAAGTTCTTTGCTTACATTATCTTTTTCTTAATAAAGTTTTGAATAGTTTTCTTGCGCCATTTTGTACACTTACTAGATTTTCCAATTCAACGATTTCAATCCTTACTCGTTGACTTTATAAGTTTTATATAAGGTGCGAAATGACAATTACAAAGTATTTTCTTCTTGAATCAAATTTTAGTTTTTACTAATTTTGCTAAGTGGCATATTAAAGCTTGGAAACGCGACAGTGAGTATATGACTACTAGGCCGAGCAAGGTTCAATGGATATTTGATGATTTCCTAGTGCTAAAAGCATATCTGTAAATATCATAACTAGGGGTCAAAATTGAAAAATCTGTTGATATCTATGAATAAAAGACTTATCCATTTAGATTGCTAACCTCTAAGATAGGTAAGTGTGGTTTTGTTTGTTCCTCAGTGATCGTAGAGCTCTCATCATCATTTTCTTCTTCGTCGTTCATATCTCCTAACGCGATCAACATTTCACCGCATTGTTTTCTTCTTCGTCGCTCATTTCTCTTAAAACGATCAAAACTTCAGCGCAAACGCGTCTAATGAAGTGTGTGGCATGTTACCTCCACTTGGATGTATTGCTATAGGCTTCTTTAGCAAATCTAGATACCGCCGCTTATGAATTTGATGGTCGTTGGATCCATATCCATGCTCGTACCCTAAGTTGGTATAGAACCGCTTCTTCTTAAACTTATTTTCCACCATCAAATCCTCCAATATCAATGTCTCGTATCCGATCCGTATTTAGTATATGCCGTTTCTCTCCTTTATATTCTATTATTCTCCGAAGACCAAACCATGAAATTACAATTGAAGACCAAACAGATTAATTGCAGTATCATTGGCGTTTATCATAACATGAATTCTCGGGTGCCGACTAAGGCATATGTGATTTTTATAAATGTGAGATAGAAATTCATAACATTTTCTTACCAATTAAGAATTATTAAAAAAGAAAAGACAAAAATAAATCGTACAAAATAACGTGTTTTCCTAAAAAGAAATGAAAATTAGCAAAAATAACCAAAAAAAATTATAATTCATTATCTAACCAAAATTACTATTTAAGTATATATATAACCAAAATACCCTTTTGATAGGATATAATCTATACTATACAATTTTTTACATAGTATAGAACCATGAAATCTAGATCTACAACAACGATTATACACGTAAATCCATAATATATCAAATTTAATATCTATAATATTCTATATAGTTACAATTTTTTACATAAAAAAATTACTAGAAATCACTTGCTTTATTAACAATAAATCAATTTCTTTCAACTTGTTTTATGTAACCACACACACAACAATTTGTTACATAATATAGATAGTTTTTTAGTTTTCTTGCAACAGTTCTCACCCACACAAATAATTAGAGGATAAAAGAGTCAAACACATTTATTAAGTGTTATTCTCTCAATTATATTTATTACACTAACTATAATTCAAATTTATGTTATTTGCGTAATTGACCCAAAAGAAATTAGCATTTTGTAATAATGTCTTGATTTTGTTCTTAATACAGTTTGTTGTATTCAAGGAGTAAACGAAAAATAAGAGTATTTGCAGCAAAATAAAACATATACTCGTACAACAACAAAAAAGTCGTGACAGCAAATATCTCTCTGTCTCAATGCGATTGTTTCTCAAATTAGAATGTTTCCAATTTCTGATTCCAAACCAATCAAAAGCTCTTTGGAAATTCACAGAGGTAGAGAGTGTGTGAGATAGAGATGGTTTCCGCGACGGAGGAAGAAGGAGAGCGAAGAAGAGACGTCGGTAATGGCGGCGAGACGACGACGGCGGACGTGCGATGGACGTCGTGGGTGATTCCGATGGTTGTGATTGCAAACGTCGTCGTTTTCGTTGTGGTTATGTACGTCAACGATTGTCCTCACGAGAGCGATCGATGTCTCGCAAAATTCCTCGGACGTTTCTCATTCGAGTCTTTCAAGAAGAATCCTCTTCTCGGTCCTTCTTCCTCTACGTCAGTAAATTCCAACTCCGAGTATCAATCGATTTCGTTTTAGGGTTTAGTTTCTTGATCTGGGTTTTGATTTTGGGATTCTTAAAACATTCTAATTTCAAAAGCCCCAATTTTTGACAAAACCCCTCTCTTTCCTTGAATTTTGTCAATTCTGTAGCGACATTTTGAGTTATGTGATTGATTAGGTTTGGTTCTGAATCCATCTGTGAATTGCAGGTTAGAGAAAATGGGAGCTTTGGCATGGGGGAAAATAGTTCATAAGCGTCAAGGTTGGAGGCTCTTAACATGTATGTGGTTACATGCTGGTATTCTCCATTTGCTAGCAAACATGTTTTGTGTTGCATTCATTGGAATTCGACTCGAGCAGCAGTTTGGTTTTGTTCGAATCGGGGTAATCTATCTTGTATCGGGTTTCTGCGGTAGCATATTATCTTGTTTGTTTGTTCAGAATGCAATCTCTGTTGGTGCCTCTAGCGCTTTGTTTGGCCTCTTAGGAGCAATGTTATCTGAACTTCTTATTAACTGGACTACCTACGAAAACAAGGTATGCGCAGAAAACTCACATTGAACATAATGTTTCGGTTGACTGATCCTGTTTCTCGTCTTATGATCATTGTAGGGTGTGGCTTTGATAATGCTTTTGGTGATTGTTGGTGTTAACTTAGCGTTAGGGACACTTCCTCCTGTCGATAATTTTGCTCACATTGGAGGTTTCTTGGGTGGTTTTCTTCTCGGTTTTCTTCTCTTGATTCATCCACAGTTTGAATGGGAGGAAAATAGAGTTTCTCTTATGCCTGGTTCCATTGTCAAACCGAAGTACAACACTTGCCAACTCGTGCTTTGTATAACTGCAGCTATTGTCTTTGTTGCCGGGTAAACTTCAGAACTTTCTTAATCCTTCTCATATTTCCAACTACCATACCAATGATCACTAGTACACACGCATTTGATGTTTAATTAGGTTGCTAAACCGGACTTTGGTTTCGATGGATGTTATACCAATGTGCAGGTTTACTTCAGGGTTGGTGATACTATTCAGAGGAGATAACTTGAACAAATATTGTAAGTGGTGCCATAAACTTAGCTACTTCTCTAAATCTCAATGGACATGACATTTTCCCCTTTTTCTTAGTGTTAGATTATATTCATTTTTTGTTATGTAATTACACCAAATCTTTCTATTGTAGCTCTGGTATCTTTTGAAGTTCATAAAAATTTTGAAGAAAACAAATAGGGACAATAGATGTCAACATTATGATTAAGCAAGTTCTATTTCCATATTAGATTTAATCCACTCAACTCCAAACTACAAACCAAGAAAATGAACAGCAAAGCTCAATCCACTGATCTACAACAAAACCGGGTTAACCAGTCCAACAGCGTCACTCAGTACCTATACCCAATTGGCATCCCTAGCCGGTCCAACCGACCTGAACCGGGATAAGCCTTGTTCATAAAGCTAGTGTGCAGAGCAGAGCCTTTCTGGGGACCTGACCTCGTATCACCACAGTAAGGCACATCGACAAATCCAAACCGTTTGGACAAAGACCGCTCGTAGTATAACTGCGGTCGTGACTTCGGAGCACTAGCGGACCGTGCCTTAGCCCTAGAGGACTCTGTACAAGCCATGTAACTTGGATGGTCCCCGTAACAGCAGCTTTTGGTACAATCGGTCGGCGCAATAGAACTAGCCGTGAAAGCACTGTGTTTGCTTGTCGCGGAGTATAACTGAGGACTGTTCTCTGCAGTGCAGAACTGGCTTCCGGTCTCTTCATGTGACGAAGACGAGCTAAAAGGCATGGTGTAAACTGGTTCAGACAGGCCTCTGTTTTCTAGGACGAGGTGGGATGAGTAGAACATGTCTGGTCTGCGTCGTGTGTAAGAATTGTTGGATTTCCTGTCGATTTGAAGGATCTTTTCTTCTTCGTCCGTGGCTGAGAATGTTTCTCTGTGAGCAGTATACGGTCTGTTGTTGTCGCTTGCCTTAGAACCATTCCTCTGAAAATTTGATCCAATCTCATAAGTTTAAATGGTTCTTGTAGTCACATATAATGATAACAAAATGTAGAATGGATTCTAATGAAATTTGTTTTGAACATAAGCAATGTTAGTAACTTACATAGTCCAATAACCCGAAATTTCGAACCAAAGGGAACATAAGCAACAAATGGAGAATCACAGAGAAATTGGAAATGTAATACCTTAAAGAGATGAGAATGAGCGAGCTTGGAGCTGCGAGAAGAGATGGAATGCTCGAGTTTTTCCGGCGTTGGGGGACCCTAATGGATAAACAGAATTGTTAAAGACATGTTTTAGCTTACAAACAAGAACAAACTTAAGGGATTTAACCAAGCTTACGGGGTTTTGGAAGTGAGAAGATTTAGTGTTGTTGGATTGAGAAGAAGAAGATTCAGGCGTGACAATAACCCGATTGGCACGGACACGAGCCTGAGCTCTAACCAAAGCGTGCATCCTGCGCAAATGGACCGACAGCCTCTTTCGTTCGATATGGCCTCTTACTATCGCTTGAAGCCTAACCAAGCCCTTGAGTGCCCTTAACGCTCTCCTAGCCTTCATTAACATTAATCAAACAATCAAAAATTGGTTTAAATTAAAGATAAAAAAACAGAGCACATTCAAAATATCAAATTCTTGAAAAACTTGAGCTCTCACTATAGATAGGACCACAAAAGCATATTGAATTTCAAATAAGCATAACTTTTCATACAAGTTGGCGCCAAAAGGAAAAAACATTAAACTTTTAACAAGATTCACGAGAAATGTAGGAAAAATTAAATAGAGGGATATAAATAAATATGAAGAACTAAGAAGACATTAATATCGTATAGTTCACCCACTCTACAAGAGCAAAGAAGAATCGACTATTAATGAACAATGCGACTTTTATGTCGATGAGTACACATTTGGGTGTGAAATGTCGTACACACTGTAGACTATTCGCCATAAACTATAAAGTATAAAGTTTAATAGGCATGCATAGAAGCATTAATAGACATATTAGCTAGGTATATAGGCTATAAATATAATGAACTGAAATATAGACTCCATGTAACTACTATGCAGTGGTCCAAGTGAAAAAACATTCAATAAACCAACAGAACAAAACTACAAATACTTGTTATTGGTTGATGATAACTCTTCGAATGGCTATATGAGTAATTTTATGAAATATTTTATTTACTCTCATCAAATTTTTAATGAAACTTCTTAAAAAAAACAATGAAATGGGAAACAAAATTAACAGGTTAAGAATACAAATCCTTTACATTGTTGGAACGGAATCAATTAAAGAATTGGTTAAACTGAAAACAATTTCTTACTGGTGGTTACAAAAGTAAGAAAATAAAATAAAAAGCAAACACAATTTTTTTGGGTATTCACAAATAAAGATTTAGTACTTTATATGAAGAATATTCAAGTGCTCTATTAATGTCTAATCACTCGTCTAGGGAAGAGGAAGCAGCAGAAGAAGGTTTACGACATCGAAAACTGTTATCGCTATGATAATCACCGGGACTTTTTTAATAAATCTATAACCATTTTATATTTTTCTATTCCTAATTAAAAATCTTAATACACAAAATCTTGTGTAACAGTTAATCTTTTTACCTCTAAAAAGAATTTCTATAGCTTCGTAAAATAATTAAAGAATTGAAAAACAAAACAAAAAAATTTAAAGGACGAATAAAAAAGAAAAAATATTTATCCAAGAAAATATAAAAATAGCAAAAAAATTAAAAAAAATTTAGAGAAAATAAAAAATACCAAATATCCGCGAAATGTAGATTGTATCTTAATCGCCGCAAATTCTTCACGTCCGTGGCGACCACCGTGGTGGTGTCCGTCGAACCTGCTAACAAGCGCCGCCACGTCGTCGAATCCGTTGCTAAAATGCGCCGTGACGGGACTTCTCGTTGACCTCCCGCTCGTGCTGGTGAGTCTGACAACCGCAGCTGTGGCTTGAGCGGCTGCGACTGCGGCTTCAGCAACCGCAGCAGTCGCGGCGGCAACCGCAAACGCGTGTTTGACCGAATCTTCCTCGTCTTCCCACATCGGCTTCTGTTTCCTCCGCCGTCCGTTAGACGACGGCGACGATTGATAGTGATGCGACGGAGGTGGAGGCGTCGAGTACGGTGGAGGATGATTTGGCGGTGAGGTTTCTTTGTCGCGTTTGGATTTGACGAAGCTCCATCTGCGTTTTGGATAAGAGGAAGTTGACCTTGAAGGGGTCTCCGCCGATGGATCCGGATAAGTCGGGTCGGGTTTCTTGATTCCGAATAGATTCCGGAACCACCGTGAAGCTTTACCCATTATAGAAAGAAACTTGCTTTACGAATGAAAACGGCGACGTTTCTTTCACCGGAGACAAGAGCTAGAGAGAGAGAGAGAGAGAGAGAGAGAGAGCTTTATGAAGAAGAGTTAAGTAGTCGAAGCAGTAGAAGACAGTGTTTATAATAGTACCACTCTCTCGCTCTCACTCCTCATCCGCGCGTGTGGCTCACTCACTCTCTCTCTCTGTTTCCCCGGAAATTTCCTTAATCCCCAATAATATTTATATGGTTACTTAATTCAGAATGCGTAGTGTAGTTTCCGTCCAAAAATGTTGTTATTATGGTCCGAGTGGTGACAAGATAGGGGACGATGTAGATTACAAGGATCACATTCACATAAAATGAACAGGATTAAAAAAAAGGTTACCATATGATATTGAGGAGATAAGAAGAAAAAGTTATGCGGAACGAGAACAAAAGTTAAAAGGATAAAATCATAATTACAATGTGGATTACATTTTGACTAAGATTTTTATTCTCCTAATATTCTAAACTTGCTTTGGTGTGGAATTGTATTAATTAATAAAATTAATCTAAGTGAAAACAAAAAATATATATATTATTAACTCCTGTAGAACATTTTTCTGAGGATTAGTGTGCGGAGGTACCTTTCACAACTTATAGTACAAAATTGATCAAGAAGGTGTTTTCTCCAACAGATTGTCCGATTTTCGTTATGAGTTTACTAGTAGGAGTTAAGCGTTTTTTAATTTATAGCGTAATATTATTTATATAAATTCTATTTATTTATTTTTTTGGGTTTCCAAGTCGATCTAAGGTTATATAAAGTTATAAACCGTTGACCAAAAAAAAAGATTCGTGTGCGTTAAGTGTGGTTTACAAAAACATGACCAAAGAAAGACAATTGAACCACAAATCTTATACAGCAACACTGTATTATTTCGACCCGTACTGCAGAAAAGAAATTTTACGAATAGTAAAGGTGCCGTTTGATGGCCTATATTTACATGTGATCAATATTGTAGATAAAACAAAATTTTTGCACCGTGTTTTTTTCATGTCATTGATATCCTATACTTACATTCCTTAAAATTAAAAACATCAAATGAAAGTCATTATGAGACTAATCCAAACCCTCTGTATCCAAATTTTTAAAAACTTGTTAAATTATTTTGATTTTCTCATGTGAATTGGGGAAGAAAAAAAAACGTAATGACTCCAAAGAACAGAGAGATGACAAAAAGCGTCAATACTCTTTTTTTGAAGAGGACCACACTACGGCCCCATAACGGATGACGTCACTTTTGTGGTGTAGGACCCTCGCCGTAATCCAATGGTTGTTCTTCATCTCGCGCCGTCCGGTGCACCGTCGTTTTGTGTGTATGGCAATCAAAGTCGAAATTCAATTCTTATACTATCTTGTTCCTTTTTGTTGTAATTTTGCTTCTCTTGTCTTTTAAGCATTAAAAACGTTTGTTTTAAGATTCATTATATATGGACGTTAGGTTTTCGGACTGTATTGCGAAAATTGTGTAACAATCAGTATATAATATTTTGTGACTAGTTATTTTCACTGTGATACGATTCGTAGTAGTTGTACGAATGAAAACTACGTACGTAGTTCTCTACATATACTAATTCACAAGCTACATAGCCATCTATTGTGAATAATTGTTTTTTTTTTTACCTTTCGGTCGTTTGCTGGAGTTCTTAACATTTGGCTCATAATATTTTTGGTATCTAGAGAGAGTATTTGGATATTCCGATTTAAAGAATAACTCTCCGTCTTAAATGAAATTTTGATACGACCATGGGAAGCAGCAAAGACATAACGATGAGGTCGTCAAACCAGCTGCTAAATCAGAGCTTAATCCAACTAGATGCACATTTCGAATCAGACCTGAAAGGACATATGCTCATTTTTCGAAGTGTATCTGCTCAACCACGATGATTCAACGCATCAAACTACTCGGAGAATATTCTCAGCTCATGTACGGAACACCTCGAAGAAGAATCTAATCAAACTGAGTTCAAACGAAGAAGTTATTCAATTTACAAGTCAGGTGATTTTCAGTTTACCCGATTCAGACCTGTGCACATTCATTGAAGCATTCCAACCAAACCATAATGAGTTAAACTACAAACCAACTTGTTCTACAATCTTGATCTATAAGAGAAGCCCACAAAGTTGGATTCAGCCCAAAAGCTATCAAGCAAGATCATATTTCGTATTCAAAACAACATTTATTTAAGTGTTGGTCTCTCTCTTACATGCAATTGAGAGTTGAATTTCGTTTTCCTAGGTACTCTGCATGTTGAGATAATTTTATGAATGTTGTTTAATGCCTTTTCTCTATTTATAGAGACCATCTTCATGAATAAAGAGATAAGCCTTTGATTATAATTTTTGAAATTTTGAGAGGGATTCTCATCTTTTGTCAATGGTATGTAATATCCATTGATATGATCATGGTGTGTAATATCCATTGATCATCTTGGCTTGTCTTGGTGTGTCATATCCAAGGAGTCATCGATCTGTCTTGGTGCGTCATATTTGAAGGATTAACCCGATAAATCAAGAGCCTTTCGCAACTCTTGTGCGACCATTCGTTCCACATCTTTTGATCTTTGAGACTTCACGATTTCTTGGATGCAAAGCTTATCCCCTTACCGACTCTAGAGTGACGATTCTTGGGAGGATCGTATCAGATTTGAACCCGAGGCACAAGAAAACCAACTCATTGGTGTTATCATTAGGCCACTACCTCTTTGGTGTTGATTGCTTTGTTTAAGGGTTCGCTTTATATCTATAAAATACTTGGCCAAATCTCGAATAGAGATTATGGGTGTAAATAGTAGGGACAATTGTAAAAATGCCACTTTTGTGTGTACATTTGCAAAAATGTCATTTAGGGGTTCTCATTTGCAGAATTGCCATTAATTATGGATTTTTAAAACTTAACTCTTAAAATTATAAATCCTCAAAAAAGTTTTGACCCCTAAAACCCCTTAAACATTCAAAACTAAACTCTAATACAACATAATTAACCCATACATAAATAATATACTGAAATTTTTTATAAAAAATGTCATTTTTGCAAAGATTGTGAAAATGTGGCATTTTTAAAAAGTGACACTTGAAAGTGGCATTTCTTAAAATTTCTCTAAATAGTACTAGAGAAATCTTGCGAAATTACGAAATCTAGCAGAATTTTTAGTAATTTTTTTGTAGAATCTCGTAGAATAATTTTGAATTTAAATGGTGTAAGTAGAATCTAACAAAATTTTTGAAAATAAATTAATTAATTAAAATTATAAAATTGTATTTTATCTAAATTAAATGTCTATGTTTAAAATGTATTAAAGTTTACAAAATAATAATATTTTATTAAAAAAATTTTATATCCCAACTTATTTTATCAATATAAATATAAAAAGTAAAAAAAAAATTAAAACATTACAAATTTGTTAAATTATACTTCTTCCGAGAATAATATTTTAGACTTTATTCTAGTTTCTAAAACGTTAATGTTTTAGCTCTAATACTAAAATTTTTATTTACAAGATGAATTTTATTGGTACTAATATGATTTAATTATCTTGAAAAGTGACAAAATGTATTATAAATTATTTAATTTACTTTTTTTAATATATGTGCAACACCTAAAACATCATTTTCTAAATAAACAAAAGGAGTAATATTTTATTAAATTATTTTACAAACATTACAAAATAATAATATTTTCTTAAATTATTATTTTCTTCTAAACAGATTTGTTTAGTAGCCTAAACAATTAAGTTTATAAACTTATATAGATAAATTCAAAATATATCCGTGATTATTTTTTGTGTTTTCGCTTGTTATTTTTTCAATCATGTATCAATTCATTAGTTTTCACAATTTTATCTATAATATATATAATTTTAATGTTCATGTCATATGCTCAATATTCCACAACATTCCACAAAATTTTCTAACTGATGTAAATTAAGAAAACTTCCACGACAATCTACACAATTCCACAATTTTTTTACACCATTTAGGCCCTATATTGTAAACTTTACTAGTATGCTCCCAAAAAAATGACTTTAAAGTTTGCTATATAGTAAACCAATTTGAAACCTTGAACAAAAAAAAAACATTGTAAAAAAAAAAGCATCTGTATATAGATATAAGGCGGTAATATATCAAAGATCCATTTTAAATAACAAATTTCGTGACGGTCAAACCAAGTACAAGCCAATAATTTAGTTATGGGCATTCGGATTCTTAGTTCGGTTTCAGTTCAGATCTTCAGTTTAAGTAAAACAAGATCCATATGAGAACTGTATGATTTTTGGTTCGGTCTGGTTCCATTTCATTATAGTTTGGTTCGGTTCGGTTACATAAATAAAGATACCATAAAAAAACCAAATTAGAAACTAGATCGGTTTGGATTTGGATAAATACCCAAAGAATCGAAAATTTGAAGATTCAAACATGTAAATTAAATTGCAATTACCAAAATGAACACTAGAAGCAAGTAAGTTTTTCACAAGATAAAAAAAGAAAAAAAAAAAAAAGAGAATTTGAAATCGTGAATCCGAAATGAGCTTTTAGCTTACAAGTTACAAGAATAGTTCTACTATACTTTTAGATGCTCAAAATCCCTCAACATACCTGAGAACAAGTTTCGGTGATGGATGATAAAGTTGGAGGAGGTTGGGGATTAGGGTTCCAATTTGATTATCGATAAACAAGAGTTTAGGGTTGTTGTTGTTGTCGAGTTAGATTACGGAATATCGAGTCGAGTTGGGTTTCTTAATGGCCCTATATGTATAATGGAATGATTTCTAATGTTCGGTTTTGGTTTGAACCGATATTTAGTGGATCTCTGACACTAAACCAATACTTTTTTTATTCGGTTAAGTCCAGTTTGGTTCTTCGGTTACAGTTAGTTAATGTCACCATTATGTAGTATATATAACCCATAATTAAAAAAAATGAGCAAACACTCAGTGCCGGCTCAAAGGGGTGGCGAGTGGGACCTACGTCCTAGACCCACGCCAAAATTTTCAGATTTTGTAAAGGAATAGGGGACCTAAATTTTTTTTTTTAAAAATTTATAAGAAAAGGGTCTTAAACAAAATTTTATACTAAAAATGTCCAAAATATTTTTATTTTCGCCATAGGTCCATAAAAGTTTTGAGACGGCACTGCAAACACTGTTAACAAACATATAATCTTAATTAGTAATCATAACGAATCCAATGGTTCACGTGTACTACGTACAACTTTAGAGAATCTAACTCGTAGTCGTAAGAGGAAAAAAGAAAATTGGACCGACAAATAATCCACTGGAATCTTCGGTATGTCTCATGCAGTGATAAAAAAAAAAGACATGACAGAGACTCAGAGAGACCAGAAGAGGCATCAGAGTAAGAGGCCGTTGCGATCTCTCCACGTGTCATGTAAGTACAAAAGGTAGAGCCCACATAAATCTTAGTTAGTCGTATATAGTAGACTGCGAGTGGACGATTGTTGTTGACTTTAGTCAACGCTTCTCGTGTATGAACTCGTACGTACGTGTCTCCTTAATATATCTAGTCAAAATTATCAGCGGAATTATTGTTTTGTTTCCCCCAAAACAATATTTGTTGGTAATTAAGTAAAATTAGGAATATTGTACGATATCTTTACTCTTTACTACTACATGATCAATCATATACGACTATACGTGATCGAAGTGTAGCAAGGAATCTAGCTGGATAGGAACTAAAGAACAAAGATTATGATTTATTAACAAAACGAGATTAGGTGCACCAAATAAGTAATAACAAATCTTACATGACCAATAAGAAGTATCCAAAGTTGTTTAGTCGCTGTTTCTCTTTATGAATTGAGATTGCTAATAAAATCTTAAACTCAACTATCGATTAAAATTGTCGGTAGTGGTTGCTTTCAAACTTTTACAACATATGCAATTAAAATTGGTTTATATTGTGATAAGATCTAATGATACAAGCGATTACGGAATGGTTTTTAGTTGTTATCCTCACGAGATTGCGGGTAGGCCACGGTTGTTAATCCGTTCTAAACAAATTGAAACAGTAAGATCAAACTTGAAGTGTTGCCACTTGCCAAGTGAGTGGTGAGATGATGGCGAGTTTTCGGGCATTTTAAATGATGTGCATTCTTGAATTTCTTAGTTTGATTTTCATTATCGGAAAAGATAAAATATTTTTCAACCGAAAAATGTATGAGACTCGGCCCAAAAATAATCAATTAATCTTTTAAATTTTTTTGAAAATGTTCAATCAAATTTTAGTTTTAATTTTTAATTTATAAATATATAAATTTTTTTATCATTAACCGCAGGAAATTATAGGTCGAAACCTAGGTTTATCCTCAAAACATGTAGACAGACCAATTTTGTTGCAATTTAAGACATCCATGATAGTTGATCATGATTGAAATCATAATGAAAATACTTATACAATGATTGTTTAACTCGACGAACATGGACCAGCATCAATTGATTTATAGTTTTTTCAATATGAATTTGGTTTTTAATCCTCATTTGACTCTTTCATCACATATATACTTTAAAATTTCACAAATTGGGGTTCTTCCTCCTTTTTTCGTCTAGTTTTAGTGTTAATTTTTTGGACACTGAAAAATTAAACAAAATAACTAATCTAAAATGATATATTTTTTGTTTTTTGTTTTTCGAGTAAATGTTTTGATTTAACTATTGACTAAGGAAAAACACCATAACAAAATAATAGTATGAGTTCAGTCATTCTTTTCTCTTAATTAACATTGACACTGATTCCATCATAACAAATTATTCATTTCAAATCAATAGGTTTAAGAGCAAGAAACCATCTTAAAATCAATTTAAATGTTCTTACCTTTCACATTCAAGCGAAAAAAGGGCCAAAAAATCTATAGTTTCTGCTAATTCGTAAATTAATAAAACCTTTCAACTTTCATGTGAGCAAAACAAATATCCAAGTTTATGTTAATGCCTACAATCAGACCTAAAATAAAATAATAGATCAATGTTAGCAGTGTTCATCTATCCCCTTAAAGATACCGGTTCCCTAGACTCGGTCACAACAATCAATCACACACAATAATACAAAGGTAAAGATGCTTCCACAGAAGTGTTACGGAATTGAAATACTACGAAATACATAGAAGGCAAAGAGCTAAAAGTCTTAAAAGTTGTTGCCTAGAGGTCACAAGCATGTGTTATAAAAATCTAAATAATATTAAAAATATGGAGTTCGATGTGATTTGTCCAGACTCAACCAGACAGGCAGACAAATATCTTCATCTCCCAAAATTTCTTCCTTTCAATACTTTTTTTCTCTTCAAGCACATGCATGCACATAAACATATCCTTATACTAATTAAATTCATTATATTCCGACGTATGATTTTGTTTATGTAAATGTTAATTGTGAAATTAAAATTCATGTTTTAGGCTTCTGACTCTGTTGTATTAGGTACTGAGAAGCTACAGAGGACGCAGTGATGGGAAGCTGTAAGGGAATAAAAAAGCAAAAGAGGCAAAGCTACGAATTGTCACTACTTACTCCCTCACTTTCCATTTTCTGCTCTTCTCTCTCTTTCCAAAAAACCAACTACCTTACAAATCACTAAAAGAGACACCGATCTCCATTTTCCTCTATTTCACCCTTTTATTATTCAATTTTACATTTGGGTCCTCTTGCTCACTGAAGTAATCTACCTTTAGTTACGACCAAAACACATAAACCGAACCCGAAAGAAACACCATTTTTCTTGTAAACCCATCTGTAACCAACTCTATCGCAACCAAACCAAAAAATAGATCGAACCAAAATTTTACCAAACTAAACCGGAGAAACCGGTTTTATATTTCCAAAACTGAATGCCTACCTAAACCCCACACTACTACTGTACAACATTCAAAATTCTTTGATGGACCTTTGATGGACAGGCCTTCTTTGTTTCAGCTTTCATTTAATGGAAAATTCCTAAAAAAAATCTGAATTTAATTTAATTTGCTTAAAAATTACACAAACTATTTTGACAATAAGTAGCGCGAATACCCAAATGAATAACATTGAGTTGTTGCGACCAAAACTAAATTAAAAAATAATAAAATAAGAATTAAATTAAATTAAAATAAAGTAAATTAAATTCAAGTAAATTGAATTAAACTAAACTAAATTAAAATTGTAGTAAATTTCTTTTATTTGAAAATTCAAATTAAAAATATATATATTACAACAAATTAAAAAATATATATTACACAAAATTAAAATATTTTTTTCCGCAAAAATCATAAAATTACGTTTTTATCCCGAAGTTTAGAACCGTAATTTTCGCCAAAATCTATTTAACGGCGTTTTTCCGCCAAAAACAGTTTATCCGCGTTTTTTCGCCAAAAACGGTTTAACCGTGTTTTTCCGCCCAATTCATTAAACCGGGTTTTCTACCAAACCTGTAAAACCTTATTTTTCGTCATAACCATAGTTTTCTGCCAAAACCGTTGAATCATGTTCTCCGTTCCGTAAACAACGTAAAAAATATTTTCCTAAAATAGATCATATTTTTGCCAAAACCCAAAACCATGATTTATGTCAAAACAACAAATTTCATTTTTTTGTGTTAAAATTTTGAAATAGTATTTTATCATATTTTTTGTTAGAAATTTACAAATATTGATGAAATGATTTAACTATTGTTGAAAAGCTAATTTACAAAATATTACATTTAAATATTAAAAAAAATAGATTTAAAAACAAATCGCATCGATAACTAAACGGACAATATAGCAATTAGTCACAGCGACTGCAAAACGAACAATACATCGACTCGTTAATCGCTATCGCTAGTCTAGTCGTTGTCGCTATCGTCAGCGACCGTCAAAAGAACAGGGCCTTCCTTAAACTCTAGTTTCGGAAACATGGGCAATTTGGCTTTGCTCTGGCGAAGGCAGCCGCTCAAAAGATCTCTAAAATACATGTTCTGTCGGACTGCCAAAGGTTTAATCAAGACCATCAAAAGAGGAAGAACAATCTTTCGAGCTCCATGGTCTCTTATACGCATATGTATGTTGTCGTTATTGACAACGATTTCTTTTCGTTTCATTCCTCGAGAAGCCGATGTTATGGCCGACTCGATTGCAAAAGGTGTCTTAGAGATCCTTGAACTATCCTTGCTTGCTTGCGATTTAATCAATAAAGCTCTCCTTTGAACAGAGAAAATATTAGCACAAAATTCAATATAACAAAAAATTAATATAATAAGAGAAACGAACTTAATTTGGCTAATTACAAAAATCCAAATGTCAAACAACTCAATCTCTATTTTTTCCCCTCTTGTTCTTTCCTTTGCTTTCTAAAAGAGCACATCCCAAAACTTAATCAACCATAATAGAAATCCAGAAGTCTCAAACTTGGAATTGAAATTATGTAAACTCAATCATAATATACGTAGAGGCAAAACACACATATTGAAAGACAATTGCATGCAATGGGTATGACAAAGAAGAAATCTTTGAGCAGGATTGAGATCTTTAAAAAATCATCCAATGCGTCTAACAATCAAAATCATAAGAGAAACCTAATTTTTTTTAACGAATGTATCTATATGTTTTCATAATATTATAATACCAAGAGCCTCATTAGTGAACCATGAAACTGCATAAAGGATCGGTTTGTCTCCGATTGTCACAATATAAAACCAAAAGAAAAATCAAAACTCATTAAAATCATCGACTTCATGCTTGGCGTTTTGAAATCGAAATATGAAACTAAAAAAAACCAATAAAATTATTGAGATCTCAAAACTAAACATGAAACATTAATATAAATACGGAAAAATGAACAAACATTGATAATGTCTTAGAGATGTTTTATAACATGTACAAAATCCCGTATCTACCTATTTCAAGAATGTTCTTCGAGTTGAAATGATTGTAACTCTTTGAATGTATGCCTATCTAAATGTTGTAACTTAGCTCATGATCAGCTCCGCAAAATATTCATCATGAAGATGGAAATGTAAGTTTTACTAGAACATAGAGTAACGAAAAAACAAGAAAATTTCTAAGATAGTGTTGGAGCTAGATTCGTCAACGAACCCAGAATAAATAAGATCTAATAACAAAAAAATTGGATATAATAACGAAACCCCAAATTATTCACATGGAACTTATGTTTTTCTAATTTAACTCTATATTATTTGAATTGTTTTTACGATTTTATCACATATCTAATATATATTCATAATGAGTAATAATATTTTTTCATTTATTTATATATATGGGTATGCATGATATGAACTAAACATAAGAATTAAGATATAAATTGATCTCTAATGATTTAAGACCCATGTTTAAATAGCATTGCAAAATATTTTTTGAAATTCAGCGGGTTAGTTTAAATATTTATATCAATTATTTGTAACGTACTTACTCGCGTACCAACGCATGTCCTACTCTAGTATCTTATATACCATATATATGTAATATCGTTTACGAAATCCAATAAATAAGTGATCTAGTCTACTTAGATGTGTGACCCAGTAAGATAATAATATTAGCAATAGGCATTTTAATTCTCCATAGACAGTAATAATTAAACTACACAAAATGAACATTTTAATTTGTACTGTCTATATAATTTGTAGTTATTAAAAAAAAGAATAAGAAGACCCAACGCCACAAAAAGAGAAAAAAAATGACAGCCATGAAGAGAACAACACAATGAACATTGTAATTGGCATTTTTTTATTGTGTAAGTTTTTTTTTTACTCATATGTTTTCAAGTTACCTTTATTTATGTGATAAACCCTAATTAATCGATTATTTTTATAAACCTAATCGGCAGCTTTGACTTCAACCTCTATGAAAAACCTCCATGTCGAGACCTAGCTTCCAAAAGGGAGGTTAGTGATTCGTCGTGAACTCACGATCAGCTTAGTGATTTGTGGAGATTTTTATTCGTAAAGGTTTGGCAAATATTTGCATGGCTCCATAAATTGTTCGTCAAGCTTACTGATTTAGTCCGATTTTATTATCAAACAAGCAAAAAAAGTCGCTTTATGTATTTAATGATGTTATCCTAATTGGCAAACGATTGCATGGGTCTTTTTTGTTATGTATTCTTGAAGTTGGTGACTCCAACACTGTAACCAATCTTCGGCGTGGCTGCCTTTCGTTCTCATTCCTTGGATCTAAGGAAAGACTTCCAAAATATCAAGGAATGGAAGGTTAGTGTGGAAGCATCGAAAACAAATAAAGGTGACATGCTTATTGCTCGAAGTGTAACGGTTGAGGATCAGCGACAGTCTTATATCGCCTCAAGTTATCCACAATGGTTGAGATCTCTATTTGCTCTTGAAATGCCATCTACCTCTGTGTAAATGGTGGAGCTTAAGGTCCGAGCGAGTCAGTTCTTAGATCCGTACTTTCGTTACTCTTCGGATTCTAAACATTACAAATCTTATTATATAAAGTTTGATGTGTCAAACGTTGTAACTAACATGATCGTGACAAGTGTCAAATCAGTTGATTAGATTTTGACATATATATACAAGTAATATAATTATTTTTCAATTAGATTTAACCATATGTCAAAATATTTATATATTTTATTTATTTGTAAAATAGTGAAAATTAACCTAATTTAAAGAGTATCAGTAAAATCTAAACTTAAATAAAATAGGTGAAAAAGAATTCTTTTAAATTAGATTTAGGTATAAGAAAAAATATTTATCTATTTATCTTTATTTGCAAAATGTAAAAAAAAAACTTAAATTAAATAGGATTAGAAAAATCTAATTATATAGAAATATGTGAAATAATTTAATTGAATATCAAATAATATAAAAATAAATATGACAATAAAATAGAGAAATATTTGAGCGATTTCTCTACAAATATTTATGTATTGACATTCTCAATTTTATTTTATCATTTCATGGGGTGACCTAATTTTATCTTCCGTTTTGTTCGTCTTTGATTTATTTTACGAGGATTATAAAATATTTAGAGACTTAAAATAGTTCAAATACAAATATGGGAATAGATTTATCAATATTTTGAAATAAAAAATTTGAGTAGTAAAATAGAAAAATAAAATAGAAAAGTATATTTAATTTAAATATGAATAAGAAAAACTAATAATTTGAAAATATGTGATAAATCTCATAACAAAAACATCAAAATCAATGAATAAATATTATCTTATTATGATGCGTCAAACTTGATAATTAAGAAGATCGTGACACATGTCAGATGATCGATTTACTCTTGAATATTTAGATCGTGACACATGATATGATCGATTTACTCTTGAATATTTTATAACTTGCAAAATACAATATGCAATAATAGAGTAATGAAGTTGTAAAAACTCAACTACTTCATGCATGAATAGAAAAAAACTAATTACGTGATAAATTTAAAAATTACTTGGAAATCAAATAAGAAAAACAACCAAGATAAAAAAAATAACTTTTAAATTATTTTATATCAACATTTTCAATTTTATTTTGTTTTCTTCACGAATGATTTATTTGTTTTTTTACTTTTTTGAAATTGGTTTTTTCACGGGTCACAAAATACTTTATCACGGATTATAAAATATTCTATCACAAACCCGCATATATACGAGTCTTTTACCTAGTATCACAATAAACTTGCTATTGAACTACAATATCACTATCAGCAAAAATATATACTTTCCTTAAATGATTTTCATTATATGACAATAGTAATGAAAATTCATAATTCCAAATTAACAAAAAATCTAATTATTAAAATTTTAAATACATTAATGCAAAACTGGACTCCACAAAAAAATCTAATTATCAAGTTTAATTAGAATTCAAATTAATAGCATCAACATCTCATTTTATTGTTATCTCCCTGATGGCAAACCCGGATGCAAATTATTGATATGGTCATCCAAATAATCAGAATATTGGACGAGAATGGTGGTTCCAGCCTCCGAATTATTTGGCAAACCTTGATGCAAATTATTGATGTTGTGATGCAAATAATCAGAGACAAGGAGGAGGGGGGACAGGAATGGTGGTTCCTGCCTCAATCTGACCTTTGCCGATCAAACGCCAATGCCTTTCGACACGGCGGCTTAGAGCCACCTTTTCTCCTATAGTGGTGCAAACAGGCACTAGCAATTGCACTTTCATCATATCTTTCTTCACTCCGATAACCTTAGCTCCCGCAGACATGGACCCGATGTTCACCATCAGTATCTCTCCTTTGCTTAGCTTTGACACTTTCATTTGCTTCTCTTTTTCCTTTGTCCTCACTCCAATGAGACGCGTCAGAAGCTGGAAACTCACCTCAAACTCAATATAAACCTCAGGGAGAGAACCCATTTCACCAAGGACTTGACCAACCAACCTATCAGCACGCGTGAGCGTAGGATCCATCGTTGTCCCAACTCCAATCAGACCTCCCGGGACAGCAAACTGAAGCTCGTTCTTTTCCGCGTACAACAAAGTGATACGGGAGTAAATGGGAGTGGATTTCTGGTTTCCTTGCTCATCTTTGCTAACAATACCAGGCCGGATCTCAATAATTTGGTTTACTTTCAAAACACCCTGCAGAGAAAGCAAAGATCAAACTGGACTGTACCCAACCAAAAAATAAGAGGCATGACACAAATATATTCAATTGTTTCAACCGAAGCTCTACTCAAGAATGTTAAAAGTCATTTCAGTTTGGTTTCCTAAAGTTTGTTCAAATTAACAATTGAATGGGGGACTGTGGAGATGAAACTTATGTTTATAACTTCCAGCAAGAAGGCAATTTATAATTGAACACTGTCCAAGCAAGGTAAATGGAGAGAGAGAGAGAGAGAGAATTGGTACCCGGAAGATACTTCCACCTGCCACTCCACCTTTAATATCATCAACCTGAAAGCCAGGTTTATTGACATCAAAAGAACGAATCACTATCATCTTTGGCGGTGACACAAAATCCCTCTTAGGGATTGGAATCTTCTCGACAATATACTCGCACACAGCATCAATGTTGTACTTCAGCTGTGCTGAGACAGGAACTATAGGGGCACCCTCCGCATTTGTGTTCTGCAAGAGGTTTAAAGCTTAACCAATTGATGCAGCGAAAATGCAACAACAGATTCATAAGAGATGAGAGAATCAAACCGTAATAAATTTCTGAATGGCCTCGTGCTGTATCAGGGCAGAGCTTACTTGAATGAGATCAACTTTGTTCTGAAGGATAACACTACAAGAAAAAAGGGGTTTTTCCGACCGAATTTCCGACGGAGAATATTCGGTCGGAAATTCTCGACGGAAATCCGACGGATTTCCGATCGTTTTCCGACCGGTCCAAAATCGGTCGGAAATTTCCGACGGAAACAATTCCGTCGCAATGCGGTTGCAATATCGGTAGAAAATCGGTGGGAAAATAAATCGGTGGGAAATCCGTCGGAAAATTCGGTCGGAAAACGGTGGGAAATTCAATCCGTCGGAAATCGGTAGGAAAAATTGGAGCCTTTTTGACCGTTTAAAAATTTGAATTTCCGACCGAATTTCGGTGGGAAATCCGTCGGAAATTTCCCAGATTATTTTTAAAAACAGATCACACCTTCTTCCTCCTCCTCTTTCACATACGAAATTTCAAAGAAAAACACTTAAAAATGGCTCCTTCAAACCCCCCTCAATATTTTCGAGCGTGGATGGATAGACCTTCTCATGATCCAGAGACGGGTTTACTTACGGATGAGTTTGTCGATGGAGTTCAACAATTTATGAATCTTGCATTAAACCAACCGCAAACCATAGAAGCTCAAGGTAAAATGTCGTGCCCTTGTTCTAAATGTCGGAATTGTAAAAAGAAATTTGGGCGTTTTGTATTACAACACCTTTATAGAGACGGATTTATGCCGGGGTATAAGATATGGTATTTGCATGGTGAAGATGGTTCAATGGGGAATTACGCTAGTACTAGTGCGGATAGGATAGAGGAACCAATACCGGAAGTAGATGAAAATGTAGGTATGGAAGAAATGGTTAACGAAGCCTATCGGGAGAATATACCTTCGTTTTTTCAGGATGGATCCGAAGGACCAACTTTAGATGCCCAAAGGTACTTTGATACGGTAGATGCATCAACTGATCCGTTATATGCTGGTTGCAAAGAGGGTATTTCATCTTTATACTCTGCATACAGAATGATGAGTATAAAGACTGATTGGAATTTGTCAGAGGATTGTATGGATGCGATAGCTGATTATGTGAAAGATATTCTGCCGGAAGATAATCTTCACCCGGATTCATACTACGAGATACAAAAACTTGTATCCGGGCTTGGTTTGTCGTATGAAATGATAGATGTGTGCATCAACAACTGTATGATATATTGGAGAGAGGATGGCGACCGCTTGAAATGTCGGTTTTGTCGCCAACCGCGGTTTCAAGACACAACTGGTAGAGGTCGAGTACCGTTTAAGAGGATGTGGTATTTGCCGTTAGCCGAGCGGTTAAAGAGATTATATAAATCAGAGCGCACAGCCGGTCATATGAGATGGCATGCAGAGCATACCTTTAATGGAGAAATTGCGCATCCCTCAGACGCAGGTGCATGGAAACATTTCCAATCATTGTATCCTAGTTTTGCAGAAGAGCCACGAAATGTATACCTTGGGTTATCTACGGATGGTTTCAATCCTTTTGGGAAGCATGGGAGGAAATATTCATTGTGGCCAGTCATTGTCACACCTTACAATTTGCCTCCAACTTTGTGCATGAAGCGAGAGTTTCTATTCCTCACAATCCTTGTTCCCGGTCCAGACCATCCGAAGCGTTCGCTTGATGTCTTCTTGCAACCATTGATTCATGAATTGCAAGAGTTATGGGAGCATGGTGTTCGAACATATGATATTTCATGCCATCAGGACTTCACGATGAAAGCTGCGCTTATGTGGACCATAAGCGATTTTCCAGCATATGGAATGTTATCTGGATGGACAACTCACGGAAAGTTGTCATGCCCGTACTGTCAAGATAACACTAATGCTTTCCAATTAAAGCATGGCAAAAAGGCGTGTTGGTTTGATTGTCATAGATGTTTTTTACCAGCTGATCATCCGTACCGGAGGAGCACCACGTTGTTTACAAAGAAAAAAAAGGTGCTTCACGATCGTCCCCCCCCCCCCCCCAGTTAAATGGTGATTATATTATGACTCAGTTTCGTGATTTTGGTGTTATGACTACGGCTTACTGTGGTGGTAATGGGCATGATCATGTTGACGGTTATGGGCAACAACATAATTGGCATAAGAAGAGTATTTTTTGGGATTTACCATATTGGAAAGATCATCTATTGCGGCATAATCTTGATGTCATGCACATTGAGAAGAACTTTTTCGATAACATCATCAATACAGTGCTCAATGTGCAAGGGAAAACCAAAGATAATTTGAAGTCTAGATTGGATTTGCCCGGTATATGTTCTCGAAAGGAACTACATGTCATGGAGAATGGAAAAGGTCCTATCCCGGTCTTCAGGTTGGATGGTTTAGGAAAGAAAGAGTTCTTTGAGTGGATTACGCATCATGTTAAATTCCCAGATGGATATGCGTCGAATCTTCGTAATTGTGTTGATATGGGGGAAGGAAAGTTTATTGGACTGAAGAGTCATGACTGTCATGTTATCATGCAACGCCTCCTTCCATTTGCCTTTGAAGACCTCCTTCCCAAAAACGTCCATCGAGCAATTGCAGGTAAATTTTTGGTATTTAAATCAATTTACATTACCACATATATATATATATATATATATATATATAAATATATCTACTGTATTTAAAAAAATTATATTTGATCTTTCCAGCGGTAGGTGCTTTTTTCCGAGATTTATGCACGAGATCCGTTACAGTGGACGGGATACGCAATTTGGAGGAGAAGATACCAATGATCCTCTGCAATCTAGAGAAGATATTTCCGCCGTCTTTCTTTGATGTTATGGAACATCTTCCGGTCCATCTTCCTCGGGAAGTTGCTCTTGGTGGCCCTGTTCAATATCGGTGGATGTATCCGTTCGAGCGTTATATGTTCCATCTGAAGAAAAAAGTCAAAAATTTAAGCAAAGTAGAGGGGTCAATTGTTGCTCAAAGCATCAACCAGGAAACATCTAACTTTGCGGTAAACTACTTCCCTTCAAAAGGCCAATCAAAGAGTCGAAAACCAGGGCGTTACGATGATAGAGGAGAAAAACCCATTTATCCAGCTTATGTCCCACATATGTTCGCACAAGTCGGCCGACTAAGTGGGAAAACAAAATCAAGGAGGCTTTCATCTGAGGAGCAAAAACACTTGCATATGTACATTCTCACAAATTGCGAAGAAGTCATGCCATATGAGAGGTATTTTTAATTACAAACTAAATAATTCGCAACTTTCATTTTACGATAATAAATAAATAATGATGATATGCTTTTTTCAGCATTTACATGGACCAATTACGCCAGGAAAATCCACTTTACACAGAAGATGAATTGAATGTGCTAAAAAGTTCTGAATTTGACCGGTGGTTACCATTCTACGTAAGTGAAAAATTATCCGACGCATAAAATTGTGTAAAATATTTAAATGCGCGTGTAATAAAGGAAAACAGTTTTCTCGTGTAGATCTCGCATTGGAAATCTAATGGCCATCAATTTCCAACGTGGTTAGAGGAGCTGTCGTCCGACCTAACATCGGTTGCTATGTCATATCCGATGTACTGCACCCGCGGATACGCTTTTAAGATCCATAGAGAAATGAACAGAAGGTGCACCTCTAATTCTGGAATTTCATCACATTCCGGTGATCTTGTTTACTATGGTGTCTTGCGTGAAATATTGGAGGTTCATTATCCCGGCTTACTCGATTTGAGGTGCGTTGTCTTCTACTGTGATTGGTATGATCCTTTTACCGGTGTTCGACAAGACGAGTTTGGTGTTACATCTGTACATTCGAGGAAGAGACTCCAAAAATACGATCCATTCATCCTTGCCTCACAAGCAAACCAAGTTTCATATATTCCATACCCTCGAGTACGAAACAAACAAGATCCATGGATTACGGTGACATCAATTAACCCAAGAGGAAGGGTAGATGGGGTAGCAGATACCGAACCTTTGCAACAGAGCACCGCCGGATATATTGGCTCGATTGATCATTCGCTTGAGGTTGACCTCGTCGTCGATTTCACAACGGACGCAGAGGATGCAATATTTGAGGATTCAGAGGAAGAGATTGGGGAGTTTGACCAAGAGTCGGAGTCAGCATCTTCAGATTATTTATCGGATTCAGACGGACTTTAACTATAATTGTGTTTTTAAAAAAATTTTAATTTGTGCTTGTAATATATTTTAATTCAAAATTTCTACCCTAAATTTTTATAATTCCGACCGAAAATTGTTATAATTGTTATAAAATATTATGAAATTGTTAAAATTGTTAAAATTGGTTAAAAAATTGTTATAATTCCAAATCCGTGGGAAAATGGTTAGGATTGTTTAAAAATTGTTAAAATTATTAAAATTGTTATAATTGTTATAATTGTTATTATATTTTTATAAATGTGCTAAAATTTTTATAATTGTTATAATAAAATTTTTATAATTCAAAATTGTTTTAATAAAATTGTTATATTAAATTCAGCATCTTCAGATATTTATTTAGAATTTCCGACCGATTTGCGACGGATTTAATTAAATCCGTCGCAAATCGGTCGGAAATTTTTAATTTGCCACCGATAAATCGGTCGGAAATTTAAATTTTCCCACCGATATATCCGTCGGAAATTTAATTTTTCCGACCGATACATCCGTCGGAAATTTTAAATTTCCGACCGATTTATCGGTGGCAAATTGAAAATTTCTGACCGATTTGCGACGGATTTAATTAAATCCGTCGCAAATCGGTCGGAAATTCTAAATAAATATCTGCTCCACTTCTTCCTCAGATCCGATCTTCATCTTCCCTTCATCGCTTCATCTCTTCTCCGCCGCCGCCGTCGAACGCCGATCCACCGCCGGCGAGCCTCCTTCTCTTCTCCTCCACCGCCGCAACCTCTCCTTCTCTTCTCCTCCACCGCCGCAACCTCTCCTTCTCTTCTCCTCCACCGCCGCAACCTCTCCTTCTTCTCTTCTCCTCCGGTCTCCTTCTCTTCTCCTCCACCGCCGTCGGCTCTCCTCCTCTCTCCACCGTCCACCGCCGCCGAGCCTTCCTCCTCCACCCACGCCGTCTCTTCCTCCTCCACCCACCAATTCAAAACATGTAAGTAAAATTGTGAATTTTTAGGATTTAGGGGAAATTTGTGAATTGTTAGGATTTAGGGGAAATTATGAATTTTTAGAAAATTGTTAGGAAATTTTAGGGGAAATTATGAATTTTTAGAAAATTGTTAGGATTTAGGGGAAATTGTGAATTTTTAGAAAATTGTTAGGAAATTTTAGGATTTAGAAAAATTATGAAATGTGAATTTAAGGAAATTTTAGGATTTTTGGAATAATTGAAATATGAATTAGGATTTTTGGATTAGGATTTTTGGAATTATGAAATATGATTTGGGAATTAGGATTTGTTGGATTAGGATTTCTGGAATTATGAAATATGATTTGGGAATTAGGATTTGTTGAATTAGGATTTTAGGATTTAGAAAAATTATGAAATGTGAATTTTAGGAAATTTTAGGATTTTTGGAATAATGGAAATATGAATTAGGATTTTCGGAATTATGAAATATGATTTGGGAATTAGGATTTGTTGAATTAGGATTTTTGGATTTAGAAAAATTATGAAATGTGAATTTTAGGAAATTTTAGGATTTTTGGAATAATGGAAATATGAATTAGGATATTTGGATTAGGATTTTTGGAATTATGAAATATGATTTGGGAATTAGGATTTGTTGAATTAGGATTTTTGGATTAGGCTTTTTGGAATTATGAAATATGGAATTATGAAATATGATTTGGGAATTAGGATTTGTTGATTTAGAATTTTTGGAATGATGAAATATGAATTATTATTTGTGATTTAGGATTTTTGGATTGTGATTCTTGGAAATATGAAATATGATTTGGGAATTAGTATTTGTTGATTTAGGACGTTTT
This sequence comes from Arabis hirsuta, assembly GCA_964056655.1. Lineage (NCBI taxonomy): Eukaryota > Viridiplantae > Streptophyta > Magnoliopsida > Brassicales > Brassicaceae > Arabis > Arabis hirsuta. Next base: position 5,995,815 of record OZ053303.1, on the reverse strand, counting down.
GAATTATGAAATATGAATTATGCAGGTCGATGCGAGATTTCCGTAGAATTATTAACCTCCCGCATCGTGCGAGCAGCGACAACACAAACCCCCCAGCCCCAAACCCTCCGAGCCCTTCTCATATTCCGGACAGTCAAAGCTCCAACCAACAACAACTTACGATCGAAGAGTTGTTGACTCAACCGGGCCGAGAGAACATTCCTAAGCTCGACCCAATGTGTCGAGGCAAATCGACTTGGTAAGAAAATTTAAATTTTGTAGGGAAAGTTAAAATTAATACTAACTTGGATTTTTTGACTAATACATTGTTTTCATGTTTTTAGGTTCGGTAAGAAAAATAAGATTTCAAAATCATTTTTGAAGATGATACGTGCACTCCTCAAACATCCTTATAAGACGTGGAACGCAATGCCTCACAGTGAGAAAGAGTTGTGGTTCCGAACTTTTACGGTATGTATTTAATTAATTAAAAAATTATAATATTTAAAATGCTTTTTATAGTTACTAATAATTTTTGTTTTCAATAATGTAGCAAGATTTTGATTGGCATCCTAGCTTGACGGGACAAGTTAGGGATGCGTTCTACAAGATGGCGTCGGATAGTTACTCGGGACACATGAACGAGTGGAAGGAAAAATGGGAGACCGGGGATGACAAACCGCATAACTTGAACGAGGATGTTTGGCTGGGATTGCAGGCGTATTGGGCTGATCCGGCAACGAAAAAGCTTGCAAAGATTAACTCGGAAAACCGTAAGAAGAATCCTCGAGGTACTCACAACTCTGGGGCTACGAGTTTCTTAGCGCGGGAGGACGAGATGGTAAGTGTATTTGAAATTTCTATAAATTATTTTTGTTATCTTTCACATCTACAATATTTATGAAACGTTTGCAGATTCAAGAATCTGGCGGTGTGGTTCCAGATTTAGTTGCTTTGATGAGACGGACACACACGAACAAAAAAACCGGGAAGATCGATTATCCGAACATTGCTGAAATCGTCGATAAGGTGGAGAAGAGAAAGGAAGAGCGGCTTACGCAAATGGCTCTCTCTCAAGGTTTGGATGGTTCTTCTTCTTCGAACCAGTGTGAGTTGTCCGTCGACGAAGTCAACGAAATGGTCCTCCAGGTATTGTTACGTTTTAATTATATGTCGATGTTTTTTTTTTTTAATTTTCTATATTGACGCATCTCATTTTCCGTAGGAAACCCCATTGCGCAAGGGTCGTCGTCCTGGATTAGGCAATGTAGCAACTAGGTTTGGGCCTAGTTCTTCTTCCGCGACCAATCCCGGACTGTATGACGAAGTAGCCGGTCTCAAAGAAGCACTTGAGCGGAAAGACGAAGAAGTTGAAGAACTGAAGCTTGAGAACGCCGCAACAAAAGAGAGCCTTGAAGCAATGAAGGCTTTCATGAGGAGCAAATTTCCTGATTTTCATTTTTAGATTTTCTCATCGGTTTTAGTTTTGTTTTGTAATTTACGTTTAAAATACTTCTGAATATTTCTGAATACTTTAAATTACTTCTAAATAATTCTGAATATTTTCAATGTAATTTAATATTTTTATTTAAATTATTTCGTAATTTAAATTATTAATAGATTATATTTTTAAATAATAAATAATTTAATTTTTTTTTAAAATTACCAAATCCGTCGGAAAACGGTCGGAAATTTCCGACGGTTGCGGCGGTGGGAAATTTCCGACGGTTGCGGCGGTGGGAAATTTCCGACGGTTGCGGCGGTGGGAAATTTCCGACGGTCGGCGGTGGGAAATTTCCGACGGTTGAGGCGGTGGGAAATTTCCGACGGTTGCGGCGGTGGGAAATTTCCGACGGTTGCGGCGGTGGGAAATTTCCGACGGCTATTGCAACGGCCATTATCGGTCGGAAATCGGTCGGAAATTCCGACCGATATGATTTTTCCGACCACCTGTACCCGACGGACATATTGGTCGGAATTCCGTCGGAAACATGTTTTTCCGACGGAATTCCGACCAATATGTCCGTCGGAAAAACCTCTTTTTTCTTGTAGTGTAATGATATGCTTAAGGTGCATCATGTCGACAGAAGCAAGATGCTCAGCCGTTTGTGTTTGCGGACAGGTCTCATTTGCAGCAATTAGAAGTAGAGCACCATCCATAATGGCTGCCCCATTGAGCATATAGTAGCCATGAGAATATCGTGTCCCTGATTAATTAAAAAAAGACACCTCATTGTCAATGGGCAATGGTTATAGGAGAAGAAAAAGTTAGAAAGGGGAGGCTCAGTCAACTACTGAGAAGTGTAAAATTGATTATACCGGGCAATCGACAAATGAGACGTGCCTCAGAAGTTTCATCTTGCATTTCTCAAACCCAGGGACATCACAGTTCGGGCTGTCTTCTTTCCCACTCCCGTAAGACCTAGAAATTAACGATAAGTTGCAACATAAACCTCATGTATATCTATCAAAAGAAGATAAAAAAGCAAGCAAGAAGAGAACTCACTTGTAGCACATTGGTCTAGGGCACTTGTCATCCTCACATTTGTAAATCTTGGCATTTGCATATCCAAGTTTAATGGTAATGTTACGCTCCAATTCGTTCTTAAAGCGAACAGTCTGCGCGTGCGAGTTTAATAAATTTAAACCTTCTAGTGAGAGAAAACAAGTTCATAAGATACAAAACTGACTAGTCCATTACCTGCACACCAGAAATAGCTTTCACAACAGTCGACTTTCCGTGTGCGACATGCCCAATGGTTCCTGAGATATAAAACAGTTATCTTTGGCGCTTATTTAGACCCAGTAACGGGAGGACAAACTCAACGAAACTTAAAACAACTTTCTGTCAGCAGAAATGACCTATGTTTATGGTTGCCTGGCGAGAAATCACCTCAGGAGATAGAGGATGTAGCACACTTACATCAAGTTTACTTAGATCTTGTTCAGCTAAACCTTTGTTCCGCGACATTCTCACAAAAAGGAACCACCTTTATCCTCCTATGAACCAGGAATCGATTAAAATTCACAACTTTACACTACAAGAAAACTAAGCAGTTTCCGACGGACATATTGGTCGGAATTCCGTCGGAAACAGGTGTTTCCGACGGAATTCCGACCAATCTGTCCGTCGGGTACAGGTGGTCGGAAATGAAATATCGGTCGGAATCCGTCGGAAATTTCTGACGGATTTCCGACCGATAATGCCCGTTGCAATAGCCGTCGGAAATTTCCGACCGCCGCCACCGTCGGAAATTTCCGACCGCCGTAACCGTCGGAAATTTCCGACCGCCGCAACCGTCGGAAATTTCCGACCGTTTTCCGACGGATTTGGTAATTTTTTTAAAAAATTAAATTATTTATTATTTAATCTATTAATAATTTAAATTACGAAATAATTTAAATAAAAATAGTAAATTATATTGAAAATATTCAGAAATATTCAGAAGTATTTTAAACGTAAATTACAAAACAAAACTAAAACCGAAGAGAAAATCTAAAAATGAAAATCTGGGAATTTGCTCCTCATGAAAGCCTTCATTGTTTCAAGGCTCTCTTTTGTTGCGGCGTTCTCAAGCTTCAGTTCTTCAACTTCTTCGTCTTTCTTCTCAAGTGCTTCTTTGAGACCGGCTACTTCGTCATACAGTCCGGGATTGGTCGCGGAAGAAGAACTAGGCCCAAACCTAGTTGCTACATTCCCTAATCCAGGACGACGACCCTTGCGCAATGGGGTTTCCTACGGAAAATGAGATGCGTCAATATGGAAAATTAAAAAAAAAAAAAAACATCGACATATAATTAAAACGTAACAATACCTGGAGGACCATTTCGTTGACTTCGTCGACGGACAACTCACACTGGTTCGAAGAAGAAGAACCATCCAAACCTTGAGAGAGAGTCATTTGCGTAAGCCGCTCTTCCTTTCTCTTCTCCACCTTATCGACGATTTCAGCAATGTTCGGATAATCGATCTTCCCGGTTTTTTTGCTCGTGTGTGTCCGTTTCATCAAAGCAACTAAATCTGGAACCACACCGCCAGATTCTTGAATCTGCAAACGTTTCATAAATATTGTAAATGTGAAAGATAACAAAAATAATTTATAGAAATTTCCATGCACTTACCATCTCGTCCTCCCGCGCTAAGAAACTCGTAGCCCCAGAGTTGTGAGTACCTCGAGGATTCTTCTTATGGTTTTCCGAGTTAATCTTTGCAAGCTTTTTCGTTGCCGGATCAGCCCAATACGCCTGCAATCCCAGCCAAACATCCTCGTTCAAGTTACGCGGTTTGTCATCCCCGGTCTCCCATTTTTCCTTCCACTCGTTCATGTGTCCCGAGTAACTATCCGACGCCATCTTGTAGAACGCATCCCTAACTTGTCCCGTCAAACTAGGATGCCAATCAAAATCTTGCTACATTATTGAAAACAAAAATTATTAGTAACTATAAAATGATTTTTAAATATTATAATTTTTTTATTAATTAAATACATACCGTAAAAGTTCGGAACCACAACTCTTTCTCACTTTGAGGCATTGCGTTCCACGTCTTATAAGGATGTTTGAGGAGTGCACGTATCATCTTCAAAAATGATTTTGAAATCTTATTTTTCTTACCAAACCTAAAAACATGAAAACAATGTGTTAGTAAAAAAATCAAATTTAGTATTAATTTTAACAGACCATACAAAATTTAAATTTTCTTACCAAGTCGATTGGCCTCGACACATTGGGTCGAGCTTAGGAATGTTCTCTCGGCCCGGTTGAGTCAACAACTCTTCGATCGTGAGTTGTTGTTGGTTGGAGCTTTGACTGTCCGGAATATGAGATGGGCTCGGGGGGTTTGGGGCTGGGGGGTTTGTGTTGTCGCTCTGTGCACGATTCGGGAGGTTAACAAGTCTACGGAAATCTCTCATCGACCTGCATAATTCATATTTCATAATTCCAAACATCCTAAACATTCCAAACATCCGAATTCTCAAATCATATTTCATAATTCCAAAAATCACAATCCAAAAATCCTAATTCACAAATAATAATTCATATTTCATAATTCCAAAGATCCTAATTCAACAAATCCTAATTCCCAAATCATATTTCATAACTCCAAAAATCCTATTCCAAAAATCCTAATTTCATATTTCAATTATTCCAAAAATCATAATTCCATAAATCCTAATCCAAAAATCCTAATTCATATTTCAATTATTCCAAAAATCCTAAAATTTCCTAAAATACAAAATGCATAATTTCATAATTCCAAAAATCCTAATTCAACAAATCCTAATTCCCAAATCATATTTCATAATTCCAAAAATCCTAATCCAAAAATCCTAATTCATATTTCAATTATTCCAAAAATCCTAAAATTTCCTAAAATACAAAATTCATAATTTCATAATTCCAAAAATCAAAATTCCAAAAATCATAATTCCAAAAATCATTATTCCAAAAATCCTAATCCAAAAATCCTAATTCATATTTCAATTATTCCAAAAATCCTATAATTTCCTCAAATTCACAATTCATAATTTCTAAATTTCTAAATTTTTATAAAAATTCACAATTCCCCTAAATCAATCAAAATCTAACAAAATCTAACAAAAATCCAAAATCTAACAAAATCTAAATCCAAATTAGAACACATACATGTTTCCAATTGGTGGGTTGAGGAGGAAGAGACGGCGTGGGTGGAGGAGGAAGAAGTCACGGCGGTCGGTGGAGGAGGAAGAAGAGCCGACGGCGGTTGGTGAAGAGAGAAGGACCGGCTTGGTGGAGAGAGAAGGACCGGCACAGCTTGAGAGAGAAGGACCGGCGCCGAGTACTCGTAACCGGCGGAAGATCTGCGGAGGAGGAGAGAAGAAGAAACCGATGCAAGAAACTAGATCTGCGGAGGAGAGAAGAAGAAGAAAACATGTGAGATATTTATTTAGTATTTCCGACGGATTTGCGACGGATTTAATTAAATCCGTCGCAAATCCATCGGAAATTCTAAATTTCCGACGGATATTTCGGTCGGAAACTATAAAATACACAATTTTATTTTAAAATTTTTTTATTATAACAATTTTATGAAAACAATTTTTGATTATAAAATTTTTATTATAACAATTATAACAATTTTAACAATTTTATAACAATTATAACAATTCTCGGACGGATTTGGAATTATAACAATTTTAAACCAATTATAACAATTTTAACAATTTTATAACAATTATAACAATTTCCGGACGGATTTGGAATTATAACAATTATAACAATTTTAACAATTTTATAACAATTATAACAATTTCCGGACGGATTTGGAATTATAACAATTTTTAAACCAATTATAACAATTTTAACAATTTTAACAATTATAACAATTTTAACAATTTTATAACAATTATGACAATTTCCGGACGGATTTGGAATTATAACAATTTTAACAATTTTATAACAATTATAACAATTTCCGGACGGATTTGGAATTATAACAATTTTTAAACCAATTATAACAATTTTAACAATTTTTAAACCAATTATAACAATTATAACAATTTTAACAATTATAACAATTTTAACAATTTTATAACAATTATAACAATTTCCGGACGGATTTGGAATTATAACAATTATAACAATTTTAACAATTTTATAACAATTATAACAATTTCCGGACGGATTTGGAATTATAACAATTTTTAAACCAATTATAACAATTTTAACAATTTTAACAAATTTTAAACCAATTTTAACAATTTTAACAATTATAACAATTATAACAATTTTAACAATTTTATAACAATTATAACAATTTTCGGACGGATTTGGAATTATAACAATTTTTAAACCAATTATAACAATTTTAACAATTATAACAATTTTTAAACCAATTTTAACAATTTTAACAATTATAACAATTATAACAATTTTCGGTCCGAATTATATAAAGTCAGCTTAGAAATTTTAAATTAAAATATATTACAAACACAAATTAAAATTTTTTTAAAAGACAAATATATTTATAATCCGTCTGAATCCGATAAATAATCTGAAGATGCTGAGTCCGACTCTTGGTCAAACTCCCCAATCTCTTCCTCTGAATCCTCAAATATAGCATCTTCTGCGTCCGTTGTGAAATCGACGACGAGGTCAACCTCAAGCGAATGATCAATCGAGCCAATATATCCGGCGGTGCTCTGTTGCAAAGGTTCGGTATCTGCTACCCCATCTACCCTTCCTCTTGGGTTAATTGATGTCACCGTAATCCATGGATCTTGTTTGTTTCGTACTCGAGGGTATGGAATATATGATACTTGGTTTGCTTGTGAGGCAAGGATGAATGGATCGTATTTTTGAAGTCTCTTCCTCGAATGTACAGATGTAACACCAAACTCGTCTTGTCGAACACCGGTAAAAGGATCATACCAATCACAGTAGAAGACAACGCACCTCAAATCGAGTAAGCTGGGATAATGAACCTCCAATATTTCACGCAAGACACCATAGTAAACAAAATCACCGGAATGTGATGAAATTCCAGAATTAGAGGTGCACCTTCGGTTCATTTCTCTATGGATCTTAAAAGCATATCCGCGGGTGCAGTACATCGGATATGACATAGCAACCGATGTTAGGCCGGACGACAGCTCCTCTAACCACGTTGGAAATTGATGGCCATTAGATTTCCAATGCGAGATCTACACGAGACAACAGTTTTCCATTATTACACGAACATTTAAATATTTTACATAAATCAAGCGTCAGAAATTTTTTCACTTACGTAGAATGGTAACCACTGGTCAAATTCAGAACTTTTTAGCACATTCAATTCATCTTCTGTGTAAAGTGGATTTTCTTGGCGTAATTGGTCCATGTAAATGCTGAAAAAAGCATATCATCATTATTTATTTATTATCATAAAAAGAAAGTTGTGAATTATTTAATTTGTAATTAAAAATACCTCTCGTATGGCATGACTTCTTCGCAATTTGTGAGAATGTACATATGCAAGTGTTTTTGCTCCTCAGATGAAAGCCTCCTTGATTTTGCTTTCCCACTTAGTCGGCCGACTTGTGCGAACATATGTGGGACATAAGCTGGATAAATGGGTTTTTCTCCTCTATCATCGTAACGCCCTGGTTTTCGACTCTTTGATTGGGCTTTTGAAGGGAAGTAGTTTACCGCAAAGTTAGATGTTTCCTGGGTGATGCTTTGAGCAACAATTGAACCCTCTACTTTGCTTAAATTTTTGACTTTTTTCTTCAGATGGAACATATAACGCTCGAACGGATACATCCACCGATATTGAACAGGGCCACCAAGAGCAACTTCCCGAGGAAGATGGACCGGAAGATGTTCCATAACATCAAAGAAAGACGGTGGAAATATCTTCTCTAGATTGCAGAGGATCATTGGTATCTTCTCCTCCAAATTGCGTATCCCGTCCACTGTAACGGATCTCGTGCATAAATCTCGGAAAAAAACATCTACCGCTGCATAGATCAAATATAATTTTTTAATATACAGTAGATATATTAAAATATATGTGATAATGTAAATTGATTTAAATTCCCAAAATTTACCTGCAATTGCTCGATGGACGTTTTTTGGTAGGAGCTCTTCAAAGGCAAATGGAAGGAGGCGTTGCATGATAACATGACAGTCATGACTCTTCAGTCCAATAAACTTTCCTTCCCCCATATCAACACAATTACGAAGATTAGACGCATATCCATCTGGGAATTTAACATGATGCGTAATCCACTCAAAGAACTCTTTCTTTCCTAAACCATCCAACCTGAAGACCGGGATAGGACCTTTTCCATTCTCCATGACATGTAGTTCCTTTCGAGAACATATACCGGGCAAATCCAATCTAGACTTCAAATTATCTTTGGTTTTCCCTTGCACATTGAGCACTGTATTGATGATGTTATCGAAAAAGTTCTTCTCAATGTGCATGACATCTAGATTATGCCGCAAGAGATGATCTTTCCAATATGGTAAATCCCAAAAAATACTCTTCTTATGCCAATTATGCTGTTGCCCATAACCGTCAACATGATCATGCCCATTACCACCACAGTAAGCCGTAGTCATAACACCAAAATCACGAAACTGAGTCATAATATAATCACCATTTAACTGGGGGGGGACGATCGTGAAGCACTTTTTTTTTCTTTGTAAACAACGTGGTGCTCCTCCGGTACGGATGATCAGCTGGTAAAAAACATCTATGACAATCAAACCAACACGCCTTTTTGCCATGCTTTAATTGGAATGCATTAGTGTTATCTTGACAGTACGGGCATGACAACTTTCCGTGAGTTGTCCATCCAGATAACATTCCATATGCTGGGAAATCGCTTATGGTCCACATAAACACAGCTTTCATCGTGAAGTCCTGATGGCATGAAATATCATATGTTCGAACACCATGCTCCCATAACTCTTGCAATTCATGAATCAATGGTTGCAAGAAGACATCAAGCGAACGCTTCGGATGGTCTGGACCGGGAACAAGGATTGTGAGGAATAGAAACTCTCGCTTCATGCACAAAGTTGGAGGCAAATTGTAAGGTGTGACAATGACTGGCCACAATGAATATTTCCTCCCATGCTTCCCAAAAGGATTGAAACCATCCGTTGATAACCCAAGGTATACATTTCGTGGCTCTTCTGCAAAACTAGGATACAATGATTGGAAATGTTTCCATGCACCTGCATCTGAGGGATGCGCAATTTCTCCATTAAAGGTATGCTCTGCATGCCATCTCATAGGACCGGCTGTGCGCTCTGATTTATATAATCTCTTTAACCGCTCGGCTAACGGCAAATACCACATCCTCTTAAACGGTACTCGACCTCTACCACTTGTGTCTTGAAACCGCGGTTGGCGACAAAACCGACATTTCAACCGGTCGCCATCCTCTCTCCAATATATCATACAGTTGTTGATGCACACATCTATCATTTCATACGACAAACCAAGCCCGGATAGAAGTTTTTGTATCTCGTAGTATGAACCCGGGTGAAGATTATCTTCGGGCAGAATATCTTTCACATAATCAGCTATCGCATCCATACAATCCTCTGACAAATTCCAATCAGTCTTTATACTCATCATTCTGTATGCAGAGTATAAAGATGAAATACCCTCTTTGCAACCAGCATATAACGGATCAGTTGATGCATCTACCATATCAAAGTACCTTTGGGCATCTAAAGTTGGTCCTTCGGATCCATCCTGAAAAAACGAAGGTATATTCTCCCGATAGGCTTTGTTAACCATTTCTTCCATACCTACATTTTCATCTACTTCCGGTATTGGTTCCTCTATCCTATCCGCACTAGTACTAGCATAATTCCCCATTGAACCATCTTCACCATGCAAATACCATATCTTATACCCCGGCATAAATTCGTCTCTATAAAGGTGTTGTAATACAAAACGCCCAAATTTCTTTTTACAATTCCGACATTTAGAACAAGGGCACGATATTTTACCTTGATCTTCTATGGTTTGCGGTTGGTTTAATGCAAGATTCATAAATTGTTGAACTCCATCGACAAACTCATCCGTAAGTAAATCCGTCTCTGGATCATGAGAAGGTCTATCCATCCACGCTCGAAAATATTGAGGGGGGTTTGAAGGAGCCATTTTTATGTGTTTTTCTTCCAATTTTCGTAAGTGAAAGAGGAGGAGGAAGAAGGTGTGATCTGTTTTTAAAAATAATCTGGGAAATTTCCGACGGATTTCCCACCGAAATTCGGTCGGAAATTCAAAATTTTAAAACGGTAAAAATGGCTCCAATTTTTCCTACCGATTTCCGACGGATTGAATTTCCCACCGTTTTCCGACGGATTTCCGACCGATTTATTTTCCCACCGATTTCCGACCGATATTGCAACCGTATTGCGACGGGAATTTTTCCGTCGAAAATTTCCGACCGATTTTGGACCGGTCGGAAAACGATCGGAAATCCGTCGGATTTCCGTCGATAATTTCCGACCGAATGTTCTCCGTCGGAAATTCGGTCGGAAAATACCTTTTTTTCTTGTAGTGTTAGCAGTACGTAGTCGATACCGATAAGCTGCTACTCAATACAAACAGATCGAAAAAACCGATACGCAACAGCTTATCCAAGAAAGAGAAGAAGAAGAATAGACTGAGGATTGAACAACAGAAAGGAGAAGAAGGAAAAAGGCGTAGAGTTGGGAAGTTGTACCGTTCTTTTGATAGATAAACCCTAAGAACGGGGTTGGCTTAAAACGACGTCGTAGCTCGATAGACTGCGCATTCTTTAATTAGGTGAATACTCTCAAAATTGTGTGTTTTTTTTAAAATAAACCCTAATTTTTTTTTTATATTGAAAGTTACCAAAATGTCATCTATATTACTAGGTGATCGTCCCGTATCATATGCGGGTATTAATTTTTTTAGTAAATTACGTTAATTTTGGTATTTAATAACTCGAATATATCATTTATAAATATTAAATATGCATCGTTGTTAGTTTAAAATATGAATGTAGGAAATTAATATGTATATATATAGTACTTTGAGTATCGTTGTAAATATTTTGGACTTTTACGTTTTGTAACTTTTTATATTTGTGTTGAAATAAAACGCAAATATTGAATAAAAATATGTAAAATTTAATAATTAGTGAAAAAATGTTTTAACATATTGAAAACATTAGACATGGCGATCATGAAAAATTTCTAAACTCCGTTAACGATAGTAAATATATTTGTCTCCTTTCCTTCTTCTTCTTCTTCCAATTTTTCTTTTCTTTTCGTTAATCATTTGCATCCATAAAAAGAAGAAGATGCAAACGTAGAAGATGCACCCGTTTTTTTGTTTGTTCTTCTTCTTAATTATTCTTATAAGTTTGTTACTTGCGATCGAAATCGCCATATTTTTATCTTTTTAGTCTCTTTTTTCTTCTTCGTTATCTTCTCTATTTTGTTTTTGTCTTCGTCTTCTCTTTCTTCTTTTTTTCAATATTGTTTCCTCTTCTTTCTTCTTCACCGTCTTCGTCTTGTCAAAAGTCTTCAACCTCTACTTAGTGATGAAGACCTTTGATATACTCAATAGCAAAATCCAACACTTTGTTTAGCTTGTTTCCTGCAAAAGCGCAAATGTCATTTTTAGCTATATATACTCATCTTAATTACACAGAATTACATACGAAAACATAACTAATATAGCTCACCTTATCTACAGTGGGCACCAATGTTTGTAGCATCACGTTGATAAGATAATAATTTATCACACAATTTAGCTCTATAGTACTCAACACAACCGTGGTTTCCTTGAAAAAAATATATAGCATAAGATTTTTTTGGGTTAAAAATATAACATAAGATTCCAAAATTGTAATTGCTTTTGAGTAACTGACTCGAATAAAACAGTGAGTTGCAAGCAGGTTCGTGCCTACTTAAGAAATACTGAGACAATTGCCTTGGACACCTTTAATATTGCTTAATTTTGGGACCCCAAGTTTAAGTAAAATAGTAAATATAATATGTATATTTTATAATAATTTTAATTTTATATACTAATTTTGGACTCTAGTTTTTTTAACATTAATTTTGAAATCCTGTCTTAGGCCTCCTAAACTCTAAGAACGGGTCCGGTTGCAAGATATACAAAACTGCTATAATAGTTGTTTCATGAAGCACTCTGATCAATCTCATCACTTGTCATACCAAAGTGAACTATCTTAGCGGATGCATCCAATATATATCACAATTTATTTCCCAACTAAAAAAGCATCAAATAAAAACACAATAAAAAGTGAGTATGTCAAATGAAAATCAACATAGAAGGATTTGAAATGCATGTTAGGGCTTGAGACAAAACATTTGAGCATGCGGTCAGTTATGGGGGGAGTTCACCTCCCCACTTTTATTCGAAAAGCTTAAAAATTACATCTCTAGCCGAACGTGTCGAGGGTGCGAAGACCCCCGAACATCGTCCGTTAAAATTGAAGCAACCACACTAGGAATTGAATTAAATAAATGAAAACCTAACAGTAAAGAAAATGCATAGTTCGCTAAACCATCCGCAAGGCAATTCGTTTCTCTATACACATTGTAACTCGGACTATCTAGTCCTTCGAAAGAAAGTCATGGCACAAGTGTACCAGGGAAGACAGGGGGTGAGTATCACTAATCCCTGTACGAAGAAAACCAACCACAATTTTTTGAATCCAGTTCTACCTCCAACCACGTGATCCTTTGCTCCCATGCTATGTAAAGCCCACAGTACACGCCCCATAATTCCGCCAAGGGCGCTGAACAAATCCCGATGTTCACGGCAAACCCTCCCAACCAACTGCTCTCTCGGTTTCGTAGCACCCCACCCGCTGTAGCATTACCCGGATTTTCCCGCGATGCTCCATCGGTATTAAGTTTAACCCATCCTTCCGTCAGAATAGTCCAAGCAATCATTCTTTCTACTTGCACTCCCCGGTTATTTCGTTCTCCATTAGATTCGTTTGCTTGCTTTACCTCTTGTGTTAGGTCTTTGATGAATTTTACTCGATCTCTACATCTTCCGTTCTCATCAAACACGTTTAAGCATCGCCATTTCCATCCACACCATATAGCCATTGCAAACAAGGTAGGCCAGTCGTTACTTTCCGGTCCGTCTCCTCCTCCCAAATTGCCATAAATCCATCCGAGAAATGGCTCCGTGAAGAACGTTTGTCGCCTTTGTCGTGGCACAATCCTAATCCAAATCCCTTCCATTTCCGGGCAATCTCTAAGAACATGTAAGATTGTTTCTTCCCCTCCCTTACACACTTGACAAATCCCCAACTCCGATAAATGTCTCCAATGTCGCTCAGAGTCTGTCATTATAGCTTGATTCCCCACGAGCCACATAAAAGTTCGTACCCTTTCCGGCGTAACCACCCTCCATATCCGAGAGAATAAACTAGTCATGTTCTGCCTCGGTGCATTGTCTCGGGTCAGTAGCGCCGATTTCACCGTAAACCGACCATCAATGCATTCTACCCATGAGAGTCTGTCGCTTGCTCCGGTTACATTATCAACCACCACCGCAACGAGTCGGACCCGTATTTCTTTTGTGATGGCTGGTCCAATCATACTTATGTCCCATCCTATCCCATCCCTCCATAGATCACATGCATAAATGTTTTCATAGCCGTTTGGTAAACCACCCACCGCCAGCTCCACCAGCGGTATACTCGATAGCCACTTATCCGTCCAGAATCGAATACTTCGCCCATTACCGATTACGTAACTGTTTCCCGAAAAAACCACTTCCCTAATTTCTCACCAACACTTCTCCATGTAGCGGACCAGTTGCTTTTCACTTTTGTCCAAGTGGTATTGTGTATGTCACCCACCCGATACTTGTGTCGTAATACACGCGCCCATAAACTTTGCTTCTCATGTAGTATTCTCCACCCCACCTTGCTCACAAGTGCAATATTCATGTCTCTTGCTGCTCGTATACCAAGTCCTCCCTCGCTTTTCGGAGTACACACCTTCTTCCACGCAATTAGGTGTTGCTTCTTTTTTCGCTAGTACTTCCCCATAGAAACGATCTCAACGCTCTATCCAACATATCAAGTGTTTTACTCGGAAGTGATATCGTGCTCATTGAATGTACCGGTATTGAGGACAATACTGCTTTCGTTAGAGTCACTCTTCTCGCAAAGCTTAAGAAACGACCTCTCCAACCAGACAACCGAGTAGAGATTTTCTCTAAGACCTCTCCGAATGTTTCTTTATTAATACGCTTGTGGGGGATCGACATCCCTAGATATTTACCCAAATCCCTTGTCGTTTTAATTCCACTCTCTTCACTAATCCGTGTCTCCAACTCTCTAGACACGTTCTTAGAGAAGAAGATCTTTGACTTCTCAAGACTCACTTTTTGTCCTGACGCAACACAAAACTTCTCCAGCACTCGTTTAACAACTCGAATCTGTGCCACTGACGCCTCGACGAACAAGATAAGATCGTCTGCGAAACAAACATGCGAAAGTTTTGGTCCTCCTCGAGATAGGCTAATAGGTTTCTAATCTTTCCGGTCAATGGTTGTGTCAATTTGGTGGCACAACCTCTCCATACACAATATAAATAAATACGGCGAAAGCGGGTCTCCTTGTTTAATCCCTCTTTCAAGTCTAACTAGTGTTGTCTTCTCTCCATTAAACAAGACGCTCATCGATGTTCCAGTTACATATTCCATGATCCAACGTATCCAATCACCAGAAAGTCCAGCCGCAATAAGAGTGTCTTCTAAGAAATCCTATCGAATTCGATCATATGCTTTTTCCAAGTCTAGTTTCAAGAGCATCCATCCTTTCCTCCCTTTCTTCCGTCTCACTGAATGCACTGCTTCCTGAACAATCACGATATTGTTTGTACTTACCCGACCCGGTATAAAGCTCGCTTGGGCCGGTCCAATCAAATTTGTCATCACTGTTTTGAGACGTAATACCATCGTCTTAGTGATCATTTTAAACAAAACATTGCACAAACTAATCGGTCAAAATTGTGATATATTCTCCGGTTTTGCAACTTTGGCTATCAACACAACAAGCGCATCCTTTAACTCTCTCGGTAGTATACCGGTCTCAAAGAAATCCAATGCAAACCGAGTAAGCGACTCTCCTACCACATCCCAACATCGCTGATAAAAGACAGGTTGAAATCCATCCGGTCCCGGAGTTTTAAACTTTCCCATACTATACATCGCTTCCTTGACTTCCAAATCCGTGAATCTGGCATTCAAACACATCTGTTCCAGCGGTGACAGTGTCAAGAAACCCTCTCTTGGTAATTTTGCAACAATAGGATCAACATCATCTAGTGAGTATAAATGCATATAGTAGTTCATCGCTATCCTCTCAAGCTCTTGCTTCTCCGAAACCCATCTTCCTTCACTATCTTTTAACATCTCTATTCGGTTTCTTCTTCTTTGAATAATAGTTGACGTGTGAAAATACTTTGTGTTTCTATCCCCTAGCGCAATCCATTTTTCTCGAGATTTTTGAAACCACATGATCTCCTCTTGTTCAAGTACAACGTCGAACTCCTTTAGTAGCTCCTCTTCCTTGTTAAGCAAGTCATCAGTCTAAGTACTCACTAATAAGTCTTGAACTCTTTTTATTTCTTGCATTAACAACTCCTTCCGCTTGTGCACATCCTCAAACACCTCTTTATTCCACTTCTTTAACCTTACTCTCAACCCATTCAAAGCATCTGGTGTTGTAATATTCCCATTCCACGAGTTTAGCAACAGCTCTTTAAAGCCATCATGCTCCAACCAAGCCGCTTCGAACCTAAACGGTCTTCTTCTCGGATTTGTTCCTACCTCCGGATAGAGCTGTACATACAAAGGCGTGTGGTCTGATGCCAAAAATGGGAGATGCTTCACTGAAGCTTCCTGCCATTTTAACCTTGCGTGAGCACTACACAACACGCGATCGAGTCTTTTTGCTACAAAGGTACTACCAACACGTCCTCTCTTCCACGTGAATCAATTACCTCTAAACTCCATATCTATAAGAGATAGATCATTTATCCATTCTCCAAAAGCTATAGAATCAGCCGATAGTCTTCCATTCCCCCCCCCCCCCCCCCCCCCCAACACACTCATCTAGCCGCACGATTGTGTTGAAATCCCCACCGACTATCATAGGTCCATTCACACTTCGGATAGCTTCTCCCAAGCCTCCCCATAAGGTACTTCTCCGAGACACTGTCGGAGCCGCAAAAACCACAAATATATGCAACCTTTTCGACCCATTTACTACTTTGGCGTGAATACAATCCGAGGACTCCATAATAGTCATAGTCCCCACACTTGTTCTCCACAATAACCAAATTCCTCCGCTTTGTCCAACCGTATCAACTCGAAATGAATTCTCAAAGCCGAAGCCTTGACAAATTCTTCCCGTTCTATCTCCTCTTGCATGGGTCTCAAATAAGGCTAAGATATATGTACTGAGCTTCTTTAGAATATAACGAAACGAACGTCGAAAATTGGGTTTATTCGCCTCCCAGCAATTCCACAAAAGACAATTCATTGAGCTTTTGATAATTAAGATTAGAATAACCGGGGAAAACCGTCATGCTTCGATTGAAATCCCCCCTCCCGTCGTCGGAATCACAGGAGGAGCGATATCCTTCTGTAACACAACCACTGCCAAACTTGAGTTATTAGAATCTTCACTCTCCATCCTCATAGGTATCGACATCCTCTCCTCTGTCACAACCTGTTCTACAATTGCGTAAGCTCCTCCTTGTCTACCCATGGCACTGTTAT
The DNA here is from genome assembly GCA_964056655.1 of Arabis hirsuta. Classification (NCBI taxonomy): domain Eukaryota; kingdom Viridiplantae; phylum Streptophyta; class Magnoliopsida; order Brassicales; family Brassicaceae; genus Arabis; species Arabis hirsuta. Next base: position 5,978,537 of record OZ053303.1, on the reverse strand, counting down.
CAACTCTTAGTCGTTTCCCACTTGATGACAGTTCAAGCTCAGCAATAATTGGACCATAGACAAGACCCCTCGTGGGCTTATTCACTTTCGCTTGCACTCTTTTCGGCCCATTTCTTGTGTGCATATTCGAACCGAACTTCTTCTCTTTAGGCCCACTTTTCTGTTGTGCTCCTCCACGTGGCCCAAATGCCATGCCAGTACCTTGCGCCCCACTCTTCTCTTTTAAGATCAATGTTCCATCGGATACATTTTCCTTATTCTCTCCGGAGATATCTCCAACTTCCCCGATCTCTTGAGATACTAAATCTTCACTTAATTTTTCAAACACATTCGATATCTCAATATTGTCGTTATTAGTTATCCTCGTAATATTGATGAAAGTCTTTTTACCGGTTTCAAAGATATAAAACCTAGAATCACTACTTCGATTATAGAATAGTTTAAGTTCGTTAAGGGACAAATAATACACTCTAATCCTATGGATTACAAGTTCAGCTAAGCGATTAAAAGAGGTTTACATGTCACGATTTATCAAAGCAAACAAAAGTAAAATTCGGTGTAAACAATAAGTGGAAAAACGTTAGCTCAAGGGATGTTTTTCAGGGATTATATCATCAAAACCAAGCAATTATTCAGGTTATCAAGTTATGAACCAATCTAGAACTCAATCATAAATTTAAGGTGATCCACTGTCGTGGCATCAACAACTTCAACAATCAATCTAACATCCTAAACTGTCGTTTGAGGTTACAAGGAATGATGAGCATTAAACGTATAGGATCGATTTGTTCACGGGTTGCTTTAACTTCAACTGTCGTTGGCTAAAGACAACTCGCCCATCTAAGTCAATTCCAGCAATTCACAACACTTTTGATGAGTGAGTTCAACCTATAATCAGAGACTAGGTGATCAAATTAGTCTAGGAAATACGATCGACTATAGACGAAGATATCAAGTGATGTTTCAAAGCCTATCTATGCTTAGTTATGATTCTCTAATCCCATCGAACCCTCAACCTAACAAAGGGGATTACTCGCACATAGTCAAGCAAACAATAGCAGCAAAAGAGAATAGAAACTTTATTGAATCGAAATAGAAAAGAGTAAGGGTTTAGAAAACTTCAACAATAATATGGAAGGCAATCCTCAAGCTTACAAACTCTAAAAACAAGTATCAAATCTCTCTCTCTCACTTGCGTTTTCGTTCTGTTGTTGTGTCGTGTCTGCGTGATCGCGTCCCCCTCAAAAGGATCGAGAAACTCTCTTTTTAAAGGCCCACGGTGGCTGGGAAAAGATTAGGGTTTCAAATTAGGTTTAATGAATATTTCCATAAGTGGATCTTCTGGGAGAAGGTGCTCCCTCTTCTGGAGCGGGTGCTCCTTTTCTTCAGAATATTCCAAAAAGATCCAGATTTCTCTTTTTTTCACCAAATCCAATTGCAAGTTCCAATCCTCCATTCCAGCCGCATTTTATACCTAGAATGACTCAAAGTAAAGTGAAAGACTCGATAAAAACCTACAAAACAAATGTTAGAATGCGCCAAAAACGCTTTATATCAAATATCTTTTAGATTCCTTCTTAAATTAACTTCCGACTTCTCGGCCGCACCGTTTTCGCCACTCAACGTCGGTTCCGATCTTCTCCATACTTTCTTCACCACTGTAAAACCCTCCTCTGCCTGCATTTTACCTCCCGTCGCTGATTCCGCCTTCTTTCCTTGTGAAATTTCCACCCTCTCCGTCTCTCTCTGAGGACACGTATGCACCGCATGTCCATACAACCCACACGTTGAACAAATATTTGCTAGCCCTTCATACGCTACAAAGTACCTTCCACCATTAATCAAAACTGATCCTTTAAGGGGCTTCTTTAAGTTGACCTCTATGCAAATTCTGGCAAATCTAGCACGCTCCACATTCAACGTTGTCATATCAACTTTGATAGGTTTCCCCATTCCTTTTGCAATTGCCATAATTATCTCCTTATAGTAGAAATTTACTGGTAAATTACTCACATGAATCCAAACTGGTGTAGTCACAATTTTATCTTTCATTGCATTAAATTCCGGAGTTTATGCTTGCACCATCAAGTAGCTTCCAAAGGCTCTCCAAGGGCCGCCGGTTAACGCAGCCAGATATTCATCCTCCAACTCAAAACGAATCATGAAGAAATGGCGTGGCAAGTCTATCACATGAATAGTGCCTTTTGGTTGCCACAATTCTCTCAGCTTCCTACTCAAGGCCGGGGTGGTGATGTGCCTTCCCAAGACCTTCACAATCATACAATTCTTCCACATCTCGTTCATCGCTTCTAGTACTTCCTCTCCTATCGTGATCACCGACTCCCCATCTTCTCCGTTAGGAAATTCCAGATTCAGTCTCTCCCTAACGAACGCATCATCCAACAATTTCTCCGGCATCAGTCTCCCTCCAGCGTTACTTCCGGCCACCTTCTGCGTCCACGACAGCCCTCTATCCGGGCGTTCCCCCGGTGGTCTCTCCTTCTCCCCTACATCGGTCATGGTTGCGTCCTGGTCTCTCTCTCTTGGATCACCTTTTTCGCCATCGCTATCTCCCATCGCTATGTTTCTGGAACTACTATTAAAGTCAATTTTAAAACTAATTAAAATCATTATGATTTAGTTTAAACACTCTTTAAAATTGTAAAACATTAGACGGAAAACCCCATGATATAACAATATATTAACCTCATGTTAGATAGTGAAATTCCATTTTATAGTTTCTAATTTTCTATGATACTGTTCATTATATAAAAAATAATTAAGAGTAATTTAACGCGAGCCAATATAACAAATCATAGGTTACACACCTCACCTTAACGAATATGATCTAAATTAACCTTGCTTATTATTATTCAAAACTAATCTATTATATGATTAGGGAGTTATTTTTCTATATAAAGTGTCCACATAAACAAAACTACTTTTTAAAACATTTAAATATTGAAATACTACGAAATACATACAATTGATTGTGAAATTTCACAATTAAAATTTGAAAAATTTACCTAGAATAACCTATTTTTCTTAAATTAAGAGGATAACCTCTTCAAATTTTTTATTGTCCAAATAACCTATTTTACGTTTTTTTTCTTCTTCATAATACCAAAAATACATTTATGAACTAACTAATATTAAAAATAGATTTAATTTAAAAAACAAAAACATTAAAAAAAACCATTATCAACAAAATACAAAACCCTCCAGAAGTCTGTCAATGTCTTCGCAGATTATAATTTTTTTTTTTTGTCAAATCTACATTTTTTTGGCAAAGTCTGTCATTGCCTCGTTATAGTGTGTCAATGCCTCGACAGAGTCTGCATTTTTTTAGCAGTGTCTGCCAATATCTTGGCAGAATCTACTAATGTTTCCGCAGACTCTGCGTTTTCTAGATACTGGCAGTCTCTGCTAATATCTCGGCAAAGTCTACCAATGTTTCGGTAGAGTCTACCAATATCTCGGCAGAGTCCACCAATATTTTGGCAAAATCTGCCAATGTTTCGGCAGAGTTTGCGTATTTTTATATATGTTTCAGTAGGGTCTGCCAATGTCTCGGTAGAGTGCGTTTTTTTAGTAGACACTTTAAAAGTCTTCTAAAATGTTGGTAGACTAATATCTCATCTGCTAGTCTACCAATATCTCGACAAAGTCTACCAATGTCTCGGTAGAGTCTGCCAATATTTCGGTAGACTCTGCGAAGGACAATTTTGGTATTGTGAAAAAAAAATCCAAAATAGGTTATTTCATCAATAAAAAAAATAGTAATGTTATTCTAACTATTTCAAAAAAAAAGTAGGTTACACTAGCTAATCTTTCTTAAAATTCTGGTAAAGATTTTGTTTATGTAAAAGTTAATTGTGAAATTTAAATTCTTGTTTTAGGCTTCTGACTCTTTGTTATATTAGGGCTCTAAATGGTAACTTGAAGAAGTTGAAGAATAAAAAATTTGGTGTTACCACTTGCTTAAACTTGAAGAATGTGATTAATTTTTACTAAAGGATAAAAATTGAGGAATTTTTATTAAAAGATTTTTTGTGTTACCATATATAATATTTTAAGAAAATTTGGTATGTTTTTTTAGAAACATTGTAAACTATATATGTGTAAAATGATATATAATATTTAAGTTTGCATGATAATTTTTAAAAAAAACATTGTTACTCTAGATACATTTTTAGTATTTTAAAAAACGAATTTACTAAAACAACAATGTAACGACCGCGAACCAAAAATTGTGATTTTTGGTCGTGCGTCGATCGACGCAGGTGGTGTGCGTCGATCGACGCAAGGTTAAATTGAACCGGTTGGTTGGATTTAAGTGTCGGGTTGCAGGTCAGTTTAGGGTGAAACCCTAGGGCTTCCCTATAAATAGGCAGTGGCCGCATTTTGGGACTTTCAGAGTTTCTAGAAAAGTTCAAGAGAGTTTCCAGAGAGTTTTGTGAGAGTAGATTCGTTCGTGAGGTTCTGGAGATTGTTCCTGGTGCTTGTTGATCATGTTTGGGAGAGGATTTCAGATCCTTGGGGAGTGTTTTTCGTGTTCTTCATCCTTTTCTTCCTTTTTCCTTTCCAGATCCAAGGTGAGTGCGTGACCATGGCTTATGTAGGTAAAGAGATTGATAGAATGCGTTTGATGTTGTTATTTGGTGGATTTCGTATAGTCTTGAGTGTATTTGTGTGCAGGGATCGATGTGATTCGATCCAGGATCGATCCATGAGAGGATAGGTTCGATCCTGGGTTCTGTGATGTTGCATCGATCGACGTAGTTGCTCTGTGTCGATCGACACACGAGGTAGTGCATCGATCGACACCGGGGTTGTGAGTCAATTGACACACTGGATGCATCGATCGACACATGGTGGTTGTGTCAATCGATGCATGTCTGTTTTGGCAGAACTTGTGTTGCTTGTTCATGCCTTGCGTTGTTGATTGTTTACCTTAGTATTGTATCAATTTCTTATGCCTATGTGTATAGCCTTGTAGATGGGATGACCGTCTCATTGAGTATTTGTGATAATACTCACACATCTCTTATAACCATGTGATGCAGGTAATGACAAAGTGTGATCGTGGAATCGTGGCCGGAAAAAGGAGATGACCTAGAGTCTCGATTTCGTGGCTGATATTGATAGAATTGCTAGGATATTAGGAATTCTGGAATGTTGTTATGGTGATTTGAATTGGATTATTGGATTGGTTATTGACTTGGGTTATTGGTTATTCGTTGTTGAATTGGAATTGGGTTTATGTTTCAATAAATATGAGATTATTGAATGAGTTGTTGGTTATTGCTTGTATTGATTTCCGAAGTTGTGTTGTTGACCTATTGAGGATTATTATTTATGATAATAATAATCCGAATCTGAATTTTTTTTAATTTTACGCGTTGGGTTGTTTCAAACAAAATCAATTTTAGTAGTAAAATATTATATCAAAATTATGTATATTAATTTTTTTTATCAATCTATTAATTAACTAGTTATATGTATCAAAAGCCTTGTAATTACTGATTGATTTTACCATTAATTACTAGTGAACCATATGTTACTATTTAATTAATTACTTTTTTAAAAAAGCAGCAGATTCAACATATTCCATTGTTACCATTTAAGTTTGATATTATTCAGCAAGATTTTGTAAAAAATTACAAAAAATTCAGCAAATTCAGTAGTTACCATTACACTCTAGGTACTGAGAAGCTACAGAGGACACAATGAAAGCATCTCCAATGTATCACTCCATTTTTTACTCCAAAATGAAATAACTTTAAAATGGGATTGAATTTTATTCCAATGTATTACTTCATTTTCTACACCAAAAAGAATATTCCAAATATATTTTCTTTTTCTTATTCTATAATTAATTACTAATTATACTTTCTATCTATAAAATTTACAAATTAACCCCATTTTCTTTTTCTTTCTAAAACGTCCATAAATTAAGATTATTCAAACCTAACATTTAAAATTGAAAGGAAAATACATAAGTGGTTTCCCACATTATTAAGTCACTGGTAATTGTTGTATCAAATCTATCTTATGTTATCCTTAAATTTTATAATTTATGTATTTTTATTTTTATTATTGGTTTACGTTTTTTTTATTAAATATATGTCATTTGCATTTTATTTTATATAGGTAAAATCATTATTTAATATATTTGATGTTATGTTTCACTATAAAATAAAATTATTCGCTCCAAATGTGTTTTATTGTAATAATTGGAAAAAAAACGAAAATAATAAATTTCGTTAAAATTTTAAAAGTTATTTTATAAATTAAAAAGTTCAACTCCAAAATTGAGTGAAAAATTAAATTACTCCATATTTAGAGGAAATAATGGGTTTACACCATTTTGGAGTTTAATATGAAATAAAAATAGAGAAAATTTTAGTCTAAAATGGCATTTGGAATGGGGTTAGAAATGACCTGATGGGAAGCTGTAAGAGAATAAAAAAGCAAAAGAGGCAAAGCTACGAATTGTCACTACTTACTCCCTCACTTACCATTTTCTGCTCTTCTCTCTCTTTCCAAAAAACCAACTACCTTACAAATCACTAAAAGAGACACCAATCTCCATTTTCCTCTATTTCACCCTTTTATTATTCAATTTTACATTTGGGTCCTCTTGCTCACTGAAGTAATCTACCTTTAGTTACGACCAAAACACATAAACCGAACCCGAAAGAAACACCATTTTTCTTGTAAACCCATCTGTAACCAACTCTATTGCAACCAAACCAAAAAATGGATCGAACCAAAATTTTACCATACTAAACCGGAGAAACCGGTTTTATATTTTCAAAACTGAACCGGTTTTAGGCACCAAAATTATATTTGTGGTTCTTTGATGGACCGACCTTCTTTGTTTCAGCTTTCATTTAATTAAAATTTTGAATATATTACATTTTTCACAACACAATTAGACATTTGTATCATGACTAATAATAAGTGATCAGGACGATCCTTTTTTCTTCTTCACGTCCTTGCTTTGTTGTGTATACCATCCGGTTAACCATGAGCCATTTACCTTCTCAGTTGTCGACCTCTTGTGCACCCGACCCCGCTTTGCGGAACAGGCTCATCATCCGACTAATTAGTTCCTCAAACGACGGTCGTTTTGCTGGATCACTGTTCCAAAATAATTAGAAACAAAGATTCACAAATGCCCTTTAAAGTTTTGAGGGGATATATATATGATGAAACAATGTCTTACGTTTGCCAACAATCCTGTATTATGGACGCGATTCGGGGATTTAGTCCTTCAGGTAAGTCTAACCGTCGGTCCATGAACCCAACAACTCCAACAACCTATTAGAAATTGATTAGAATCTCTATGATTAAGCTGATAGTCTCATAAGGAACAGAAATTTGAGAACTACCTGAATAGAGTTTAGACGGTCCCATGGGATTAAAGTAGTCATTAGCTCCCACAAGATGACTCCAAAGCTGAAAACATCACACCTGTTACGACAAAAGCATTGAGTTTTTTGCCCCAAAACATGTTCCAAGTTTATTGCATAATGTCACCACGAGAAAGAGATAATATTATACGGACGTACTTCTCATCTGAAGGTTCGCTTCTTAGAACTTCAGGGGCCATCCACTGCGGCTGCACATAGAAATATGAGTAATGTTTAGTTACTGAAACGCAAGAAGTTTTGTGGATTAAGAGAATCAGCGATGGCTTACTGTTCCTTTCCCAGATCTAGTGCTTAAGAATGTTGCGTTCTTCCACTTTGACAACCCAAAGTCACCAACCTAAGAAAGAACAAATGTTGCAAGTGAAGAGTTAATAAACTCATTTTACAAGTCTTCATGAGTATGACTTGTGCAAGAAAATGAAGCTTTGTGTACCTTGACATTCCAGTTTCTGTCTACGAGTAGATTGGAGGATTTCAAATCCCTATGTACTATTGGCGGATTTCTGCGGTGTAAGTAATTTATTCCCCTAGCCTGCAACAACAATGGAGAACCCGGATTCGCTCAGCCTTTCACATTTTTGTTTTTCATTGCGAGGGAGGTCTCTGGAAGATGAGTGTCTTACAACATCAAGAGCCATCCTTAACCGGCGTTTCTTGTCCAATGGCTGGTTTGAATTATGAAGTATTTTAAAGAGACTCCCTCTAATCGTCAAAACCGGAAATAAATAAATTAAAACAGTATACCGCACTCAATAAGGATCCAGACTACTTCCCGATTTAGAGGTCAATAATCTCACCTCGGCAAATATTCCATGACTATGGCAGATCTTTCTTCGGAACATACTGCTCCCATAAACAACAGCACATTTGGATGTCTCAATTTCTTCATAATGTTGATCTGGAGATATTGATCCCAACTGATTTATCTTCTGGCACTAATGATTTTTTGAAATACTTACACAGAAGGGAGAACAAAATATGCGTACCTCCTTTTTGCACTCCATCCAAGTCATCGCATTGTAATCACCCTCAAAGTAAACCTTAATAGCAACATCCTGGTCCAAATAAAAATTGAACTAGTTAGTTATTCCTGTGCACTGATACAATAACCATCTTTGAATTATCTTTCAATGACAGTAGACTTACTGATCCATTCCAAACTCCTCGATGAACCGCAGCAAATGAACCTGTGCAATTGTAACGCATCAGAAATACTCGGAATACAATCGAAACATCCTAGACACAGATCTATATTGAATATATCGAATCTGGCATATCTTTAATTTGAAACGAGTCTAAGACTTTGGTAAACCAAGTGCACCTCGTCCAACTTCTTCCCCAAGTTGTAGATCTTCCCATCGTATCTCACATGACGAATCAGTAAGTAATCTATTTTTCATTTGGCTCAGTGGACTTTGTTGCCCACTGATGTTGACTTCAGTACTTGGAAAGGGATCGCCACTAGGCCGAGTCGTCCAAGCATCTTCTATCTCACCATTTAAGTCTGACATTCTTGTTCCCCTGCCAAAAATCAGACCATTCTCTGGTCCTTTGGGTGGTTTCCCTCGACTCATATTCCCAATAAACTGAAAGCGGTCTCCAGGAGGTGATACTATTTGTCTATCTTCACTCAAACCTCGAGCTCCACTCCCATAGACATCTGAGAATCTAGTTTCAGCCATCTTTGGATTTCCATTGCCATTGTCTCTGAAAGTCGTGCAGGTTACTGCATTAGAAGCCGTAGAAATAGCTCCACCGCCACCAGCTGTAATATTTATTCCATTTCCTAAGATAGGTTCAATATCATTTACATGGCTACCAGTAATCTTCCTTTGCAGCTTCCCCAAAAATTTATCCACCTACAATAGTACATATGCAGTTTCAGTTTATACCATGAGACGTTAATTGTTCAAGGAAATGTGAATAAGAAGACTTGTGTCTTGTTTAAGTGGACAATGAAGACTTACCAGTGAGCCATACTTCTCGAAAGTTGTGGAGGCAACCACAGGAACATTTTCATCTCTGCTCCTAGAGTTCTGATTTGCATTGAAGGAATCATCTCCATTTCTCTGTGGTAGTAACTTCGATGCCTTTTTGGTTTGTACAGAAAACATCGAAACAAACAATCATTCATCTTGCACACGAATCGAACACAAAAGGGGGGAAGAAAAAATTTCGGGGATTCAGAATGTGAAATTTACCAGGTTTGAAACAGTTGATGAAATCTGTGGGACAACTGGAACCTGTGGTAGTGCAATAATCTGAGGCCTTGGGAGGTGCCATTGGTGCTTTCTCAAGTTTGATTCATGTCTATTACTATGTGCTTGTTGTTGATGCTCATTACTTAGTGGATGCATCCTATTGAAAAGTGTTGCATCGCTCGAGACAGTAACAACACCAACAAGCTCTCCGCCTTCATAAACCGGGCTTTTAGTCACCAATGCCATGAATAGTTCACCTGTTTTCTTCTGAAACGGGAACTGACCAGTCCAAGTTTCTCCACGGCAAACTCTCTTCCGAATAGCCATAAGGCAATTACAATATTCTTCGGTTACAAGCAGATCAATCGTTCTGTAGCCTACAACTTCCTCAGCATACCAATGGTATAGATTCTCAGCCGAACGGCTCCTGAACAAGAGAAGAATCTCTTCACTCGGAAACAATTTCCATATGCATACGCAAAGAATCAGCAACTTCAGAATGTACAAAATCATGGAGATTATCACAAAACTTTCAAATGGAGCCATGAGTATTTCACTCTCGAATTCAATCGATACTATAAGCTCTTGATCTAACCAAAGCACTATAGATGAACACGAAGAACATTAGGAATCTGTACGACACTCACCAGAACGTAATTTCTCCAGACGCGGCTGATGTAACATGAATCGCGTGTCCCATTGAATCCATCAAAGTCCGGTAAGCACTATCGGCGAAGTAGAATCCCGAAACCGCTCTCTCCCAAGTCGCCGACGGACTATCCCATGATTCCTCCGCCTCCGATTCCGCCGTCGCCGCCGATTCGTGATCGATTCGCCTCTCCTCCTGAAGCAATAGGCCATCCACCTCCTCCCTTAGTCTCGCTTGACTCGTCTCCATTCTCTGGCACCATTCCACCAGAACCTGATAGAGACTCGATTCCGATTTGTTTCCGGCCATCGCACTCGCCGGCGAACTTGTTTGAGCAGAAGCATCTAGATCCGCCTCTCACAAAATTATTTAAATTTTTTTAAATAGGAAAAATGAGGCATTAATCCCTCATTTGTTTATTATTTCCCAGCTGCTTCTTAATTACTCCGTGACGCTATAACTAACAAACTCAATTATAAAATAAACACAGTGACGCATTGTGGTTTCTCCACGTGTCCATATGCTACAAAGAATTTGCCACGTGTAGAAATGCCGATGTAAGTGAAGATTGAGATTTTGTCAGGATTAAAACGGGTTTGACGAAATTGACCTTGAGGAAAACTTGTAATTCCAATATTGCCCTTATTGTTGCCGCCATTTGCAGGAAAATGTCAAAGGGGGGGGGGAATGGATGGTGTTGAAGACCTCCAACGGCATTTATCAGTTTCATATTTTTTTTTATCTTTACATATCGCTGACGTTGCCATTTAGTATGATTTTTTTCTTCTCCAAAATATTGATTTTAAGCCTAAACGAAAATGTTTAAGAAAAATTATTTTTATATAGAAAAAAATTTGTGAAATATTTTAATTTTATAAATTTTGTATAAAATAAAAATTTCAGTAAAATTAAATACTGTAAATGGTAACAATAATTTGACTTAATTGGTGGAATTTGTTTTGTAGAATTGACTAAAAATGTTAAAGTACATTCTGTTTTTGCCCCCTGTCCCACCCAACTCAAATCCTATTACTTAAAAAAACACAAATACATGAATCTAACTGTATCCTAGAACAAAACCAAAAAAGTGGTTCATAAATTTTCCAAATGAGGAGAAGAATATAACCAATAATTTGCTAGGACCATGAACCTACCTAAACCTAGAAGGTTGTGAATCTTTATAGGGCTTGAAAATATTCATCCACTTGAAAATATTTGAGAGAGATGAAATTAGTACATTAGAATGACTCCTTCCATGGAAACACGGCCAACAACAACAATATGGAAAGCATATAGTCATATAAGCTAGCCAAAATACAGATATATAGTGTACAATTAGTTTGTCATCAAATATTAAATATTTTAATTACAAATAAAAAATATTAGTGTGTCTACAAGCACTAACCTCAAACCAGGACTTCCATCCAAACGCCACAATCTCATAAATGATCTCATCATCAATCAAGAATTTTTCTTCACTCGGTGGTGGTCCGTTTTTGTGCCAATGAGCTCGAAGCTAGTTAGAGTCGATTGAGGCATATTTATTTTCTGTTTCAACTCATCAATCGAAAGACCATCGAGCTAGTTCAAATCCAAGGGATCCACAACAAGTATGTATGTGATTTCCCATTCAAGGGTTTGCAAATTCAGATCGTAATTTTGGTTTTCAGTCATTCGGATGGAGAGGTGATTCTCCGTAGGAGAGATGCTCTCTACTCCTCGGCAATTAGCATCATAGCCAACATGTTTGTTCAAATTTCAGTGTCTCTCTTCTTTATGTACTAAATTTTTAAGTGATTGGATCTCAATTAAAAAAAATCATTAAAAAAGAGGAAATTTGTTAAATTGACTCAATTTGAAATTAGGAATGTCTCAATAACCTTTATACACATATATTTTTGTCCCAATAACTTTTGATATTTTCATAACCCAATTTTAACCTTCAATATTAATATCAAACTAAATATCAAATATTAAACTAAATATTTTGGAATTTAAGAAAAAAAGAATATTTTTAAAATATTTCAAAAAATAAGAAAAAATATCAAACTAGATATCAATTATTAAACTAAAAAAACAACTTCTCTCTCGCCACATCGTCTTCTCCGCCTCCTCGACCCAAAGAATTAGGGTTTCTTTCTTCTCTAATTCCCAAATCCTCTTTGAGCAAAGGGTTCTTGTTCGTGTTCGGAGTAAAAGATATGAGGAGACCTTCGGGAAAGAAGGATGCAACTATCTTAGAGCAACTGATACTGTACGTCGCAAGCGCTGCATTAAGTAGCTTGGTTCTGTATGTGGGTCTTCGTCAACTTGACCCGAATCATGACGCAGCTAAAAAGACGCTCAAGGATAAGAAAGAAATCGCCAAGCGTTTGGGTCGTCCTCTTATCCAGACCAATCAATACGAGGTGATTTTGACTTTGTACGATGGTTCTCGAATAATTCAAAATTCGTTTTCTTTTTTGAAGAATTTTTTGGGGATCTAGAAATAGGCACCTTTGTTTGATGAATTAGTTATTTGAAGAACGTTTCATGTATTGTGCAAGGGATGTGGAGGGAATGTTGCTCATTTGTTCGTATATACTTTGTTTTGTTTATTTGAGAACATGATGTAATAGCTTGCGATGTTATAAACCCACGAGACATTGATGTGGAGTTTGGTTCTATTGGAGGCTTGGAGGCAATCAAGGAGTCTTTGTATGAGCTTGTGATTCTACCACTCAAGAGACCTGAGCTATTTGCTTACGGGAAGTTGCTTGGTCCTCAAAAGGGTGGTTTGTGGTATGGTCCTCCTGGAACTGGGAAGACAATGCTTGCTAAGGCTATTGCGAAAGAATCGGAAGCTGTTTTCATCAATGTCAAGGTTTCGAATCTGATGACCAAATGGTTTGGTGATGCCCAGAAGCTTGGTAGGTGTAGTTTTGTGTGGAGAATTAGCTAGAATGTTGGACAACATAAAAAACAGCATATGTTGGAGACATTAGAGAAACTGTTGGACAAGACAAGGCAACTAGAATGTGAAGTGAAGAGATCGAAGACAACAATGAAGAAAATTGGGATATGTGTTGTGGTTGTGGGATGTGTATGTCTATACTTTCGTCTCCTCTAGGAAATTATGTTGCGTTCTGTTCTTTTCTTAGCTTTGCTTCGCTTAGGTTTTTATGATAAAGTATCATGATTTGCTTTTTAATGTGAACGAAAATTCTCTGGTTTTGATTGAAAAGAAAACATAGTACACTATTCTTGTTCAGAGAAGACAAAGAAGAATCTGAGAGATAAAGAATGAAACCCAGAGATGAGTACTGGTGGAGATCCCAACTTATTGATCATATTATCAAGTAGAAAACTGCACTCAATCTTAACATCACGTCGCTCAATACCGTAGTCCTCTGAAACCATAGTCTTAAGGTCCTCAAGATTAGTTGTAGACTCCAAAGCAAGTAACCTAGCTCGTTTTTCTTCATCAACAGCAAAGCTCCATCGATTTTTTCGGGTGAAGATATTCATTCACCACAAGTTACATAGATATGTAACATATTAACCACAAGAAGAATTAAGAGAATTTTAGGAATTGTTTTTCAAAAACATGTCAAAAATAAGAACATGAAAACGTGAAGAAGAAGATCAGGAAGAAGACGAGTAGATTTAGGAAAGATTTAATAAATAAATTGTTTTTTTGGAAACTATATAATTCACCATTTATTGTTCCTAGATTTAAGGAATTAAAACTAACTTCAAAACATCAACCGATAAGAAAAAACGCAAAATGTGTCAGCATGTGACATCGAACTCGTGACCTCGAGGTATGGGTATGTGCGTTTATGAACCAAGTGAGCTATGGATATTTAATCGAACAATGAAGCAAACGAAAATATTATATTTAAAAAACGTTTGACAAAAAAACGTAAAAAATGTTTTTCACGAAAACAAGAAAATCAAGAAGGATAATATTAGATTTAGGAAATATTTATAGAATATTACGTTTTTGGAAAGAAAATAAATCAAAATTTAATGGTCCTAGATTTAGGGGTTTAAAACTAATTTTGGTAGAATATCCTTTCTACCATTTGGTAGAAGATAGAGAAAGCAGTAGATAAAAGGAGTATAATATGTATTCAACGTATTATAAAAAATAGAGTCATTGGTAGAAATAGTATTATATGGTTGGTAGTACTGAAGCAAATTGGTGGAATGTGCGATATGTATAACTTGAACAATTAGTAGAATACTTCTTTCTACCACTCGTAGATTTATACAAATTCGCAGAACACCTAATATACTAGTAGATTCGACCATGGTAGAAGAAAAAATAAATAATTTTTTGTCATAGTTTAAAAAAAAAAATATAAACATGAATCTATATGCCTTGTATGTTACTATTTTGTATTTTCCTGATTTTATAAAATTATAAAAACTATTTATTTGTAATTTTTAATATTAATCAAATGGTAATGTAGGAAAAAGTTGGCACAAAAAATACAAAGGTTATGAGACAAAACCAATTTTATTGTGAGTCAATTTAATAAATTTCCCGAAAAAATACTACTAATTTAATTTTAGAGAGGAAATATTTCAGTAAAAGCAATATTTGTTTAAAATAATTAAACGTCGTTTTCAAAAGGTTTAAATAAAGGATCATGTATCATTTGTAGGGATGATATATCTTTATGTTAATATTTTGATTGGTAACATGCACAACTCATGTAGGAAATCTTTTACAACGTCAAAAATCATCTAAAAATTAAATAAATAATAATATGATTAACGTGATAACAAGTGATATTTGGTGTTTTTACACCTTTTAAACTAATGATTTTTATCATATGCTATCCATAATTTCTCCATATTTGCATCATTTCATATACTTCTTGAGACTCATTTAGCTTTAGATACCACTTAGAGTTTTGGATTTTAGTTTGCATACATTGCATCTTGTTTTTAGTCATTTTGGGATGGTTATGGATTGTAAATTGGATTGATGAGGCTGGAAATTGGATTTCATACTGGATTGTTTCTCGTAGAAATTAGATTATTGCTAGTGAAAATTGGATTGTCACTCGTGGATATTGGATCGCAGACTGTATTGATAAGTCTGTAGTAAATATTGTGAACAAACTTTTCTATTCTAATGTGACATTATGGGTAACAATTCTTATTTTTCGCGACAATTTTCTACAATGTTCTACCGAATCCAATATGTTTGACATTATGGTTCTCCATATAACGTATGACTGCACATTCTTTTATTGGATATTTTGGAAGTATCTCGTGTGCACAAACGTTTTGCAGAATATTTGCTCTTATCAAAGCGGTAGTTCAAACCTATGAGTTGGTTGATTTGCAATCTCTAGAAAATCAACTTAAAAGCATGAACGATGTGTGGTTGAGCGTATTTAGCGTTGATTTAATCGTTCATATATAACCATTCTTGAATTTGCAGAAGACATGGATGACGCTATCAGAGTGCTTGGAGCATCCGATTTGGTAAGGAGATTCAAAGATAGAATTTTGATACTTTGCATTGTGGCTATACCTTTACGCTTTTTACAAAGAGTGTAGTAGTGAGGCTGTAGTAACCCATCGCCAATATTTTCAAAATGAAGTTAACAGAGTTAACATATTGTGATAGAGAGACCAGGGAGACTTTGCTCCTCTTCTTCTTTTTTTTTGTTTTTTCTTGACAAAGTGATCGTCGGCATTATATGTGAATTTTAACATGTATGATTTTTTTTTATTATTAGAATATGAAAACTTTATTTTGAAATTTTATTAAATGTAGTATCTAATTTTTTTTATCACATGTTTTTCGGTATTTGGTGACGGAAACACACAAGATTTGGAAGAAAACCATTCCGTTTTTCTTTATTCAAGTTTGTTGATGCAACGAAGGTTAAATTGCTCAATCAAAAAGAAACAAAGACAACATAGACAAATCTAAATCTTCTTATTAGAATGAGATGTTTGGTAACGAGAAAGAGATAATTGAAATGAATATGCCAAACCCAAAAGATGTTTTGCAAACCTAAAAACCCAAAAAACCATAATACCAAAACAACGTCCCTTTAGAAAAAGATTACAGAAAGAAAAAAAAAACGGGTGTTTGTTTAAAAATGGGCTCTAACGGGCAAGCTAGCCATTTAAAATCCATTTGGTCAAGTTTTTAATAAAACAGTGTAACGGACCTAATTTGATTTAGTCCGTTAGCTTTTAGCCTATCATATCTTTCTTTTGTATTTTCTTCCATTTGTGGTTATTTATAAAGTTATATGAGAGCTGATTGGTTGGAAGTTGGAACTGTCATTGTTGATTTTATTTTAAATTTTGACTACAGCAATTTTAACCAGAAAATCAATGTTGTGTTTTGAAAAAGTTATATTTTGTTGGTTTTTAAATAACTATCGTACGAACAAAAAAAAAAGTCAATCGTCGAGATGTTCAATCCATCAACCCATTATATCTCAACCCACTTAAATTAATTGGGTAAAAACTCATTTGATCCATTAACTTATTAGAGTCATCAATCACAAGATATATATATATATATATTATACTGGCGACACTTGTTTTGAATCTTTTTTAAAACATTAAGGGATTTTGGGCACACTTGTTTCAAAGTTCAAACACAAGATTGGCTAGTTCATTACATATATATATATTGTTTGGCGACAACATACATTTATTTAGTAGCATGTTATTTAGTGTAAAAAAAAAATCCATAGTCATGTACCTAGTATATAAATCTATAAATATTCATGGTCATTTAGTACAATTACGCTCTTTTGTATCATTTTAGATTGATAGAATTTTAATTGTTAATAAAATATCTAAATACCAAAAGATTATATAGGTTTCACAATAGATAATTCACTTGAAGCTGGATATAATTTTAATTTTTTATTAAATATCTAAGATCCAAAAGATCAAACAAGTATCATAAAAAAAAAGAATTAATTATTTTTCGGTGAAAACATGTAGGTGGACAAAATAATTGAAGGCATAAAAATAAGAAAAGAAGAAATGAGGTGATGGAGGATGAAGGACATAAGAAGCTATGTTTACATAAAAGCAAGTTGGGACACTTGAGGCAACGAGATTTGATTTTAGTGGCAAATTCACAACTAATTGCCTTTCTTCTTCTTTCACCTTATGGGCCTTTTTTGTTCCTTAGCACCACACCATCAAGTTTGTTACATTTTTATTAGTCTAATTATGCAAATATTTAATTCTTTCAAGTTATAACCAAGTTGTCACAAATATTTGAATCCTAAAGTTTTGTAATATTAAAATTAATCCAACCATGACGATTTTACATGAATTAAAGTTTTAAAAAACGGATTTAAACGGCTAGATTCTAAGATCAAATTTTTTTTTACTACCCTACAATGAGTGTATCCGTCTAGTAACTCACTTACCAGGTTGAATGATCAAATTGGCAATAATTTTTTTGATTTAGCACCAGATATCGTGGTTTAGCCAAAGTGTCGTGGTTGACCATATCATTCGGCCAGAAGGGTTAGCCAAGTGGCTCGCGTCCAAAGTTTGCATACAATAAAATCGAATTTCGACCTATAACAAGTTTACGCTCATAGTTCCACACCTAATACCATTGTGCGTCCGTGTGCGACTGCGGGTTCTTGAGTCGGCCAATTTAGTGGAACAAAAGAGAGTAAACGGAGAAGAAGACAAAGAGAACGGGTCGTTTACGGCGTCGGCTGTCACAAACGACGACCTTGACGGAGACGTTATTATTTCTCGCCGTCGTCAAAGTTTCACACAACTCCTCCTACCGTTTACTTACACGCGACCTAGCGCGTGATCTTCACGTGCCCATGAAGGACCACTAAACACTTGTTTATAATATAAACACCTTTATTTTGCTCTTGCACAAGAATTCTCCGGCAACGAAACCAACTTCGTTCCTGTCCTTTAATTGCTTAACCAGATTCATATATACATACACACTTACATATATACATTCGAAAACAATAATAGAAAGAGAGTTTATATTTTTAGATTAAAATTTAAGAGTGTCATTCTCATGAAAACAAAGTCACTCTCATGATATTTGTAATGACAGGAGAATTACATTTATTATAAAGTTACTTCTGGGTGCAACCAAAAATGAAATCAAATATACGTCAAATCAACATTTTTGTAATACTACATTGCTTTTTCATTATCAACATAACTAAAAGAAATGCAATATATCTTACAAATCATATATGAAACACATTAATTTCAGAATCCAACAATTTAAATCATTGAAATGTTTTCCTCCTAAAAATAATCAATTAGAAAGTGTACAATCAAACCAATTTCGTTAGTGCCAATAAATCAAACAAGAATACAAGATTTTAAAACACATTCAAATGCCTATAATTCCCACTTTCTTCGATATCCAAAGAATCCAACAAAAACGGTGTCGTATTACCATCATCTTCATCATCACCATCACATGATCCAGTCATGAGTTCTTTTGCTCTACGAACCTCCACTTCCCAATCCGTCTTAACCAACACGACCAACATCGAAACCAGGCACGAGCCTTGAGCTGCAAACAGACCGAGCCACAGTCCCTTGAAGTCAAACCCACTAAAGAAACTTAACCATATAGCCACAGGCATTCCCACAAAGTAGAAACAACACAAGTTTATGTTTGCTCCTAATTTAGGTCTCGCACTTCCTCTCAAAACTCCACACCCTGTGGTCTGAGGACAGTTTCCTAGCTCGCAAAGCCCGATGATCGGTAAAACCATAGAAGTCAACTTCACAATCTCTTCCTCATTTGTGAACAATCTAGCCCAACAATTCCTCACCATCAAAGCGAAAAACATAGCGAATAGACCTAAACCTAGGCTTAAACAGAGTCCGGTTCTCGCAGCTATCCTCGCTTTATCAGGCCGATTCGCGCCTAGTTCGTTTCCAACGCGTGTCGAGACGCTGAAACTAAGAGAGGAAGGGAAAATGTAGATCAAAGCTGTGGTTTGGATCAAGATTCCCATCGACGCAACGGTTGCTTGCGGGTTAAGTAACAATCCACATAGAAGAATCATGATTTCGTACCACCACCATTCTAAACAAACCGAGACACAGCTAGGGATTGCTAATTTCATTAAAGATCTCCATTCTTTAAAGCAATCCATTGAGAATCCTCCCCAAGTCTTCTCGTAATGCCCCGAAAACACGACGTAGATAATCAAAAGCCCTAGGAGATTGACATTAGTCCAGATTGCTCCCAAGGCGACGCCTTTAAGGCCGAGACCGAGAGAAGAAACGAGAAGGTAACTGATAGGAATGTGGAGGATCACGGCGAAGAAAGCAGAGTATGTTAGAGGAAGAGTGATCGATTGAGATCTGAGGTATATACGGAGAGGATGCAAGAAAGATTGAAGAATCAGATCAGGGAGAGAGAAGAGAATAAAGATCTCGGCTTGATTCGATATTTCTTCGTCTTGTCCAAAGAATAAAAGGATCTTCTTGATGTTGAACCAGAGGAGAGAGATGGGGAGAGAACAGAGGAGGAGCAAAAGTGTGGTTCTTTGCAAAGCAAGGCCTAAAAGTTTGAATCTTTTGGCGCCAAAGGCTTGAACACAGATTGGTTCCATGCCTATGGAGAGACCGGAGAGGAGAGAGTAACCGGTGATGTTGGCGAAGCCGAGGGCGAGTGAGCCGCCGGAGAGAGCAGAGAGATCGTTGAGACGGCCAAGGAAGAGCATTGAGATCATGGAGCGAGAGTAGAGGAGTAAACCGGTTAAGATCATTGGGAGAGATATTTTGGCGATTGATTTGGCTTCTTGGATCAAAGTGGAGAGACGGGTCGGGTTTAGATTCGGATCTTGTCGGTGATCTATTTGGTTCTTGAGGATCAATGGAGCAGCCATGATTAATTGCAGGTTTTGAGAGAGAGGAGAGAGAGAAAGATAGAGAGGATGAAGAAGGTGTTGTTGTTGATGTGTGGTAGTGTGTTGTAAGTTTCAAATTAAGTCACGAATTAAGCTTAATGAAAAGTGATTAAGGATACAAAAGAAGTTGTTTGACTGAGAAATTAAGTTTTAATTATAACAGAACTATTTTGGCGGTTTTTTGACCAACCATTATGTCATTGTTATGACTCCGTCTTCTTACTAGCGACAATATTTTATTTTTATTTTATATTTTGTTTTCATTTGTTTAAAAAACATTTCAAGAAAATATGAATGTTGAATGTTTATTTGATTATTTTTTTAAAAATTTTATTCACGTTTTTGGAATTTTTTCATTATTGTTTTCATTTGTGGAATACGCAAGAATACGTTTCCAAGAAAATACGAAGCTTGGATGTTTATGGAGTTTTGTTTCTTTTATTCACGTCTACATTAATGTGGAAACAAATAAACTGTATGTTTCTCTTAGCCCAAAAAAAAAAATTGTATGTTTATTTATACTAGTTTTTATTTGCTTCACGTATACAGTATACTTACTGCATGCATGATGCACCTAACTTAGTTGGAAAAAGAAGAAGAAATTAATCAGATTGGTCTTTGTATATATAATTGCTGATTTGTTAACTCATCAATATTTCTCGTTTTAAGTTTTAGTTCTTCGGAAATGATCACTCATAAACGATAAGCTACAAGACTAATACCATGGCTGGAAATTTCTTTGTTTAGTTGAATTGTGGTCCATGAAAATCTGGCTTAAAAGAATGATTTTCAAGATTTGTAATAGATGTAATTTAACTGTTAATACAACTAAGCAGAGATTGAATTCCGTAAAGATAAGACTGGAGACGTTTTAGGTATTTCATTTCTTAATTATAAAAATATAGAGTAACAAATTGACTCGTGTCGTTTCTTTAATTTTAATAGTGTTCAACTATTGTGTCAAAGCCTATTATCTTTGATTTTGAATATTAAGTTGATTCTTCAAAGTGCCAAACAGAAAAGGGATTCTCATTCTTCAACCAAAAAATCAGGTAATGTAAAATAAGTAATCTTCTATATATTAATATTAATTAAAGAGACACTGAAAAATCATATGTTTTATTTAATGAGAATTTTTAAAAATACATCAATTAATTAACCAATCAAAATATTTTAATTAATTTTATATGTCATGCTAGAAATATCTATATATTTACTTTTTTTTTTTAAATAACCTCAGACTATGTACAATACAGGTGTTGTAAAAATATATCAACGGTTGAATAGATACAATTAGCCCTGGGCATAGTATGTTATAGGTTATGTTTGGTTTGGTTATTTCTGTTATGGGTTATTTTAGTTATTGAATTTAGGATCCATATAGATATGTACTTAATTTTCGATTTGGCTCGGTTTAGTCTTTTTGGGTTTGGTTTGGTTTGGATATTTTTGAATAAGAACCAATATAAAATCGGAAATAGTAGGTTATGAGTTTGGTTCGGTTCGGTTCGGTCTTATTATTTAGTGCAATAATCTGAAAATAAAAAGTTTCAAATTCATAAGAGAAGTGTGAGAAAACAATACTTAAGTAGATAAGTCTAAATCTGAAAATAAAAAATGATAAGTAATAAAGAGTAGATGGTTAAATTGAGTTTGATAAGAAAGAGTAGAGAAAAATAAAGACTTAAAAACATATCACCAACTTTATAATATTCACCAGCTTCTTGATCAACATTCACTATCTTCTTCATACAAATGCATTTGAAAAGCAAAAACACATTAACATTTGTGTTAAAAATCTTTCATAATCTAAACAAAACAGAATACCTATATATAACATCATTAATATATATAGGTAATGTTAATGTTTATAAAAGTTTTGGTTTTTCAGTTAACTTATTAGATATCGGTTTCAAATCGAACCAAACTGAAACCAATGGATCGGAAGGCTGAGATCCACTGGGATAATTTATATGTATTCGAATCCGACCAAACCACTTTCTTTGGTTCGGTTTAGGTTCGGTTTTTTGGTTTCGATTAAAATGCTCAGGGTTAGATACAATGAGGTAGTTGTAAATGGGTGTTGTTAATATGTGGCTAAAATTATGTTGTAATTTTACAACATATTGTAAAACAAACATCGGGACCACAAACACCACGTGTTATGTTCTGATTAGTTGCTAAGATTTTTCAGTTTTTGTTTCACTTTAGTTATTTATAACCAACTATTTGATAGTAAACTATGTTATTTTTTAATTATTTTTATACCAAAATTTATGACTTTTTATACTCTATAATAGAGACTTGTTTCATTTTATTTGGATACAAGAAAAAAACGTATTTTTACTATAATTTTCTATTAACTTCTGATAAACTCTTGTTTGTAGTTTTAAACATCTTTTTAGAGTAATAGATTCCAACAATAACATTTTTAACACCCAAAGTTCTTCTAATTACTTTTTTTAATTATCCAAATTCTAATAATTATTAATTTCAAAACCAATATTTCATCGAAGAAAGTTAAAAAAAATATTAAAAATAGTGGGATAGGGTGTTGAATTTTTTAAAACAAAACTATTGTAGAAAATAAAAATGGAATGGATGTTAAATTATTAGGTAGAAAAAAGAGAAGATGATGTGAAGTGTTAAAAAATAAAAAGGTGGATGTTGTAAAACAAAACCATTGTATAGAGTTTCACAAATACATATGTTACTAATTTAAATCCAAATAAATATTTTATTATTTAAACGTTATATAATATAATGTTTTAACCAGAAATCATTACCAATGTTAATTACTGTATGAATACTATATGTGATTGATCATACAATTTTTTTTATATTAATTGTATCCATGTTACCCTAACTAAAGTTGTGCTTTTGTTATAAACGTACAAAAACACAACTTTACAAATGAAATATTAATGGTTGAATTTCGAAAATCATCATTTTTACTTTTTATTAGTTATTTGATATGTTTTAAGAAGATTTACAAACTAACGCGATATTTTTCGGGTTTGGTGAGCTCAAATAAGTTTGAGAGAACTCATAATCTTAAATGTATTCAAATTAAATTAAAACGCTTACATTCAATCTAAGCGTCATGCTCATGCTCATTTAAAACGCTTAAATTTTATAACAAAAAATATATTTATCTATATGGGAGCTAAACCATTTGATTTTTTTTTTTTAATTTCTCCTATATATATTTAAAAAATGATGATTTTTTATTTTTAAATATTTTAATTCCGCGTTTGACGCGGGACAAAAATCTAGTACTATATATTAGAGGATCACTATTTCGTTAATAAATAGAAAATTAATCAGTTATTGAAAAATCGGTTTAGATATATCTTCATCAGAATTGAGAGAATTCTCCTTATTTTTCTATATGATACAATTTCGTCCCTATTTTTTTTGTCAACCTAAATGTCAAATTAAGTAGTTTCAAAGACTAAAGGTTAATATCAAGTTGTTACGGAGTTAGATTCAAAATTTCTGGCCACTTTTATATAAATTTTTGGAAGATGTTGATGCTTGTAATAAAGTGAGAATAATTATATGGAATATACCTATTTAATACATATTTTTAAAAGTCAGAATAATTATTTGGACCACCCTATTTCATATAGTCGAGGGGAAAATTATAGTTTGGCAAAGAAAAGGAAGGTTTGCTTTCGTAATTAGTTTTAAATGAAATTCTTTATGTGTGTTTATATATATTTGGAAAAAGAATTTATTGTTTGTGCAAAATATATAATATGATGTCACATGCTTCACCTCTATAGAATGTGGACCATTAATATAGCTTAAGTCGTGGATGATGGGGGAACAAAAAAATAATAGTATTATTATCTTATCACGAGTTATGTCGATCGTTTATAGTATAATAAAAGAATTCACAACTGTAAATAGAAATTATATGAAGAAAAAGAGAACTTATATGATAAAAAATAGAATCTGCGTATTTGTAACATATTTTTATATCAACATTTCTGCATTAACAACGATTAATCCAGATCAAAATTCAAATAATCTATAAAATAAATGTCACCGTCAAATAATCAGAAATCGAGTTTTTTTTTTGTTGTTGTAAATATCCATGTCGCCGAGTATATGTATGAACGAAAGAGAACTGGTTTCTAATTTATTTTCGACTAATTCTTGTCAAATATGTGCACATATAGTTTTAACAATAAATCCAAAAATAATTACATCATGATAAATAGTAAATACTTATGTAATGGTAAGTTTTTTTTTCCAAATATTTAAGAATGTACTTGAGGGGTGAGGACAAAAAACCAAAATAAGCTAAACCAAACCGAACTAAGCTGAACCAATCAAATCAAACCATATTCTATACACACTCCAATCGGTTAAAGCTTTTACAACCCGAACGGTTTGGTTCGGTTTTAACCAAAGCAAACAACAATAAACCAAAGCAAACCGAAACATTACGACCCACAACTAAACCCATGTTTTCCTTTTTTTTTTTTAACTCCCATATTTTCACTTTAAATATTTCAATATTTATAATATTTAATATAAAATTAACTTTAATCATATCATTTAAGAACTCAAACAAACTAAAACGTAAAAGACTCTTAGAGCATCATTATCCATAAGACCCATATGGGTATCATTCATATTCACTATTTAGCAAGAAAAAAAATTAATTTTGGACTAATCATATCGCGCCATGTGGCCATGATACTTCTCTAAAGTCTCGACCAACAGAAACATTTAAAGGTGAATCAGCTGAATATCATAGATAATAATTATTTTTAATATTTGTTTAATCACATGATACTCCATGAGTATCATGGATAATGATACTCTTACATTTAAACGACTAAACTCTAAAGTAAGAAAAAAAAAAAAATGTATACTCTTCAATTATTTGTAATAGTATGTAAATAGTAGCTGACAAAAAAAATTTATTTCAATATATCATCGAAATATGAATATTAATATATTCTTCTTCCTTTTTGCGCATACTTAAACTTATCTTTAAGTCTAGGTTTGAGGTAATCTTGACAAGAAAAAGAAGGAGGTTAAGGTGATCTAGGAATCCAATAGGATGTTTATTATTGTGGTAGTTAAATAATACTATATTTTTCTCTCTTAACACAATTAACCATGGTGTAAATTCTTGTCAAATGAGAAATTCATCAAAATAAAGTCAAATGAGAATAGCCCATAATTTGTGTTATCGACAAATTAACTGAAACTTAAATTAAAGTTTACTTTATATTTGAATTACTATAAAATAAATCAATATTTTATCTACATAATAATTAGTAGAGTATTGCCCACAATTATTTTTGTAGCGTATTAAAATGATAGAATACCTATCATTAACTTATTGTATTTGGACACATAAAATTAAAATGAGTGATATATTTCAAATTAAAAATGAGCAACACCTTTTAAAATAAACAAAAAAACGTTTACATTATACCGGATAACGATTTTGTGATATTATAGTTAATAGAATTGTGGAAGCCCTCTTTGTCCAGTTGTTTGATCAAAGGTTTATTAATGCTTCTACACCAGGAGATCTGGTGTTCGAATCACAGTAGATGCGATTTATTATTATATTTGTAGATTAATGGAGAAAAACTTGCAGCAGATCTTCAGCATGGGACAAGGTAAAATCGTTTGGCATAAATCAATGCGGTAGACTTGTCTGTTGTAGAATCATCAATGTAACAGTTCTCATAATTTATAATAGAATAATAATAAATTTAGACGTTAAAAAAAAAAAAGTTAATAGAATTATTCTATATGTTTTGTTTGCAACGTTGAACTTGAAACTATACTTGTAAATGTTAAAGATATATGGATGAATAATCAATCAGTTATTTTTTTACAACGTGTCCAAAATTTTGTAAATTATTAATAAAATTAAATATTGAATTCTATAACTACTAATATGAATACAAAAAATGACGTATTAAAATCAAAACTAACAATACAATAAAAAATTAAACAATACATCTTCAGGGCATGTCCACGTCGCGGATAGACCAACTAGTATAATCAGTATACGTATATGTAATGGGTTTTTTTTTTTGTGTAATGGTTTTCTCATCCATTTATATTCTATAAACAATATCTTCATGTGATGAAGGTAATAAAACAACAATATCTTGTGAGACAAAAGATGTTACATAGTCAAAATGTTCAAAAATATATAATATCCGTTGGCATAGAATGAATCAAGACCATAAAGATCCTAAGTAATAGTAGGAACCCTAATAGTATAATTTATGCATTGTCGTGCATGTAGCTTTAACTAAACAAATCTTTGTGTCCTGTCGCTTGCGTGACTTCAGTTTATGAGAAACCATTATCCGATAAGCATGGAGTAAATAAAGTACTATACATTAGTTTATTCAATTGTTATTGTTTAGTACACTAAGAAGTACTGTTGTGGGATCTAAGCATCATTTATCGTATTATCTTATAAAACTGTTTAAATGCTCATGCTACTAGTTTGAAGTTCACATCCTTTATATTAAAATTAAAACATGGTTACAACCCAAAATTTTGGAAATTCGATGTCAACCAGTTTAATCTTAATGCATAATTGAAATACAAAACATGATAAAAGTAAGATAAGAAATCACACTTATAGATAATAACCGAAAATTGTTTCTAAATGGCTAGTTTTTCTGCAACTAAACCATTAGCTCGTAATGCCTTCAAAATTGACTCTTTAAAGATGTTCTCCACAAAAGAGAAGAATTGGTAGAATGGTTCTCTCCGAAATCGAAGAAAATAGTTAAAATAATCTCTCCAAAAAAACTAAACATGATATCAAATTTTATCTAAACTGGTGTATGTTTTACTAACTTTTGAGAACTGAATATATATCTAAACAATATTACTATTGACAACAACTTAAAAAGATAGTAAGGAGGTCAAACAAATTTTGCGGGTACCTACTGATATAATACATGTTGTAAACAAATCCTTTTTCTTAGCTCAATGTTGTAAAAAAATCAAATACGGATAATGATATATTTCATTACTCATACGGATCAAAACCGAACAATATTTAAAAATTTACACACATACCTTATATTCATTATTCAACGTTAACAACATAAAATTCATTAGAATATCTGGTGAGTGCACTACTCGACGGTTATACTCATCATGGAGAATTAGTCGGATGGTAACAATCCGAATTACCCTCTAGTTAAAAAAAAAAGAAGAAGTAAAATTCCAAGTGTTTATCAAATGTTATAGTATGCTTTCCCTGATTTATTTATTTCTTCTATCTAAAGCAAAATAGACCAAGAGTATGGTGAGCTAATAATTTAGCACTTGAAATTGGTTCCATTATGCCTCTAGTTCAATCCCTGTAGGAGGAAGAATATTTTCCATGAGAATAGTTTAAAAACGGACTCTGAGCCTACGAAAATTAGGCTTTAGGTCCCAAGTTCGAGGTTATTAAAAAAAAAAAAATCTAAGGCAAAATAGATATCAACATTTTACTAGTGTTAATAACAAAAGTTCTAGGGAGATTTATAAAATTATCCCATATTGAAATTCATTTTGTCCTAATGTCATTTTCTCATTTTTAATTATTTTTTGCCTAAACTACCTTTAGAAATAAAGAGTTTTTAAAATTTTTAAAAATCTTATAATTACAAACACCAAAAGAATAGTCATTTTTATATATCAAAATATTTTTATTAGTTAAAAATAATGTTCAAAAGTACTTGTATAGTTTGCTTCTACGGCTTTCAGAATCCATGTTCTACGTCTATTAATCGGTAGATTATTGGTTATGCCTAGAAGACTTATATCTACCAAGCGTAGAATTTGTGTTCTACTACTTTCTCTATGTTCCACATCTTCATAGAGTGTTTATTCCACGATTTTCACTAGCATCTACCAAATCAAGAATACGTATTCTACCGTTCTCATTATATTATACCATGCTAGAATATAAATTCTACCACATTTTTCATCATCTACTGAGTAGTGTAGAATGTGTTTTCTGCGAATATAGTTATTAAATTCCCTAAATCTAGGATCTAAATATTCAGTTTCTTTAATCAAAAATTTACAAAATATTTTTAAATATTACGTTTTGAAATTTGAATTTCAAAAACCAATTTAAATTTCTAAAATCATAAAAAAAGTAAAAGCTTCAAAAAAATTCATATAGTTACAAAATTTCAAAAATTATATATCTTATACAAATTAACCTTCTTAGATTTTTTTTAAAAACAATGTTGGTCCACAAATATAGTTTAAAGGGGAAATTTATCTTAAATAATTTAGTATAAAATACATGAAAGACATGAAACAACCCGACCTATTTTTTTTTCATCGAATTAGTATTCCCATAAATACTAATTCTCAACACTTAGCAATTCAACAAGCAACCAAACATAACAAGCGGAAATCAACTCAAACCAATCAAATGATTAAACCATCACCAATTCAATTCCATAAAACCAACAACCTAGCGGTTCTAAACAATCACATAAAACAAATAAACGAGACTCTAGATCATCTTCTCTTCACAGCCTTGATTCTACGATCATATTTTTTCTTTACCTACATCAAATGGTTAAAAGATATGCGTGAGTATTATCACAAATACTCAGTGAGACAGTCATCCTATCTACTTGGCTATACACACATGGATAAAGAAATAACATAATACCAAGTGATCAATCAACCACGCATAGCACAAACAAATAACCAGTAATCATTCATCAATCCATTCCAATTCAAAATCAAACGCATAATGAATACTCCGATTACCCATATAAGCCATGGTCACGCACTCACCTTGATTCTGTATCGATTCTAGACAAGGAAAGCCACGAAAAGAGACCTCTCTGACACCTACAGCCCCTGCTCTATTTTCCCTTCATCACGAACCAACAAAACCTCGATCCTTTCTCCAAAAATCTCCTTAACGGAATTAGGGTTTTAGAAAACAGGAACGATATGCTGACTTCGAAAGCACACTGAGAACGGAGATTATCTCAGAAGCAGGATCTGAAACCTGATCTGGAAACTAGACAAAGAAAGAGCTATCCAAAGGTATGCGGATCGTCCTCTGAGTCTTTCTGGTTTGACGGGAATCTTCCTTTGAAGTAGACTGATCGCAGATCCGAAACTGCACAAACCTCTCTCAGTAAAACAATTATAACTCCTAGAATACACATCCGATTGACAAACCGTTTTCTCCAATATCAAGATCAGAGAGTGGAAAACTTAACCTGAAAGTTTCGCTCCGATCCGATCTGTTCTTACTAGCCGCTACCCTCCTCTTCTAAAACTAGACAGAACTGCCTCCAAAGCCTCAATCACGTCTTTTCTTAGCCTTAAGAAACAAGAACACTCAAGGATCTCTTTCTCTATTCTCTGGAACTCTGAAACTCAGTTTTTCTCTCCCAAAAACGCGACTGAAATACGGTCCCCTGACTTATATAGGCGAATTATAGGGTTCTCTTCAACCAGACCGCAAACCGATGCTCAAAAACTGAACCAACCAGTTCAATTCGCAACCTGTGTCGATTGACGCACACACCCTGCGTCGATCGACATACTGCCCAAAAATCCCAATTTTGGTTCGCGGACGTTACAAAACATATATCACATTATTTTATAAAGAAAATTTGAGGATTTGTCTTTTAAATTTATTGGGTTTTTGAAACTAAAAATTTGGAATATAATTTAATTTTTATTTTTAAATTCATATTATATTTTGTAAATGTAAGACTTTTTTTAGAAATTTTAGAATTTTTACCAATTTAATTTGACTTTAAAATTGAAAACTGAATATGCTAATTTGTTTGTTAACAAAATTTAATTATTCTTGTTTAAAAAAAAATCAATTTTTTAGGAATTGTTTGAGATTTATTTCGATTTTTTAAAATTGTTTTGAAATTAGAGCCTAATGAAACTTGTTCATGTGGTAGAAAATGTATTGGGACAAAATGAAATTTAAATGGTGGTAATTTAGCAAATTTTTCAAAATTCTACATTTTTACTGTCTTGTATTTCGTTCTCTTATTTAATCCCATTTCTAGTGAAAAAAAAAAAAAAAAAAACTATCTTGTATTTCGTTATATTCAATTGTTAATCATAAATGGAAAAAGATGGTTAAATACGACAAACTGACAGCTTCAAAATATTAGACAGATTCTTAAAACGCAAACAATAATAGGTTAAGTATTTTTCATAACTCGTGTACATTAAAAGAGAGAACGTTCTTTTCGGAAAAAGAAAGAGCTGGTATAAAGCCCAATATCGTTAAACAAAGCCCATTACAATTTGCATATGATGTTTTTTTTTTGTCGACATTTGCGTATGATGTTAAACAAAGCCCATTAGATATCTTTACACTAATTTTAGCACAACTTATGTAATGATCAATTCATTTGGGAAACGACTTTCCAACATAGTTGCATATGATGATTATGTGACTAATCGGCCGTGTGGGCTCTCCCCCGTGGCCAATATAACTGATCTATGCCCTTGAGATGCTCCAAATATGTGAGGTGAGTTGGATGTGTTGTCTTGAAACACCAATATAGTCATGACGGTATGTTTTCGAAAGGACTAATACGGAATTTTTTTCCAAATAACTCCAAACCCTCGACACAACTAACTACACGATTGGTTGAAGAACCATAAAACGAAGAAAACAAATTAATGAGATTGTTTAGCTAAATATCTCACATCAGAAGTCTGAGAAAAACTTGAGTGATATATAAAAAACATGGATTAATTCACTTATTGACAATTGGTTTTGATTTGGAAACTCAAGTAAATTAACATTTGTGATTTAATCTAAATGTTAATTATTTGATTCGATCTGGTTCATAGACCAGGTTTTCATCATATTTACAAAAAAGAATGATGCCCAGGATGGATGAATGTGGCTAAGCTAGTTTTTGAATATTCGTCTCATAACACGAATTTAGTAATAAAAAATAGACATGATTATGTTACAAAAATATGATCTACAATTCGTCTACATTCTCAAATTCAAACTCTAATTCGAACTCTAATAAACTATGCGTTAAAATACGAAAACAAATGTAAATGTATAAAGGAAGAGGTTACTGATACACTTTATTTTACCTTCACTATGTAGCGAAGATCCAATAGGCGATCGAAGCTTCAATATTTATAAATCCTCAAATAAAACCACAAGTGCATGGTACACCGAAGTAGTATTTAAGGGTCGATCCCACAAGGACTAAAGATTACGACACTAAAGATGCGAGAAACAAACTAAGCTATTGATATATCATGATTTCTGCCGGTTTTTGGCCATGATATAAGTCCTTTTTATAGAGTCTTGTTGGTATTTTTAGAGTCTTTTCAAGTCTTAATAGGTTCATTGACGTTTGGAGCATAATTGGAGACTTTGGAGCATTTTGGAGCATTGTGGAAAGAGTAGCCGAAGTCATGAAGTTGGAGTCGATATTTCTATCTTGCGTTGATCAACACCACCTATGTGTGTCGATCGACACACATGCATGACGAGAAGAAATCGCGTTTTATCAAGTCTTGAAGATTTCTTTTTTACACCAGAAGTTAACAAAAGTGTCCCAAACCGATTTTTGTACATTCTATATAGTTTTCTCCTAACTTTTAAGGTGAGGATCTTATTTTCTATTGAGCAAGAGGGAAAGATTGATTTTAGAGCCTTTTGGGAGACAAATCTGTACTTTGACATCGAGAGATTTTGAACCCTCTGTATCTCTTTCTCTATCTTTTTAATGCAATTTTATTCAGTTATGATTGTTTCAATCACCATGTCTAAGTAGTTTGCTTGTTAGGCTTAGGGTTTTTCAAAAGAATATGAAAAATTGTTAGACTTGTTAGATTTGTATTAATGCTAGTTCTAGTTCTAGATTTTTATTAATGCTAGTTCTAGTTTCATTACCTAAAACTGAGATCTTAGGTTAATTGTTAGATGCGAAAGTATTAATAATTACTTGAATTATCTTAGATGAGCAAATTATCTATTCGCAATGAAATTTGGTGTAGACAATTTGTGAACAATTGAATCTGTGCTTTAATGCTTGTTTAACTTATTGAATTTGCAAAGGAATTTGAGATTTAAGAAGTTAGACATAGATAGTTTTTGCATCGAAAATTGGTTAACTTTACAAGTGATTTCATGTTCAAGAACGAATTTTATAATTTCCCTAACAATCTTGTTTGTCTACAATTTTGAGTTTTCTGCGAATTTTCCCATAGCCTAGCATTTGGTCCAATTGATTTTAAAGAACAATAATCATCGTTCACTTACTTGCTTTGTCACTTAATTTACATTCATATATTGTTTCTTAGCTTGATTTGAATTCAAAGTTTATTGTGTGAATACGATTCCCTGTGGATTCGATCTCTAAATACTACTGCGATCTCTTAATTAATTTGATAGAGTAGTTCATGGTAAATTTGAACTTATCAGCTATAACAATATTTTGGGGGGTTTTGGTTACAAAATGTTTGGTTCAAACATTTTCACAAACACATTCCGGGTATGAAAATGCCTAAAGATCTAAATTTTGAGTGATCAAGTCAAAACTAGCATTAAGAACAACCTAAGTGAAGGATCTAATAAAGATCAACAATAATAATAATCATCATCTAACTATCAAAGCATCCTAATTTAGCATAAATCATGATCCAACAAAAGAGAAAGCATGAAACATGGGCAAAGCTAGTTGATTCGAGATGACTAATGTAACGACCAAGAACCAAAAATTGGGATTTTTGGTCGTACGTCAATCGACGCAGGTGGTTAAATTGAACCGGTTGGTTTAATTTAAGTCGGTGATTTGAGGCCGGTTTAAGGGAAAACCCTAAGGCTTCCCTATAAATAGGTAGTGGCCGCGTTTTTGGGGACTTTTAGAGTTCCAGAGTTTTCCAGAAAGTTTCAGAAAGTTTTTCAGAGAATTTGTGAGAAGGAGATTCGTTTGGGAGGCTTGGGAGATCGTTTTTGGAGTGACTGTTCGCGTGTTGTGGGTGGATTCCAGATTTGGAGGCTTGTTCTTTGCGTTCTTCATCCTTTTCTTCTTTTTTTCTTTCCAGATCTAAGTGAGTACGTGACCATGGCTTATCTGTATAAAGAGATTGATAGGATGCGTTTGATTATTGTTATTTGGTAGATTTCATGTGGTTTTGAGTGGATTTGTGTGCAGGGATCGATGTGACTCAATCCAGGATTGAACCCTGAGAGGATAGGCTCGATCCTGGGATCTGTGACGTTACGTCGATCGACGTCTATCGACTTAGTTGCTCTGCGTCGATCGACACACGAGGTAGTGTATCGATCGACACCGGGGTTGTGTGTCGATCGACACATGGTGGTTGTCTCGATCGACGCATGCCTGTTTTGGGCGAACTTGTGTTGATTGTTTGTGCCTTGCGTTGTTGATTGTTCACCCTGGTATTGTGTCAGTTTCTTATGCCTGTGTGTATATCCTTGTAGATGGGATGGCCGTCTCACTGAGTATTTGTGATAATACTCACGCATCTCTTATAACCATGTGATTCAGGTAAAGACAAGGTGTGATCGTGGAATCGTGGGTAGGAAGAGGAGATGATCTAGCATCTCAATTGATTGGAATTGTTGTTAGAATTGCTTGGGTGTTAGTAATTCTGGAATGTTGTTTATGGTGATTTGAATTGGATCATTGGTTATGGATTGACTTGATAGTGTTAGTATTTCAATAAGTAATGGATTATTGAATGATGTTGTTGGTATTTGATTGTTTTGAATCCGCGTATTGTGTTGTTGACCCGTTGAAGATTATTATTTATGATAATAATAATCCGAAAGAGAAAATATTTAAATTTCTACGGGTTGGGTCGTTTCATTTTGGTATCAAAGCCCTTATGGTTCTAGGGCGGGTGCAATTGATTGATTATGTGAGTTAGTCGACTGATTGTTGTGTGGGTTTGGAGTTCTATATCATATTTTCTGAGCCTTCAATGAGATTCCATGGTAAGTGTTGTTTGACTTTTCTATTTTTCTAGTATTCTTAGTATTCTGCTTGGTAGTGCAGAGAGATGGCTAGAGGTACTAGAGGCAGAGATCGTGGGAGCCGTAGAAGCCGAGGTGGTCGTGGTGCGCGTGGGCGCGGATGGGGACTTGAGAGTGGGTCTGCTGCTGCGAGTGTGGCCCAGGAGACCACGCGGGAGCAGGTTGCTGATTCGCAGGTGTATCAGGAGGGGTCCGTGGGTGTGGCCACTGTGAGTGCCAGTGTGAAGACTGATGGGATGGGTGTAAATCTCGGTGCAGCGGGCCCAGGTGGGGGTGCTGCTGCAGGTGGAGCCCAGGATCGAGATGATCGTCTGGCGAGTCTGCTATAGTTGATTCTAGAGCGGTTACTAGGTGGGATGCCGGCTCCGGGTCAGGCTCCGGGAGTGCAGCCAGGGGTGGCTGGAGTGCAGCCAGGGGTGGCTGGTGTGCAGCCAGGTGTGGCTGGTGTGCAGCCGGGTATGGCTGGGGTGCAGCCAGGTGTGGCTGGAGTGCAGCCGGATGTGACCGTTGCGGAGGAGCTCCCATCCCACGTTAGGATGATGGAGCAGATGCAGAGGATTGGCATCGGGTTCTTCCGGGGTGGTGCCAAGCCTGAGGAGGCGGACTTGTAGAGGAGTAGATTGGAGCGTAAGTTCCAGTCTCTCAGGTGTCCAGTGGGATACCGGGTAGACCTAGCAGTTCATTACCTTGATGGTGATGCACATCTCTAGTGGCGAGGTGTGGTGGCTATGAGAGCTCAGGCGGATATGGCCTGGGAGTTTTTTTTGTGGCTGAGTTCAACGCCAAGTATTTTCCTTAGTTAGCGGTGGATCGCTTGGAGTTGCGATTCTTGGAGTTGACTTAGGGGGACCGATCAGTCCGAGAGTTCGACGAGGAGTTCGGTCGGCTTTTAGTGTATGCTGGTAGAGATTTGGAGGGCGAGTAGGCGCAGGTGAAGAGGTTCCTGAGGAGACTTCGACCAGATCTGAGGACTTACTATAGGGCGAGTAAGTTTGCCACGAGGGCGGAGCTGGTAGAGACAGCTGCTGTGGATGAGGAGGATCTGAGGGAGAAGGCTGTGGTGGTTAGTCCACCGGTTCAACAGCAGAGGAGGTCGGAGCAGCAGGTGGTTCCGAGCATTGGCGACAAGCCTGCGCAGGGACGGAAGAGGAAGTGGGAGAGCACTTCAGGGCCCAATTAGGGTGGTCAGGGTGGTTCGGGATGCTTCGGATGTGGGAGCATGGATCACCTGGTAGCGAGCTGTCTGAAGAAAAATAAGTTTCGGGGAGTTAGGTGTGCTATCACTGTAGGGAGCCAAGGCATATCAAGCCCAGGTGTCCCAAGTTGCAGTAGATGGCGGTGACGGCGGTACAGCCGGTGGCTCAAATTGCACCGGTACTGCGGGTGTTCACTTCGGTGGAGGCGGGTGGTTCTAGCGCCAGACCGATCACAGGTAATTTTAGAACTTGACTTGTTAAATTCTAAGGTGTTTGAATTTTAGTCGGTTTTGGAATTTGTGAGTCTGTGCTAGAATGTTAGGGTTCTTAGGCACATGGGATTTGTGCAGGGACCGTAGTAGTGGGCGGTTATGAGTCATATGTTTTGTTTGATTCTGGAGCGACGAAGTGCTTCATTACTCCGGAGTGTGCGGAGAGCAGTGGAATTCAGAGCGATTCCGATAAGCTGTCGGGAGTAGTTAAGGTTGCGGGTGGCAAGTCCTTAGCTACTTTTGGGCGGGCTCGTGGTGTGGATATTCTGGTGGCGGGAGAGTTGATGCCAGCATATTTGATTGTTAGTCCGGCGGAGCTGTACGATGTGATTCTTGGGATGGATTGGCTGGATCGGTACAGGGTCCATCTGGATTATAATCGAGGACGAGTTGTGTTTGAGCGATAGGCGGGGAGGTTGGTTTATCAGAGAGTGAGGCCGACTTCTAGGAGTCTCGTGATTTTGGTGATTCAGGCCGAGCAGCTGATGGAGAAGGGTTGCGAGTCTTATTTGGCGACGATAGTGATACCAAAGACTGTTAGAGAGGTTATAGTTAGGGATATTCGAGTTGTTCAGGACTTCTAGGATGTTTTCCAGTCGTTGCAGGGATTACCACTCTTGGTCTAATCTTTTTACGATTGAGTTGGAGCCTGGGACGACTCCGATATCCAAGGCGCCTTACCGTATGGCTCTAGCAGAGATGACAGAGCTGAAGAAGTAGCTGGATGATCTTTTGGGGAAGGAATTTATCCGGCTTAGTGTTTCACCGTGGGGAGCATCGATGTTGTTCGTGAAGAAAAAGGATGGGAGTTTCTGGTTATGCATCGATTATCGGGGACTTAACCTAGTCACTGTGAAGAACATGTATCTTTTACCGTGGATTGATGAGTTGTTGAATCAGTTGCGGGGGGCTACCTGGTTCTCCAAGATCGATTTGGCTTCGGGTTACCATCAGATTCCTATCGACGAGGCGGATAATAGGAAAACTGCTTTCACGATGAGGTATGAGCATTGTGAGTTCATGGTGATGCCTTTCGGGTTGATGAATGCGCCAGCAGCATTCATGAGATTGATGAACGGGGTGTTCCAGGAGTATCTGGATATGTTTGTGATCATCTTCATCGATGATATCCTGGTGTATTCGAGGAGTCTTGAGGAGCATGAGGTGCATTTGAGAGTGGTTATGGAGAATCTATGGGAGCAAAAACTGTACGCGAAGTTGAGCAAGTGTAGTTTCTAGCAGGGAGAGATGAGTTTACTTGGCAATGTGGTGTCTGCATAGGGAGTTTCTGTGGATCCGGCTAAGATTGAGGTTATCAGAGGGTGGCCTAGACCGAGGAATGCCACCGAGATCAGGAGTTTTCTTGGTTTGGCGGGTTATTATCGGAGGTTCGTCAAGGGATTTGCGAGTATAGTGCAGTCGATGACGAAGTTGACGGGGAAAGATGTCCATTTTGTATGGTCTTCAACTTGCATGGAGAGTTTTGAAAAGCTGAAAGAGATGCTGACTAATACACCAGTACTGGCGTTACCCGAGCCGGGTGAGCCGTACGTGGTGTATACAGATGCTTCGGGAGTTGGTCTGGGTTGTGTACTGATGCACCAAGGGAAGGTTATTGCATATGTTTCGAGGCAGTTGAGGAAACACGAGTGCAACTACTCTACCCATGACTTGGAGTTGGCTGCGGTGATTTTTGCTCTAAAGATTTGGAGATCTTATCTTTATAGCGGGAAAGTGCAGGTGTTCACAGACCACAAGAGTCTAAAGTACTTCTTTACTCAGCCAGAGCTGAACCAATGACAGAGGCGCTGGATGGAGTTGGTAGCAGATTACGATCTAGAGATTGTGTACTATCCGGGTAAGACTAACCTGGTTGCAGATGCGTTGAGTAGGAAGAGGGTTGCTTCGGCTCAGAAGCGGGATATGGAGGCGTTAGCGAGTGATATTGGCACTTTGTGCGTTATCTCACATGAGCCGTTGGGATTAGAGGCAGATAACCAGACAGATTTGCTGAGCAGGATTCGAGTAGCTCAGGAGAAGGATCAGGGTTTGATTGATGCTTCTCAGGTGGCAAGTTCAGAGTATCTAGTCTCGGCAAATGGGATAATACTTGTGAA
This sequence comes from Arabis hirsuta, assembly GCA_964056655.1. Classification (NCBI taxonomy): domain Eukaryota; kingdom Viridiplantae; phylum Streptophyta; class Magnoliopsida; order Brassicales; family Brassicaceae; genus Arabis; species Arabis hirsuta. The sequence continues at coordinate 5,940,717 of OZ053303.1, read as the reverse complement.
TGGGCGGGTTTGTGTACCTAAGGATGAAGATCTGAGGTAGGAGATCCTGAGAAAGGCTAATGCGAGCATGTTGTCAATTCATCCGGGAGCGACCAAGAAGTATCATGACCTGAAGCGGAATTATCACTAGGTCAGGATGAAGAGGGATGTCGCTAACTAGGTTGCAGCATGCAACGTGTGCGAGTTAGTGAAAGCTGAAAATCAGGTTTCGAGCGGATTGTTGCAGAGCTTACCCATTCTAGAGTGGAAGTGAGACATTATCACCATGGAATTTGTGATAGGGTTGCCGGTTTTGCGGATGTACGATGCGATTTGGGTGATTGTGGATTGTCTGACCAAGTCAGCACATTTTCTTGCCATCAAGAAGACCGACGGAGCTGCGGTGTTAGCTAAGAAGTATGTGCGGGAGATAGTGAGGCTGCACGGGGTGTCAGCGAGTATCGTGTCAAACAGGGAACTGAGGTTTACCTTAGAGTTCTGGAGGGCGTTTCAGGCTGAGATGGGCACTAAGGTGCATATGAGTACAGCTTATCATCCTCAGACGGATGGACAGTCTGTGATGCAGCCTCGTGAAAGGAGGATACATGGAGGATGAAGGATTCGAGCCGGCCGTACGGCACCTGTCGCGATATCCGATAGCGATGAACGATGGAAGCGATGCGGAGGGTGGATCCGAGTGTTGGCCGTACGGCACTTCCACTTCGGACAGATGGATGATCGAGCGGATTGCGATGGGGGGATCGAAGGTCACCACGAGCCGATGGAAAGGACTCGATACTGGCCAAAAACAACAAAGAAATCAGTTCGGATTCCTAAGTTGCGAGAGAGAATTCTTAAGAGAATGCTTTGTTCTTTATTGATTGGTGAGAAAAATACAAGGCTGTTAGGGGACTTATATACTCGTCCGATCAGCTATGCCCTTATAGGGGTCTTGGAATTTATTACAAAGATTGACATCTAATGCATTAAAAACGAAATCGGCGAAACAAATGCCCGACACTACTTAAGGAAAGAAATCATGCGAAAATTCAAAGAAAGAGCCGTTAGTATCAAAATAATTAAAAGGAAATAAGAACTTACCTTAAGTGGATGGATTCGCGGGATCGCGTCGGATCGGGTGGAACCCTCGTCGGATTGGGCATAATCCTTAGTCTTCAATGCGCGTGATGGTGAAAAAGGAAAGTATCCGTTGGGCGTGTCGCGGGTCGCGGAGGAAGATCTGCTCTGGGCCGGGCTGGTCTTGATCGGGCCGGGCTGGGCCGGACTGGTCTTGGTCAGCCTGGACTGGGCCGGGCTGGTTAGGTGCGGGTCAGTCTTGATCTTCGGATGGGCGTATGTCAGCTTGACGGATCCGGGTTAGTGAGTCCGCGTCGTGCTCGGCTAGTAGAGACTTTACCGCGTCGTTGATGTTCTCTTGCAACGTTCGGGCTCCAGATCGTGTCATGGGCTTGGACCTCATCGTGGGGATGGGCGTTGATGGGGCTGCGGCAGTACTGCCGGTTTTGGAGGATGCATCATCCTCTCCCCCTTGGAATGGTTCTATCCTCAGAACTGTTTCATCTGCTTCACAGGGAGTTAAATCAGCCACATTAAAGGTCGGGGATACGTTAAACTCACCTCGGAGATATAGCTCGTAAGCGTTGTCGTTGATCTTCTTGATCACTTGGTACGGTCCGATTCCTCGGGGCGACAACTTGTTCGTTCTCATCTTCGGGAACCGATCTTCCCGCATGTGAACCCAGACATAATCTCTTGGTTCGAGATGGAGTTCCTTTCGGCTTTGGTCTGAATGTTTCTTAGTCCGTTCGTTCCGTTTCTCCATGTTTTCCTTGGCCCATTGATAGAGCTTCTTGAGTAAGTCGGCCTTGGCCACCCCATTCTGGTTGATTTGATCCTTTTGCGGGAGCGGTATGGGGGCTAGGTCGAGGGGAGTCTGCGGCTTAAAACCGTATACGATCTCAAAAGGAGACAAGTTAGTAGAAGAGTGTTTTACGCGATTGTAAGCAAACTCGACCATGGGAAGACAATTGAGCCAATTTCTCAAATTTTTACCGACAGTTGCTCGCAAGAGCGTGCCCAAAGTGCGGTTGGTGGCCTCGGTCTGGCCGTCGGTCTGTGGATGCGCCGTGGTGGAGAAGAGAAGCTTGGTTCCGAGCTTTCTCCATAAGGTCCTCCAGAAATGTCCGAGAAACTTTGGGTCGCGGTCTGATACAATGGTCCGGGGTAGGCCATGTAGTCGTACTACTTCCTTGAAGAAAAGGTCGGCTATTTGTGTAGCGTCGTTGGTCTTGTTGCATGGAATAAAATGGGCCATCTTGCTGAACCGATCCACGACAACAAAAACCGAGTCCTTATGTTGGATCTTCGGTAGTCCTACAACAAAATCCATAGACAAGTCGATCCACGGCATATCAGGGATAGCTAAAGGCGTATAATGACCGTGAGGATGTGACCTGGATTTTGCGCTAAGGCATGTGGTGCACTTGGAACAGAACCGTTCCACGTCTCGTCGTTGGTGAGGCCAGAAGAAGTGTTCCTCGAGGATGCTTCGGGTTTTCTCTATCCCGAAGTGTCCCATAAGGCCGCCTCCATGTGCCTCGCTTAGGATTAGCTCACGCATCGAGCTTCGGGGAATGCACAGCCTCTTGTCCCGGAAAAGGAAACCATCTTGCCTATAATATGGACCAAGGGTGCCTTTGGTGCATCGGGTGTAGAGCTCTCCAAAGTCTGGATCATCCGCGTAGAGCTCCTTGAGATGTTCGAACCCCATTATTTTGGACTCCATGTTAGAGATAAGGGCGTATCTCCTGGATAGGGCGTCAGCTACTACGTTCTCTTTGCCCTTCTTGTACTTGATCACGTACGGGAATGTCTCCACAAACTCAAGCCATCTAGCGTGCCGTTTCTTGAGATTGGTTTGGCCTCGGAGGTACTTGAGTGTCTCGTGATCGGTATGGATCACAAACTCCTTGCTGAGCAGGTAGTGTTGCCAAGTCTCCAACGATCTCACTAAGGCATACAGCTCCTTGTCGTAGGTGGGATAGTTGAGGGTGGCTCCGTTGAGTTTCTCGCTGAAGAAGGCAACCGGTCTGCCTCCTTGCGTTAGAACTGCTCCAATGCCCGTACCTGATGCATCACATTCAACCTCAAACATTCGGTCAAAGTTAGGCAAAGTTAATACCAGGGCGTTGGTAAGGCTGTCCTTGAGCCGTTGGAATGCCGCGTCTTGGCTTGGTCCCCAGGAGAAGGCTACGTCCTTCTTGATCACCGAGGTGATGGGAGCGGCTATCGTGCTAAAGTCCTTAACGAAACGTCGGTAAAAACTGGCCAGGCCGTGAAAGCTCCGGACTTGACCGATGGTGGTGGGTGTTGGCCATTCTTAGATGGCTTTGATCTTCTCATCGTCCACCTTTAGACCCTGCGCACTCACAACAAAACCTAGGAAAACCAACTGATCAGTGCAAAAGACGCACTTCTTGAGATTGTCATATAAGTGCTCGGACCGCAAGGTCTCCAACACTTTCTCAAGGTGCATTAAGTGGTCTTCCAAACAGGTGCTATAAACAAGAATGTCATCGAAATAAACAACGACAAACTTACAGATGTATGCTCTTAGCACGTGGTTCATGAGTCGCATGAAGGTGCTCGGCGCGTTGGTGAGACCGAACGGCATCACAAGCCATTCATAAAGACCTTGCTTGGTCTTGAAGGCGGTCTTCCACTCGTCACCCTCCTTCATTCTCACTTGGTGGTAGCCACTTTTCAAATCGATCTTGGAGAAGATCGTGGCACCACTGAGCTCGTCTAACATGTCGTCGAGTCGCGGTATAGGATGCCGGTACTTGACGGTAATGTTATTGATGGCGCGGCAGTCCACACACATCCGCCAGGACCCGTCCTTTTTGGGCACTAAAAGGACTGGGACCGCGCAGGGGCTGAGGCTCTCTCGGATGTAGCCTTGCTTCATCAGCTCCTGGACTTGTCGTTCTAGCTCCTTGGCTTCCTCCGGGTTGACGCGGTAAGCGGGTCGGTTCGGTAGGGGAGCCCCGGGGATGAGATCAATCTGATGTTCGATACCGCGGGTCGGGGGTAGGCCGGCGGGTATCTCGTCAGGGAAGATGTCCTTGAAACGGTCCAACAATCGTTGGAATCCTTCGGGATGGATGGTCTTATCGGGTTCTGCAAAATAACCTTCCTTAAAGATCATTAGTAGCACCTGCGTTTGTGCATTTAACGATCTGAGGACTTGACCAGGGGTAATAAAAAGGTTGGTCCGACTTAGCTTATCGGCTTGTGCCCCTTTGTCCATAGCCTTTTGAAGTTCATGGACTTCGGTCGGGGTGAGCGGGGCAAGGTTGTGTTTCTTGCTGTTGTGCGCGAAACTATAGAAGTTAGTGCGGCCGTTGTGGAGCGTCTCTTTGTCGAACTGCCATGGGCGGCCTAGGAGGATGTGGCCGGCTTGCATCGGGACCACATCGCAGAGTACCTCATCCGCGTACTTGCCGATGCTAAACGGTACTAAGACTTGCTCACCGATCTTCAATTCTACTTTGTTGTCTAGCCATCTTAATCGGTATGGCCGCGGGTGCTTGGTGGTTGCGAGGCCTAACCTGTCAACCAAGTACTTGCTAGCAACATTAGTACATGAGCCGCCATCAATTATTAGGCTACATACCTTGGATTGAACAGTGCATCGCGTGTGGAAGATGTTCTCCCGTTGGATGGTCTCGGGCTCGAACAGGGCGCTAAGGGTTCTCCGGGTTACAAGGATTTCTCCTACGTCCGGATAGTCCGTAACTTCCTCCTCGGACTCCTCTACCTCATGTTCGTCCTGGGACTCATATTCGCCATCTTCTTGGAGGATCATAGCTCGTTGGTTCGGACACTCGCGGGAGTAGTGGCCCTTGCCTCTGCACTTGAAGCACGTGACATCTCGAGCTCGCTGGGCTGGGGCCGCGTTCGGTCCGGTACTGGCCGCCTTGCCAGGTTCGGGTTTCTTGAACTTAGACGTCGGGTCAACCGCCTTCCCTTTGTCCGGGTTGCGGTTAGTCGGCGGGTTCCAGCTAGGCTTGGAACGGCTGAGGGAAGCATTCTTCCTCCGAATATGTTGCTCGGCCTGGATGGCCGTGTGTAGAAGCTCGTCAAGGGTTCCGTATGGTTGCCTCTCAACCTTCCGAGCGATGCGGTCTTGAAGGCCGTCTAGGAACTGAGCCATCAAGGTCTCGGGGGAATCTTCAACTCCCAGTCGGTTCTTCAAGGTTTCGAACTCCTCAAAGTATTCTTCTACGGTCTTGGTTCCTTGGGATAGTTTGTGGAACCGTTTCTGGAGATCGCGTTGGAAATACGCCGGAACGTATCTCTTCCGGAGCTGGTAGCTCATGTCCTCCCATGTGGCGATCAGGGGGAGCCTACGTCTCCGTCGGTCGGACACTTCTCTGTCCCACCAGGCTAGGGCATTGTCCGTAAGCTGCACGGAGGCCAGGGACACCTTGCGTGTTTCCGAGTAGTTGTAGTACTCGAAGATATACTCCATGCGGCGTTCCCAATCTAGATAGGCTTCCGGGTTGATCTTACCGGCAAAGGTTGGTGGGACCAACTTCAAATCTTTCCCACCGTGCCAGGGTTCATCGTCATCTCGGTTCGGTCCTTGCCTCGGGCCGTTGCGATTCTGGTGCGGTCCGGGTTGTTCGCGGGCCTGCCTATTGCCGTTGTTGTCGTTACGGCCATTAGGGTTGGCTTGGGCCGGGTTGGCACTACTCTCGGATGAGCTCTCGGTTTCTTGGTTTTGCCGGTTTTCAAGTTGGGTCAGACGAGTAGTGATACCCTGGATCGCGGCCATAACTTGGGCCAATGTGATCTCGCCTTGGTCTCCCATGATCTGGTTAAGTACCTGCGAAAATTTACCAAGTGTATGAATGTGTTCGAAGATTGCCAAGAAAGGAAAGAAATAATCACGAGTAATGGATGGATTTATGCGAATAAGTGTAATTCCGTTTAAAGAAGTTATCGTTGGACGATTAAATTCAAACAAAATAAGAATAAATGCTGATGATCAAATATGGAAATGGGAGCGTTGGTATGATTAAATAAAAGATTTTTTTTTTTGAATTTTAACGATGAACACGATGATGAACACGATGAACAAGATGATGAATATGCAATGAACACGGGATGAACACGAAGTGAACTAGGTGTTTAAATAATTTAAAACAAGTATTTGAAAAGGGCACGAGGTAACCGAAGGTTGGGGACGGATGATGATGAACAAGATCGATCCTTGGCTTCCGATACTACGTGGTTCCTGAAAGGGAAGAATCAAGCAAGTGAATGTTCTATGTTTTGATTTTTTTTTTTTTGAATGAGATGATGATCAACGAATGCAAAGATGAACAAAGATGAAATTTTTTTTTTTTTTTTTTTTTGGATATGGGCAAAACGGAAACAAAAGCAAATAATTCAAACGATGATTCTTATGAGTTTTTCTTTAAAGATATGAAAGCAGAACCAAAGGAAAAGGATTGATAAAACCTGATTAGGAGCTTTTGAAGCTCTGATACCAGATGATGCAGCCTCGTGAACGGAGGATACGTGGAGGATGAAGGATTCGAACCGGCCGTACGGCACCTGTCGCGATATCCGATAGCGATGAACGATGGAAGCGATGCGGAGGGTGGATCCGAGTGTTGGCCGTACGACACTTCCACTTCGGACAGATGGATGATCGAGCAGATTGCGATGGGGGGATCGAAGGTCACCACGAGCCGATGGAAAGGACTCGATACTGGCCAAAAACAACAAAGAAATCAGTTCGGATTCCTAAGTTGCGAGAGAGAATTCTTAAGAGAATGCTTTGTTCTTTATTGATTGGTGAGAAAAATACAAGACTGTTAGGGGACTTATATACTCGTCCGATCAGCTATGCCCTTCTAAGGGTCTTGGAATTTATTACAAAGATCGACATCTAATGCATTAAAAAAAGAACCGTTAGTATCAAAATAATTAAAAGGAAATAAGAACTTACCTTAAGTGGATGGATTCGCGGGATCGCGTCGGATCGGGTGGAACCCGCGTCGGATTGGGCAGAATCCTTAGTCTTCAATGCGCGTGATGGTGAAAAAGGAAAGTATCCGTTGGGCGTGTCGCGGGTCGCGGAGGAAGATCTGCTCTGGGCCGGGCTGGTCTTGATCGGGCCGGGCTGGGCCGGACTGGTCTTGGTCAGCCTGGACTGGGCCGGGCTGGTTAGGTGTGGGTCGGTCTTGATCTTCGGATGGGCGTACGTCAGCTTGACGGATCCGGGTTAGTGAGTCCGCGTCGTGCTCGGCTAGTAGAGACTTTACCGCATCGTTGATGTTCTCTTGCAACGTTCGGGCTCCAGATCGTGTCATGGGCTTGGACCTCATCGTGGGGATGGGCTTTGATGGGGCTGCGGCAGTACTGCCGATTTTGGAGGATGCGTCAGTCTGAGAGGACGATTCAGACATTGGAGGACTTGCTGAGGATGTGTGTGCTGGATTATGGTGGTCATTGGACGGATCACCTGAACTTGGTAGAGTTTGCATACAACAATAGCTACCAGGCGAGTATTGGGATGGCTCCATATGAGGCTCTGTATGGGAGGCCATGTCGTACACCATTATGCTGGACTCAAGTGGGGGAGAGGAGCATATTTTGTGTGAATTTTGTTCAGGAGACGTCGGAGAAGATCCGTGTCTTGAGGTTTAACATGAGAGAGGCTCAGGATCGGCAGAAAAGTTATGCCGATAAGAGGAGGAAAGAGCTAGAGTTTGAGCTGGGAGATCTGGGGTATCTCAAGGCAGCGATGTTGAGGGGTCCTAACAGATCAATTTCAGAGAATAAGCTAAGTCCGAGGTTTATGGGTCCGTTCAAGGTTGTGGAACGGGTTGGACCAGTAGCTTATCGGTTGGAGTTACCTCACAGTATGAAGGCTTTTCATAAAGTCTTTCATGTGTCGATGCTACGGAAGTGTTTACATGAGTCTGAGGAGGTGTTGGTTAGGATCCCGTAGAATCTTCAGTCCAACATGACGCTGGAGGCGAGACCTATGAGAATTCTTGAGAGGAGAGTCAAGGTTCTGCGCTGGAAGAGGATACCGTTAGTGAGAGTTGTGAGGGACTGTGACGGTGTCGAGGAAGAGACTTGGGAACCAGAAGCGAGGATGAAGGTAAAGTTCTCGAAGTAGTTCGAGAAGCAAGTGGAGGAATGTTGCTATGAGTTCGATGTATTTTTTATTTTATGATGTAACGATTATACATTGTTGAGATTTAATAAGATGGGTTTTTCTTATTAAATTTGTTTATAAGACGTGAGTTCTTATGGTATGACTAGTAGGTCATGTGTTGTGATGACTGGTGGGGTCATGTGTTGTGATGACTGGTGGAGTCATGCGGAGGTCTAGAGATAGAGTTCTATGTGAGTTAGAACTTGTCTATCGGCTAGATTTCTGGAAATGGAAGTTCTATGTGAGTTAGAGCTTGTCTATTTGCCTGGGAGGAGTATCTAGGAATGGAAGTTCTATGTGAGTTAGGACTTGTCTATTCACTAGATGGCGCTAGGAAATAGGGGTTTTATTTGAGTTAGAACATGTCTATTTCCTAGGGAGAGTCTGGAAACAGAGGTATTATGTGAGTTAGGACTTGTCTTTTCCAGGGACTCTGATGAAAACACCCTGGTGATTGGGTTGTTTCGGATGGCCTAGTGATTGGTCATGAGGTGATATTCCAGGATAGGAAATGTCATGATTGAACCACGAGAGGTGATTTTGGTTGACAGGTGCTTATGATACACATTACAGAGTTGATTGCTCCAGGGGATAGTGGTTTCCCTGGATATACTTGAGGGGACAGCTAGGTTCTCTCTGGGGATAGTAGTTTCCCTGCATATTCTTTGAGGGACAGGGATCTCTCCAGAGGATGTGTGATTCCTCTGCAGCTGATAACTTGACGGACTGTGTGTCCAGAGAGTGGGAGGGATTGGAGCATACCGAGAGCTGGATGGACGGCGATCCTGAAGGTGAGAGGGGTATGATTTACATCGATAGCTCAAAAGGTCACGAACCTAAGATGTTGAGGGGTGTATATAGATATGAGTATGAGCAATAACGTCGTAAGGTGATTGTAAGTATGAGACTAGATGAACTTCAGGGATCGGTAGTGGATCTCAAGTGGTGCTGACCGGGTATGGTCAGGATGGTAACCGTAGTGAGACGGTGTTATGTGATTGAAATCGGGAGATGATTGAGACGGTGTTATGCTGACCGGGTTTTGTCAGGATTGTAGCCGTGGTGAGACGGTGCAATGTGACTAGTTAAGATTAGTTGAGTTTCTGGGATCGGTGTTGATCTCAGGGATTGCTGGTCGGGTGGGCCAGGAGTGTTGATATCTGTAAAGGTGGCTGGTTTTGGCCAGAGTCTTGATATCAGTTGTGCTGACCGTAGGGAGACAGTGTTACGTAATTCGAGGTTGAATCCGTGTTAGTGGGGGAAAGTTGTAACGACCGCGAACCAAAAATTGGGATTTTTGGTCATGCGTCGATCGACGCAGGTAGTGTGCGTCGATCAACATAAGGTTAAATTGAACCGGTTGGTTCAATTTAAATCGGCGGTTAAAGGTCGGTTTAAAGGAAAACCCTAGGGCTTCCCAATAAATAGGCAGTGGCCGCGTTTTTGGGGACTTTTAGAGTTCCAAAGTTTTTCAGAAAGTTTCAGAAAGTTTTCCAGAGAGTTTGTGAGAAGGAGATTCGTTTGGAAGGCTTGGAATATCGTTCTTGGAGTGATTGTTCGCGTGTTGTGGGTGGATTCCTGATTTGGAGGCTTGTTCTTCGCGTTTTTCATCCTTTTCTTCTTTTTTCCTTTCTAGATCTAAGGTGAATGCGTGACCATAGCTTATATGGGTAAAGGGATTGATAGGATGCATTTTATTGTTGTTATTTGGTAGATTTCATGTGGTTTTGAGTGGATTTGTGTGCAGGGATCGATGTGATTCGATCCAGGATCGAACCCTAATAGGATAGGCTCGATCTTGGGATCTGTGACGCTGCGTCGATCGACACACGAGGCAGTGCATCGATTGACACCGGGGTTGTGTGTCGATTGACACACTGGATGCATCAATCGACACATGGTGGTTGTGTCGATCGACGCATGCCTATTTTGGGCGAACTTGTGTTGATTCTTTGTGCCTTGCGTTGTTGATTGTTTACCCTGGTAATGTGTCAATTTCTTATGCCTGTGTGTATAGTCATGTAGATGGGATGACCGTCTCACTGAGTATTTGTGATAATACTCACGCATCTTTTATAACCATGTGATGCAGGTAAAGACAAGGTGTGATCGTGGAATCGTGGCCATGAAGAGGAGATGATCTAGCGTCTCGATTGATTGGAGTTGTTGTTAGAATTCTTAGGGTGTTAGTAATTCTGGAATGTTGTTTATGGTGATTTGAATTGGATCATTGGTTATGGATTGACTTGGTAGTGTTAGTGTTTCAATAAGTATGGGATTATTGAATGATGTTGTTGGTATTTGATTGTTTTGATTCCGCGTATTGTGCTGTTGACCCGTTGAGGATTATTATTTGTGATAATAATAATCCGAAAGGGAAATTTTTTAAATTGTTTCAACTAATGACTAATTAATGATGTTAGAACAAACAAGCATGCTCAATTCCATGATAAATATCACTCACATTAGACTAATTCATTCCCATGACACTAATCCAATTATTAACCACCTAATTAAGCTAATCTTCCAATTGCAATTAAGTGATCAATTGTAACGCCCCGACCGCCGTCGAGCTATCGGTATGCAGGGGAAATCCTCATCCCCTCGAGAGAAATCCTCATCTCTCAATAACATACAGGGAAAATCCTCATCCCCTCAAGAGAAATCCTCATCTCCTAATGGGCCCTACGCCCACTCTCGGCCCATGGGCCCACCCTTGTCCGACGGTCGGTGCGTTAGTCCGGGAAGCTCGAAAGACTTGTTTACTAACCCTGCAAATCACCACGTGATCTTTCCCCATGTTTTGTCCTCACTCACACGGTACTGGAAATGAATTCCCAGTAGGTCACCCATCCTTAAATTTCTCCAGCCCAAGCACGCTTAACTCTGGAGTTCTCTCTGGATGTGTGACGAAAAAGATAAGTGCACTTTGGTGATATAGGTAGCCAAATCAATTTTTTTAACCCTCTCCGCATGCACCACATATTTCCAGAAATTGGGATGTTACATCAATAATCGTTAAGTTCACATCCACGATGTCAACTAATTACTTTAAACATTAATTCCTATTGGTTAAGAATGGAAAGCAAATTTAAGATTGGTCTAAGACGTTTCATCAAACACCTTCCGGGCGTGAAATGTCAATGCTCTAGTTTTTGAATAATCAAGACAAATATAGCATTAAGCACATCTTAAACTTTAGAAATCACATGAATCATATCCCAAACAACATCAATAGATCATAAATCAACCTAATCTACCTAGCTCACAATCCACTAAAAAGACTAGTTCATAGACATGATAAAGAACAAAGAGAAAGACATGAACAAAATAAAATCTGATACGTAAACATAAAGATAAAAGATAGAGTTTGAAGAATCCTTCTCTAAAGTGGCATGAGAAGATGAAAATTGATATGTCCCATATTTTACCACTTTTATCATCTATTTTACTATGATTTTTATATGTTTTAATAAAACTTTGCAACCAAAAGAGATAGTTTTCTCGTATATGTAGATTTTAAAGTTTTAATAGATTTTACCATCAAAAAGATGCAAAAAGAGCAAAAGGAGTGTTATCTATGATACGACTACTTATTCAAGTCAAAGGAACCAAGCCAAGTCATTATATCTTGAAAATAAAGTATATTCTCAAGTTAGACATAATGCATACGCCAGAAGTTTACTGATGAACGGAGGATCAAATCAAGTTGAAATATAATGAAACTTAGTGGAAAGATATCCCTTTGAGTCAGCTTGCCAATGGAGTTAGAATTACATCAATTAAAGCTGTACTTTGGAAGATATACTAGAAACACTGAAGACATGTCAAACTGCTTTAGAAGTGAAGCAAGTGCAGAAATGAGCCTAGCACCAGGCCGCCTCTAGGGCCGATGATCCAGGCCATTTATGACACTATAGAAGCCTCAAGGAAGACCTCAACACCAGTCACGCAAACCAACCGTTGCTTGGACCGGTGGTTGAGTAGTTTTGACCGAAAAGACTCTTTAACCCCTATATATACTTGCTTTTAGCCTCTCTAGGAAGATAAGCAGCCGGCTAAAACAGCCTAAATCAATACCTAAACATGTATTTCGTTTTCTCTTGTTTTTAATGCATATTTGATTCTAAAAGCCTTTAAGGGTAGTTCGACTTTGCCCTATTGCAAAGAGATGAGATCTAATTCCTTATGTTTTGTAGATCAACGATTTATATTATGTTTATGTGCTTTAATCTTGCTGCTACATGTTGCAAAACATGTTAGAGTATTAGCTTTGATTTGATTTTATGCACTTTCTAAATTCTATGTTATCGCATATTTAATCGTTTAGAGTTTTATTCTAGAATTGATTCTTTATCTTTATTTACGCTCAAAGCATGAACTGGTTTAGCTACCCAGGGACTGATATTAGGTTGATATACTCTTCACAAGTTTTTTATATCTCCGGACCTAGTATTTGATGAGCTAGGCATCTTAACAATTCAATAGGTTAGTTAAGGAGTTTAGTGAAAAATCGAATCTTACACATCACGCGTGTTTTCACTTTGTAATAACCTGCGATAGTTGAGTTTATCAGGGTATAAGACATAGAGGTTTGAGCCACGACAGTGGGATAATCTTACATTAATGATTTGAAGTTCTAGAACAACTAGTATTGAAACCCTAAATCGATTGCTTGTGTTTTGCATATGTTTTGTGAATTGCTTGATATCTTATCTTAATTGATTATCTATCTGTTTACTTATTTGCTTTGTTATTTGCTTCAATAAAACCTAAAAACCAAATAATATGTTAACTTAGCTTAATTCGCATAATATAGATTTGTATCGCATCATCACTTAGTCCTTAGTGGTTCGACCCCTAAGTACTGCAATTGTCAATACTGTGCACTTGCAGTTTCCTAGGTTTATAATTTAAAACCTATATGCATACAAACCCTTGCGCATCAAAGTTTTATGCACATAAAAAATCCATCCAAAACATCAAAGGAGAGTTTGGATCTAAAATTCAACTTTTTTTTTTTATCACAATCCATCTCTAGAAAAGAGGAAACTTAGGTTATTATAAGCTAAAAATTGTATTTATACTAAGGCAAAACGGAACCGGATCAACCCAATTTGAATTGGGTCGGATCTTTAAGTTGAGAAAAAACTGTATCAGCATTTTCGGGTTGAAATCTTTTTTCTACTCTCGATCTTCCCCTTTGCAATCTAACTCCATTAATTCTTGTTTTTTTCATCTTCTTCTTGATCCAAATATGTTATAAAGGCTCTTCTTTCAAGATTCACAATCATTCTCACCTACAAATGCCTAAATGCATATGAAAAACGGATTGAAAACATGATGAAACAAGTGTTAAAAGAGGTAAAATATGAATATATCAACTCTCCCGGACTTGCCTTTTGCTTGTCCTCAAGCAAACAAGAAAAAGGCAAACCGAGAAAAACGTTTAAAGGTGAGAACTCAAAACCAAAAGGTTCAACAAAGCATTCAACATCATATCTCAAGATAATACATAGTTATCACTATAGGAAATTCTTACTCAATCATTCTTCTCACATCCATCACTACTTCAATTTTTTCTTTGCCTTTAGCCTCAAAGTTAAGTATCCGCATGCCATCATTTCTACCAATTCTTTAACGTTCAATTAGGTGTTTAGGCGTGGTCTTGCTTAGGGACTATCAATCGTTTTCAATCGGCTTGGTAAAGAAAAGATTTATGATGCAAAAGATAAGGCGGTTCAAAACATTTTAGTGACTTACTCTCAAAGAATAATAATGCAAAAACATCAAACAAAAGCAAGGAAGAAATGGAACAATTGATGCATACAAAGATGTGCTTCCATTCTACCAAAACCCTTTTTTTTGTTTTTCTTCTTGAAACCTATGTTCTACCCTTGATCTCACATACTCTCTTTTCTTTGAGGCAAACCAAATGAATGATTTAAATCTTTTTTTTTCTTTTGTTTTTACTAACTCTTTCTTTCCTTTTCACCCTCCTCGATTGTTCTTTAAACATTCTCTAGCCCTTTTGTAGCTTATGAAGGGGACTTAGACTTAATGTTTTAAATAGAGTCTTTTCTTTTCTTAAACTCATAACCATTCTTTAGAGTTGCTCTTCTTCTTTTTCCTTTCTTTGGTTTTCATTTCGATTCTTAAAACTCAACCATTCCTTCTTTCTTTTGGTCTCTCAAGTCACTCACCAAAACCAACCAATTATGAAACACCCTCCTAGTTTGCTAGTCATAAAGCTCAAGAGACTAGCCTAATGGAAGACCATCTTTGTCGTTCCCATCTTTCAAGATTTTGCAAGTGTATATGTAATATTCCGGTTTCAGGAAATATGTGGTGCATGCGAAGAGACTTAAGAGAATTGGCTGGAGCAATTTAAGGATGGGTGACTTACTAGGAAATCATTTTCAGTACCGTGTGAGTGAGGACAAAATACGGAAAAAGATCACGTGGTGATTTGCAGGATTAGTAAACAAGTCTTTCGAGCCTCCCGGACTAACGCACCGACCGTCGGACAGGGGTGGGCCCACGGGCCGAGAGTAGGCGTGGGGTCCATTGGGAGATGAAGATTTCTTCTGAAGAGATGAGGATTTCTCCTGTATGTTATTGAGAGATGAGGATTTCTATCGAGAGGATGAGGATTTCCCCTGCATACTGATAGTTCGACGGCGATTGGGGCGTTACAGTATGCATTTTCACGAAAAAGGCCTCACCTTAGCAAATAACAAGGGGTTTAAAATGAAAGGTTTGGGTTAAGGTGGGGATAACCATCCAAAAATAAGAATGGCCATTTGGGTTAGCAAAAAGTGGTAAAAGTGGATAAGAAAACCCAAATGTGTATATGAAAACCATGAACATGCATCTCAAGATCCTAAGCAAGAATTTAAAATCCAAGTCAAGTCCAATATATTAGAATTGGTTTCAAGTTTAGCAAACATCAACAAAACCAAGAGTTTCAAGCGAAGAGATCAAGATGCAAAGAAGAAAGTTTTTTCTACAATTCACATAAGTAATAAAACGCATTATCGAGAGAATCAGATTGAATGCTAAATCAAAAACCTTTACAATCCAATTTCATCATTGTTTCCAATGCATATTAATGCAAACTACATGTTCTAGACTCGATCCTAATAATGTGGAATGAAGATGTAAACTACATGTATTTTTTTTTGAAAATTTTCAATTTTTTTGGATTTTTTGGTTTAAATATATGCACAATGCAAAGACTCAAGGTAAAAATAAAACAAAGCAACTAAAATCATAATTAGCGATGTGTTCCCTCCCCCGGACTTATTTCTCACCGTCTCGGTGAGAAAGTAAATTCAAGAGAAAAAACATGACACACATAGAACAAAATGCGAAAGAAAAGTGGTATAAACAATGGTATAGAAAAGTACCTTGGATCCTAGTTTTGTGGAGGGTTTTGATGGAGGCACTTGGAGAGAGTTCCTAGATAGTTCATGATCCTCTTTATTCATGCTTGTTTTCGTCACTAGCTCGATAAAGGATAGGCTTGGAAAAATTTCCAAGGGCATGTTTAACGTCACTAGCTTGACGGTTGATTCCTCTAATTCACTCTTTCCTAACATGTTTCCATTACTCCTAGTTGTACACTTAAGAGGTCAAGATCACAAGAAAGAAAAAAAGATTAGCAACATAAGAAAGTAAAAAGACTATAGTCTCAATTTGAATCGTCACTCTAATGGCAATCGTCTAGTCTCCGGCAACGGCGCCAAAAACTTATTAAGTTAAAAGTTTTAAAATACTAAATTACTAAGCCCAAGTGCAAGCAACGAGTATTAATCAAGGTATCGATCCACAAGGAGTTAGAATAACACACTAAGAATGCAAGCAATTAATTAATCTAAGCTAAATGATGTTCTTGTTTTTTTTTTTAAGTCCTAACGATGAACTAAGTGAAACAAGCAATGATAATGCAAAATAAATATACTAAAATGCTAAAAAAAACTAAACAAGACCTAAGCAAACCATGATTAAACATAAACAATATCAAATGCAAAAAGTCAATCGTAAAATCAACAACTAAAAACTTGATCAAATATGGGAAAGCATGGGCTTTGGGTAAAACAATTGACTTTGGATGCTTAATGACTAACTAATGATGCTATGACTCACAATTCAAACTCAATTCCATAACAAAGATCACTCACATTCGATTAATTCATTTCCATGACAATAATCCATTTATTAATCACTAAATTAAGCTAATCTTCCAATTGCAATGTTCATTAAAGAGATCAATAATCATTAAGTTCAAGTCCACAATGTCAACTAATCATCTTAAACATCAATTCTCATTGGTTAAGAATGAAAAGCAAGATTTAAAGTTCTTCTAGACATTTTATCGAACACTTTCCGGACATAAAATGTCCATATTCTAGATTTTGATTGATAAAGTCTAATTTAGCATTAAGTACACCTTAATCTTTAGAAATCATAAAAATCGAAGAAGATATTGTGAGGGGGTGGGGGGGGAGGAGGGGTTGAAATTCCCTTTGTGCGAAAATATTGATTTCATCTGCAAATTCCGGAGCCTTTCCTCTCAAAATTGGAGTGTCGAAATTAGCATTTTTGGGTTGAAATCTTTCTTCTACTCTCCATCTTCTCCTTTGCACTCTAACTCTATTAATTCTTCTTTTTATCCTCTTTTTGATCCAAATATGTTACAAAACCTCTTCTTTTAAGATTCACAACCATTCTCACTTACAAAACAAAACCAATGTAAATGCACCTATAAATGCCTAAATACATATGAAAAACGGATTAAAAATATGATGAAACAAGTGTTAAAAGGTAAAATATGAATATATCAGTTACACCATTGCAGTATCGAAGTATCGAAGCTTTTAATGATTAGGAGAGATTTAGAACTGAAACTCGTGGTATTATAAAATTTACATAAATCGATTTGAACTGCTATTTGTTTCTTTTGAAAAATACAATTAAATCACTTAGACGTGCACACGTGGTGGTATCAGTTGTTCTCATTGGTTTAAATCTGCATGGAAGCCGTTTTTGATTTTTTTTTTTACGAGGTTAACTCCTGCTCTTTATCCCCCCTCCCCTTTTAAACTGATAATGGAAAATTCAAAACTATTTCAGTTGTTTTTCATTATGATTTTTTTTTGTTTGCTGCAAAATAATCTTTTACAATATTTTTTTTTATAAAATTATTTTTTTAATTTAAAAAAATGTAAAGCAATACATTCAGCACTAACTTTCCATAAACTTTTTTTTTTTTGCAATATTACCCTTCAACTTAGAAAAATGCAAGTCAATACATTCAATTCTATGAAAACATATAATATAATTCTTAATTGTGTATAGGTTATATATGATTGTATATTTATCATCAAAATTACGCTATTTTGCAAATTTTAAAAAGAACAAAATTATGCATGTAAGGGATTCAAACCCATGATCTTTACTGAAAATTTGGAAGACACAACCACTTTGCCATGAAAAACTTCGTTAAATTCACAAACATAAATAAATATAATACAATTTTCATTTTTCACCAACTCCAACCTAAAAGTTCAAAAAACAGAAAGAAAAACTTGAGCTTAATACTAAAAATTATCCTAGATGAAGCTAAAAGACAAATTCAATAGAACTCTGATTTTTTCTAGAAATGCGACGATCTATAAGGGAAAGACTCGAGCTATATACATAAAATGAGCCCAAAAGCATTAAAATGAAGCTAGAAGCGAAATCCAGATGAACAAACTGAAGAGAATCCTTCACGAAAAATATTGAGATATTTTGAGGAATAGAATAAAAATGGTGAATTTTGATTTAGAGTCGGTCAAGATCGTATTATATTTGATATGTTTGTGAATTTAACAAAACTTATCATGACAAAGTGGATGTGTTGTAATGACCGCGAACCAAAAATTGTGATTTTTGGTCGTGCGTCGATCGATGCAGGTGGTGTGCGTCGATCGACGCAAGGTTAAATCGAACCGGATTGGTTTAATTTAAGTGTCAGTTTGCGGGCCGGTTTAGGGTGAAACCCTAGGGCTTCCCTATATAAAGGGGATGACCGCGTTTTTTATGGATTTTTAGTTCGAGAAAGTTTTCAGAAAAGTTCCAGAGAGTTTTGTGAGAGGAGATTCGTTGTGAGGCTCTGGAGATTGTTCTTGGGGCTTGTTCTTCGCGATTCAGGAGTGAATTTCGAATCCTTGAGGAGTATTCTTCTCGTTCTTGGTGTTTTTCTTCCTTTTCCTTCCAGATCCAAGATGAGTGCGTGACCATGGCTTATCTGGGTAAAGAGATTGATAGGATGCATCTGATTGTTGTTATTTGGTGGATTTCGCGTGGTTTTGTGTGGATTTGTGTAGAGGGATCGAACCAAGAGAGGAAAGGCTCGATCCTGGGATCTGTGATGTTGCGTCTTTATGGACAAGGCAAAGAAATTGTAGCCTCCTTCTACATCAATGCTAGATCCATAACAAAGGTAAGATTTAAAGATTATATGCCTTTGAAAAGCTACAAACAAAATTTGATGCCAAAACCAAAGGGAATCGAGTAGTTTATTAGAGAAAAAAGTAATCAGGTGTGGCCGTCGAAAGGACGAGGAACGCCCAAGGCAAAAAGAACGATAATCAATATTGAGTTAATTCAGTTAATGTGAATTGTAGGGATGTGTGAACAACGAGAAAAAACAACTCAGTCCAATATCGGTCTTATAATGCCCATTCGAAGATGATTCAATCACTCCTCCTTCGTTTCAAAAAGGTAAATTCACCGATTATATCTTCATGTTTTTGAATGTTTAATAATAACATTGCATTGCTTGTTTCCGAATATAGTTTTTTTCTTACGTTTAATCAATGTTCAAAAAAGCGCTAGGAGCTAGGCGCTAAGCGGGCGGCGACCCTCCGCCTAACGCCTAGAACGCTTAGTCGAGACCTAGGCGATTTTTTAGGCGGTTTAAGCGGTTCTTAAATATAACTATATATATATTTTATATATATAATAAACTATTTATTTGTATTATATAAATGATAGAAAAACATAATGAAATAATCTTAAGAAACATGATCCATAAATAAATAAATAAACCAAAACATTTTTTCTTTTTTAAATAAAAAAAGAAAAATGCAAGAAACCCTTTTTCTTTTTTAAATTAGTCAATACAGCTCCGTTTTATAAGTTAAAAAAAAAAAATTTAAAATTTAAAAGCGAATTTATTCTGCCTAGGCCGCCTAATTTACGTCCAACCTGCCAAATGGCACCTTCCGCCTAATACCTCCGATTAGCATAAAATCGAAGCGGCTTAGGGACGCCTAGCGCCTAGGCCGCTTTTTTTAACACTGCGTTTAATTAAGACTTAAGTTATTGTATTTATCATCAAAAGAGAGTTTTTACTACTCCTTCAATATCATTTTAATTGATTTTTTAAAGAATTTTTTTTGTATCAAATTAGATGATTTTTTCAGTTTTTAATACAAAACTAAATGTGATTTTATTTAATATGATTTTTTATAGTCTACATATTTATTTACTATTGGTTGAATTGTGTTTAATTAGATGATAAATAATATTTTAATTTAAAAAAATTAAAAAATTTAATAATTTTTTAATTTGTGTGTCAAATCTTTAAAAATCAACTATTGTGATACATATTGTTTTTTTGTTGTTGTTGTGTACTATTTTTTTTTTTAGTGTTTTCAAAATGAAGTTTGAAAAAAAATTGATATATTAAACGCACGCAAACACGTAGTTGCATTTGAAATAATTAGGTGTTAGAATGCGATGACCTAATCTTTTATAAGTTGACATTTACAGAAACAGATGAGAAGAAGGTCATGACTAAACGCTTAAGATTTAAGAGTTTGATACAACTTGAGCCTGTGGATTTAGAGAAACGCATTGATCAATATGTGGAAAGACAAGATTACAACTCTCACATGGTAGAAACCGAAGAAAATCAATATGAAAACCGAGCAAACCGTTTGTTTGCTCTAGTGAAGTCTAGATTAATCAAAGAACCAAACCATTTATTGGAATCTCACAAACTAGACAATGTCGTGATATATTTTTTCAAAGAAGACCGTAATAATGAGACAAGAGACGAGGATAAGTTGGTGAAGATAGTTGAAGAAAGGGTTATGGGGAGACAAGAAGAAGATTGTATGTTTATGAGTTGCGAAGTGAGAGAGAAGAGAGAGATTTATGTGAAGGAAATGAAATGGGGTATCAATGGAGATGATAAAGAGTATGTGATTGAAGAGTTTGGGAATAGTTTCGTTACTTCTTTGATTGATGAACTTATTCTTGATATATCGTTTTGAAACAAGATTTTTGTCACAGTTATTGTTCATTATATTAAATTCTATGTGTGATATTGAATATAAAGTATACTTTTTTTTTTTTGCTAGATTGTAAATATCATTTATGAAATGAAAGTTTAGGGTTACAAAATGTTCGATAAACAAATTACTACACTTATGGTTTTGATCCCACAGTAAAAAAAATTAAAAACTTGGAAATAAAAGAACAATCGATACACATTCATAACTCTCCGGAGAGCAATCACGAGAAAATATCGATAAACATCCTGGAATCGCAGTGCAACGAATCGATGTGGAAGCTAATGAGGAGAGGTAACAAGAGAGAGAAATGAAGCGTCTAAGACGCTAAAAGAAGCATGTTCATCCGGTAGTCTGAGCATAACGAAGACCCGAGTGCCGGCAAGCAACAAAACAGGATGACCACAACACCCGTTTACGAAATATATTGAAGTTTGTAAACACGAGATTAAAGAACTGCACTTCTTTATTGATTAAGAAACTCTCTCAAAACTTAATCACAATTCTCTAATTCACATCTTATGGAACAACTCTCCAAAGACCTTATTTATAGATCAAGCTAACTCCTTAACCTATTAGGATTTTCCTTTTTTCTTAACCCTATATTATTTTGGAGTTATCTTTAATAATTAACTCTTACTAAAGATAACTTACATCCTAAGCTATCAGAATTATCCAACATTCACCCCCGTAATTCCGACATGAACTCCGGGTTGAATGATTTCGATGACACCAAGCTTGTCTCTCATCTCTTTGAACTTGATCCTTCCTAATGGCTTAGTAAGTATGTCTGCTTTCTGTTCTTCACCGGCTACAAATTCAACTTCGATCTGACTGTTCTCCACACACTCTCGAATAAAATGATACTTTGAGAGAATGTGCTTACTTCTTCCATGAAAGACCGGGTTCTTTGTGAGTGCGATGGTCGATTTATTGTCAATCATTAGCTTCACTTTCTTGTCTTCACTTGCGATTTCTCTCATCAGTTCCTTAAGCCATATTGCCTGTTTTGCGGCTTCAGTAGCTCCCATGAACTCGGCTTCGCAAGACGATAGTGTGACCGTGGGCTGTTTTTGTGACGTCCAAGTAATCGGTGACTGGCCGAGATAGAAGACGTGACCGGAAGTGCTTCTTCCATCATCGATGTCAATATTGTGACTACTGTCACTATATCCTGTAATTGCTTTTGTCCCGTCTTTCTTAAAGTGTAATCCAAAGTTAGTAATTCCTTTGACGTACCTCAAGACATGTTTAAGTGCTTTTCCGTGTGACTCCCTTGGACTTTGCATATACCGACTCAATACCCCAACGGCATAAGTTAAGTCTGGTCTTGTATGAACTAAATACCTTAAACACCCAATTGTTCTTCTATATTCTGTGGCGTTTATCTCCGGCTCCTGTTCAGATTTCGAAAGCTTTAGGTTCTGTTCCATCGGCATATGCACACGGTTACACGAGTCCATCATCGTGTCTTTAAGGATTCCTTTCACATATCCCTCTTGCTTTATCCGTATTCCATCATTGCCTTGAATAACTTCAATTCCAAGGTAGTATGTCAATTTCCCTAAGTCAGACATTTCGAATTCCCTTGACATGTCTTTCTTAAATTGCTTTATAACCCTTTGAGTTGATCCGGTAACAAACAGATCGTCAACATAGATGGCCACCACAAGAACTTCATTCTTCTCTTTCTTTATGTAAACCGTAGTCTCTTTTACACATCTCTTGAAGCTCATCTCCTTTAAAACTTTATCAAGTTTCACATTCCAAGCTCTTGGAGCTTGTCGTAGACCATACAATGCTTTGCGTAGTCTATAAACTTTGTTTTCCCATCCTTTCTTGACAAAACCTTCTGGTTGACTTACGTACACCTCCTCACTGAGATCTCCATTTAAGAATGCCGTTTTAACGTCTAGATGGTGGATTTCCCATGTGTTCGTGGCTGCAAGAGCTATAAGTAGTCGTATAGTCTCAAGTCTTGCAACGGGGGCAAACACTTCTTCAAAATCTATACCTTGTTGTTGTAAGTACCCTTTTGCTACTAGCCTTGCTTTGTGTTTGTTTAATGAGCCATCTGCATTTCTTTTAAGCTTGAAAATCCACTTTAGACCAATAACTTTAACTTCATCAGGTTTGTCAACCAATTCCCAAGTGTTGTTCTTGACGATGGATTCAATCTCTGCCGTCATTGCATCATTCCATTCTTGAAGTTCTTTAGCTTCTAGGTAAGTTTCAGGCTCGCCATTTATTGTTATTAATAGCTTCTCACCTTCTAATTAAGCTAATAACACATAATCATCAAGGTGTTTTGGCTTCCGAATCGTACGACCATATCGAGTAGTGGGTTGTTCAACGTCTTGCTGATTAGCTACGTGTTCATCATGATTACTCGCTTGATCCTCAGTATCACCATCAATGATCTCTTGATCGTTCTGTTCTTCTTCTTCGTGTTCATCGTTATCAAGATTATTCTCATGTTCTTCATCATCAAGGTTATCTTGTTCTGCTTCTTGTTCTGCTCCATTAACTCCTTCCCCCCCAAGATTTTCTTGATGAATTTTGAATGTGCCTGGTTCACCATCGATTTCATTGGTCGAAGTCCAGTTCCATGTTTTTTCTTCATCGAAAATTACATCTATGCTCACAATCACTTTTCTTGTGATCGGATCATAAAGCCTATAGGCTTTAGAACCAGATTCTGATCCAAGGTTGATCACAATTCTGGATCTATCATCGAGTTTCCTTATGTGTGGTCCCAAGAGTTTTACGTAGCCAACACATCCAAAGACCCGCAAGTGTTCGATATTTGGCTTTCTTCCCACAAATTTTTCAAGCGGCGTCATTCCTTTTAGAGCTTTAGTAGGAATTCGATTGATGAGGTAAGTGGAATGGCGCACACCTTCTCCCCAAAACTCATTCGGAACATTCATTCCTTTAAGCAAACTTCTAGTCATCCCCATAAGAGTTCGATTTCGTCTCTCCACAACACCGTTTTGTTGAGGCGTATGTGGTGCAGTTAAATGTCTTGTGATGCCATTCACTTCACAGAAAGTGTTAAACTCTATCGAAGTAAACTCTCCTCCTCTATCGGTACGGAAAGTTTTAATTTTCAACGCAGTTTGCTTCTCAACAAAGTTTTTGAACCCCTTGAATCGGTCAAAGGTCTCATTCTTCTCCTTCAACAAAAATGTCCACATGTACCTTGAATTGTCATCTATCAAGACCAAAACGTACCGGTTATTTGCTGGAGTTGGCGGAGAGATCGGACCACATAGGTCCCCATGTATGAGTTCCAAGACTTGTTGTGCACGAAACTCAGTTTTGAATGGTAATGGAGATCTTGCTTGCTTACCAACTAGACATGCTCTACATAGATACTTCTCTTGCTGCACCTTTGGTAACCCGATTACCATCTCCTTCCTTACCATGTTCTCCATCACCCCGACACTTATGTGTCCCAATCGTGAATGCCAAACTTGAGTAGTGTTGTCATCTTTCATGAGTAAGCACTTAGGATAACTAACTTCGAGAGTTGTCTTGTATAGACGATTTAGTGATCGAGTCACTATAACAATTAGTCTTCCACTCGGGTCCCTAAGATATAACTTATCTCCTTTCATCTTGACTTCACACCCACTTTCCGTCACTTGACCGAGACTTATGATGTTGTGCTTCAATTCGGGTATGAGATATATGTCTTTAACTTCCCTTTTCTCACCGGTTTTACCAATAAGCACGACCGAACCTTTCCCGACTATATTGACATAAGAACCATCCCCAAACTTCACTTTACCTTTGACGGTTCTGTCTAGTTTCGCAAAGAATTCCTCGTTTCCCGTCATGTGGTTACTCGCTCCATTATCAAGGTACCAAACTGTTTTAGAGCCTTCTTTGCTCTCATCATAGTTTTTCGGGAAAACCTTATCTTCATTCAAGAACACAACCTCATGAACATAAAGAGCTTCTTCCTCAGCTTCTTCGTCTTCTTCTTTGTGTTCATTCATGTTTACTTCTTGATTATCTCTAGGTCTGTCAGGGCAAGCTGAGACGAAGTGACCTGGTTTGTCACATCTCCAACATATCACTTTGGATCGATCTCTTCTTCCTCTTTGGTAGTAGCTTCTGATTTCTTCTTCTTGGTCACGATTATTGTATCTACCACGACCCCTTCCGTGACTTCGTCCGCCTCTATTACCTCGGCTAAAACCTCCCCTTCCATAGTCATTATTAGAGAACATCAATCTTCCTTGTTCCTCTGCATGCTTTGAGTTAACACTAATTCGTTCCTCGAAAGCTTTTATTCTACCAATAATGTCTTTGAAACTTGTTGTCTTAAGATCCAAGACTTGCTCAAGGGAAGCTACTATATGGATGAACTTGCTTGGTGGTAATCCATTAAGAAACTTTTTAACTAGTTTTGTTTCACTAATAGATTCCCCTAGCGAGGCTGATTTTGCTGCGATACCGGATATTTTTCCAGCAAACTCATCAACTGTGTCGGTTTCACTCATTGTCAACCTTTCAAGGTCTGCGGTTAGAGTTTGCAACCTAGCTTCTTTTACGCGTTCAGCTCCTTGATATCGTGATTTAATTGCTTCCCACAGGCCTTTTGCGGTATATTGCTCTCCAATTTGCAAGATTAATGTTTCAGGGATCGATTGAAATAGAAGGGCTATTGCCGCAACGTTTTTTCTTCTGGTCTGTAGATCCTGGTTCAATCGTTTCATACACTTCGCTGATCTGAAGTATAACTTTCATTCTCATCGACCAAACCGTATAGTTTGTCGATGTCAACATAGGACTTTGGATTGATGGCACTCCATAGTCCTTTCGTGTTGTATTAGCCGCGTCTCCCATCCTTCAAAGCTTAATGTTCGTACCTTCTGAAACAGAGTCTCCTCCCCTGTTTTTCTTTTCTCTCTGTCTGTACAACACGAAAGATTTTCTGGATCTGAGATTTGAAACACAAGACTTTGTTTCTTTCTCTCTTTCGATTTCGTAGATATCGTTAACGAAGCTCTGATACCAATTGAAGTTTGTAAACACGAGATTAAAGAACTGCACTTCTTTATTGATTAAGAAACTCTCTCAAAACTTAATCACAATTCTCTAATTCACATCTTATGGAACAACTCTCCAAAGACCTTATTTATAGATCAAGCTAACTCCTTAACCTATTAGGATTTTCCTTTTTTCTTAACCCTATATTATTTTGGAGTTATCTTTAATAACTAACTCTTACTAAAGATAACTTACATCCTAAGCTATCAGAATTATCCAACATATATCAGCAAGCTAAGGAACAAACGTTATGACAGGACTACGCTAGCTCAAAAACAGATACGAGAAGAATTATACACATAAGCTCTACCAAAATTCCCTTTCAGATGATACATCCGCTTAAGAAATGGTATCTATACTCAAACCTTACTAGGTCCTCCAATTTCGACATAGAACACATCGAAAACCAATCAAGAAACCTGACCAAACTAACAATTAATCTTCAAGCACAAGAAACCAGGTAGCACTACCTTAACCCACACACTAGAACCAAGGAGACATGACTAGAGAGCAACTCGAAGGCATAACCGACCAGAAATCACTCAAAGACAAACAAGCTTAACTGAAGGAAGACTTAATCAATAAGAAACCGAACCCAGAACACGAGCAAACTCAAAGCCTAGAGAGAAACTACCAAGGCTGTGAAGCGGACCTGTCCTTATGGGACCACAAGCCATGGACGAAGTAGAATTAAAGCCACCTCCAGCAGATGAGAAGACCTCCGAGCTAATCACAGAGAGAAGGAGATTTCGGATCACCTCCAAACCACAGACCAGATCGAGTACGATGTAAAGGGAAGGTCCCAGCGAAGGCAAACACCAAAACATCTCAAGACCGTGCTTGTCCGAGCCACCAGACCTGCAGACCGAAAAGCGAGACCGAAGCTGCCTCTAAGACCAAATCGCCGGTGAAATTGACCCTTAGACTAGGCGGAGGCAGTGAATCAGAAGCAGAACCGCTGCTTCAAACTAGTGAGAAGAGCTGAAGGTCCGGACGATTCACATCTTCGAAGAGGGAGCGGCGAAGCTGGAGAAGAGAGGAGAAGCGGCCGACAACACTCTCTTGCCAAAGCTCTGGAACCCTAAATCGAAATTGTAACCCGCCATATCTCATATTGATCCCTGAAAGGTAAAAAGAGAGAAGAAGAGAGAAAAGGTGGAGGTCGGACCGGTGCTAAAGGAGCCACCAGCTCCGGCCTCGAACAAAATTTGGTTTTAGCGTCGGCGGCTGAGAACAAA
Source organism: Arabis hirsuta (assembly GCA_964056655.1). Taxonomy (NCBI): domain Eukaryota; kingdom Viridiplantae; phylum Streptophyta; class Magnoliopsida; order Brassicales; family Brassicaceae; genus Arabis; species Arabis hirsuta. Next base: position 5,913,832 of record OZ053303.1, on the reverse strand, counting down.
GAAAGAGAGAGAGTAGAAAGAAAAGGGCGAACTCTGATCTCTTTAGGTATTTTTTCTACAAATAATCCTAACGTATACTTATTTTGTTGGTTTTAAATTAGTGATATCTAGTAAGCTTTGTTATCTTGACAAATTGTATGATAGCGAAACAAATTGTAGCGGTTGAAAGCCGAACAAACATCTTTATTCTGTGAGATTTTTTTTAATTCGGATATATGTATTATTATGGGTCAATTTGCTAAATAACAAATAAAAAAAATAAAACTTAATAAGTAACCAAAACCCCTAAATCTAAGGGCTATGATTTTGCTATATAGGAAGATTTTGGTTACTTATTAAGTTTTTTTTTTTTTTCTTAGTTATTTAGCGAATTAATTATATTATTATTGGAGATTGAAAACTTTTAAAAAACATTATTTTTTTTGTATTTCAAAGATTTTCACTAAAAAGTGTCGTAGTTGTCAAAGACGTTTGACTAAGTTTGTGGGTTAAAAGTTTTAACTACGCCAAAAACTTTTAACTAAGTTTGTGTGTTTAAAGTTGTAAAACAACGTTTCGATTTAAAACTAGCTAGGTTTGACGTATAATTGTTGCCAAAAGGGGTAAAATAAATAAGATTTTTAGTATGTATTTTCAAATACACTCACAATATAGATTTTTAAAGATCGTTTGTAAACTTTTAAAGAAGTTCAAAACACAAACGTAAAAAAAAAAGCAATTGTTTGAATTTTCCTTTTTAATGCTACATTTTTATTATTATTTTATTATAAATTATAATAATTGTTTCATCAACGTTTATATAATGGACAAGTCTTCCATCTTGATCAACGCCAGACGGTTCTGTCTTGTTTCATGTTGAAATTTTCATGTAAGTTTGTCTCCATTAATTTGCATAAATGATAATAAATTGCATATTTTGGGATTCGAACCGCAGACAATATGATGTAAAAATATTAATAAACTGTTGATCAACTACTAGGCCAATGAAACTTCCACAATTGTTTGAATTTCGGATTTGCATTTACAATTAGAAAAAGAAAAAAAAAACAGTTTGACAACAATATGAGTTTTTATGGGTTGGATGGGCCCTATCTTTTGGATATGATTCAATTGTGTTTCCACTTTGTATGTGGTAGGTTACTTATCCAATAGGCATAAAGCCCTATAATTTTTTTTGTTTATCTAAATTAAAATATGATGTATTTCTCAACAACAACGACAAAAGAAAAACAATTTTTTTTTATGTGTAAACATACACAAACAAAAATACACATATATACACGTTGATGATAATCGAGATTTTGATATCTAAGATCTTAAGTGAAATTTTATTTTTGTTTGGATGTATCATGTATCATCATCGACGACATAAAACGCGACACAAAAGCCAAAAAAAAAAAATCAATCAAATAAAATTAAATCAAGAAGATATATAAAAAAGTATTCAATGAAACTCAGCAGCCAAGTTTTAATTTGTGTTAAAGAAAACTTAATAAATGCTTTCAAATCTGACCGACTGACTTGAACTTGAAATGATACAGAAGCCAACTTTAGTTATACATTTCTAAAGTTCTTAGAGAAACCAAATTGAATCAAGTGATGGGTATTAAAACCAAATCCTTAGTGAATGTTCAAAATCCGAAGGCCCATAAGTGAGGCCTAATAGAGCAGTCCAAATGCGTAAGGAAGAGGTCCAATTCCTGTATAGCTCATCGTTAAAGAGAGTGAACCGTGATTGGTAAAAGCTAACTGTCAGTTTCATTGCTCTAGTGATAGTTTCAGTCGGGTCTGTGTATGTTTTGATGGAGTATGTCGTTACGCTCCTTCCAAAAATCATAGATTGACGCTTGCTAAGCTAGCCTCGAGAGCTATGTCCGATATTTTAATCAATCAAAAATATATTCAAACAAATTGGCATTGCTTTTTTCTTAATTATCATGCAACTTTTTCCATTGGAAGCAAAGCAACTACTCTAAACATTATGAATTATGATACAAGTGGTTACATTTATCTAGTTTAAATCAGTCAAAGTTCATCGCGGCTAAGTGATCTTATATTTTAAATTTAATGAGAACTTAATAAATTTATTTTACAAAATTCAGTTGCCGTGGCGTAATATATATGGCCTCGCAAAGTGTTGCCAAGTGTACACGGAAATCATTGTTTTAATTTGGAAACCAATGATCATTCCACCATTTGGCAAATTATTTGTTAAATTTGATTTGATTCGGTATTTATTTTTATCCGATCCGAAAAATTCGGATGTTTGTTTTGAATCATAATGAAACAAATATAAAATTTAGTATTTGTCTAAACCGAAACAAATCACAAATACTAATTTTAAAAGTTCGAATATCTGATCCGATTCATATATTATTTACATATACATCTAATATGGTAGATTTATAACATATATTTACACTTTTTATTTTTAAATATATTTGGCGAGTATATTTATAGTAAAAATAGGTAGATACTAAATTTAGTTGAAATATATTTCATAAATAATATATATATATATATATATATATATATTATTTTGGGATGCTTATTGAAATAACCTCAAATTTGAGTTCAATTACAAATATAACTCCCTCTTTCTCTCTCCTCAAAATTTTATCAAACCAACCATAAGATATATTTACGAAACTGCTATTATATTTGAATTATTTTTTTTCTTTTTTAAATCATACATTCAAAACTACCAAATAAACACCCAAATATATTAACTTATTGATGAAAATGTCATTATCATCAATATTTCCAACCACCATGAACAACCAAAATCAAGCTCTAAATGCTTCTCCAACTGATTTTTCGTGGATTAGAGCTTCATTGGTGAGCTCATAACTTCTTCCTCACCTATTTTCTCTCCAATTTCATCCAAAAAACTATCTAAATTTGGTTTTCGAAATTCTTTCTCTCATAATCTATCGATTTTCAATGGTTCTTGCATAAACGATGGTTGGGCTTCTTTGTTAACAGTCATATTAGAAGTTTCAGGTGCTTGACGGAGTTGAAAACTGAGCTCTACGGCGAAAACGGAGCTAAAATTATGTTTTTCGATCTGGTAGACTGCACCAGAAGTCTACTAGTCAATAAAAAGTTAGATTTGCAATTGACTATTTTTAAAAATATTCAAAGTAGACTGCTTATGAAGTCTACTTGTTTTTCTTTGATAACAAAAAAATACTAGTAGACTGCACATGAAGTCTACTTGAAAATGAGTTAGTTTTGCATTTGACCAAAACTTTGACTTTATAGAGTAGACTTCTCCAGTAGACTGCAAATAGAGTCTACTACGAGGTTATTTCTGACATTGACCAGATTGTTGACTTTTTGAGTAGACTGCATCAGAAGTCTGTTATGTATGAATGGGTTAGTTTTGCGTTTGACCAAAATCTCAAATATTAACCAAGAAAAACATTTATCAGTAGACTTCTTATGCAGTCTACTACTTATTAAATAAACTAGTAGACTTCATAACTAAATCAGTAGACTTCTTAAATCAGTAGTAGACTGCATAAGAAGTCTACTGATAAATGTTTGGTCAAACACAAAACTAACCTTTTTTCAGAGTAAACTTCTGGAGAATTCTACTCGAAAAGTCAACAATTTGGTCAATTGCAAACGTAACCTGACTTTTTGAGTAGACTTCAGAATGGAGTCTACAAATTTCAGCAGACTTCTCTAGAGAAGTCTACCTGTAGACTGCAAGAGAAGTCTACTGAAAAAAGTCAAACTTTGGTCAATTGCAAAAATAACATTTTTATTTAGTAGACTTCATAGAGAAGTCTAGTGAAAAATTCAAATTCTGGTCAAATGCAGTAACCTAATAGACTGCTAGTGAAGTCTACTAGCGTTTGTCGTAATTGCAAAAATAACCCATTATGTAGACTTCATAGAGAAGTCTACAAATTTAATTTTTTTATAAATGCATTTAAAAGTTATTTATAATAAAAAATTTAGATTTTCTTTCTCCCTCATGTGTGTTATCTAATGTGTTAATTTCTGTGTAAATTTGACATATTTAGGTGCAATATTTATTGTATAAATCAATTTTCTTGTTTGAGTAGTACTTAGATGTTTTTGGTAGACTTCTCTATGAAGTCGACTTCTTCTCTATGAAGTCGACTTCTTCTCTATGAAGTCTACTAGTATACTTCTCTATGAAGTTTACAAATTTAATTTTCTTATAAATGCATTTAAAAGTTCTTGTTTGAGTAGTACTTAGATGTTGTTGGTAGACTTCTCTATGAAGTCTACTAAGTCTACAGATTTAATTTTCTTATAAATGCATTTAAAAGTTATTTATAATGAATTTTTTAGATTTTCTTTCTCCCTCATGTGTGTTATCTAATGTGTTAATTTCTGTGTAAATTTGATATATTTATGTGCAATATTTATTGTATTAATCAATTTTCTTGTTTTAGTAGTACTTAGGTGTTGTTGGTAGACTTGTAGACTTCATAGAGAAGTTTACAAATTTAATTTTTTTATAAATGTATTTAAAAGTTATTTATAATGAATTTTTTAGATTTTCTTTCTCCCTCATGTGTGTTATCTAATGTGTTAATTTCTGTGTAAATTTGGCATATTTAGGTGCAATATTTATTGTACAAATCAATTTTCTTGTTTAAGTAGTACTTAGATGTTGTTGGTAGACTTCTCTATGAAATGTACAAATTTAATTTTTTTATAAATGCATTTAAAACTTATTTATAATGAATTTTTTAGATTTTTTTGCTCACACATGTGTGTTATCTAATGTGTTTTTTTCTGTGTGAATTTGACATATTTAGGTGCAATATTTATTGTATAAATCAATTTTCTTGTTTGAGTAGTACTTAGGTATTGTTGGTAGACTTGTAGACTTCATAGATTTAATTTTCTTATAAATACATTTAAAACTTATTTATAATGAATTTTTTAGATTTTCTTGCTCCCACATGTGTGTTATCTAATGTGTTTCCTTCTGTTTGAATTTGACATATTTAGGTGCAATATTTATTGTATAAATCAATTTTCTTGTTTGAATAGTACTTAGGTGTTGTTGGTAGACTTGTAGATTTCATAGAGAAGTCTACAGATTTAATTTTTTATAAATGCATTTAAAACTTATTTATAATGAATTTTTTAGATTTTCTTGCTTTCACATGTGTGTTATCTAATGTGTTTCCTTCTGTGTGAATTTGACATATTTAGGTGCAATATTTATTGTATAAATCAATTTTCTTGTCTGAGTAGTACTTAGGTGTTGTTTGTAGACTTGGTAGACTTCTCTATGAAGTTCAACATATATTTTCTAAAATTCTACACACATAATTTCTAAAATTCTAACAACTTTATTTGGTCTTTGATTTTTTATAACACACATTGGAGTAAATGTATGTTTCTAGTTTCAAGTATAGGATTTGGTTATTTGATAGTAAAAAGAGTTTCTAAAGACTTGGAACAACCGTATGAGAGAGTTAACGTTGTTGAATTCAAACCCAAGATTCTATTAGTCTTGAATGTGTTGAATATGACACAATTATCTTTGTTTAATCCATATGAGGTTATTCTTCTACAATCTACAGTCACACAATATATATACAGAGAGAGAACTCTTGAGATTTTTTCTCATGTGAACCCTCCTTTAAGAGCTTTGCTTGCTCTCTGAATCGCTCTCGCGACTCTCCATATCTCGTGCATCATCCTGTCATTTAGCTCTCTTTTTCTCGCTGTTGCTGCAACATCACTTTTGCTAGAACCTTCCTCCTTCAGTTACTCAATGCATCTCTATGTGCCTGCACCATAGCAAAAAGATAAACTCAGCTTCCTTTTATCTGATGTATCAAGGGAGTTGAAAGAATGTACGTACCTCCAATTGTTCCGCATATGAGATGTAATCGTATGCTCATCAGCCAAGAGAATTCCTAAAAGTCCCCAAATCCCATCCACTGAGAATTATAGACAGCAAATACGAGGGTTAATTCTCTTCATAGCCACTGAAAACAAAACAGAAAATACTAAAAACTTATAGTAGATCGAAAGAGTAAAACAAGCTTACTTATAGTGGATCATCCAATCATAGGAGTTAATGCGGTGTGATAGACAGGATAATCTGTAAAACTTACAAGATAAACAACATAAATTATTGACATTACTTCCATTACTGACATAACTTCACCTGTGAATCGATAAAAAGGCTATGTACCTCTTCAACAAGATCCCCAGCAATTCCTCTAACAACTTCACAAAAGTTATTCTCTGTGAATGAGTCACTAATCCAGAAACTGATGTCCTTGTAACAAGTAGGATACTACAGAACAAGATTTTGTTTAAATGGGTCTCAAACTGAAATTCATTAGTCTATGAGAAATGGACATGAAGATGGAAAAAATTCATTAGTGTCCTGCCTTTCCCACATGTAATCTTTTTGAATCTACGATATGTGATGATCCAGAGCTGTTTTTGGAAATAGGAGATCACACAAAGATAGAATGATGCGTGTTATGGCTACCTTAAAATATGCAAAACACATATCTTTAAAGCAAAGCAAGCATAATCATGCAAAATTTCAGATAAGAGAAAATACCTTGAAATATATCTCATACTCGTGAATGGGAAATATGTATCAACCCATCTCATCTCCACAACACCTGGCAGCCAACAAAAAGTTTACATTAAAGAGTGAAGACTCACAAACTAGTTACTGTATATGTTTAAATTGTTTCATCTAAATATCTGCATCTTCATTTTAAAGTTGATGTGGAATCAATGCCAGACTCAATCAAAAACATTAATCGTGAACTAGTTGAAGAATATACATAGTTAATCAATACTTGTATTGAATGGATCTTAATTTACCAAACAAGTGATGTGCCAACCACTCGAGACATTTCTTTAAATCCTCAGCATATATAATGTGGAATCAATGCCAGACTCATTCCAGTCCTTAGGATAAAAGAGACAGAAGCCTCCCATTTGTATAAGATAAAAAAAAAATATAAACGAAATTGAAAAAAAGAGAGTGGAGATTTGATTACTTGAGAAGCCGTTGCTGCTGCTGCTGCTCCTCTTTTTCCTCCTCAGGTTGCTCCCGAAACCTTATTCAATCGAGACTTTATATAAGAGACTACAACATCGTAACCCATTTCCGTAATATATATATATATATAAATATCTTGATTTTGTTAGCCCACACTATAAAGCCCATTTTTTTTTCCCATAGCCGCCGGTGGAGGAGGACTGCAACTCCCTGAACTGATGCTACGGGAAGGAGATGAAGATGAAGAGATGGATCTAGAACGGGACCGGGAGCGCGAAACAGACCTCGACGGACTCGAACCCGACCGGGAACGAGATCTGGAACTGGACCTAGATGAAGAACCAGACACGAAAGGGGAACGACGACCACGACTTGGTTTTGCCATTGGCGACAATCGAGCAAAATCGCGACGCACGGAAGCGAAACCTTGTTTACAAAAACCCTAGCGGATAAAAGGAAAGGGAGGAGAGACTGAATTCGTCCTTTCTTTGATGAACTATGAACATAATAACCTCCATTGAACATTTAAAATGTTTTAAATTTTTTTTAAAAAAATCAAATTTTTAAAATATTTTTTAAAAATTCAAATTTGCCTCCATATGTTTCAAATTTTTTATTTTAAATTAATCTGAATTTGAGTTTAAGACTTCAATTTGGTCTGCTGGAGAAGTCTACGGGAGAAGTCTGCTGGAGAAGTATACGAGAGAAGTCTGCTGGAGAAGTATACGAGAGAAGTCTGCTGGAAAAGTCTACGGGAGAAATTTGCTGGAGAAATTTACGGGAGAAGTCTGCTGGAGAAGTCTACGGGAGAAGTCTGCTGTATCCAAAACCAAACCAAAACTTATTCGAAACCCTATACCAAAACTTATTACAAACATTTAAAATGTATAATATATTCACAAGTTAACACTTTTATGCAAATTTGACATTTTAAATATAAAAATGATAAACCCTAACTTTAACCCTAAGTGTAAAAATATGTTTGCAACCTATGATGTATCTTATTTGGTAACTCTTTGTTTAGTATAATATGTATTTCATTCATAACCTAATTTGTCTAAGTATGTTTAATTTTGTGAAATTTTATTTTTCATACTTCACAATTGTTTATAGTAGGGTCATCAATCAAAATTTTTTATCAAAATATTTTTTGTTAATTTATAAATTTAAATTTAAAATATAATTATATAGTAGACTGCTGTGGTAGTCTACTAAACCACAAAAATAGTATTCATAACCTAATTTGTCTAAATAGGTTTAAGTATGTTTAATTTTGTGAAATTTTATTTTTCATACTTCACAATTGTTTATAATAAGGTCATCAATCAAAATTTTTATCAAAATATTTTTTGTTAATTTATAAATTTAAATTTAAAATATAATTATATAGTAGACTGCTTTGGTAGTCTACTAAACCCCCTCCAGTAGACTTCTCATGGAGTCTACGCGTTGATTTCTTGACAGATATAGTTGTAATTTACTCAGCAGACTTCTCTAGGGTTAAAACAGTCATTATGTCTCCGTTTTATTGTTTGGTCATAAAGGATGTAATTGTAATTTTACTACCCATTTGGGTTATTTTTCTCAAACATGAGATATATGGGTTACACTTGTATTTCAAATCAATTTACGAGTCATTTTTTGTAACTTTCCCTTTCATTTTTCACCAATTTAATTTTTTAGTTTTCATTTTTTTTTTAATTCTATTGAACAATATTAGACCCATTTCATATATTTATTTATTAATTAGTTTAAATCTTATATTAAAACTTTTGTTTTGAAGAAAAGATTATGGTGTTTTAATTGTTTTTTTTTTGTTTAAAACAGATATCCGTGAAGATCTGGAAAAAATTCGGATATCCAAAATTTTTTGAATCAAAGCAAATCGAAAAATTAGACAGCCGTCAAAAAACAAATTGAATCACAAATACTGCATTTTTTTCGGATATCCGATCCGTGTCCAGGCCTAATATACAGTATAATGAAACTACATACTATATAATTGTTGCAGAGAAAAAGACAGTCGTTAAACGGATGAAAACGATATTTGAAAATTTGTTTCGTATTTTATATAGACTTTCATAATTTGTATTTGTGACGCTTACAAGATACTGCGACATATTACCTATCATTGTATTTTTTATTCATACCCGACATAAATATTATAAATTTAAATATAACTATACTAATGATTAGTATTATTTAAACATATACTTTCTTTATCCTATTTTATAAGATTTTCTAGTTGAATACACAAAGATTAAGAAACCATTAAAAATACTAATTATTACTTTACTAAAAATATTTTAATCAATAGAAAAATATACAGCAGAATATAAATAATCATAATATATTTTATTAATAAAAAATTTGCGTAAAAACATGAAAAAATCAAATAAAATGGAACAAATATGTTTTAAATTTTCGAATCTTGTTATAGAAACTGGGATGAAATTTGATATCTGTATTATATGTGAAAGAGTTATAACATTAACAAACAATTGCATCGACGTCGACTTCTCATATCCAATTATGAATCTCAAAGTTTATGGTCACAAGTTATATTTATAATTAGTTTATTTATTACTCATATATTCCGATTCCCAACTAGAATCATCTAGTTATAAGTTATAAGCATATAATTTTGTGGCAGGATAATCTATTCTAGTTTACCAACCCTATTTTTTTTATCTAGTTTACCAACCCTATTTTACGTAATTCTAACAAAAAGAAACCCTAGTGTACGTATGATTACGGCAATAATAGTGCCCAACTTCCCATAATCAATGTTACTAAACACAAAATCATAAAAACATTTGTAGTACTTATTTGATTTGGTTAGTTTAATATAGTTAATCTAAATAAATTTTTTAAAAAGAAAATGTAATCCATTTGTAGGGAAAAAGGAGAAGTACCAAAAAGAGACAGAAGTGTAAACTGATCTGTCTTACAGTTTGGTAAGATTCCGGTGCTAAGTACAAAATGGCCGAAGCTGAGCCCACACTATTTAACCTTACGTCACTCGTCTCTTTCTCCTAACGACTTAATTCTTTTAACTCGACGTTTGACTATTATAAATATCTATTTTCTTTTTTTTTAATAAAGTATTTATTTTCTTGCCATATTATATTGCTGTCAATTTGTGAATTGTTATCGGTTGCTTCCAAATCCAAAAGTCTCTAGTGAAGTCTTCGGGATACTATAGACCGTACGAACGATTAGAGCAAGATAAATATCTAAAATAGTGAAATCATTTTTGTGTTGTGTGTTGAGACTACCATGCATGCATATGTGTATATTTATAAAATTTCACATAAATATTTTAAATCCATTTATAAAAAAAAACTAAGTCGGAAATAAATTTAATAAGAAAAAGGTCTGTATGATACTAATTGCAATATATTTGATTGTTGTTGTTGTAATATTAATTTGTTGACACCATCCATATGTGATCATCGTGGGTTGAAGATTAATGCCTTATTCGTCGATGAATTGGGGAAGTCGTGACTAATCTTTTAAATTTTGGCCATCTTCTCTATAATGAATCAGAATGGGGAGTCCGTTTTAAAATCGTATGTCCTGCGCTTTCTAATATATGATTCAACCAAAATCACACAGGTATAAATTGATACAATCTATATATATGGTAAAATATTATTTGTGATCCTGTTCAAGTACCAAAATCACTTAAAAATAAATTTCCACATCTCTAAATTTTTTTTTTGACAAAATCAATCACTCCGATCTCTAAAAGATAAAAAAAAATTGAGATTAATTTTGACTGATACAAATTAATCTTGATTTAATGATTTCCTATGGCAGTATAGTTGACTATATTTCTATTTTCTGTATTGTTGTAGTAAGCTAAAATTCTAATAGTGATCTTAAACGGATGTATAGTTGACTATATTCCTACTTTTTATGTTGTTGTAGTAATTTAAATTTTTTTCCCTTCGGATTATTATTATCACAAATAATAATCCTCAACATGTCAACATAAACAATGCAGAACAATTCAACAATTAAACAAACACAACATTCAGTAAATCCCATACTTTACTAATTCTCTAATCCAATTCCAATCAATAACCAATAATCCAATTCAACAATTTCCAATAATAATAAACCGCAGTTCCAGAATCACTAACACCCTAGCAATTCTAACACAATGACCACGAAATACGAGACACTATATCATCTCCTCTTCCCTGCCATGATTCCACGATCACACTTTTTCTTTACCTGCATCACATGGCAAAAAGAGATGCGTAAGCATTATCACAAATACTTAGTGAGACGGTCATCCCGTCTACACGTTATACACACAGGCATAAGAATCAATACAATACCAGGGTGAACAAACAACAACGCAAGCACGAACAATCAACACAAGTTCGCCTCAAACAGGCATGCGTCGATCGACACAACCACCATGTGTCGATCGATGCATCAACCAGTGTGTCAATCGACACACAACCCCGGTGTCGATCGATGCACTGTCTCGTGTGTCGATCGACGCAACAGCACAGAACCTAGGATCGAACCTATCCTCTCATGAATCGATCCTGGATCGAATTACATCGATCCCTGCACACAAATCAACACGAATCCCCAAAAAACAACACAACAATTGCAGCCTATCAATCTTTTACCCAGATAAACCTACGGTCACGCACTCACCTCGATTCTAGAAGGAAAAGAATGAAGAATCATGAAAAACATGAAGAACACGAAGAACACGGTCTCCAATCTGAAATTCTCACACCCAAATCGTGTAGCCACGGACCCCAACACACCCCTGTATCCTCACAAACACCCAAAACCCCCCAACACTCTGATTTCTCTCTGATTATCTCTGGTTTCTGCTCAAGAACAGCCAAAATTGGCCAAAACTCGTGTCTGTCCCCTTTTTATAACCCAACCCTAGGGTTCCCTAAATCAACCGCCAAACCAAACCATTGAAATCAAACCGGTCTGGTTCAATCCACCTTGCGTTGATCGACGCACACCACTTGCGTCGATCGACGCATGACCAAAATCCACAGAAATTGGTTCGCGGTCGTTACAATTTTCCTTCACTAACACGAATTCGACCTTGAATCACGCGACACCGTTACCTTACGGTCACAACTGATATCAACACTGTGACCACCCCGGTCAGCTCCACAAATCTCATCACTCCTGGCAAACCCGGCCAGCACCACCCGAGATCAAACCCGATCCCAAAACTCAACTAGTCTCACACTAGCCACATTGCACCGTCTCGCCACGGCTGCAATCCTGACCCAATCCGGTCAGCACTCCCTGAGATAATTTCCGATCTCCGAAGCTCATCCAGCTTCATCACATAATACCGTCTCACTACGGTTACCCTCCTGACCAAACCGATCAGCATCACCTGAGATCATCTCCCGATCCCTAGAGCTCTTCTAGTCTCATACTTATGATCACGTAACATACATTATTGCTTATAACTCATACTCATAACTCATATACATATACACTATACCAACTCTCAGGATCGTCACCCTTTGAGTCATCGTATGCAGGGAACCCACTATTCCCTGGAGAGAACCACCATCCCTCAAAGTATATGTAGGAAACTCACCATCCCCTAGAGAGAACCATCATCTCTCGAGTATATGCAAGGAACCCACTATCCACAGGAGAGAACCACCATCCCTCAAGTATATACAGAGAACACACTATCCTCCGGAGCAATAACTCTGTGGCGTGCATCATCAGCACCTGTCGACCAAAATTGCCCCTCGTGGCCCACCATGACATCCCATATCCCGGAATATCATCTCATCCATGACCAATCACCAGGTCATCCGAAACCACCCCCACTAGGGTGTTTCCACCGGAGTCCCTGGAAAAAGACAAGTCCTAACTCACATAAGACCTCTGTATCCAGACTCCCCCTAGGAAATAGACGGGTTCTAACTCACATAAAACCTCTATTTCCCAGCGCCATCTAGAGAATAGACAAGTCCTAACTCACATAGAACTTCCATTCCTATATACTCACCCTTGGCAAATGGAAAAGCTCTAACTCACATAGAACTTCCATTTCCAGCCTCACATGACCCCACCAGTCATCATAACACATGACTCCACCAGTAATCACAACACATAACCCCACCAGTCATCACAACACATGACTCCACCAATAATCACAACACATGACTCCACCAGTCATCACAACACTCGCCTGGTAGTTATTGTTATACTCAAACTCTACCAGATTCAGGTGATCTGCCCAATGACCACCGTAATCCAGCACGCACATCCTCAGCAAGTCCTCCAATGTCTGAATCGTCCTCTCAGACTGCCCATTCGTCTGAGGATGATAGGTTGTACTCATATGCACCTTAGTGCCCATCTCAGCCTGGAATGCCCTCCAGAACTCTGAGGTAAACCTCAGATCCCTTTCTAACACAATACCCGCTAGCACCCCGTGCAGCCTTACTATCTCCCGCACATACTTCTTAGCCAACACCGCCGCTCCGTCGGTCTTCTTGATGGCAAAAAAATGTGTTGATTTTGTCAGACAATCCACAATCACCCAAATTGCATCATAGGTCCGCGACACTGGCAACCCCGTCACAAAGTCCATGATAATCATGTCTCAATTCCACTCTGGAATAGGCAAACTCTGCAACACCCCGCTCGGAACCTGATGCTCAGCCTTCACTAAGTGGCACACGTTGCACGCTGCAACCCAGTTAGTAACATCCCTCTTTATCCCGACCCAGTGATAATATCGTTTCATATCACGATACATCTTAGTCGCTCCCGGATGAATCGACACATGCTCGAATGAGCCTCCCTCAGGGTCTCCTGCCTCAGATCCTCATCTTTGGGTACACAAACCCGCCCGTTCACCAGTATCATCCCATTCGCCGAGACCAGATGCTCTGAATCTGCCACCTTAGAAGCACAATCAACCCCTGATCCTCCTCCTGAGCTACTCGAATCCTGCTCAGCAAATCTGCTTGGTTAGCTGACTCTAACCCCAACGGCTCCTGTGAGATCACACATAATCTCAATGTACTAATCTCGCTCACCAGAGCCTCCATATCCCGCTCCTAAGCCGAAATAACCCTCTTCCGACTCAACGCATCTGCAATCAGATTAGCCTTACCCGGATGGTACCGAATCTCCATATCATAATCTGCTACCAACTCCATCCAGCGCCTCTGTATCTGGTTCCGCTCCGGCTGAGTGAAGAAATACTTCAGACTCTGCCTCTGTCTCTGGGCAACTCTGGTTCGCGGTCGTTACCGCGGATCTCGAAAGGAAGGAAATGTTTATATAGTTGACTATATTCTTATTTTCTATATTGTTGTAGTTAGCTAAAATTCATATTTTGTATAGTTGACTATATTCATACTTTCTGTGTTGTTGTAGTTAGCTATTCAACTAATAATATAGTGAACTATATAATCTTTAAAACAATTAATTCAATTATAATAATATAGTTAACTACATAATATTTACAATTGTATATCTTTTAGTCTATGTTTATCAAGATAGTTAACTATATAACACTTATAATATATATAGATAAGTAAAATAGTTCATTGGTTATATACGAATATTTTGCTATTTAATTATGTATAGTGATAAAAAATAATTTACTATGTAAAACATTGCATTGATCTAGTTCGATAGTTATACTTCGTAGTCAGCTATACTATTCATCTTGTTACTAACAAAGCAGCAGACATTCACCTTGTTATTGACAGGTTCAAGACTAGAACGAAATAATCAGTTAAGTAATTTTGGAGATGTGAATGACGAAGAAATTGAGAAAAAGTCGAATAAATGCGAATTAGAAAAAAAAAAAAAGAAGATGATAGTGCAGATCCACAAAAGCAAATTGGATCTATGAATGAGATTTTTCAAATCTTTGATCGTCACCATGCTCTCACAGGCCGGCTAAAAAACCTTACTTTAGGTAAAAAAATTAATAGATATTTTGATAATTTTAAACACTCTTCTTTTGCTTTGTCTCTTAGAAGAAGATGAGGAAGAAGAAAAAAAAAGTAATAACGGCGTGAGAGAAAGAGGAAGAGGGAGGGTTAGGGTAATTAAAGAGATTTTTATGTTTAAGATTTTTTTTACAAAGTAAAAAAAAAAAAAAACTTGGTAAGTAAAGAAAACTAAAATGAGAATTTTATGTAACATAATTTATGTTTTACTTAATGTTAATGTTAGATAATGAATTATGTGTTAGATATTAATTTATATTTTATTTAATGTTAATGTTAGATAATGAATTATGTGTATCAAGATTAATATATGATCTAATTTCTCTTTAATATAAGATGTGTGTGACGACATTTGAGTCTTCCTTCTTTCAAAAACATATTCTAAAGAAAATCCACTACTTTTTTTTGCTATGGATATAAACATTAATCGCAATTTTTTTTTCCTTTTCCCAGACTTTTCCCTGCTAGTAGCGACCAGTCTTCATTACTAATTATTACGACTAGTTCTGCTAATTGTAGTGAGATGAATTATCTCATTCACTCGTGTAGCATTTGCAAAAGAAGAAAATGTGGTATTTAGTCCAAAATGTATGCTACATAATATAGGATGATTTTTGGGACAACAACATATAAATCGTAAGTTTAAGAAACTGTTTCTCAGAATAAGATTTGATCTCTTAAAAATTCTCTATAAACTTTCATGAATATATGTGAGATTTATTGCTTGATATGAATATAAAACTATAGAAGATGAGGGGGGAAACTAGAATTGTTAGAGGAAATTTCCTAATCACAAGATGTCATAATCTATGTATTTCTGACAAAAATCAGCAACTAGAGTCGAAATTTAACGCAATTAGCAAATATTATGAAGAAAATTAAATAAAATGACAAAAAAGGTAAAAATTATAAAGACAGGCTGTAATGGCAGTCTATTGAGACAATGACCAACTTGTCTTAAACCAAAAAGTTGACTAATTAGCATTATTATTATTTTCCTCTCTTCTCTCGTTTACTCTCAAATTCAATCTTGGAAAGAAATATGAAAAACACGTCCTCAAGTTTATATTATTTTCCAATTACGCCTTTTAGTTTTCTAATGTGTCAAAGCCTAAAAATGCTACATTATTAATCCTCGATTCGTATGACAACACTTATTTTTAATACTTGGGTGATCATGATCAATATCGAACTAGAGGTCCAGTTCTGATCGATTTAAGCCGTTCGACTAATTTTAAAAGTAAATATATTCACTATCAAAGTGTTAGTTCATTATCAAAATATTTATTGGTTTCACATAATCGGCGAAAGTTTAAAATTACCTATTATATATTATCTGAGAAGTAATTTTTTATGATTTGTTTACATATCAACTTTATAATCAATCTTAACAAATATATTATAATATGACCTTAAAAGTGATTGTTTTTTTTCTACTGGTGTAATGTTATGTATTTTAATTATATTTAAAAATTTTTTTTATAAAGTTATACGCACATAATATCATGATGATTCAAATACAAACTCAAACGACAAATTTCAAAGATTATTCATTGATTATCATTACATTGATTTAGTGAATTAATTTATTGTTTTGTATTTAGCATTGAATGTCTTTTATTCATAGAATTGTACTCATTTGTATTAAATGATAAATAATACATTTTAATTTGACTATATACCTCCGTATATAAATTAATAAAATAGTACATTAAATTTCTAAAAATTCATATTATTAACAACAAAAATATCGACAATAACATGTGTGATAAAAATAAAACCAATACATATTTTCATAATTTTAAAATGAAAAAATATTTATAAATAGTTTATCCGCATAAAACGCGGACGAATTACTGTGTATAAAACAAAATCTGTTTGGGATTAATGATACTAAATCATTCATAAAAATAAAAAATAAAATCTAGATCAACATTAATAATGTTCGGAAAAAGTATTTATTTTGATTGTAATAAAAAAAGTTGTACTAAAAATAGATTAAATATAGTTGGAATCAAAATGATAGGTTTCAAAATGTAATAAAACATCTAAATTTTGATATGTTTAAAAAAAAAAATCTAACTTTTGATTGGAAAGATTTAATTTTGATATGTTATTGAAATTTTAAATATTACTTTTTTTATTTGCTGGTTTCTTTTTATTTTTTAAAGAAAAGATCTTTTTATTTTTTAAAGAAAAGGTAATTTTCCTTTAAAAAAAAGAAAAAATAGATATGTTTTCAGTCATAGCATTTATTATGATCATTATTAGTATTGTTTCAATTAATTTTTTTAAATTAAATTAAATATTTCTTATATATATAAATACTGTCCTCATTCAACACCCAATTTACAAACCGATGATGATATACGATCTTATTAATTGTCATTCAGTGAAAGCAATAGGTGCCACGTAACTAAAAAGTTATTAATTTTGGCACGGTGTGTAAGCCACGCATAAGTTAAAGGGTTAAAAGTTAAATAACAAATAAATTGAGGGACTAAATTGAAAAGTTGAGTTTTACCGGAAAAGAGCAGGAAACGTAAAAAGTAGAAGAAGAACGCATATGGGGCAAAAAAAAACGTGTCGCAGAGTGGCGAATCACGCGACGAGTCTTGACTCGCCTCTTCTTCTTCTTCTTCATGCGTTTTCCCCTTCGTTTTTAAAACCTCTCTCTCTCTCTCTCCCTCCTTCCTTCCCAATACATCTATTGACTCTCTCTCTCTCTTTCTCTAAACATTGAAGTTTAGATAGAGACTTCGAGAGGAGTGAATTAGACAAGAGTTTGGTTTGGTTTTGTTGTTCTGTGATTACCCTTGTTGGGTTTTTCTTTTTTCTTTTTGGTTTGATTTTGTTATTATGAGTGTTTGATCAATTTCTGGGATTTTCTGGGTTTCTTTTGATCTTTTTTGTTTTCCTGGGAAAATTTTTCTTTTAGAGGAAAAAAATATGAAGAACGAGGAACAATCAAGATCTCTGTTTGGAATCTCACTGTCTGATCGACCAACATGGCAACAGTTTCTTATATGCACTTCTGGTTTCTTCTTTGGTTATCTCGTTAACGGAGTTTGCGAGGTTCGTTTTTTTTTTTTTTTTTAATTTCTCTATTCAGTTCGAATTTTTGATTTTTGCTAATTTCGAAATATAATTGATAAACGTAAATTGATTATCTCTGGGAATTTGTGATTTTGTTGCATTCGAAATTATCTGCATGCTAAGTTTTTGATGTTTGATTTCTGAGAAAAAAACAATACAGAGGAACAACAATATAATGCATGACGAACTTAATTCTCTCCAAACAATTTTACTTATATAAATCTTTCAAATTAAATTTTTATTTTGAAGTCAAAAGACACAAAAAAGTTGTGATCTTGTAAAGAAAATATGATTTTGATAATGCATTGGATCTAGAATAATTGACTTGAATTTTGATTTTACAGGAATATGTTTATAATCGTCTTCAATTTAGGTAAAAGTCAACTTTGATGCCTCCTAAATTTTAGATATTTTTTAACAATGGGATTTGCTCTCTCTTATTATGCTGTTGTTGTTGTTGTTTTGTAGCTTTGGTTGGTATTTCACGTTTATACAAGGGTTTGTCTACTTGTTCCTCATCTACCTTCAAGGATTCACCACAAAGCATATCGTTAATCCGATGAGAACTTATGTTAAACTCTCTGCTGTTCTCATGGGATCACACGGATTAACGAAAGGATCTTTGGCTTACCTCAATTATCCAGCTCAAATCATGTTCAAATCCACCAAGGTAAGTCCACAGTTCCCAAATTATAATCATTATAAGATGGATTTGGAGTTTAAAGTAGCTTAGTTTTTGAAGAATGATCGAAATGACGGATCTTTCGGGGGTTTTAGGTATTGCCGGTAATGATAATGGGAGCGTTCATACCCGGTCTGAGGAGAAAATATCCGGTCCACGAATACATTTCAGCGTTCTTGCTGGTTCTTGGTTTGATCCTATTCACGTTAGCAGATGCGCAAATGTCTCCGAATTTCAGTATGATCGGGATTATGATGATAACCGGTGCATTGATCATGGATGCTTTCTTGGGTAATCTGCAAGAAGCGATCTTCACAATGAATCCCGAGACAACTCAGGTAAGAATCCTGAAAAAAAACAAAAATGATCGTTTTCGTTTACTGTTCTGTTTTCTTTCGAGTCTGAGATTATTGTAATGTATTTGTGCAGATGGAGATGCTTTTCTGCTCAACGGTTGTTGGATTACCATTCTTGTTCGTTCCCATGGTCTTAACCGGAGAGGTTTTCCGTGCATGGACTGCGTGCGCACAAGTAAGTCCAACAAACCTCTGTTTTTTTCTTTCCGGTTTGTGATTTGGAAAACCTTAACCAAACCGAAGGAACCCGCTTTAGTTTTCGGTTCATCAACCATTTATGACATAGTCAAACCTCTGTTTTTTTTTCCTGGTTTGTGATTTGGAAAACCTTAACCAAACCGAATGAACCCGCTTTAGTCTTCGGTTCATCCACCATTTATGACATAGTCAATATGAAGCGAATGTGACATAGAGTGGACTTTGTATTGGCTTTGAAAGTTCTTGGTTTAGGTCTGACTTGCTTCTTGCTTCAACCTGAAATCAGATTTGGTTTATACGCAATAGGAAAAAGTCTAAATTCATTCTTAGGTACCGTCGAAATGAAATCATTGACCGACGTGCCTAAATCTGCCAACTTAAGCCAATTATTCTTTCTAAAAAATGAACTTAAAATCATTGAACCTATAACTAACGTACCAACCTGTAATTTTATAATCAAACTGTTTAATGATTCGTTACTTGATAATATATTTTTAAACCAAATCTTCTTTGTTTATTGTTTTACATTTGCAGCATCCATATGTGTATGGAGTGCTAGTATTCGAAGCCATGGCCACATTCATCGGTCAAGTCTCTGTTCTATCGCTCATTGCACTCTTCGGAGCCGCCACAACCGCCTTGGTATAAATCTCTAACCATATCTACGAACGCTCACTTGCGTTTTTAATTGAATCTGTGCTCTAAAATCACATCTACGGTTTTAAAACGTTTTGTGTAGATAACAACGGCGAGGAAAGGGGTTACATTGTTGCTTTCCTATTTGATATTCACAAAACCGTTAACAGAACAACACGGGTCAGGATTGTTGTTGATAACAATGGGGATTGTATTGAGGATGGTTCCGTTCGACAGTAAACCTCCAACCAAGATTCCATCTAGACCAGCGGTTAGGATCGACGGAGGTGAGAGTGATAGAGAAGAGGAAGAAGAGAGAAAGTCATTGGTTTGAATATGTCCCCATATATATATATATATATATATATATTTACATTTCCCTATATTTTATATCAGAAGTTTCAAAGGGTTTATAGAATAATGTTGGATGAAGGAAACACTAAAGGGAAAAGAAAACAAATAGAGTTAAAAGAAAAGTTGTTTTATTTTGCGCAACTATATAATATATATTTCAGATACTTGTCATTAGATTCTATAATTGAATCACCAAAATATTGGCATGTTAAATTGTTTTCATATGTTTTGTAAGTATTATGCATCCAAAAGCCCCTTATGAAATGAAGCTGCAAAAGCTAGACTACATTCTAAAAGTGAAAAAGAGAAAAGGATCAGTGAAGAACTGGTTCTGTTCTAAGATTCTCCAGTTTCTTTCTCTGATCTACTAATAACAAAACGATCAACGATCTTTACGGTGTTGATAGGATCCTGTTGCAATGTTGTTGCACACCATTTGCTTGGAAACCTTCTGTGGTGACTCATCTTCACTGTCGGTTTCGGCTCTGAATTCCAGTCCTTGTCTAGCTTCCATTCCTTTGGCACCTGCACTCATTAATCATATTTACTCCTTTGGTTAAAAGACTGATCTCAGACAACGTCGTAAAGTCAAGAACAACAAATTCTAATGCCATCATCACAAAGGGGTGAGAAGAGTTGTTTTCTCACCTTATCTACTCCGAGAGTGAAAACTTCAAGGTCTCCATCAGGTTTGATGTGGAAACGGGTGAATGATTTGTAATTGGCGATCCGAAGCGAAGAGAATGCTTCATCAAAGTGTATGTGGAGCCAGTTGATGGAGATATATAAGTAACTTCCAAAAACCATTGATACAATAGGAGTTGAGAAAACCCAAAAGTAGAGGAAGACAGAAGCATAATATATGGCTGCTCCACTTCGAGAAAGCGACTCCATTCCTTCTCGGCAAATGTTAGTCCGTGTAACCGCCATCACCTGATGTCAACTACTTTCATTTCGGTTGCAAAATAGATTTCTCTTTTACCTAGAACAAAGGCAAAGTTGAGAAAATACGTTACCTCAGGAATATCAAATGCTGACATAAGATACTTAATGCAGGCAGGATCAAACCAAATGTCCATTGTTCGATACGGACTCGAAGGCCAGTGGGGTCAGGAAAGTGCTCGTCTTCTACTGATTTGTACAATTGATACAATGTATGATACCCTGTGTATACAAGAGTTCCAAAATCATCATTTGTCCATCAGTGTCAATGACATTGTAATGAGGAAAGCCAAAACAACATTGTATGGAAAGCAAACTAACCGGAAGTCGCAAGGAGTTTATGCTGAATGCAGATTTCTATGCCGAGTTCCAACAACAACATAAGAATCAAAGCAGCCGTCAGGTGTGTAGCAACATGAAGAATTCCGATCACAAGTCGTTTCTTCCGAGATATTTTTGAGGGAACAAACATAATTGCAGTTATTAGCAACATAACAACACCGGTGAAAGACACATATGACTGCTCTGTTATGTACACAAAGGCGCTCCAAACTGTTCCAAAGAAACTCCCCCAAGTGGCCAGAAAACGGATCACATCGTAAGATATGACCTAGCTTACACTGAAACCAACAATGAACGAAGATAAGGATTCTCTTGTGAGTATTCAAGACCGAGTTTGAGAAAGTCAAGAAGCTGTGTAAAATCGCACCTGAGGGAACAAGGAAAAGAGTAAGAGAAAGTATATAATGCCACCAATGAAATCAAATTGCCACTTCTTTTTCCTGAACTTGAAAATATTTCCCAAAAAACAAACAACATAATGTCTCTGAATGCAAAGAAAACCAGTGATAAGACGACAAGAGACCCAAGAAACAAGAAAACGTTTACCCTGCTTGAATCATGAAAAGAAGGGTAGGCAGATTTAGTTTCATAGAACCACCATAACACTTTGAAAAGTCGCTGAACACATGGGTGGGTTGCCGTTATGATGTATTGCGTTTTTGACACATTCTAACCAATGTTTTCAAAGGTTTTTCGAGTATTTTCTATGTCTTTAGAGTTTTTTTCAGGTTTAAACACGTTTGGATAGAGTCTAAGGCAAAATAGCAAGGATTAAAAGAAAAGGAGCAGAAAATGGTCAGAAGTTTGGCATTCTTTGAGTCACTTTCCGCCATTGGATCGAGCTAAAATTTGAGCACAAGATATATAGTCGAGTTAGCTTTCATTTGGAAGTAATATAAAGTTATTCCAACGGTGGGATCGAAAGTTATGGGAGTTTTAGTGAAGACATGTCAGTCTGCCTTAACCGACCGGTTTGCTGGAAATTAAGAAAATTGCAGATTTTCCTATTTTGACTCGGTTTGAACCAAAAACGTGATTTAGCCTATTAATTCTAGGTTTCAGCCAATTTTTAGGGAACTCTTGTAATTTATCCATATTTTTTGTTTCTAAGCTTTTGGGGAGAAGATCTCTGAACCCTACTGACAATTTGGAGAAGATTTCTGTTTATTGATTTCATATTTTCTTCCATGAATTCTTCTCTTGATTTGATTTTTATCATGCCTGAGTAGTTTTCTAGTTAGGTTTTAGGGTTTCAAAAAAATCTATCATTGAATCAGACATAGATAGAGTTTTATCATATGTTGTTTTCACCTATCGTTGAACTCACTGTTTAGGCTAAATTGATCACTTAGTCTCTGATCTAAGGTTTAATCTATTGATCAAAAGTGTTATAGATTGCTTGATAGAACATAGGTGAGCAAATTGTCCTCAGGCAACGAAAGCTGATGCTAAGGCAATTTGTGAACATATCAAACCTGCTCGTTAATGCTTTTCTAGAATTCTAGGTTCAAACGACAGTTTAGAATTCTAGGTTGCTAGATAAAGTCTCTGATACCACGACAGTGGATTAGTTATATCTTCATGTTTTAGTTCGAAACTGCGCTTAATTGTTCCCTGAATAATTGTCTGGTTCATGATCTCTGATTTCCTACGAATATCCTAAAGTCTAACGCTTTTAATCCATAACTTTACATCGATTTATTTGCTATTTTCGTTTTCAATTTGCAATTCAAAATCATATTTTTTTCTTAGCTTAGTTTCACTCTTGAGATTCGTAGTGTGATACTTGGTCCTCGTGGATTCGATCTCTGATTTACTATTTCGATTTATTGTACACTTGTAATAGTTATATAGGGTTAAAACCTGTGTTATCACATTAACAATAAGATGTTGAACATTAGTTGGTCCATCGGATTGAGTAAATGAATGGCGCATATAATGATGCAAATCTCCTGCCATTCTAAGTTTACACCTATCTTTCAAAAAGTCGCATATCAGGTGTCTCATGTCCTTTCTAGAATCATCTTTCCAATACCAATCAAGAAGTCAGTTCGGCTCATGTGTGACTATGATCACTGCATCATTCTCCCCAACCTAAATGAAAATTTTAAAACTTTCATTAAAGCAAAAAAAAAAAACAAAAAACTGTATCAAACAGAAGACACAAACACTACAAGAAAAAAGGGTCTTTTCCGACCGATTTTCCGACGGAGATATTCGGTCGGAAATTCTCCACGGAAATCCGACGGATTTCCGATCGTTTTCCGACCGGTCCAAAATCGGTCGGAAATTTCCGACGGAAAATATTCCGTCGCAATGCGGTTGCAATTTCCGTCGGAAATCGGTGGGAAAATAAATCGGTGGGAAATCCGTCGGAAAATTCGGTCGGAAATCGGTGGGAAAAATCAATCCGTCGGAATTCGGTAGGAAAAATTGGAGCCGTTTTTGACCGTTTAAAATTTGAATTTCCGACCGAATTTCGGTGGGAAATCCGTCGGAAATTTCCCAGATTAAAAACAGATCACATCTTCTTCCTCCTCCTCTTTCACATACGAAATTGCAACCAAAAACACTCAAAAATGGCTCCTTCAAACCCCCCTCAATATTTTCGAGCGTGGATGGATAGACCTTCTCATGATCCAGAGACGGGTTTACTTACGGATGAGTTTGTCGATGGAGTTCAACAATTTATGGATCTTGCATTAAACCAACCGCAAACCATAGAAGAGCAAGGTAAAATGTCGTGCCCTTGTTCTAAATGTCGGAATTGTAAAAAGAAATTTGGGCGTTTTGTATTACAACACCTTTATAGAGACGGATTTATGCCGGGGTATAAGATATGGTATTTGCATGGTGAAGATGGTTCAATGGGGAATTATGCTAGTACTAGTGCGGATAGGATAGAGGAACCAATACCGGAAGTAGATGAAAATGTAGGTATGGAAGAAATGGTTAACGAAGCCTATCGGGAGAATATACCTTCGTTTTTTCAGGATGGATCCGAAGGACCAACTTTAGATGCCCAAAGGTACTTTGATACGGTAGATGCATCAACTGATCCGTTATATGCTGGTTGCAAAGAGGGTATTTCATCTTTATACTCTGCATACAGAATGATGAGTATAAAGACTGATTGGAATTTGTCAGAGGATTGTATGGATGCGATAGCTGATTATGTGAAAGATATTCTGCCGGAAGATAATCTTCACCCGGGTTCATACTACGAGATACAAAAACTTGTATCCGGGCTTGGTTTGTCGTATGAAATGATAGATGTGTGCATCAACAACTGTATGATATATTGGAGAGAGGATGGCGACCGTTTGAAATGTCGGTTTTGTCGCCAACCGCGGTTTCAAGACACAACTGGTAGAGGTCGAGTACCGTTTAAGAGGATGTGGTATTTGCCGTTAGCCGAGCGGTTAAAGAGATTATATAAATCAGAGCGCACCGCCGGTCCTATGAGATGGCATGCAGAGCATACCTTTAATGGAGAAATTGCGCATCCCTCAGACGCAGGTGCATGGAAACATTTCCAATCATTGTATCCTAGTTTTGCAGAAGAGCCACGAAATGTATACCTTGGGTTATCTACGGATGGTTTCAATCCTTTTGGGAAGCATGGGAGAAAATATTCATTGTGGCCAGTCATTGCCACACCTTACAATTTGCCTCCAACTTTGTGCATGAAGCGAGAGTTTCTATTTCTCACAATCCTTATTCCCGGTCCAGACCATCCGAAGCGTTCGCTTGATGTCTTCTTGCAACCACTGATTCATGAATTGCAAGAGTTATGGGAGCATGGTGTTCGAACATATGATATTTCATGCCATCAAGACTTCACGATGAAAGCTGTGCTTATGTGGACCATAAGCGATTTTCCAGCATATGGAATGTTATCTGGATGGACAACTCACGGAAAGTTGTCATGCCCGTACTGTCAAGATAACACTAATGCTTTCCAATTAAAGCATGGCAAAAAAGCGTGTTGGTTTGATTGTCATAGATGTTTTTTACCAGCTGATCATCCGTACCGGAGGAGCACCACGTTGTTTACAAAGAAAAAAAAGGTGCTTCACGATCGTCCCCCCCCAGTTAAATGGTGATTATATTATGACTCAGTTTCCTGATTTTGGTGTTATGACTACGGCTTACTGTGGTGGTAATGGGCATGATCATGTTGACGGTTATGGGCAACAGCATAATTGGCATAAGAAGAGTATTTTTTGGGATTTACCATATTGGAAAGATCATCTCTTGCGGCATAATCTTGATGTCATGCACATTGAGAAGAACTTTTTCGATAACATCATCAATACAGTGCTGAATGTGCAAGGGAAAACCAAAGATAATTTGAAGTCTAGATTGGATTTGCCCGGTATATGTTCTCGAAAGGAACTACATGTCATGGAGAATGGAAAAGGTCCTATCCCGGTCTTCAGGTTGGATGGTTTAGGAAAGAATGAGTTCTTTCAGTGGATTACGCATCATGTTAAATTCCCAGATGGATATGCGTCGAATCTTCGTAATTGTGTTGATATGGGGGAAGGAAAGTTTATTGGACTGAAGAGTCATGACTGTCATGTTATCATGCAACGCCTCCTTCCATTTGCCTTTGAAGACCTCCTTCCCAAAAACGTCCATCGAGCAATTGCAGGTAAATTTTTGGTATTTAAATCAATTTACATTATCACATATATATATACAACAATATATCTACTGTATTTAAAAAAATTATATTTGATCTTTCCAGCGGTAGGTGCTTTTTTCCGAGATTTATGCACGAGATCCGTTACAGTGGACGGGATACGCAATTTGGAGGAGAAGATACCAATGATCCTCTGCAATCTAGAGAAGATATTTCCGCCGTCTTTCTTTGATGTTATGGAACATCTTCCGGTCCATCTTCCTCGGGAAGTTGCTCTTGGTGGCCCTGTTCAATATCGGTGGATGTATCCGTTCGAGCGTTATATGTTCCATCTGAAGAAAAAAGTCAAAAATTTAAGCAAAGTAGAGGGGTCAATTGTTGCTCAAAGCATCAACCAGGAAACATCTAACTTTGCGGTAAACTACTTCCCTTCAAAAGCCCAATCAAAGAGTCGAAAACCAGGGCGTTACGATGATAGAGGAGAAAAACCCGCCTATCCAGCTTATGTCCCACATATGTTCGCACAAGTCGGCCGACTAAGTGGGAAAACAAAATCAAGGAGGCTTTCATCTGAGGAGCAAAAACACTTGCATATGTACATTCTCACAAATTGCGAAGAAGTCATGCCATATGAGAGGTATTTTTAATTACAAAAATAATTATTCGCAACTTTCATTTTACGATAATAAATAAATAATGATGATATGCTTTTTTCAGCATTTACATGGACCAATTACGCCAGGAAAATCCACTTTACACAGAAGATGAATTGAATGTGCTAAAAAGTTCTGAATTTGACCGGTGGTTACCATTCTACGTAAGTGAAAATTATCCGACGCAAAAAATTGTGTAAAATATTTAAATGCGCGTGTACTAATGGAAAACTGTTTTCTCGTGTAGATCTCGCATTGGAAATCTAATGGCCATCAATTTCCAACGTGGTTAGAGGAGCTGTCGTCCGGCCTAACATCGGTTGCTATGTCATATCCGATGTACTGCACCCGCGGATACGCTTTTAAGATCCATAGAGAAATGAACAGAAGGTGCACCTCTAATTCTGGAATTTCATCACATTCCGGTGATCTTGTTTACTATGGTGTCTTGCGTGAAATATTGGAGGTTCATTATCCCGGCTTACTCGATTTGAGGTGCGTTGTCTTCTACTGTGATTGGTATGATCCTTTTACCGGTGTTCGACAAGACGAGTTTGGTGTTACATCTGTACATTCGAGGAAGAGACTCCAAAAATACGATCCATTCATCCTTGCCTCACAAGCAAACCAAGTTTCATATATTCCATACCCTCGAGTACGAAACAAACAAGATCCATGGTTTACGGTGACATCAATTAACCCAAGAGGAAGGGTAGATGGGGTAGCAGATACTGAACCTTTGCAACAGAGCACCGCCGGATATATTGGCTCGATTGATCATTCGCTTGAGGTTGACCTCGTCGTCGATTTCACTACGGATGCAGAGGATGCAATATTTGAGGATTCAGAGGAAGAGATTGGGGAGTTTGACCAAGCGTCGGAGTCAGCATCTTCAGATTATTTATCGGATTCAGACGGACTTTAACTATATTTGTGTTTTTAAAAAAAATTTAATTTGTGTTTGTAATATATTTTAATTCAAAATTTCTACCCTAAATTTTTATAATTCCGACCGAAAATTGTTATAATTGTTATAAAACATTATGAAATTGTTAAAATTGTTAAACTTGGTTAAAAAATTGTTATAATTCCAAATCCGTGGGAAAATTGTTAGGATTGTTTAAAAATTGTTAAAATTATTAAAATTGTTATAATTGTTATTATAATTTTATAAATGTGCTAAAATTTTTATAATTGTTATAATAAAATTTTATATAATTCAAAATTTTTTAATTGTTATAAAATATTGTTAAAATTGTTAAAATTGGTTAAAAAATTGTTATAATTCCAAATCCGTGGGGAAATGGTTAGGATTGTTTAAAAATTATTAAAATTATTAAAATTGTTATAAAATTGTTATAATTGTTACTATAATTTTATAAATGTGCTAAAATTTTTAAAATTGTTATAATAAAATTTTATATAATTCAAAATTGTTTTAATAAAATTGTTTTAAAAAATCCGACCGATTTGCGAGGGATTTCTAAATCCGTCGCAAATCGGTCGGAAATTTAAAATTTCCGACGGATGTATCGGTCGGAATTTTTGAATTTCCGACGGATGTATCGGTCGGAAATTTAGAATTTCCGACCGATTTGCGACGGATTTAATTAAATCCGTCGCAAATCGGTCGGAAATTCTAAATAAATATCTGATCTTCATCTTCCTCAGATCCGATCTTCATTTCCTCTTCCTCTTAAACGCCGCCGCCGTCGAACGCCGAGTCCACCGCCGCCGAGCCTCCTTTTCCTCTCCTCCACCGCCGCAACCTCTCCTTCTCTTCTCCTCCACCGCCGCAACCTCTCCTTCTTCTCTTCTCCTCCGGTCTCCTTCTCTTCTCCTCCACCGCCGTCGGCTCTCCTCCTCTCTCCACCGTCCACCGCCGCCGAGCCGTCCTCCTCCACCCACGCCGTCTCTTCCTCCTCCACCTTCCAAATCGAAACATGTAAGTAAAATTGTGAATTTTTTGGATTTAGGGGAAATTTGAGGGGAATTTGTGAATTTAGGGAAAATTGTAAATTTTTAGGATTTAGGAGAAAATTTTGAATTGTTAGGATTTAGGGGAAATTAAGAATTTTAAGAAAATTGTTAGGAAATTTTAGGGGAAATTACGTATTTTTAGAAAATTGTTAGAAAATTTTTAGGATTTAAGGGAAAAATTGTGAATTGTTAGGATTTAGGGGAAATGAGGAATTTTTAGAAAATTGTTAGGAAATTTTAGGGGAAATTATGAATTTTTAGAAAATGGTTAGGAAATTTTAGGGGAAATTATGAATTTTTAGAAAATTGTTAGAAAATTGTTAGGATTTAGGGGAAATTGTGAATTTTTAGAAAATTGTTAGGAAATTTTAGGATTTAGAAAAATTATGAAATGTGAATTTAAGGAAATTTTAGGAATAATTGAAATATGAATAATTGAAATATGAATTAGGAAATTTTAGGATTTAGAAAAATTATGAAATGTGAATTTAAGGATATTTTAGGAATAATTGAAATATGAATAATTGAAATATGAATTAGGAAATTTTAGGAATAATTGAAATTTTAGGAAATTTTAGGAAATTTAAGGAAATTTATGGAATAATTGAAATATGAGTTAGGATTTTTGGATTAGGATATTTGGAATTATGAAATATGATTTGTGAATTAGGATTTGTTGGATTATGATTTCTGGAATTATGAAATATGATTTGGGAATTAGGATTTGTTGAATTAGGATATTTGGATTTAGAAAAATTATGAAATGTGAATTTTAAGAAATTTTAGGATTTTTGGAATAATGGCAATATGAATTAGGATGTTTTGATTATGAAATATGAATTATGCAGGTCGATGCGAGATTTCCGTAGAATTATTAACCTCCCGCATCGTGCGAGCAGCGACAACACAAACCCCCCAGCCCCAAACCCCCCGAGCCCTTCTCATATTCCGGACAGTCAAAGCTCCAACCAACAACAACTTACGATCGAAGAGTTGTTGACTCAACCGGGCCGAGAGAACATTCCTAAGCTCGACCCAATGTGTCGAGGCAATTCGACTTGGTAAGAAAATTTAAATTTTGTTACCAAAGTTAAAATTAATACTAACTTGGATTTTTTGACTAATACATTGTTTTCATGTTTTTAGGTTCGGTAAGAAAAACAAGATTTCAAAATCATTTTTGAAGATGATACGTGCACTCCTCAAACATCCTTATAAGACGTGGAACGCAATGCCTCACAGTGAGAAAGAGTTGTGGTTCCGAACTTTTACGGTATGTATTTAATTAATTAAAAATTATAATATTTAAAAATTATTTTAAAGTTACTAATAATTTTTGTTTTCAATAATGTAGCAAGATTTTGATTGGCATCCTAGTTTGACGGGACAAGTTAGGGATGCGTTCTACAAGATGGCGTCGGATAGTTACTCGGGACACATGAACGAGTGGAAGGAAAAATGGGAGACCGGGGATGACAAACCGCGTAACTTGAACGAGGATGTTTGGCTGGGATTGCAGGTGTATTGGGCTGATCCGTCAACGAAAAAGCTTGCAAAGATTAACTCGGCAAACCGTAAGAAGAATCCTCGAGGTACTCACAACTCTGGGGCTACGAGTTTCTTAGCGCGGGAGGACGAGATGGTAAGTGTATTTGTAATTTCTATAAATTATTTTTGTTATCTTTCACATTTACAATATTTATGAAACGTTTGCAGATTCAAGAATCTGGCGGTGTGGTTCCAGATTTAGTTGCGTTGATGAAACGGACACACACGAACAAAAAAACCGGGAAGATCGATTATCCGGACATTGCTCAAATCGTCGATACGGTGGAAAAGAGAAAGGAAGAGCGGCTTACGCAAATGGCTCTCTCTCAAGGTTTGGATGGTTCTTCTTCTTCGAACCAGTGTGAATTGTCCGTCGACGAAGTCAACGAAATGGTCCTCCAGGTATTGTTACGTTTTAATTATATGTCGATGTTTTTTTTTTTTTTTAATTTTCCATATTGACGCATATCATTTTCCGTAGGAAACCCCATTGCGCAAGGGTCGTCGTCCTGGATTAGGCAATGTAGCAACTAGGTTTGGGCCCAGTTCTTCTTCCGCGACCAATCCCGGACTGTATGACGAAGTAGCCGGTCTGAAAGAAGCACTTGAGAAGAAAGACGAAGAAGTTGAAGAACTGAAGCTTGAGAACGCCGCAACAAAAGAGAGCCTTGAAGCAATGAAGGCTTTCATGAGGAGCAAATTTCCTGATTTTCATTTTTAGATTTTCTCATCGGTTTTAGTTTTGTTTTGTAATTTACGTTTAAAATACTTCTGAATACTTTAAATTACTTCTGAATATTTCTTAATATTTGCAATGTAATTTAATATTTTTATTTAAATTATTTCTTAATTTAAATTATTAATAGATTATATTTTTAAATAATAAATAATTTAGTAATTTTTTTTAAAAATTACTAAATCCGTCGGAAAACGGTCGGAAATTTCCGACCGCCGTGTCCGTCGGAAATTTCCGACCGCCGTGTCCGTCGGAAATTTCCGACCGCCGTGTCCGTCGGAAATTTCCGACGGACACGGCGGTTGGAAATTTCTGACGGCTATTGCAACGGCACCATCGGTCGGAAATCGGTCGGAATTTTCCGACGGATTCCGACCGATTTCATTTTTCCGACCACTTGTACCCGATGGACATATTGGTCGGAATTCCGTCGGAAACTGGTTTTTCCGACGGAATTCCGACCAATATGTCCGTCGGAAAACCCCCTTTTTTCTTGTAGTGAAACTATAAAAGCCCCAAAAAATTTCATTTCACAAACTAACGAAAAACCAAAAACCAATATCACAAAACATGATAAATTGCGAACGAAAGAGCTCGAGTAGATGGGAAGTAATATAGTTTGTATAGCATTTTCAGAATCTATTTAGCAGGAGAAGGAAAGATGATGCTGAATCTACCTCCTCCTTCACTAATTTTAAAAAAAATTGAACTGGTACACATCAATATCACCATGAAGCGCGAGATCCAAACCAAACACCCACCATCCTTTAGGTAGCTAATAACTTTTCTTTTGGGGCATAAACCAGCCACCAAGCCAACTTTTATGGCATATATACCTCATGAAAGTATTGAGTCCATCGAACCAGTCTAATAAAATATTAAATAATAACATTACAATTAGAAGCAATACCAGCAAAAACCAAGTATGCATGCAAGTATCTGAGTATTATAGAGAGAGAAATGAAGTTAAGGGATGAACCCACCATGGTTTAAAAGAAATAAGAAAACATTGAGGAGCATCGTAATGTCTCAGATCAGTCACCCCGTCAGGTAATTCAGGCTTGTCAACAGCAATTACGTCACTTTTATACCAATGTGGGGGTTGGAGAGCATACTCAAATGGACGAAATAGACGGTTTTCGTATGTAAATGCTGATGTTCAAGAACCCACCTCAAAATGTGTATTAAGATACTAATATAAAGGGAAAGGATTAGTTGACATCGACATACCCTGAATACCAAGGAACCATTTCTAAGAAATTGGGTTTCATTTTCTGCTTCTTCAACTTCTCATAATTGTCGACAAACATAGGGTGTGCCAGAGCCCACCTAACTAACATCAGACTAGTAATTATTCTATATGTGTTGTTTGACCGTCTTAGTTGCAACATTTACTTAACAAGTACTATGCGAAAGCTGCCACTTACCCTCTTGATCTCTCCACTACATAATTGGCCATGTAAAGACCAATAAATGTCGCCAATTACCTTTACTTTTCCACAACGAAAACCAGCTAGAATGCCTTCTTTCAAGGGGTGTTTGCTTCAGAATAGCACGATTACCACAATGGCTGTAGAAAATACAGCACGCTATACTAAGAACCTGCACAAGATAAATGACACTGACCTTTGGTTTTTATGCAAGTGGCCTTGGAGTACAAGATTGGGGATAGGGTACTTACAGTGCAGTTTTGAAGAATGGTTAAGATCTCTGGGCGTTTACCAGCCACACGAGAAATAACACCAATATACCAAAGGCCAAGAAAAATGATGTGAAAAACAAGAAGAAAGACTACAGATGATATGTAAATTGTTAGAAACAAGATCCTCAAGTCCAAACCCATTGACTGAAAACTTGGGAGATGGTACAAAGCTGCAACTAAAATTCAAGCAATGTACCTACTCAGCAACAACAAACCAAAGAACGAAAACATTTGTTTGAGAAAAACTCTTCATGGAAGATCGAATAGACGATTCACTTACCAACGACTGAAGGTTAAGTAGCTTGGTCGGATAGCCTTTCCGATGAACGGAGATGAAAAGAAATAGAAAAATCCAAGCAAGCAGGCATACATGGACCACCACTTGAAATTGTTGTCCAACTTTTGTATGAGAGTGTGCATGTTATCCGAAGAAATAAAGAATTGGCAACCCAAAACCACAGCAATCGTGGCATGACGTGAATGCTCGTGCGGGTAAGGGTAAGTATGAGTTAGAATCATTTTAACCCTCTCCATTTTGAGGTTATTCAGCAAACGAGCAGCGTGCTTGTTGGGGTCGGATTTCTCTTCTTTGAGAACGACACTCAAAAACGTCTAATGATATGCTCAAATTTGCCCTGAACTACTCTCTCAAATTAAGAGATCAATGTAATATTGATATAATGCGTTTTTGGCGCATTCTAACCTTTGTTTTGTAGGTTTTTATCGAATCTTTCACTCTATTTTGAGTCATTTTAGGTCTAAAATACGGTTGGAACAAAGGATTGGAACTTGCAATTGGATTTGGTGAAAAAGGAAGGAATCTTCTGAAGAAAGGGAGCACCCGCCCCAGAAGAGGGAGCACCTGCTCCCAGGAGATCCAGTTTTGGAAATACTCATTATTTTCGCAACCCTAGTTTTTCCAGCCGCCGTGGGCTTATAAAAGGGGAGTTTTTCGACCCTTTTGAGCCAGAGAGAGACACGACACAGCAGAGGAGAGAAAACACAAGTGAGAGAGATTTGATACTTGTTTTTAGAGTTGTAAGCTTGAAGATTGCCTTCCACGTTTTGGAGAAGATTTCTAAACTCTTATCTTTTCTATTTTCAATGAAGTTTTTGTTCTCAATTGCTGCTGTTGTTTGTTTAATCATGAGCGAGTAATCCCTTTTGTTAGGTTGAGAGTTCGATGGGGTTAGAGAATCATAACTAAGCATAGATAGGTTTTGAAACATCACTTGATATCTCCGTCTAATGTCGAACGTATTGCCTAGACTAATTTGATCACCTAGTCTCTGATTTTAGGTTGAATTCACTCATCAAAAGTGTTGTGAATTGCTGGAATTGACATAGATGGGCGAGTTGTCTTTAGCCAACGACAGTTGAAGTTAAAGCAACTCGTGAACAAATTGATCATACACGTTTAATGCTCATCATTCTTTGTAACCTCAAACGATAGTTTAGGGTGTTAGATTGATTGTTGAAGTAGTTGATGCCACGACAGTGGGTCCTCTTAAATCTATGGTTGAGTTCTAGATTGGTTCATAACTTGATAACCTGAATAATTGCTTGGTTTTGATGATCTAATCCCTGAGATATATCCCTTGACCTAACGCCTTTTCTTTAATTGTTTACACCGAATTTACATTTGTTTGCTTGTTTAAATTGTGACACTTAACCAACTTTGAATTGCTTAGCTGAATTGGTATTCCATAGAATTAGAGTGTATTGCTGGTCCCTTAACGAACCTATACTATTTCTACATCGGATTAGTGACCTTAGGTTTCATCTTTGAAACCGACAAAAGGACTTTCATAAAATTGGCGCCATTGCGACAGGGACCAACTCGATACTTCTAATTTTCGTTTACGATTTCAGACTAAGTACTAAACTCGTTCTTTTGTTTCTCTTGCGTGTGTTTCAGGTGCATGAACTCAAGGTCTACAAGGAGAAATCTTCAAACTCCCCTCGTAACTTTGAGTAACCCGGAACTTGCAAGGCTAGAACGAGAAAACAGACGCATAAGGCCTAATCTCGTCGACATGGGCGAACAAGGCAACAATGGTATGGCGGCTGAGCTGCTACGGTTGCAAGAGAAGATGGCTCAGATGCAGCAGCAACATGCCCGTGAACAACAGCAGCAGCGCGCTCGTGAGAACCAGCGTGCCATTGGGGATATGGACAATCCCCATGCTTTCTATCGGAACCGAGCTGCTATTGTTCCACCTGCTATTGAGAGGCAAGATTATGAGATAAAGCCTCAGATGATATTGCTGGTCAAGCAGCACTCGTTCCATGGATTGCCTACGGAAATTCCGATGGACCATATAGAAAACTTCGAGGAGATCTGCTCCACGACGAGTTCTAATGGGATGAACCCGAATTTCTTGAAGTGCAAACTTTTTCCCTTCTCACTCGCAGACCAAGCTTCTCGTTGGCTTTAGTCTCTACCAGCTGGATCCATCACGACTTGGGCACAATGTAGAGCAGCGTTCTTGGACCACTTCTACACCAAATCCAAGACTGCGAGCCTAAGGAACAAGATCTCCTCTTTCCAGCAATATTCAGGAGAGTCCTTTTGTGAGGCATGAGAACGGTTCAAAGAGTACAAGAGAGAGTGTCCACACCATGGGTTTACTGATGAGAACTTGCTGAGTATCTTCTATGATGGTGTTGATTGGGATTACAGGAATGCTTTGAATGCTGCAAGTGATGGTAATTTTATGACTAAGACCAGAGAGGGTGCGTATAAGCTCATCGAGAACTTGGCTGTGAGTTCTAGCAATAAGTCGCAGGAGTATGACAGGACCACAAAATCTAGTGGAATGGATTCCCAAAAGATTGATGACCTTACTGCTAAGGTCAACTTGTTGCTCAAAGGGAACCAAAGGACGGTTCACTTTGTAGATGAAAATGGTGAACCATTTTCTGAGGACATGGGTGAAGAAGGAGTCACCCAGAACTATAGGAATCATCCAAACCAAGGTCAGAATCAGTTTCAAGGGGGAGTTCAACATAAAGCACAATTTTCTAAATTTCAGGCTCCTGCGAGCTCTGAAAGTACTTCTCAGGATGAACTCAAGGTTATGATGCAGCAGCTAATGGTTAATCAATAGAAGTCTGCCACTGAAATCAAAACGCAGGTAGACGCCATGTACTCGGATCTCAATGGTAGACTTGAAGCTGTTTGCAACCACGTGAAAAGGCTTGACACTCAGGTAGCTCAGATCTCGGCATCAGCTAAGCGACCACCAGTGACTCTTCCAGGAAAAGTTGAAACAAATCCCAGAGAACACTGCACTGTGATATTAGTTCAGAGTGAGGTGGAGACTGTCTCAGCATCGCTTACACCAGAGACAGCAGAAGAGGCTGTCGAATCATTACCATACATCCCTAGGATCCCATACCCTCAAAAACTGAAATATGAGATTGATGAAAAGAAGCTGGCTGGGTTTAATAAGATGGTGAGTAAGCTTCCTCATGAAATCTCCTTTGAAGAAGCATTTAGAGTTGACTCTGCATATCGCGAGTTTTCCAAGGATACCAAGAAGAGACTCACGGTAGTCAAAGGTCTCTTTGTTGAAGCAAGGAATACATCATCTCCAGTGAAGCAGTTGCCAAAGCTAGAAGACCCTGGGATGTTTGTTGTTCCATGCTCCATTGCAGGAGTTGAATTTAAAGAATCTCTCTGCGATTCTGGGTCTTCTATCAATCTCATGTCTAAGGCTATTGCAGAGAAGCTTGGGATTACTACAATGAGAGCTGCTAATATATCTCTTAAGTTTGCAGACTCTTCCACCAAGGTTCCACATGGTACTATTCATGATTTTCATGTTCAAGTTGGAAATTGCCTTGTTCCTACTGACTTTCAGGTTGTGGAGATGAGCGAAGATCCTGGTATACCTTTGATTCTTGGAAGACCGTTTCTAGCGACAGTGGGTGCAGTTGTAGATTTGCCTAATAGAAGAGTCTTATTCTCTAATATTGACAAGCAGGTCTTCTACAAAGCTATACCCACTAATGAAGCAACCAAACTTGCATCCTGTGTTACCGTTATCAATGGAGATAAGCTGCAAATGGTAACAAAGAGAGATTTCAATGATAAGAGTGAGGTCAAGGAAGTCCTAGATGGAGACCCTCCTATCAGAACAAAGAAGACCAGTCAAAGGAGCAGGGTAAAGGAGAAGGTGACAAACCAAAGAATCAAGGACGATTCTAATATGATTTTAGTACCTCAGAGACGTGTTGGTGACACGATTGAGTACAAGGTAAAGTCCAAAGGGATTTCGAAACCTTTCTCCAAGGTTAGAACTATTCTCACATCTGAGCTAAAAGAGAAAGGTGAAGAAGCTGTGAAAGCTATGTTGAGCAAGGTTCTGAAGCTGAAGTTTACTGATTGGAGAGCTTGTTTTGGAGAAAGTTCTCATGCCCCTCTTCGTGACTGACACATGAGATCCAAGTCAAGCTAAAGACTTTAAACAAGCGTTTAGTGGGAGGCAACCCACCGGTACGTTTTCTAACTTTTTCAATTTGATTTCTTTTATTACTAACTTTGAATTTAAGTTTTGAGTTTTCAGGTTTTTGAAAAAAAAAAAAAAATTTGTTATGGAATATGCAAGGAGGATCGATCGATCCCGTCAGCTAGATCGATCGATCCGGAATAAGGAATTCAACATAGAGACCATCGGTCAATCTCAGGATCGATCTGCACATCGATCCGCTGCCAAGTTCAAAAACCCAGAAGGAGCACCTGCTCCCCATGAGAGCACCCAAGCCAGATCGCTCGATCCTTTCAGTTGGATCGGTCGATCCATGATGATGAGATCAAAAGCCATTCTAGCGGTTAACCTCAGGATCGATCTGCACGTCGATCCAATTTCCAGAAGGAGCACCTGCTCCCCACTACAGAGCACCTGCTCTCCAGGGTAAAAATTCGAAATTCAAATTTAGGCCCACCAAGAGGTTATTTCTATGCTTTTATTTTATGTTTTTCCTTATATTTTTTATTTCTTTCCACTCTCTCTTTTCTTATTCTCACACCGAGACGGTGTGAAGTAAGTCTGGGGGGAGTTGCTACTAATGACTTTTATTTTGGTTGTTTTCTATTTTCTTATGTCCTGTTTGAGTCTATTTTTCGTTGGTTTTATTGAGTCAAAACTTTGTAGGGAATTAGAACCTTATATTATGATGATGTTTGAACTATTTGTTTTTAACTTTCTCTCTAGTGACCATTTTTTCAGAGCATGGGTACAAAGAACAGTTGGAACACTTCGATACACCATCTTCCAGGTTTCATATTGACCGAAAATTCCTCTCGCTATTGGCACTAGATTAGGGAAACGAATCATATTCAGGACTCCTTACTCTTTTTATCACTCTTGTTGTTCCTGAATAGCTAGCTCATTTTTAGTTAGTACCCTCCTTAACCCTAACTTCTTTTCAAGCCTCTTGCATTCTTGTTACTTCATTGTCATATATGCAGCATATGCGCAAAAGGACCGGAGAGAATTGGGTCGACACTGCCTTTAAATCACTCTTTCTGAAAAACAAGAGCATTGATTCCCAGAAGGAGCACTTGCTCCTATTTCGAGAAAATGGTTTTCGACGAGGTGGAACAAAAAAAAATCCACGAAGGAGGAACGATATTGATGAGCTCCACTTGGGTATATACAACAACTCTGATATTTTCGTGTTTGAGAGACATATACGTGTAATCAAAACCCTCTTCATCATCATCTCAATAAAAAAAAAAAAATAGATGATGAAGAGTGGTAAATCTGTAAAATATGAAGTGTCTCTCTGCACAGCGAGTATACCCAAGGTGGATGACGGTTAGATAAGGCGTTTGAGAGGTTGGAAGAAAGAAAGAGTGGTTTAGAGAATGTGAATATCAACAGACCTATTCTCTCCTGCAATTTTGTGCGATATCCTGCATCCTCTACGAAACATCGGATAACGCTTAAACACTTTGAACTCCACCTCTAAATGGACTTAAAACCTTTAGCGTCGTCTACCCTAAATGGTGGCTTTAGCGAGACCCTCACACAACTTTGAATGCGTTGAGTTTGTGTTTGGGAAATGGAACTTGGTTGAGAAATGTGTTGAGGAGTTTTGGTAAAGCTTTGTTATTCGTAATCTAGATTATGTGGTCTGCAGATTGAAAGTTTTAAACCCGGTTCACTGAGGATGAGGTGTTTTCAAACCTTTCTCCTTCACTTGGTCTTGAATTTGTTTGAGGACAAACAAAGATCTAAGTCTGGGGGAATTGATATAATGCATTTTTGGCGCATTTTAACCTTTGTTTTGTAGGTTTCACTCTACTTTGAGTCATTTTAGGTCTAAAATACGGTTGGAACAAAGGATTGGAACTTGCAATTGGATTTGGTGAAAAAGGAAGGAATCTGGATTTTTTTTGGAATATTCTAAAGAAAGGGAGCACCCGCCCCAGAAGAGGGAGCACCTGCTCCCAGGAGATCCAGTTTTGGAAATACTCATTATTTTCGCAACCCTAGTTTTTCCAGCCGCCGTGGGCTTATAAAAGGGGAGTTTTTCGACCCTTTTGAGCCAGAGAGAGACACGACACAGCAGAGGAGAGAAAACACAAGTGAGAGAGAGATTTGATACTTGTTTTTAGAGTTGTAAGCTTGAAGATTGCCTTCCACGTTTTGGAGAAGATTTCTAAACTCTTATCTTTTCTATTTTCAATGAAGTTTTTATTCTCAATTGCTGCTGTTGTTTGTTTAATCATGAGCGAGTAATCCCCTTTGTTAGGTTGAGAGTTCGATGGGGTTAGAGAATCATAACTAAGCATAGATAGGTTTTGAAACATCACTTGATATCTCCGTCTAATGTCGAACGTATTGCCTAGACTAATTTGATCACCTAGTCTCTGATTTTAGGTTGAATTCACTCATCAAAAGTGTTGTGAATTACTGGAATTGACATAGATGGGCGAGTTGTCTTTAGCCAACGACAGTTGAAGTTAAAGCAACTCGTGAACAAATTGATCCTACACGTTTAATGCTCATCATTCTTTGTAACCTCAAACGACAGTTAAGGGTGTTAGATTGATTGTTGAAGTAGTTGATGCCACGACAGTGGGTCCTCTTAAATCTATGGTTGAGTTCTAGATTGGTTCATAACTTGATAACCTGAATAATTGCTTGGTTTTGATGATCTAATCCCTGAGATATATCCCTTGACCTAACGCCTTTCCTTTAATTGTTTACACCGAATTTACATTTGTTTGCTTGTTTAAATTGTGACACTTAAATCAACTTTGAATCGCTTAGCTGAATTGGTATTCCATAGAATTAGAGTGTATTGCTGGTCCCTTAACGAACCTATATTATTTCTACATCGGATTAGTGACCTTAGGTTTCATCTTTGAAACCGACAAAAGGACTTTCATCAAATACTTAGGGGTCGAATTCACAGGGAATCTAAATACACAATCGACTAAAGAATTCAAATTAAGCTAAGTAAATATGTATGAATGTAATAAAATAGAAAAGTAAACAAGTGAATGATTATCAAGGTTATTAGAATTCAATGAGACAAAAGAGTTAGGACATGGGTAATTCGTAGGTTTGAATCGAAATATGATCGTGTCGATCGACACAGAGATAAAAACGGTTAGGATTTTATTAAGAGCGGTTCTAGAACTCAAACACGAATATAAAACCAATAAACTTTCGTTGCAAAGACTATGACTAAATCCCTAAATTCCAAATTTCTTTGCAAACTTAGTGAATAAAATCAAACATTAAGTTCAGGTTCAATTGTTCATAAAATTACTAAGCCAAATTTCTTTGCGAATAGACAATTTTGCTTATCTAAGATTATATCAGGTTGTTAATAATACTCTCACATCTATTAAAGCAACCTAGAATTTCCACTTTCACTTGATCAATCCTAAAATCAGAGTTAAATCAATCTAGATGAAGAACAAAAAGATAAATCCTAACAGAGTTTCAATCCTATCAATTTCTCATCAAACCCTAGAATTATCCTAAACCTAACAAGCAAACTACTTAGACATAGATGATGTAAACATTATGAATTAATAAAATTGCATAAAAGAGATAGAGTAAGAGATACAAAAGCGTTTGAAACCGATGAAATCTGAAGTCTGAAATCTCCCAAAAGCTCTCCAAATCTCCTCTCTCACAAGTCTCAATTAAAAACTAGATAAAAACATAAAAGCCTAAGGAAAAACTATATATAAAGTCTAAAATTCGGATTGAGCTTCTTGTACAACTTCTGGGCTCTTTGGACAAATACGAAATTTCCTCAAAACTTGTAATCTTCTCGTGTTAGACGGGCATGTCAATCAACACATAAGGTCGTGTCAATCGACATAGCCTTGAAAACTCGACTCCGACTTGATCACTTTGGCTCTTCTTTCCTCGATGCTCCAAAAGATCCCATTAAGCTCTAATCGTCCTTTAACCTACAAAGACTCAAAAAGACTCGAAAATACCAAAAAGACTCTATGAAAAATACTTATATCATGGTCAAAAACGGGTAAAAACCATGATATATCAACTCTCCTAGACTTAGCATTTGCTTGCCCTCAAGCAAAACATACACCAAGAATGTGAAAGAGGTTTGAAAACGCAGAAACTTACCTTCCCTTAGAGTACCGGACCTATCCCTTTCAACTAGTAAGCCATATAATGCATAACCAACTCAAAACCAGACCACCATGTACTTCTCCATAGACATTCGCATCCTCCCAAATTCATCCACGACTTCTCAACATAACCCGCTAGTCCCCATTGCTGGGTTTTGTCCCAGATCTCGATGCCAAGAACCTTCTAGACTCATTCCCATACTATACCATGTCAAGTGAACCATACAATTCTTGGTACTCTTTCTCTCCCCCAGACTTATTTGATTCTTTGTTTTTTTAGACTATTGAGACCCAAAAGGAGTGCTTTCACTACTGTTGTTCCTTGTGAGGAGACATGGTCGTGAGATCGCTCGTCCTCTACATCCGTTCTAAGGGACTCAGACTGCTGCTTTTGAGCTCCGGGTGATCATTTCTTGAAATTTTATTGAAATTTTAGTGAGCTTCGGACTCAGACTCACTGAAATTTTATTTTCTCATCTTATACTCAAGAACTATCATTTCACCCCAATCATCATTATATATATTTTTTATAACAAAGGAGAGGAGTACCATTACTAAAAGGTGAACTTTTCAGGTATGAATGAGGAGTCAAGCTCTATGAACAGAAATCACCAAGGAGACCGCATAATTAGCTTGAACCCTGGGCGGATTATGTTGGAAGTAACTGACTTCTCCAGTTAACTGGTCAGCCTTAGGATTTTTCATTAGTTTGCCTTTGAAATTGATCCTGGAAAAATGATCACACAACAGAAAAAAACAATCCACTAAATCAAAGGAAGGGTCATTGTTTCCAACTAACTATTTTGACTCAATAAAACGTTTTGCGCTGACTCTAAAAAACGAACATAATGTTAGCGACTACCTCCCCCAGACTTAAACAACACTGTCCCAAGTGTTATCAAGCCTGAATTTGGCGAATGAATCAAAAGGAAAACGAACTTATGAAGGAAAAATGAAATTTTACCAACGTTGGCCCCATGTCGATCGACACAGAGGGCCGTGTCGATCGACACGGGTTTTCTGAATCGGATCATGACTCGTGCGG
The DNA here is from genome assembly GCA_964056655.1 of Arabis hirsuta. NCBI lineage: Eukaryota > Viridiplantae > Streptophyta > Magnoliopsida > Brassicales > Brassicaceae > Arabis > Arabis hirsuta. Next base: position 5,871,255 of record OZ053303.1, on the reverse strand, counting down.
ATTTGTAGACTAAATGTGACTATGTCGATCGACATGGGTGCCCTGGACCGATGGAGCATGTGTCTCATCGTTGAATTCAAGTGTCAAAATTAAAAATCTGCAACCACAACTCAAAAGACATGATTAAGAGGAAAACACAGTCAAATCTCATTAGTTTGCAAGTTCTGAAATCCTAATGAAACACATAACAAACTGACTCAAAGAAAAACAGAAATTGACTCAAAGTTAGTAAATAAAAGATAAACAGAAAAAGGATAAGCGGGGAGGATCTAGTCCTCCTCCTAAGATGACGATGAATGATGCGGTGGAGTAGGTGGGCGGGGACGAACACATCCACAGCGAGGCCAGGAAGACATGGCGGTCCAGATGACTTGGAGACTCTGAGCAACCCAACTCTAAAACTCGTCCATAGGGTGGTCAGGCAAGGGTGGTAGCGGAGGAAGCTGTGGTGGAGCACTGGAAGTGCCTGCATCTGAAGTACCAGTTGTAGCAACACCCCGAGTAGTCTGCTTGCGCCCAGCTCCAAGTGGGCGCAAAAGTCTCTGGTCCGGCTCGAAGGCCATCAAGGTGGGGTCTACTGAGATCTTCATCAGCTCGGGAAGAGCTAGCTTCACCATCCGCTGCTCTCAGGAATAGGGCGAAAGACCCAATGCTGATCCTGCTTGAGACAGGTGGCTTTCGTCAAATAGTTCATGTCTACAGCATAGCCTGCCTTCTCCGCACTGCAATCTGATGTATCGATCTGATAAAATGCGAAGATAGGGGTGAGAAAAGCACCAGCGGCAAAGGACTTGCTGCTCTTCTTCAGCGTCAATGGCGTGTTCTTCAGAGACAGCAGGTGGCGCGCGAAGACAACCCCCATGTTGGGGCGAGCCTCATCTCAAGTCGGGTCTGAGATGTCCATCCGCAGAGCATACGACAACAGGACCAGCTCCTAAAGTCTCATCTTCCCGGGCTCCACCTTGTATAGAAACGTGGTGGAGAAGAGGCGGAGTAGATAGCGGAGGACTGGATGCCTCACATCAGTGTGCGTGGAGGCTGAAGCAGCATACATACCCTTCCCAAAACGTCCCCAGAAGCCCTGTATATCAGGGATGGTCTCTGGAAGCTCCTCATAAACGTCATCCTGGTCGAAACTGTAAACCCCGCAAAGATCCCACAGAGATACCTTGCAGTAAACTCCACGAATCTTGAAGCTCAGAAACCGATTCCTAGTATCAGCTTGACCATCCTTATCAGATGCCTCACAACTCAGCCTCACTAATGCAAACAACTGACGTACCAAGTCAGGGTATGTAGGATGGTGAAATGTTGCGATGCTCCCTAGTCCTGCATTCGTTAGTAATCGCGCCACCTCATCCCTGATACCCAAGTTACTCATCGCATGTCCATTAGCAAACCTTGTCTGAGAGATTTTCACCTTTAATCACTCGTTGTACAAGAGGGAGTCATAATCATCCCATTCTGCTGTGATCTCTCTGCTGACCACACTCTCACGAACGAGAATTTTGGTCGGAACGTCATCCCATGTCCTCGCGATGGAGATTCGCTGTCCTTCAGGTCTAGGCCAAGGAGGACGAGAAGCTATCGGTGTAGCTTGCGTACGAGAGCTGGATGCAGTCTCCTTATCTTATCTTTGGCGCTTGCTAACCTTTGGAGCCATCTGCAAAACAACACAAAAGGAAAACAAACACACAAACCCGAAATTAGCAAGAATGGACCTTCTGGGCAATTTGTGTCGATCAACACACCCACGCTGTGTCGATCGACACAGTCTAAAATCATTCCGAAATCTGCAAATCAAAGTCCCAATCCGCAATATTCAACACCAACACTTTCTACACAACCCCGAGCATGCATATGATATAATGTACCACAACAACACTCACAAATCAAACCAATTTCGTTCTAATCACCTAAAAACCCAAAATTTTCACAAAATTCTCAATTTCAAAACCTATCCACCTAAATCAACAAAATTACGGTGTGCATTTGGTCTAAAATCACTCTAAAAGTGTATAGGAGATAATCTCACAACCAAAATTTGAACCAAAACAACTCCAAATCACCTATTTTCCGTGTGAATGCCGAACTGAAAAAAAAAGTGGAGTTAGAGAGTCATACCTTTGTAGATCGAGAAGAAGGTGACTAGAATTAGAAAAATGGTGAAAATCCGAGTGGATTAGAATCAAAAATCTCTCAAAACAGTGAAGAATCAAAGGAGATATGGGGTTTCAAAATCTCAAAATTTATTTTTGTGTTCATCAAAGAAAAATGAAACAAAAGAAGAAAAAGTTAGGTTAAATTGACTTACCTCGTGTTGTCCGCCGACCGTGTCGATCGACACACAGGACCGCGTCGATCGACACGGGCCTTTTTCTGTTCCAAAAATCTTTTTTTTTTTATGAAAAACCTGAAAAACTTAGACTAAAAATAAAAAGTTAGTGAAACAAAACGAAAAATCGAACTAATGTACACTTACCAGTGGGTTGCCTCCCACTAAGCGTTTGTTTTCAGTCATTAGCTTGACTGTGTCGGAGCTCAGACAACGGGTGCATCATCCAGAGGCACAATGTGTCCTTCTGGAATTTTGGCTTCTGCCCAATAGTGCTTCACCCTTTGCCCATTCACAGTGAACTCCTTCCCATCCTTACTAATAAGGACAACAGCTCCATGTGGTCTGACTTCCTTGATGGTGAAAGGACCTGACCAACGAGAACGTAATTTAACAGGAAAAAGCTGTAAACGAGAGTTGTAAAGTAATACTTGGTCATTTGGTTCGAATGTCCTGGAGATGATCCGCTTATCGTGATATGCCTTAGACCTCTCCTTGTATAACTTGGAGCTTTCGTAGGCATGATGTCTGATTTCATCCAGTTCATTCAGCTGTATCAGACGCCTTTCTGCAGCAAGCTTGATATCGAAGTTGAAGAGCTTCACTGCCCATGCTGCTCTGTGTTCCAACTCCACTGGAAGATGACACGCTTTCCCATAAAGTAGATGAAATGGAATAGTTCACAGAGGCGTAGGCCCAAAGTGCATCATAGAGTTTTGCTAGACCAATCCTTCCTTGTAGAATTGACAGTCTTCTCAAGGATTTCCTTAATCTGTCTGTTAGATACCTCGACTTGTCCACTCGTCTGAGGATGATAAGGACTGGCCACGCGATGATGAACTTCGTACTTCTGCAAAAGCTTAGCAAAAACCTTGTTAATAAAGTGTGTTCCACCATCACTAATGACAACCCTGGGGACTCCAAATCGAGGGAAAATGATGGTCTTAAACAGCTTAACAACCACCGCAGCATCGTTCTTAGGACTAACAATCGCTTCTATCCATTTGGAGACATAGTCCACAACGACTAGGATGTACTTGTTCCCATAAGATGACGGGAAAGGACCCATGAAATCAATGCCCCAGCAATCAAAAACTTCAACCTCAAGGATAAAGTTCTGTGGCATTTCGTTCCTCTTGCTTATCTTTCCTCTTCTCTGACAAGTATCACACTGCGCAACAAAAGCATGAGCGTCCTTAAACATCGTAGGCCACCAAAACCCTGCTTGCAGAACCTTGGAGACCGTCTTGAAAGTAGCAAAATGCCCAGCATAATCAGAACCATGACAGTGAAAAAGCACATCTCGAACCTCACTCTCTGCAATACACCTCCTGTAGATCCCGTCTGAACAATGCTTGTAGAGATAAGGCTCATCCCAGTAATACCTCCTTAGTTCTCTCATGAACTTCTTCCTCTCATATCCTTTAAGATACGTAGGCACATCCTCTGCAGCTAGGTAATTGGCAATGTCAGCATACCATGGTCAATTGGTTCCTGAAATAGCGTAGATGGGGTCCCCAAACGTTCCAGTCGATGTCCAGCAAGCTCCATGTCAATCGACATGATCGGGTATATCGATTGACACACCCATTTTTGGATTATGGAATACGGTGATTGAATCCCGTGTCGATCGACACATGTCCTTTGTGTCGATCGACACGACATCTGGAACTCCAAAAACGTGTTGATCCACTACTTTGCTCGCTTGCAAACCGACCTCAACGAAGTGCACACTCTCCTTAAGAAGTAATCATCAATGGGGATGTTATCTTCAATTCGAATCCGCAAAAGATGATCCGCGACGCCATTCTCAACCCCTTTCTTGTCCTTCACCTCAATGTCAAACTCTCGGAGAAGTAAAATCCATCTTAACAACCTCAGCTTGGCATTTCTCTTCTACATTAAGTACTTGAGTGCTGAATGGTCAATGTACACTATCACCTTAGCTCCAATCAAGTAAGGACGAAACTTCTCAAAAGCAAAAACCAAAGCTAGCAACTCCTTCTTTGTAGTAGCGTAGTTCCTCTGAGCCTCGTCTAGTGTCCTACTATCATAGTAAATGGCATGAAGCTTCTTATCCTTCTTCTGACCCAACACAGCCCCAACTGCATAATTGCTGGCATCACACATCACCTCGAAGGGCAAATCCCAGTATGGAGGTTGCACTATTGGAGCACTCACCAAAGCCTGCTTAATCTGTTCAAAAGCAGCTAAACAATCAGTATCAAAAACAAATTTGACATCCTTACATAGCAAAGTGGTGAGTGGGCGGGCGATCTTGGAGAAGTCTTTGATGAATCTCCGGTAGAAACCAGCATGTTCGTATTTCCTTGACTGAAGTAGGTGGCTGCAGACTTGTCATAACTTTGATCTTGGCTCGATCCACTTCGATTCCATCAGCTGAAACTCTGTGACCAAGTACAATGCCGTTTTTCACCATAAGGTGGCATTTCTCCCAGTTCAGAACCAAGTGTTTCTCCACACATCTAGCCAGCACCTTCTCCAAGTTGTCGAGACAGTCTTTGAAGGAAGACCCGTAGACTGAGAAGTCATCTATGAAGACCTCCATGTAATCCTCAATCATGTCTGTGAAGATAGACATCATACAGCACTGGACCGTCGCAGGAGCATTATGTTGGGGTCGAATCTCCCCCTGGAAAAACAACAGTCACAAAATGGCTAAGTGTGGAAACCGTGTTGGCTTACGAACGAACGTCGTGCACAGCGCATGGGTGCCGATGTCGTGCGCATCGCGACACAAGATTGCAGCGTACCGCGACCTAAGGCGCGGAGGATGATCGCGTACCGCAACGCAAGTGGCGCCGAAGTCAATCGCGTACCGCGACACGAGGATCGCGTACCGCGATGCAAGTAGAACCAAAGTCGGTCGTGAGTGGCTCCGAGGTCGGCACATCGTTGAACCGAGGTCAAGATACGAAGCGGTACCGATGTCACCATGCCCATGTCGCAGAACCAATGCCGCGAGGTGCGTGGTACCGATGTCATGGTTCCGAAGCGTCCGGCATCACAGTGGATTGGTGGAACGATGTCGATCGGTACCGTACCGGAGGCAAAGTGGACCAAAGTGGTGTCGGATCAAAGTGGGCTGCAACGAAGCCCAACAAGGGACCGACATAAGCAATCCCGGGAAGAATGGGAATCTCGAGACGAAGGAGAAGATTTTCATTATCGTTTAGGAATAGCTCGGCCGGCTTACGGGAAGCAAGGAAAACATCTTACGAAAAGAGATAAAACCGTCAAGGCACAAAGTCTACATAGATAAAGGCCATCTAGGCAATGAAAAATAGGAGAACTAAAGCACGAAGTAAACACGGAGGCAAGAAACCGTTCAAGGGATTGACTAGGGGGCAACGCCTCCATCGCCTCCACCATCACTTCGTCTTTCTCGACCTCGGTTCCATTTCCGCCAGCATCAGATTCGGCACCATCTTCATCATCGCCAGTCTCGACGACATTTCCACCGTCATAGCCATAGCCTTCAGTGCCGTCGAGTTCGCCTGCAAACCCCGTATCGGTATCCTGGATGCCACGCGGGTCAAGTAGGCACATACCATAAGGACCCCAGTTTGACCCAGAGGGGAAGTGAACTCCGATTTCCGCGGCCTGAGTCTCAAATGGATTGACATCAAAGATGGAAGCGTCGTCATAAGTAAAAGGAGAAACAACCAAACCGTGTTGAATCTCAGCAAACAACGCATTGTATTCATCGTTCCCGCCAACAAATTCCTTCCTCCACTCGAAAATTTGGGCAGCTTCATCCTCCAAGGTAGGAGCGTCATCACGCTCAAGCTTCCGGATGAACTTGAGATTCGCATCGACTTGAGCGAGGTCATTCATCTTGTCCACAGACTTAATAATAGCCCTGAACTTTTCTTTGGTCCTCTCTACCTTAGACTTGAACTTGCTCATCAAAAAATGCACGATCTTCTTCGTGGTTGCTCTGACTTTAGACTCGGTAGAGCTTTTCTCCAACGTAAGCTGGCCCTTGAGCGACATCTCAAAATCTTTCTGAGTGCCCGAATAACACAGTTCGTTACGAATCTTCTCTAATGACTCCACGTTAGCCTCCAAAGCCTTTCTCTGAGCCACTTCGGCTTCCCATTTGGATCAAGCCTCTTTGGCCGCCTGTTCGACCAGTTCAGCCTCTCGCTTGGCGCGATGATCGTACTTTTGTGCCAGCTTGGTAACGAAATCAATGAACTGGGGGAAATGTCAAGTATATGAGTTAGGAACAGCGGTAAGGATTTAGGCAGCTCGTAAGGAAGAAAAGATCACCTTGGTTCCATCAAGCGACAGCCTACCCTTAACCGAAGCTTCCTTCAGGGGGGAGAGTGAGCTTCTTGTTCTGCGATATCGGGCGTCATCAGGCCGCCCTGTGAAGCTCTAACCGTGTATTGCATCACTCCTTTTCCTTTCTCTGCGGCAAACAAGGTACGTTTCCGAGGAACCATGTTTCTCCTTATTACAGGCTTCGTTACTTCGGCAACATTACAGTCCGGCGTCAAAGAGACTTTAGATAAGGAGCGACGCCCAGGACGATTTCCAGAGGAGGACTCGGAGTGACGCCTGTGACGATTTCCAGCAGAGGACTCGGAGCGATGCCCGAGACGAAGGGCAGCTGCGACATCGACCTCCATGTTCTGAACGCCGCCTTCGGACTCACCAGCCAAACGGCGTGCCTCGGCCTCCTTCCTTTCACGAACTGATGGCCTCTTCTCCATGATTGCGTGCGACGAACTGTTTGATGAAGCAGAACCAACGAAGTAGCGGGCTCGAGCGTCTTCTATTTATTGGAGAGAAAAGTCTTCCTGCCAATTGCAGCGCTCGGACGCAAGTAACTCTGCTAGCGTGAGAAAATCTAGCGGAACCTTCAGAAATGGATTGATAACTGCAAAAACGACAAACAGAGGAACCGTGTTAGTATACGTCCAACGGATCAACAAAAACAAAGACACGACTCTGGCTCAACTACCTTTTCTTCTCCACTTCCTAACTATCTTTTCTATCCACCCGGGACCGACCGATGCTTCAGTTATCGGGACATAGATGAAGTAGTCGATCCAGTAGCTGTCTTTACTTGGGAAACCATCGATGATTGAACGGTTCGCCTTAGCCGAAACTGAATAGACGAGTTTTTCTTTAGGACGTGACACTCGGACATCCAACCAGTTCAGAAGATGGTAAACGTTAACCTCTTCGTCACATTCAATGCTTCTCACGAAAATACCCATCAAGTGATGAAGACCGCGGGGACTTATCTGCGCTAGGGCAAGCTGATAGATCCATAGAAACTCGAGAATGACTTTCGGAATCGGAAAAAAGTACAAGCACCAGTTGAAACAGGTCTCATACATGGTAAAGCAACCCGAAGGGGGATCCCATGCTCGATCCGAGGACGAGGGGAGTATCATTTCGATCTTCTCCGAAATGTTGAACTTACGCCTCAACTTCTGCAGAGATTCTTCATTGCACAGTGTGGAGTCCGGAGGGTTAGGAATATCACGTCTAACCCTTATCCTGGGAGCCTTACGCCTCGAAGGCTTCGCCACAGCATGCATCTCATTCTCCGTATCTCGTCTAGCCATTTCCGCCAAGGAAACCGCGAATTCATCTTCAAGTTTTGCTCTCCTAAGATTCATAGTGTACACATTATGATCATCCATACCGTTTCCCTGATTAATTTCCACCTGGACGTCGAGACTACACATAAGAGACCCGACTTCGACACGACCGGCACGACTTCGGCGCGCGACTTCGGTCCGTGTCACGCCCAACTTTGGCGCATGACTTCGGTGACTTCGGCGCGCAACTTCGGCGACTTCGGCGCACGACTTTGGCATGCGACTTCGGCGCCCGACTTTGGTGCATGTTCCACCTCGACTTTGGTACACGCTAGGACGTCCGAATCAATTGGGACGGTTCGGTCCGCGTCACGCCCGACTTCGGCCCGTATCACTCCCGACTTTGGTCCGCGTCCGGATCGACTTCGGCACCAGCACGGCCCACTTTGGTATGCGTCTGGATCAACTTCGGCACCAGGACGGCCCGACTTCGGCGACAAAAAAAAAACTTATGCTGAAATGGAGGAGTTAGAGAGAGAAAGAGGGGTTACCTTCTAGAGAGAGAATGGAGAAGTGAAGAGTGAAGGAAGACTGAAGGAGGAGTGGAGTATTTATAGATGAAGATGACATCATCATCCCTTGGGAAACGTCCGGTATCAGTACAACTGTCAGGAAATTCAGTAACATTGAGTCCAGAGGACACTAGATTAATTCAACTGACAGAAGCAAAAAGATGCCACGCGAGTCATCATTTATCAGGTAAACAACATGCTTCAACAACCATTTTATAATTAGTAACCTCCTGCTTAACACATACCGCTTCACTACTATTTTCATAGTACCGAGCCGGGGGGCAAACTGTTGGAGTCGAATCTTCCCCTGGAAAAACAACAGTCACAAAATGGCTAAGTGTAGAAACCGTGTTGGCTTACGAACGAACGTCATGCACAGCGCATGGGTGCCGATGTCATGCGCATCGCGATCTGATGTCGTGCACATCGCGACATGAGATTGCGGCGTACCGCGACTTAAGGCGCCAAGGATGATCGCGTACTGCGATGCAAGTGGCGCCGAAGTCGGTCGCGTACCGTGATGCAAGTGGAACCGAAGTCGGTCGTGAGTGGCTCCAAAGACGGCACATCGTTGGACCGAGGTCAAGATACGAAGTGGTACCGATGTCACCATGCCGATGTCGCAGAACCGATGCTGCGAGGTGCGTGTTACCGATGTCATGGTTCCGAAGCGTCCGACATCACAGTCGATTGGTGGAACGATGTCGATCGATACCGTACCGGAGGCAAAGTGGACCAAAGTGGTGTCGGACCGAAGTGGGCTGCAACGAAGCCCAACAAGGGACCAACATAAGCAATCCCGAGAAGAATGGGAATCTCAAGACGAAGGAGAAGATTTCTATTATCGTTTAGGAATAGCTCGGCCGACTTAGAATACTATATATACTAATGCACATCCCTTGAGAAGGGGATCCGAAAAATCAATACACAAACACTTGTATACTAAATCTTTTTGAACAGCAATAGAACAAGTTTTTCAATTCTCTTTACATTTACGTTTGCGTTGGTTTAACCATAGAAATTCAGTTCCCTATGAAAGTCTCTACAAGTTTTGATTGTGCGGGTTTGGACCCCCACAAATTACATAGTTCAAAGGGCATTCTACGGTATGCAAAAGTGTGATAGGGACAAGTAAATGTGGTCTTTTCCTGGTCTTCTAGATGGATGGGGATTTGGAAGAAACCGGAATATCCATCCAGAAAGTAGTAGTAGGGATGATTCGCTAGTCGCTCCAACATCTGATCAATGAAAGGTAAAGGAAAATGGTTTTTCCTCGTGGTTGCGTTTAGCTTCTACTAGTCGATACACATCCTGTGCTTAATCACTGTCCTTGTAGGAATCAACTCGTTCTTCTCGTTCTTTACCACTGTCACTCCTCCTTTCTTGGACACCACATGAACGGGACCAATCCAAACACTGTCTGAAATGGGATAAATGATCCCAGTCTCTAAAAGTTTCAGAATCTCCTTCTTGACAACCTCTTGCAAATTTGGATTTAGCCTCCTCTGATGCTCAATTGATGACTTAGTCTCATCCTCAAGGTGAATCCTATGCGTGCACAAGTCTGGAGAGATACCTGAAATGTCATCAAGAGAATAGCCAAGAGCTTTGCGAAACTTGCGCAGCTTGCTGAGCAGTAAAGTGAGCTTTGCATTGTTCAAAGAAGCACTAACAATGACTGGATATGTAGAATTAGGACCAAGAAAAGCGTACCTTAGCCCGGCTGGAAGTGGTTTGAGTTCGATTTTTGGAGCTTTTTGTTCACTCCAATCGTTGACCTTTTGTGTTTTCTCTGAAGTTCCAACCAGCTCCACATTACCAACTAGCTGCATAACTTTCTTACCAGCATCCATCATCCTCGCATACCCCTTAGCAACCTCATCAAGCTGACCTTCCACTGTCACCGAATTCACTAAAGTCCTTTCCAAAGGATCTATGGGATGCATCTCGTTGAAGATCTCCTGCGCGATGTCAGTGAGTGTGTCTACATAGAAATTCTGGCCATCTATGGTGGGTCTCTTCATCAGCTTATCCATCTCAAACTTCATTTCCAAATCGCCCACACTCAAAGTATTACTGCCTCCTTTGCAATCAATCATAGCACCAGCTGTAGCTAAGAACGGTCTACCCAAGATAAGAGGATCTTTGGGTTCCTCGTTGTATTGCAGAACAACGAAGTCAGTAGGGATCAAATAGTCTCCAACTCTGATTGGAACATCCTCCAAAACACCCTCAGGGATCCTGAATAAATGGTCGTCTAGGATAAGAGAGATCCTAGTAGGCTGGAAATCAGTCATTCCAAGACCAATAGCTACAGAGTGTGGCATTAGGTTGACACCAGAGCCTAAATCACAAAGAGATCTCGGAAACCTCTCCTTGAAAATCAAACAATCCAACACAAAGCTTCTCGGATCCTTGAGCTTCTCAGGAACTATGTTCTGAATCACTGCACTGACCTGCTCTGAAATCATAGCAACACCTTCCTCAAGACCCAAATTCTTGGTAACCATCCTCTTCACATAGCGTCGGATCACCAGGCTAGTCCGAATAGCATCTACCAAAGGAAGCTCCACAACTAGCTTATCCATCACAGCTTTGCACCTAGCATCCTCTAGCTCCTTCCTAGACTTCTTCTGGCTTCTAGGATAAGGTGATATGCTCAAATTTTCCCTGAGCTACTCTCTCAAATTAAGAGATCGATGTGGTACTTAGGGATCGAATCCACAGGAAATCTAAACACACAATTGATTAGAGAATTCAAATTATGCTAAGTAAAAATGTATTAATGTAAAATAGAAAGCTAAAGTAAACAGTGAATGATGTCAAAGATCTAGAAATCAATTGGATAAAAGAGTTAGGCTATGGGTAATTCGCAGGAATGAATCAAAATACGATCGTGTCGATCGACACATAACAAAGATGAAAAACGTTAGGATTTGTTAAATGCAGTTCTAGAACTCAAACACGAATGTAAAACCAATCAACTTTCGTTGCAGAGATTATCTATGACTAAATTCCTAAATTCCAAATTTCTTTGCAAACTTAATGAATAAAATCAAGCATTAAATTCAGGTTCAATTGTTCACAAAATTACTAAGCCAAATTTCTTTGCGAATAGATAATTTTGCTCATCTAAGATTATATCAGGTTATTAATAATACTTTCGTATCTATTAAAGCAACCTAGGATATCCAATTTCAGTTGATCAATCCTAAAATCAGAGTTAAATCAATCTAGATGAAGAACATAAAGATAAATCCTAACAGGTTTTCAATCCTATCAATTTCTCATCAAACCATTGAATCTCCTAAACCTAACAAGCAAACTACTCAGACATGGATGAGGAAATCATTATGAATGAATAATATTGCATTAAAAAGATAGAGTAAGAGATACAGAGAGTTGAAATCGATAAAGTCTGGAAGTTTGAAATCTCCTCCAAGCTCTCTTCTCTCAAGTCTCAATTAAAAACTGGATAAAAACATAAAAGTCTAAATAAAAACTATATATAATGTGTAAAATTCGGACTGGGTTTTTCTGAAAACTTCTGGGCTTCATGGGCCCAAGAGGAAATTCTTCTCTTCTCGTCAGACATGTTCGTGTCGATCGACACACAGGCCCGCGTCGATCGACACAAACATGTAAAATCGACTTTGACTTGATCAATTCGTCTCTTCTTTCCTCGATGCTCCAAAAGCTTCCATTAAGCTCCAATCGTCCTTTAACCTGCAAAGACTCAAAAGACTCGAAAAATAACAAAAAGACTCTATAAAAAGGACTTATATCATGGTCAAAAACGGGTAAAAACCATGATATATCATAAGGTATCTTAGGCACATACACTCTTTCCTCTCCACTAACCGTGGGTTTCGACAAGATTGGGCTCGTCTGGGACTCGTATCGATCGACACAGTCCTTGTGTCGATCGACATGCTTTTTCTGTGTCGACTACGTGTCGAGTGTGGTGTCGACCTTACGCGAAGAATCACCGATTGCGTATTTTTCAGAATTGAGATTTTTGACCCGTGTCGATTGACACAAGCCTTCCGTGTCGATCGACACGGGGTCTGAAACGAATTTCTCATCATCTTTGATCTCCACTAGCTCCCTAAACGTCTTTCCACTCCTCGTGGTGATGGCAGCAACACTATGCTTCGGATTTGCATCCGTCCGAGATGGAAGAAACCCTTCTTGCCTCCTTGAATTCTCTGCTGTCTGAGCAAACTGAGTATCCAATTTCTTAACATGGGTATTCAAGGCTTCGAATTTCCCATTCAAGTCCTGGTACATGGCATCCATTTTCTCGTTAAAGCTCACAGTCATCTTCTGTTGACCCTCCAAGAGTTGTTGTAGCATATATTTCATTTCGCTCTCTGATGACTGAACATGAGGTGTCTGATAAGAAAAAGAACCGTAATTCCTAGTGTAGTTGCTCTGGAAAGGCTTCTGATACTCGGTCTTCTGAAACTGTGGCTTAGGAGAATAGCTAGGTGAACCTGGAGTTCCAGTGAATGTAGTCCTCTGGTTGTTACCGTTGAAGTTTCTATTACCCTTCTTACTACCGAACCTCTGACTCTGAAACCCAGTCCCATTAATGTAGTTAACATCCTCTTCATCCTGCTCTTCCTATGGAATGAAGGTCTCTACCTCTTGAGCAAACTGAACAGTCTTCTTCTCCACTAGCAGGTTATGCACAGAATCCAGCTTAGCTTTCACCTCAGCGATTTGGCTTCCATCCATGTTCCCACCAAGCTTCTTTCTCTCGAACTCTGCGTTCTTGGTACTATTGCGAGAAGCCAAGTTATCAATAAGAATTAGTGCATCCTTTGGATATCTAGTGTTGAAGTTCCCATTCCTAACAAAATCCAGAGCCATCTGATACCTCCAATCAATAACTCTAAAGAAGATACCCAACAACTGAACATCACTGAACCCGTGATAAGGACAATCTCTCTGGTAGGTCTTGAATCTCACCTAGGAAGCCTTAAATGTTTCGGTCGGTCCCTGCTTGAAAGTAGAGATCTTAGTCCTCAGATCCTCGGATCTCGCCTCATCAAAGAAGTTGTTGAGGAAAGCATTCTTGGTGTCCTCCCAAGTAGTCAGCGATGCCGGCTCTAACTGCTTCAACCAGTAAGTTGCTTCTCCATTAAGAGAGTATGGGAAAAGCTTGTAGTAAAGGTAATCGCTTCACACTCCATTAGCATTAATGCTAGATGCTAAGTCCTCAAACCTCTCAATGTGATCCATGGGGTGCTCAGAGGATAGACCATGGAACGGGTGCTGAGCCACAAGTGAGAAGTAAGCCGGCTTCAGCTCAAAATTGTTCCTCGGGAAGGTAGGAGGACGAATCGCTGCCATGTTGGCATAAAACTCGTCATGCCTATTATACTCTCCCAGAGTATGCCCACGCCCAACTGGCTCTTGGCGATGCATAAAATGCTGCTCCTCCACAATCACAACCCCATTTTCATCTAACCTCTGACCTTGAGCATTGCATCTACGACCCTCAGTATCCTGAAGAAACCCATCTTCACCTCTGATAAGAATTAACGAAATTATTTTGGCTGACTTTCTCGCTGCTCGGTTGGCTCGTTCGAACTTTCCAATCTCAAGGTTGAGATCAACTAGCTCTTCGTTCTGGTTGCTTCTGGTAACGCGATTAGGCATAAACCTGAAACGCACAAGACAAAGAAAAAACAGAAGTAAATAAACAAAAAAATTAAAACTTAGACAAAACTCTAAAATTAAAAATCGAATGGTGATTTTGATTCCCCGACAACGACGCCAAAATTTGATATGCTCAAATTTGCCCTGAGCTACTCTCTCAAATTAAGAGATCGATGTAATACTTAGGGGTCGAATCCACACGGAATCTAAACACACAATCGACTAATGAATTCAAATTAAGTTAAGTAAATATGTATGAATGTAATAAAATAGCAAAGTAAACAAGTGAATGATTATCAAGGTTATTAGAATTCAATGAGACAAAAGAGTTAGGTCATGGGTAATTCGCAGGTTTGAATCGAAATATGATCGTGTCGATCGACACAGAGATAAAAACGGTTAGGATTTTATTAAGAGCGGTTCTAGAACTCAAACACGAATATAAAACTAATTAACTTTCGTTGCAGAGATTATCTATGACTAAATCCCTAAATTCTAAATTTCTTTACAAACTTAGTGAATAAAATCAAGCATTAAGTTCAGGTTCAATTGTTCACAAAATTACGAAGCCAAATTTCTTTGCGAATAAACAATTTTGCTCATCTAAGATTATATCAGGTTGTTAATAATACTCTCGCATCTATTAAATCAACCTAGGATTTCCAATTTCAGTTGATCAATCCTAAAATCAGAGTTAAATCAATCTAGATGAATAACATAAAGATAAATCCTAACAGAGTTTCAATCCTATCAATTTCTCATCAAACTCTAGAATTATCATAAACCTAACAAGCAAACTACTCAGACATAGATGATGTAAACATTATGAATGAATAAAATTGCATAAAAGAGATAGAGTAAGAGATACAAAAGGATTTGAACGATGAAATCTGAAGTCTAAAATCTCCCAAAAGCTCTCCAAATCTCCCCTCTCTCTCAAGTTTCAATTAAAAACTAGATAAAAACATAAAAACTTAAGGAAAAACTATATATAAAGTCTAAAATTCGGATTGGACTTCTTGTACAATTTCTGGGCTTTTTGGGCAAAAACGGAATTTTCTCAAAACTTGTAATCTTCTCGTGTTAGACGGGCATGTCGATCGAGACACAAGATCGTGTCAATCGCCATAGCCTTGAATACTCGACTCCGACTTGATCACTTCGGCTCTTCTTTCCTCGATGCTCCAAAATGCTCCAAAAGCTCACATTAAGCTCCAATAGTCCTTTAACCTACAAAGACTCAAAAAGACTCGAAAATACCAAAAAGACTCTATGAAAAGGACTTATATCATAGTAAAAAATGGGTAAAAACCATGATATATCATCTAAGTATGGAAATGATCGAGCAAGATCACGTAGATGAAGTAATCGTATCGGCCATACCGACTGGTTCCGATGTCGAGCTAGTACGAAACCAAAGTCGGGCACTCCGCGTACCGATGTCGCGATGTAGCGCCGATGTCGCGATGCGGTGCCGATGTCGGGCGGTGCCGATGTCGAGTAGTGATGTCTCGCGTGTACCGATGTCGGAAAAGGTGGTGCCGATATCGGGAAGAATTGGAGCCGAAGTCATTCCTTGATGGTGCCGATGTCAACTAATGTTGGTGCCGATGTCATCCCAGTTTTGATGCTGATGCATCGAAGTCGGCACACAGCGACATCAATCCGATCATATGCCAAAGTCGAAATATCGGTAGGACTGCATCAGAACCGATATGATGCTAGGCCGAAGTGGCACACGAAAAGGGATCCGAAAAAAGTTACTACATATATTACTACATATACTGATGTACTTTCTTTGGAAAAGGGATCCGAAAAAAATTCAAAACAGTTGTACGCTAAAACTTTCTTAACAGCAATAAAATAATTTTCTTTACGTTTTGCGTTGGTTTAAACCCTAGAAATTTAGTTTCCTACGAAAGTCTCTACAAGTTTTGATTGTGCTATTTTGACTCCCACAGTGCTTATCTGAGCCCATAGCTTGAGGTTCATGTAGTCCAAATCTTGACAAAAACTAAGAATGGTTAGCAGAATAGATTTAGCATCCGGATTTCGAATTCAACAGACAGAACATTGTTCCTAGGGACAGAACAAAACAAGAAAGGAATGCATTCAGCACAATGTGGTCTATTAGTGGAACAATATTCATGAACAAAGTTTTTGATGACCTTGAATTCCAATTAAGTGGAAGAAACTAGTTAACTACATATCAATTTCCAGCTTAACTCGATAATCAGAATGATTTGTAACTTATTTTGTCGATCTCTTTGTTCATCAAAACACATACCTTGAGCTACTATTACAACAACATAATAATAATCGTCATTCCTCTAATCTCTATCTTTTCCAAACTATTTGTAACACCAGAATATGAAAATCCATCACTATAAATATGAAGGCAAATACCAAAATCTCTGAGTAGCTCAATAAATTAATCCCCACTATGACAATGACACAAAAAATTATTTTATTACCATTTATCTAGACAACTGAGAATTGATTAAATCACTTATCCTAAGAAAAAATCAATGGTACATGAGATTGATTATACTCGCAAAGGAAATATTTTAACACTTTACCCATCAAAAGAAAATGAAAGGGAAGAATCAAAATCCGTAAACATTAAACAAATTACGTTGAGGATATAAGAATCGCACTTTCATTATTCAGAGAAAAAAAAAAAAAAAAAAACTTAATGCGATCGAAATTGTAGTATGATCATCCTCACATTGACCGTAACCCTAGAGATACAATGATTTAGAGTTCTGTGGTACATTTTAAAGTGCGGTTTTCCTGAAAATCACCAATTTTATCGGAGAGAGATTACCATTTTTTTTCTTCGGATTTATTTGCTTTTTTTTTTAATATAAATCAAAAGAGGGAGAGAGGAATCTCCGTCGCTACCTTCACTAGCATCTGATTCCAGAATCTTTATTATTATTCCGGATTTCCATTACTAAACTTTATTTTTTTTTCCAGGCTTTGATCACTTTTTTGTTTTTTGAAAAAAGGCTTTGATCATTTTTTCAAAGTTGAAAATAAGGCAATGCTTAATGACGATCCTCAATGTATTTATCGAAACATGCGATCCTCTCCAACCTGTTGAACACATGAGTTCGATTCCGCATACCCATAAAAAATTTGAGAAAATTAGCCAAAACCCCAATTAATTAGAAGGAAAAAATCCAAACATTATGATAACTAAGAGCATCATTAAGAATATCACCAACATTAATTTGATATTAATTTTAATACTAGTTTAATCTTTGAGACTCATTCAGTTTTTTTTAATTTTTGTATGTCCAATAGTGATACTCAATAGTGTTTAAAGAATAAAAAATAAATTTTTTTTATAAAAAAATAAAATAAAATAAAACCAAATTAGTATATATATATATATATAAATATACAAGATTCTATAAAACACTAATTTATTACTCTCTCTATATCATAATAGATGATGTTTTAGAGAATTTTTTTTGTCTCAAATTAGATGATGTTTTTAATTTTCAATGTAAATTAATTGTGTTTTTGTTGGTTTTGACAAATTCTGCATATTGTTTTTTTTACTTGTTGAATTGTATTGGAATTGATGATTTTATATTGAAAAACAAAAAATTAAAATAGTTTCTTAATTTGTGTGTAGAAACCTTAAACATCAAGTAATATGATACAGAGGGAGTATGTTCCATAAATTTTTAAACGTATATTACAATCCGTTAAAACAAACTGAAACATAAAATCGCATATACTAAAATCAAAAAAAAAAAATAGAATGATAAAAAAATATATAAAAGCATGATTGATGAAAGTCTTTTTGTCGGTTTCAAAGATATAAAACCTAAGATTCACTAATCCGATGTAGAATAGTTTAGGTTCGTTAAGGGACCAGCAATACACTCTAATCCTATGGATTACAAGTTCAGCTAAGCGATCAAAAGATGGTATGAGTGTCACGATTTATCAAAGCAAAACAAGAGTAAAATTGGTTGTAAACAATTAAGGGAAAGGCGTTAGGTCAAGGGATATATCTCAGGGATTAGAATATCAAAACCAAGCAATTATTCAGGTTATCAAGTTATGAACCAATCTAGAACTCAACCATAGATTCAAGAGGACCCACTGTCGTGCATCAACTAGTTCAACAAATAATCTAACACCCTAAACTGTCGTTTGAGGTTACAAAGAATGAAGAGCATTAAACGATTAGGGTTGATTTGTTCACGAGTTGCTTTAACTTCAACTGTTGTTGGCTAAAGACAACTCGCCCATCTAAGTCAATTCCAGCAATTCACAACACTTTTGATGAGTGAATTCAACCTAAACTCAAAGACTAGGTGATCAAATTAGGCTAGGCAATACGTTCGACATTAGACGGAGATATCAAATGAAGTTCAAAACCTATCTATGCTTAGTTATGAATCTCTAATCCCATCGAAACCCTTAACCTAACTAGTGGATTACTCGCACATATTCAAGCAAACAACAGCAGCAAAAGAGAATAGAAACTCCATTGAATCAAAGTAAAAAGATTAGGGTTTAAGAAGACTTCAACAAGGAAACGTGAAAGGCAAAATCTCCAAGCTTACAAACTCTCAAACAAGTATCGAATCTCTCTCTTTCTCTCTCGTTGATCTCTCTTGTGTTTTTGCTGCTGTGTTGCGGCGTGATTCTCCTCAAAAATCTAGGGAAAAACCTATTTAAAGGTCCACGGCGGCTGGCCCAAAGATAAAGTTTTTAGAATTAGGTTTAATGAAATTTCCATAAGTGGATCTGATGGGGAGCGGGAGCACCTAACTCCAGCACAGGTGCTCCTTCTAGGCAGAATCTTCAAAAAGATTCCTTTTTCCTTCTTTTCCGCCAAATCCAATTGCAAACTTCAAATCCGTGCTTCCAGCCACTTTAGTACTTAGAATGACTCGAAAGAGAGTGAAAGACTCGATAAAAACCTACAAAACAAGGGTTAGAATGCGCCAAAAACGCATTATATCAATTCTCCCAGACTTAGATCTTTGTTTGTCCTCATACAAATTTAAGACCAAGTGAAAGAGAAAGGTTTGAAAACGAAGGAACTCTTTTATCCTCAGTGAACCGAGTTTAAAACCTTTCAATCTGCAGACCACATAATTCAGATTACGAATAACAAGGCTTTACCAAAACATCCTCAACACATTTCTCAACCAAGTTCCATTTCCCAAACACAAACTCAACGCATTCAAATTTGCGTGAGGGTCTCGCTAAAGGCATCATTTAGGGTAGACGGCGCTAAGGGTTCAAGGTCATTTAAAGGTGGAGCTAAGAGTGTTTAAAGTGTTTAAGGATCACCCGATGTTTCGTAGTGGATGCAGGATATTGCACAAAATTGCAAGAGAGAACCGGTACGTTGATATCCACATTCTCTAAACCACTCTTTTTTCTCCAAATTTCTCCAACATCTCAACTAGCCATCGTCCACCTTGGGTATACTCACTGTGCAGAGTGACATTTCCAATTTTACAGATTTACCACTTTTCATCATCTGTTGTAAAAAATATATATATATATATTTTTTGATTGATGATGAAGAGGGTTTTGATTACAAGTGTATGCCTCTCAAACACGAAAATATCAGAGTTGCTTGTACATACCAAGTGGAGCTCATCAATATCATTCCTCCTTTGCGGAAATTTTTGTTCCACCTCGTTGTAAGACCATCTTCTGAAAATAACAGCGGGTGCTCCTTCTGGGGATTAGGTGCTCTCGTTCTTCAGAAAGAGTGATTTAGATGTAGTGTTGACCCAATTTTCTCCAACCTTTTTGCGCATACGCTGCACATATGACAATGAAGTAACAAGAATGCAAGGGGCTTGAAAAGAGGTAAGGGTTAAGGAGGGTACTAACTAAAAATGAGCTAGCTATATAGGAACAACAAGAGTGATAAAAAAGGAATAAGAAGTCCTGAATATGATTCGTTTCCCTAATCTATTGCCAATAGCGAGAGGAATTTTTGGTCAATGTGAAACCTGGAAAATAGTGTGTCGAAGTGTTCCAGCTATTCCTTGTGCCCATGCTCTGAAGAAATGGTCACTAGAGAGAAAGTTAAACATAGATAGTTCAAAGATCATCATAAGATAAAGTCCTAATTCCCTACAAAGTCTTGACTCAATAAAACAAACGAAAAGAAAGACTCAAAATAGGACATAAGAAAATAGAAAAACATCCAAAATAAACGATATTAGTAGCTACTCCCCCCAGACTCACTTCACACCGTTTCGGTGTGAGAATAAGAATAGAGAGAGTGAGAATAAATAAAATCATAAGAAAAGCATTAAATAAAAATGTTGAAGGAAATACGCTGGGGAGCAGGTGCTCTGTATTGGGGAGCAGGTGCTCCTTCTGGGAATTGGATCGATGTGTAGATCGATCCTGAGGTTGACCGCTAGAATGACTTTGGATCTTGTCATCCGGATCCAGCGATCTGGATCGGGTGCTCTCATGGGGAGCAGGTGCTCCTTTCTGGGTTTTGAACTTTGCACCGGATCGATGGCAGATCGATCCTGAGACTGACCGATGATCTGCATGTTGAACTCCTCATTCCGGATCGATCGAGCTAGCTGAGGGGATCGATCGATCCTCCTTGCATATTCCACAACACAAATTTTTTTTTTTTTCATGGTTCAGAAACCTGAAAACTCAAACTGAAATCAAAGTTAGTAATAAAAGAAATCAAATTGAAAAAGTTAGAAAATATACCGGTGGGTTGGCTCCCACTAAGCGCTTGGTTAAAGTCTTTAGCTTGACTTGATTAGCCATTTAGGCTTTTGGTGCATCGCCTAAGGAGATGAATCCTCCTTCGGCTTTGTTCGTCTCAGCAAGGTATAACTTAAGTCTCTGACCGTTGACCACAAACTCGTTGCCTTTGGCGTCCAGCAACACCACGGCTCCATATGAACGGACCTCCTTAATGGTAAAAGGTCTGGACCACATTGATCTAACCGCATAAACATTTTCATCTGGCAGTGCATCATCAAGCGGGACTGTTTCATCGACTTTAAGGCGAGATAAATGATCAGCAACCCCGTTCTCAGTATCCTTCTTATCAACGATTTGTAGATCAAACTCTTGGAGCAATAAAATCCATCTTAAGAGCCTCGGTTTCACATCTTTCTTGGTGAGCAAATACTTCAACGCCGCGTGGTCGGTATGAACAATGACCTTCGAACACACAAGATATGACCTGAATTTCTCAAAGGAGAACATGACTGCCAGCAGCTCCTTCTCAGTTGTAGCATACTTACATTGAGCTTCATCCAAGGTGCGGCTAGCGTAGTCGATTACGTGGAGCCTTTTATCTTTCCTTTGCCCCAATACTGCTCCCACAGCGTAATCACTAGCATCCGTCATTACTTCAAACGGTAGATCCCAATCTGGCGGTTGAACAATAGGTGCACTCACCAATGCTTCCTTTATTGTGTGAAATGCCTCGAGGCAAGCTCCATCAAACTCAAACTTCGTCTCCTTACATAAGAGTCGAGTAAGCGGTCTCGCTATCTTTGAAAAGTCTTTGATGAAACGTCTGTAAAAGCCCGCATGACCAAGGAAACTCCGTATCCCTCTGACTGAATCCGGTGGTTGCAAACTCATCATCACCTCAACCTTTGCCCGATCAACCTCAATACCCTTTTCTGATATTCGATGACCCAGAACTATACCATCCCTCACCATGAAATGGCACTTCTCCCAATTCAGCACTAGGTGTTTCTCTTCACAGCGCTCCAACACCCTGCATAGATTAGACAGACACACGGAAAAAGAGCTCCCATAGACGGAGAAGTCATCCATGAAAACTTCCATAATATCCTCAATGAAATCAGTAAAGATAGACATCATGCACCTTTGAAAAGTTGCGGGAGCATTGCATAGTCCGAATGGCATCCTGCGATAAGCAAAAGTGCTGTATGGACATGTGAAGGTCGTTTTGTCCTGATCATCCGGGTGAATGGGAATCTGAAAAACCTGAATAACCGTCTAAAAAGCAGTAGTAAGGGTGGTTAGCTAGTCTCTCGAGCATTTGATCAATGAATGGTAAGGGAAAATGATCCTTCCTAGTCACTGCATTCAACTTTCTATAATCGATGCACATCCTATGTCCTGTGACAGTCCTGGTAGGTATCAGTTCATTCCTATCATTGGCGTTCACAGTGATTCCGCCCTTCTTAGGTACTACGTGTATAGGACTAACCCAGTTACTATCAGATATTGCATAAATAACACTAGCTTCTAAGAGTTTCATAATTTCTTTCTTAACAACATCTTTCAAATTCAGATTCAATCTTCTTTGGTGCTCTACAGAAGTCCTAGATTCATCCTCTAAATGTATCCTATGCATGCACAATTCAGGTGAAATTCCAGGGATGTCATCAAGCGAATACCCTAAAGCTTTCCTATATTTTCTAAGCTCGCATAAAATTAAGGCGGATTCCACATTATTTAAATCAGCATTTATTATTACAGGATATGTGGAGTTAGGGCCGAGAAACGCGTACCTTAGCCCAGCAGCTAAGGTTTTGAGCTCAAGTTTCGGAGCTTTCAGCTCGCTCCAAGGGGTGTCTACAGAGTTCCCAGGAGTAGGTGCTCCGTCAGCTCCCTCTGTTTCGAGTCTCAAGAATTCGATTGATTTTGCCATCTGCCCAGAATCCAAAATCCTTGCGAACCCAACAGTATCTTCACTTAAATACCCATGCTCGCCTTCGGCTTTTGTCAACGCAACATCCAATGGATCATCGGCCAAAATCTCTTCAATCTCTCCATCTGAGGTTTCGAGATCATCCTCAATGGTAAAGGTTTTCCCATCAATGGTCGGTTTCTTTAGCATCCGATCCATCTCAAACTCCATAATAATGTCTCCGAGGTGGAGACCGATCGTCCCATTCCTTACGTCAATGATTGTACCAGCTCTGCGTAAGAAAGGACGTCCCAAAATCAGAGGATCCTTCGGCTCATCATCTAATTTCAACACCACGAAATCCGCTGGAATGAAGATGTTCCCAATCCTGACCTGTAAATCTTCCAAAATTCCTACAGGCAACTTAATAAATCTGTCAGCAAACACCAATAAAATCCGTGTTGGTTTAAATTTTGTGTACCCAAGCTTTCGCGCAACCGAATATGGCATGAGGTTCACGCTGGAGCCTAAATCACACAAAGAAAAAGCAAATCGCACATGACCAATATCAACAGAAAGCACGAACTTACCTGGGTCTTCTTGCTTTTTAATGGCTTTGTTTTGTATCACAGCACTACAATTCTTACTTACAATCATGGCGCTCTGCTCTGAAGGAATCCGTCCAGTAACCAAACCTTTCACGTACTTTTTCATGGACGGCATCATCTGAATTGCATCCACTAATGTTAGCTTAACCGTCAAATCTTGTAATATTTCCTTGCATTTCGCCTCCTCTAAATCCTTCTGTGATTTCCTTGGAGGTACTGGGTAGGGAACAGGGGGTTTGTAGACACGAGATCGAACCCTGTCAATGATCTCATTCGGCCTTACAACAGTAGAACTTGGTCCAGCAACCTCAGCATCATATTCTGTTTCAGGAGCAGGTGCTCTCTTTTCCGGAGCAGGTGCTCCTTCTGGGCAGTTTTCAGCTTCTGCCCTTACGACTCCAGGCAGAACTCTTCCACTTCTCAGCTCTATGGCGTTCACAAATTCCCTTGGGTTTGCATCCGTCTTACCAGGCAACACTCCCTGTAGTCTCTTGGTTGCTTCGGCTGTTTGAGCGACCTAGGTGTCGAGTTTCTTCACGTGGTTACAAACTGCCTCAAGCCGACCGTTAAGGTCCGAATACATAGCATCCACTTTCGTGTTGATCTCAGTAGCACACTTCTGCTGATTAGCCATTAGTTGCTGCATCATTCCTTTCAACTCATCCTGAGAAGTCCTTCCGGAGCTCGCAGGAGCCTGAAAGTTAGAGAACTGCGGTTTCTGACCTTGGAAAGGGAGGAACGTCTTGCCTTGGAAGTTCTGAGGGTAGGTCTTCTGGAAACCTTGATCCTGAGGTTTTGGGTTTTGGGGGTTGGTTTTCTGCGGGTAAACCTGATCCTGTGGGTTCTCAACATTCGTACTCCTATAGGAGAGGTTCGGGTGGCTCCTATAATTCTGGTTGAACCCACAGTTTCGTATAAACTCTTGACCATTCACATAGATAACCTCCTGCTAATCACTGTCTCCTTCCTCAACCATCTCCTCAGTGAGTGTTTCACCATTCTCATCAGCAAAGTGAACCATCCTTTGGTTCGCTTTGAGCAACAAGTTGATTTTGGCCGTAAGGTCATCGATCTTGGTGGAATCCGTTCCATTGGATTTTGCAGTCCTGTCGTATTCCTGGGACTTGTTGCTCGAACTCATAGCCAAGTTCTCAATCAACTTATACGCACCTTCTCTGGTTTGGTCATGAAATCGCCGTCACTTGCAGCATTAAGAGGATTCCTATAGTCCCAGTCCACGCCATGGTAGAAAATACCAAGCAGATTCTCATCAGAAAAACCATGGTGTGGGCATTCTCTCTTATACTCCTTAAACCTTTCCCATGCCTCACAGAAGGACTCTCCGGAATGTTGGTGGAAGGAGGATATCTTGTTCCTTAAACTCGCGGTTTTGGATTTTGTGTAGAAGTGGTCCAAAAACGCAGCTCTATATTGCGCCCAAGTCGTAATGGATCCAACATGTAAAGACTTAAGCCAACGAGAAGCTTTGTCCGCGAGTGAAAACGGAAACAGCTTGCATTTTACGAAATTCGGGTTCATCCCATTAGAGCTTATCGTGGAGCAAATCTCCTCGAAATTCTCTATATAGTCCATCGGGATTTCAGCAGGCAGTCCGTGGAACAAGTGTTGCTTAACCAGCGATATCATCTGCGGTTTGATCTCATAGTCATTCCTTTCAACAGCGGGAGGAACTATGGCAGCTCGGTTCCGGTAATAAGCATGGGGATTGTCCATATCCCCTATGGTTCATTGCTGCTCATGCGCGCGTTGTTGCTACTGTTCCCGCGCGTGCTGCTGTTGCATCTGAGCCATATGCTCTTGCAACCTTTGCAGCTCAGCTGCCAAGTCGTTGTCGCCTTGATCGCTCATATCAGCGGGATTAGGCCTTTGTCGTCCGTTTTCTCGTTCTAGTCTCGCAAGCTCATGGTTGCTCAAAGTGACGAGGGGAGTTTGAAGATTTCTCCTTGTTGTCCTTGAGTTCATACACCTGAAACACACGCAAGAGACACAAAAGAACGAGATTAGTGCTTAGTCTAAAATCGTAAACAAAAATTAGAGGTATCGAGTTGGTCCCCGTCGCAACAGCGCCAATTTGATGAAAGTCCTTTTGTCGGTTTCAAAGATATAAAACCTAAGATTCACTAATCCGATGTAGAATAGTTTAGGTTCGTTAAAGAACCAGCAATACACTCTAATCCTATGGATTACAAGTTCAGCTAAGCGATCAAAAGATGGTATGAGTGTCACGATTTATCAAAGCAAAAAAAGAGTAAAATTGGTTGTAAACAATTAAGGGAAAGGCGTTAGGTCAAGGGATATATCTCAGGGATTAGAATATTAAAACCAAACAATTATTCAGGTTATCAAGTTATGAACCAATCAAGAACTCAACCATAGATTGAAGAGGACCCACTGTCGTGGCATCAACTACTTCAACAAACAATCTAACACCCTAAACTGTCGTTTGAGGTTACAAAGAATGAAAAGCATTAAACGATTAGGGTTGATTTGTTCACGAGTTGCTTTAACTTCAACTGTCGTTGGCTAAAGACAACTCGCCCATCTAAGTCAATTCCAGCAATTCACAACACTTTTGATGAGTGAATTCAACCTAAACTCAAAGACTAGGTGATCAAATTAGGCTAGGCAATACGTTCGACATTAGACGGAGATATCAAATGAAGTTCAAAACCTATCTATGCTTAGTTATGAATCTCTAATCCCATCGAAACCCTTAACCTAACTAGTGGATTACTCGCACATATTCAAGCAAACAACAGCAGCAAAAGAGAATAGAAACTCCATTGAATCAAAGTAAAAAGATTAGGGTTTAAGAAGACTTCAACAAGGAAACGTGAAAGGCAAAATCTCCAAGCTTACAAACTCTCAAACAAGTATCGAATCTCTCTCTTTCTCTCTCGTTGATCTCTCTTGTGTTTTTGCTGCTGTGTTGCGGTGTGATTCTCCTCAAAAATCCAGGGAAAAACCTATTTAAAGGCCCACGGCGGCTGGCCCAAAGATAAGGTTTTTAGAATTAGGTTTAATGAAATTTCCATAAGTGGATCGGCTGGGGAGCGGGAGCACCTAACTCCAGCGCAGGTGCTCCTTCTGGGCAGAATCTTCAAAAAGATCCCTTTTTCCTTCTTTTCTGCCAAATCCAATTTGCAAACTTCAAATCCTTGCTTCCAGCCACTTTAGTACTTAGAATGACTCGAAAGAGAGTGAAAGACTCGATAAAAACATACAAAACAAGGGTTAGAATGCGCCAAAAACACATTATATCAATGATGAAGAACACATATAACTCGGCTTTAGTCTTCAGTTGTGCCAAGTTTTTGTCAAATATGGTCAACTAAATCAGATTTTAATTGTTGATGCATTTTTTTCTCACGAACTAGAGCTCGATTGGCCATCATATTGTTCACATTTGTAGACGTCTATGTAGAATAAGTATAGTCCACTTGTGAAGTCCTGCTTCCTTCTCCTTGTGTGAATTTTGATAAATCATATTGAGTGCCTTGGTCTCGTTCGTCCTCTACTATCATATTGTGCAATATGATACATGCTCTCATAATCTTACCTATTTTTGCCTGAGATCCCAACTAAGAGCTGGGTTTCTGGCAATTGCAAATTCAAGTCACTGACATATGGGTCTAATGTCTCTATCACCATCATCAGCAATAAGTTGTAGTTATGTTTACTATTTGATTTGTAACTTAGTTAAGTTTTCATCAGTTTTGTTCAGTTTTGTTAACTTATTACACTATCAAAATGTAATCAGAAAGGTTACAAAGTTATACACAATTCACCAATTACCTACCAGCTTCTACGCAGAACCAAAACTCATTACTTATCATGTATAGTTGCTAAGAGACACAAAAAAACACTTACCTGAACAGTAAACATGAAGAAGAGAGCCGGCTAGAGTGGTCTTTGTGCATACTTGCTAACACCATCCAAGTCTCCAAACAGAGCATCACATATTCTCCATACAAAAAGAAGAGAAAAAAAGTTAGAAAACAATACAATTATAATCCAATACAAGAAGACAAATACTCATCCTCTGAGTTATAGCTTAACGAGTAGAGATCATATCAAAGGAACCCTCTAAACTCAAAACCCAATTATAAACAATCAAAGAAACCAATCAACGACTAGATATCATAATCAACACAGAAGCAGAGAGTAATCTACAAAGTACATGCTATAGGAATCCAAACGATCTTAGGGTTTAATGTCCATGGTAGAAGAACACTTACCACTTTCGAACTCCTTCTCCTTGTGACCTTCATGCTTGAGAGCACTGAACAAAACCTGAACACGAGAGAGAGAGAGAGAGAAAGAAAGAGAGAGAGAGAGAGATCTGATCAGTAGACACCGATTATGAACAACAAATAACTTGTGAAACGGCAAGTATTACAGTCCAAACTACCTACGGCGATTCATCTGGAGGGATTGTGATCGGTGACGCAGATGAAGGAGGAGGAGAGAAAAGGAGAAGAGTTAACAATGGGAATCTAGATCTAGGGTTTCGAAGAGGATCGCGAAGAGAGAGAATTTCATACATAAAGAAATACGATGAGAGAGAGAGAAGTGGAACAGAGAATCGACAATGCAAGAGCAAGACGACAAACATCACAGCGACGATTACAGCTCAATCGTTGCGGAATCGCTTTCTTTCACTAGAGAGAAGAAGTTTCGAGAAGAGAGAACAGATTTTCGAGAAAATGAATCAATTTTTTGGTTTAGCCCAAAAAAAATAATGTCGGTCCCACCCACAGGCTGCCACGTGTCCCGGAAAAAACGTATTACGCGTCTCTATCCCTTGATCTGTCTCACAATAAAACCTGCATATAAAACTATTTTTAATTAATCTTCATTAATAAATTCACCTGATACTCTAAGAGTACGAGCGATAATCATGCTCTAAGGACTCTAGATGTTGATAGTGTAGTGTGGGACGGTCTGAGTAATAACAAAAATACTTACACATATAAATAAAGATTTATGTTTTTGTGCAGCGAAGACAAACTGTTTGTATCCAAACTATAGTCAAATTCTATCAACTTAATACAAAGATAGTACGTACATCCACT